>PYIV01000009.1:0-1200000 GCA_003415645.1 Articulospora tetracladia
AGAGAGAGATAACCCTAACCTAACCCTAACCCTAACCTAACCCTAACCCTAACCCTAACCCTAACCCTAACCCTAACCCTAACCCTAACCCTAACCCTAACCCTAACCCTAACCCTAACCCTAACCTTAGGGCTATATTACGTGAGATCGTAACAGTTCCGATAGAAAACGAGTGGGAGGAGAGGGGTAATATAAGGGGCGAGCCCTAGTAGATAGTAGCGCTAGCTAGAGCCGACGCTAACCCCTTCCTAGCGGAGCCTATTAATTTTATTATAGCCTCCGACTAAGACCTTTCTTCTTCCTTATCGAACTTATTAAATTCCATTACCGAACTACTATATATATATCGTTCTCCCGTGACAGCTAGCCACCGAGCCTTAGGGCTATATCACGTGAGATCGTAACACTTAACTTGTCTCGGGCTATATAAAAAAGTAGTATATTATTCAAAAAGAAAAAAAAGCTATAATTAACACACCTAATTAAGAAATAAGATACTAATAACATATCCTATGCGTTTGTCTACTATCTAATAGAATTCCCCTTTAGAAAAAGATAAAATTTTGGTATAAATCTATACTTGATCTAATAGAACTGATTATGTGAATATAAAAAAGTTGGAACTAGCGTTCTTCACCTGTTGGCAGCCACTATATTGAAGTCTCTTTTATACTACTCATTACTGTAAAGTATATCTCGATCATAAAGTTCAATACAAATGCTAGAGAGCTATTGCCTATTCTATACTATATATATTGAAAATCCCGACAGCATATCGATGTGGGCAAAGGAGAGGAGGGTTCGGAATTTGATCACTTCCCACTCATTCAAACTGGGACATATTCTTTTGCCACATGATTCACACGTGGCGACTGAGATAAATTCATGTCTCAACCTTTGAACACAGAGAATGAATTGTGGCTTAAATAAGCGTATCGGAACCCCGTGCGCTGTGCTCTGAACTTCAATTTGTCTCGAGTTAGTGCGCCAACAGAAGGAAGTAAATTGTCAATAAGACAATTTCTTATATGGCGGCCAATGACAAGCTAAACTATCACAGACATCATCCTTTTTGTTTTCCCTCTCTTATCTTTCACATCCTTTGCTTTATTGGTCGTCGAATACGAATATAAGACCTCTCGAATTGCCCAAGGACATCGAAAAGCTTTCACACAACCACGAAATCTCTCATACTGGCTCAAGCCCTCACAACTTCTAAATAATCAGTCATCCAAGACTCCAGGACAAATATGAAGCTCCACCGCTTGATAGCGATCCTGTCAGCAGCTGTGACCTCGGTCATTGCTGCTCCCTCGTCTTCATGCCCCAAGAAGTTGAACAATAACTTGATGAGATGTTTCCTAGCAACACCAGCACTTGCAGTTCCATACTGCAGTTCCTTTCTTGTCGTTCCTGCTACAACTGTCACCAGCACAACTACTCCCCTTGCGTGAGTACACTCCTTTACTCTTCTCATTGATAATTGTTTTGATCGCTAATACCAAATCAGCTTCGTGACTCTGCCTCAAACTGTATCGACGGAGGTAGATGTTTTGACCTCCATAAACCTAGTCACATCTCTATCACGAACTACTATTACAACAACTGTCACAAGCTTCACGACGACGACAATAATCGCCCAAGCAAAGGCAAAACGCAATCCGAAGAAACTGAAGCCATCGCCAACAGCACTTCAATGCCTCAATGATGTCAAGTCAAAGTCATTCTCAGCGAGCGTCTCATCCGCATGCAATTGTCTCACCATAACCCCTATTACTATCTCGGTGACAGAGACAGCCAGCACATCAACAGTAACTGGCTATAATCCAATTATTGCAACGACTTTGACCACAACTATCGTACAAGTTGTTACTGTTATGTAAGTTTGCTTCCAAAATATAAGAAGCCGGATAGTGTTGTTGACTGACTTGGCAATAGACCTACGACCACCATCACCACTGCGCAAGCGACAAGTGTGATTACAGAGACAAGCATCTATTCCCCTTCAAGCTCTATCGTATCCTCGGCAATAATCTCCAGCTCAAGCACCTCTTCCGCACTCGTTAGCTCAAGCTCCTTATCTACACTAGCTAGTAGCAGCTCCGTCCTATCAACGAGTTTTCTATCCTCCAGCTCAAGCACCTCTTCCGCACCCGTTAGCTCAAGCTCCTCATCCAGACCAGCTAGTAGCAGCTCCGTCCTATCAACGAGTTATCTTTCCTCCAGCTCAAGCTCCTCTAGATTAGCTAGTAGCAGCTCCGTCCTACCAACGAGTTTTCTATCCTCTAGCTCAAGCACCTCTTCCGCACCCGCCAGCTCAAGCTCTGTTACGCCTCCAGCCCCGGAATCCTGTACCGCACTCACCTACGGAGGTTATAACTGGATACAATTCTTCGCTGGTACAAGCGTGCGTGAGCCAGCGAATAATCCGTCAGACTTACTTGGCGGCGGGACTCTCAATACATTCCCTGGCTCATTGACTGCCTGCGCAGCTTTCAGGGCATGTTTAGACGCGGCATTGGGAGCACAAAACAGTTACACATTCGATTTGCATTATTTGATTTCCTATAATCAATGGAGTTGTAATGGCTACTACCTGGTCGACACTCGTTCCTATTTCACAATTTCTGACCCAGATGTTGGAGCTGCATACGGATTCACTGTACAGTTATAGAATGGTGCAAAGTCTCATACAGACTTTAGCAAAGTAGGGCGGACGAAGAGTCGGTTCTCTAGGAGCGAACCTTGAACTAACATGGCTTTACGATCTTTACTAATTGGAAGCAAGGGGTAGAATAGGGAAAGATAATTAGTCCTGGCAATATATGAAAGGTCTGACAACCAATCCTAGCATTTCGATATGCTTCTAACAGTTGATCAGTGCTTATCCAGCATCCACAATACTACTTGGCCAATCAATCCAATGTTGCCACTCCTCCCCCAGATTGTCTCTTATAGTCCCCATCAAATGCTGCGCATGGCCAGCCATGTACCAGCATGGCGGTTCCCTCCTCAACAACACGCACTCGTAAGCTAGCAAAATTAACGCCCTTGGCTCCCTTTTCGCTAATAATTTCATGTAATCCTCCTGGACACTCACTACGTAGCGCAGCGATGACCATTTCTTACTCTGGCAAATACCGCCCGGAGAAAATGCGTAGGAGAAAAGAAAGGCATCCCGGAGTTCCTGAAGGGCGGCTCGGTACGTCGTATTTCGTTCTTCATCTTCAGTTGAGGTCGTCGAGGTTGGGTTTGGAGAATCAAACAGTGTCGACAAGGTTAGGAGGTGAGAATCATCAATACCAACAGGACAATCAAGAATTAGACCTTCTTGCTGCAGAATTTGTGCCAGTGGACCTTCTTGGATCCAAGCCCAGGCCGAAGCGAGAAGAGCATAAGTTCCTCGGAGAAGGTTCATCCATTCAGGCACAACACTCGCTCCTTCGGGGCCAGTAGGCAATGCAGTTTCTTGTGATAGTTCAGAGCCCATAGAGCATGCTGCAAGGAGAATGGAAGAGGCAAATATCGCGTTGCAGTTATCCTTCGTAATCTCCCCTGACAACGCAGTTCGAAACTCCTGGAGGGCAATATGTTGATGTTTGGAAGCTGAAATAAATAACTCGTTGGAGCGGTCTGGATTCAGGGAAGCTAAATGAAGTGCTGAAATAGCAAAGATACCATGCATAAGGTATGGACTTTGAAAGGCTAGCTGGGGAATAGTGTCTTGCCAGAGGAAGTAGTCCTCTACTCTTCGTGCCAAAGTCATGTACGTGGAAGTGCCATAGTTATGGAGAAGCTCCAAGTCGCTCCAGGTAAGATCTTTGTAGGTTGAAGATTGATACTGGATAGCTGCTGGTGTGGATGGTGCTGCTGCTACGGCTACTGGAGATTGTATTGATTGGGTCGGCTCGGGCGACTTGAAATGATTAATTGGAGTCCCGAAAGGCGCTGCATTGTAGCTACATCTTGTCGAGTGCCTGGTGCAGTAATGGCAGGATGGTTTATTCTCGTCGCACTGCCGAGAGTCAGACCCCAGATTATACACATCCCCCTGCCTTCTCCAGCTTTTCCGAGCGCTAGCGGATGCCCCGGGAAATGGTCTGTGAAGAGGAAGGAAGATTCGAATGCTAATAGCTGAAGTACGCACCTTTATTTTCCGTTGCCTGCATTGCAAACATCCGGTTCTTGATTTGCGGTGTGGCCGTCTCATATCGCATGCCTTAGTGGTGTGATACAACAGTGAGAAGATGAGCGAGAATGAACGAAGAACGAAGTTCATGATGCGATGCTCGGGTAGATGTGGCGCAGCAAAGAAGCCACCTACGGATCGACGGCCCCTCACAACCCAAACGAGCCACTTGGCTCCAACCACCGAACCAATGAAAATTGGCTAAGAACGAAGAACGAAAAACGAACCCGAAAACGAAGAATAATAGCGGCAACAACTCCATGACCAAGTTGTTTGTGGCACTCAAAATGGGGAATGAGAAGGTGGGTTGAGGATAGGCTGGAAATGTGTTTATCCAACCCGCAAATATAGGTGTCAGAGCCTGGCAAATACCCAGCGCCTGTGAAGGCGGGGTTGTTCATAGGTAAATACACAGGTTTCCCACCTTGATATTTCAAAGGTTCTATCTCAGTGCCACTGTGACCTGTTAGGATGCGTGTTTCAGCTTGAGGAGTAATCATGCCGACCTCAAATGTTACGGCAGCTTATTATTTGTGTTTTCAAGTCAGTCCATCCTGCCCAGTAGCAGCAACAACATATGGATACTACCCGAATATTCCAGCCAACTTCTTCTTCACCAGCTTCTTTGGTGTCCTCCTCGTCTTATCCTTAATCTTCGGTATCAGATCACGAATATGGTCATACACCATTGCACTCGCTATGGGTCTCATGCTGGAAACTGCAGGGTACGCTGGGCGAAATATTATGAGCCATAATCCATGGAATAAGGCAGGATACCAATTGCAAATCATCTCTTTGATTCTGGCTCCATCCTTCATCGCCGCATCTGTGTACCTAACTCTCAAAGGTCTGGTTCTTCATTTTGGACAGCAACACTCGGTTATCAAGGCTAGGTTATACCCAATTATCTTTGTTGGATGCGACATTGCTTCCATCGTTTTGCAGGCAATAGGCGGCGGAATCGCTGCAGTGGCAGGTAACAAAAGGGATATGAAGCTTTTGCATACCGGAAATGGCTTGATAATTGCAGGTATTGCCTTCCAGGTGTTCACTATGTCTGTCTTCGGAGTTCTCGCGGTTTTTTTCTTCACCCGATACCGAAAAGCTGGAGAACGTCAATCGGGTGGAAGTGACGACGAGAAGAAAAGTAACCCGAAATTGTTCTGCTACTCGATCGTAGTGGCTTATATTGCTATCCTAATAAGATGCATATACCGGTATGAGAGACTGCTCTCCACCTTAGCAGTACTGACGCTTGTCTAGTATTCCTGAGATGGCTGGTGGCTGGGGTGGTCCATTGATGAGAAATGAACCTGAGTTTTTGATACTCGACGGAGCGTGAGTTTGAGCAACCCGTAGAAGAATAGGGACTAAAAGAGTAGAATGATCGCTGTCGCAACTCTCGCACTCACGGTTATTCATCCGGCGTTTTTCTTCCCCGCTATGAGAAAACACGGAATTTGAAACCAAACGAAGATGGCGCATGACGATTGCTTACAGCCCACTACTGTGGTTTGAAATCTGCTTTGAGTTGGAGCCTTTTTCTTCAGTCACGACATCTTTCTGAATTTGCTCGAAAAGAGAGAAAGATCAAAGAACTCAGGCATTGGCATGTTCGAAATGCGAATGGGTGTAGGAACCTCCGGCCTTAGCTACCCGACGAGCTTGTACTTGCAGCTTGGAACTGCTATTTAATGTCCTCCGGCAACTTGAAAGCGATGCCTGCACTCGCTGACACTGTAAGGAGAATACGGGAGATGAAAGTTCGGTGATGAGGCTGGGAATGTGAAGGAAAAGTGGAGGGGATTGAGAACACTTTGAAAACATTCTATTCGTACCCTCTGTAGTTGTGTCACGTGTAACCGAGCCTTGCCCCAAAAAAGTCCCAGGCTGAAAGTCGCAAGTACCTTGCAGCTACTTAAACTTCTCAGCAAACACCACGTTCCAATCTCGTCCACCTCATCCAAATTCCTATTCAACTCCATAAAATGGCAGAACCGCCCTACAAACGTGCGCGCCGTCCAGACAGTAAGCAGATGTGGGACGAAGCGGACCGTCGAGCTCCAGCACGAGAAGACCGTCGAGAAGATAGGCGGGATGACAGGAATCGCGACCGCGATCGCAGATACAGAAGCAGGTCACCGCGCGAATCAAGAGGTGGCGCCGACCCAGGGGGGCGAAACAGAGAGCGGGATTACAGAGATCGAGACAGCGGGCGAGGTCGTGATGACCGAGGAGGTCGGGGAGAGGGCGAGAGGGGTAGTGATAGAAGCGGCAGGAAAGACGGAGGCAGAGACAGAGGGCGAGGTGAGTTCTGGAATTCAGTGGTCAGAAATATTCAGATGTGTACTGATTCATGTGCAGACACAGGTCGAGATACTAGAGAGAAACCACGCGAGAGATCTAGGTCGAGAGACAAGACCCGAGATCATGCGAGGCGGGATGATCGAAGCAGAAGTCCAAGAAGAGACAGGGATCGAGAGTCAATGAAGGACGCAGTGGCTGAGCCGGATATACATAGAGCTTCCCGCGAAGAAGAGATCACCGAGCAGCCCGCAGCTCCTGTCAGCTTCAAAGTTGGTGGACACACAAATGGTCAGGAGCATGAGCGGATGGAAACTGATGAAGATACCAATCCAGCACCAAAGAAGAAAGGCGACAGATCCAAGAAGGGCAAGGCGGAGACAATTGAAGACGACGATGACATCGTTATCGAGGACGATGGCATGGCTGCGATGCAGGCAATGATGGGCTTTGGGGGATTCGGGACAACCCACCAGAAGAAAGTTGAAGGAAACAACGTGTCAGCCGTCAGGAAAGAGAAGAAGACAGAGTATAGACAGTACATGAACCGGCAGGGTGGATTCAACAGACCATTGAGTCCGACGAGGGAGGGATGACCATAGCCAGGGCTGCATGGGGGGTACCCTCAACTTCCTCGCCATCTCCAAAGTACGGTCTAGTACATGAGAAGACTTTGTGTGGAAATCTGTTGGGCCTTTGGACTGCATAGCCATATATCGTTCCTCGAGCAGTGATGTGAGCGCGGTCTCTAGGTCTGCACAGAATGGGTGCGATGCGAGATGTGCGTTGGTATTTACATCATAGCCCCCGCACGAAAGAGCATCACGAGAGCATAGCAATCTAGGCACTGGGAGATTTGCGGAGTGTCGCATCTGTTGTTCCTGAGCATGGAAGCAGCCGCTCCGAAGAAGCGCAGACTTTTTGTCAACTTTTCATGAACAGGCCAGATATGGCAGACAAGCCATGCAAGCCGTAGCTACCTACCTTAATTAACCATTGAAATCGAATAAATAAACACTCACATCCCCATTGACTTGGTCCTCGAGCCCAGATCTCTCACGATATTTCCGTCCAGTGCAGATACGATTCCTCAGCGTCTAAGATTAGCGCTGGTGGCGGCACTCCGATCAGCTTCTCTTCTTCACCAGGCTGTGGCGCAAGGCTGTTGTTTCTCCTGCAACGGTGTTCACAAGCCTTCCCGCCCTCCCCAACAACCCCTCCGTCACATCGTACCGAGCTCCGTCGCCTGCACTCTTGGAGCTCTGGATAGCCACTACCCCGTTCCTTGCCATTGAAGCAAAAATGCTTCTCCTAAATCCTTTAGCAACTCTGGTTGCCGGAGTCGTGCTGACAACCTCTGTCCGCGCGGCTGACGCAGAAGATGTCAACATCTTGTACAAGGAGGTTGCACGACAGCAGAATGACAGTCTGCTCTGGGGCCCCTACAGGCCCAATCTGTATTTTGGAGTCAGACCCAGGATTGCGAAGAGCTTTATGGGCGGATTGATGTGGTCCCGGGTGGACAATTTCCAAGATGTGCAGAACAGTAAGTGGCCCCGTCTCCCGCCATGGCTCTCACCCTCTGGGGAAATATGGGAAGCAGAGAAAGCAATTGACAGATGCTAACGAGGACTGCTAGATGTCAGACATACCTGCGAGCAAGGCGACGATATGAAGGGTTATGGCTGGGACACCTTTGACGCGCGGACGGGTGGTCAACAGACCATTAAGGATGAAGGAAACGGACTCGACATCACGACTACATTCGTTAAGATCCCTGGAGGAGGAAACGGAGGCAGCTGGGCAACTCGAGTGAGGGGCATTGTCAGGGAAAATGCACCACCAGATTTGAAGACGACCATGATTTTTTCAGCGTCTCTAGAGGGGTTAGGAAGCTTGCAGGTAGCCAATGAGGAGGACTCATTGGGGTTCGAGGGGGATGTTGTACTGAAGGGAGAGTCCACCGGACTTGGAGAGTATACAGTGACAGTCACGGCAGGTAGAGGATATCACCCAAAGGACCAGCATGCTTCCTATGCGTTAAAGCCTCTGGATCGAACATTTGTCAGTTCTTTGACTATGCCAGAGCAGATCTTGTGGCAAACAAAGCCAATCCTCTTCAAGCAGCTCAAGGAAGAAATCGATAAATACATTGAAGAGTATGGAGAGGAGAACGCACCCCCTCCATGGCAGGTGTATACTCTTGGACACGCTCCAGGACCTGGAAACCTCCACTTAATCCAGAAGGTATTCGAAGGAAACTTCGAATTTGACATCATTTTCAACAGCGCCTCAAGCGGAAAGGAATATACCAGCCAAGACGTATCCGGGTTCATTAACACTGCACGGGACGGGTTCTGGAATCGTTTTATTGCGACCTTCGAGCCACAGCAACCATTTGCGATTGAGCCTCTCCAGAGATTTTCGAGCAGCATGTTCTCAAACCTTATTGGTGGGCTGGGTTTCTTCGCTGGAGATTCTGTTGTGGACCGTTCGTATGCTCCTGAGTACGATGAGGAGAACGAGGGCTTTTGGGAAGAGACTGCTGCTGCACGAGCGAAAAAGCAGGAGGCGCTTGAAGGGCCTTCGGAGCTTTTCACGACTGTCCCCTCGCGTGCTTTCTTCCCCCGGGGGTTCCTCTGGGATGAAGGCTTCCATCTAATGCCAATCGTTGACTGGGACTTGGATCTTGCCATGGAAATTGTCAAGAGCTGGTTCAATCTCATGGATGACGACGGATGGATTGGTCGTGAGCAGATTCTTGGTCCTGAAGCCCGCAGCAAAGTGCCGGTTGAATTCCAAGTTCAGTATCCACATTACGCCAATCCTCCAACTTTGTTCTTTATCGTTGACTCATTCATTGAGAAGCTTGGCGCTCTGAACGGTAGCAAGGCAAACAACGCAAAGGAAAACCTCGGCGTCCGTCCAAACTCTCACATGAATAATCCAGAGCTTGCCCTTCAATACTTGAGAGATCTATACCCTAAACTGAAGAAGCACTACTACTGGTTCCGCAAGACTCAATCCGGAGACCTAAAGTCATACGACCGTGATGCATTTAGCTCCAAGGAGGCCTACCGATGGCGAGGACGTACCCCGCAGCACATCTTGACAAGTGGCCTCGATGATTACCCTCGTCCCCAGCCACCCCACCCCGGAGAGTTGCACGTTGACTTGATCTCTTGGATGGGCATGATGACCAAATCGCTCAAGAACATCGCTACTCTTCTCCAGTACCAGGACGACGTCAAGGAGCTGACCACGATTGAAACCGCAATCTTGAAAAACATCGATGATCTTCACTGGAGCGAGAAGGAGAAGTGTTACTGTGACGCAACCATTGATGACTACGAGGAAAATTCTCTGGTTTGCCACAAGGGCTATATTTCCCTATTTCCGTTCCTGACCGGGTTACTGGATCCAAAGAGCGAAAAGCTTCACCATATCCTCAACTTACTCGGCGATGAAAATGAACTTTGGAGTGAATTTGGGCTGCGAAGTTTGAGCAAAAAAGATGCGCTCTATGGAACTGGCGAGAACTACTGGCGTGGCCCTATTTGGATGAATATGAACTACCTCGCCCTTGTTCAGCTGCTGGTATGTGCTTCTACTTTCTTCTTCACATTTGTCTAACCTTATTCCCAGAAATACGCCCAAACAATTGGTCCTTATGCCGAGCAAGCCACCTTGCTGTATTCTGATCTGAGACTGAACTTGATCAAAACTGTCTATGACTCGTGGCAAGAGACAGGCTTTGCATGGGAGCAGTACAACCCTGAGACGGGCAAGGGACAGCGAACACAGCACTTCACTGGGTGGACAACCCTGGTGGTTAAGATTATGGGAATGCCTGATCTGACTGGCGGAAAGTGGGTTGTTGATGGCCAAGGTGAGGCGGGACATGATGAGTTGTGATCTAGGAGAAATGGGATGGCTTTCTGTACAAAAGTTTGGGTAGCAGCAAACGAGCTGTTGAGTGAAGGATAGCAAAAAAAGCATTCAACCCAAGGGCGTATAAACGCTGTACACGACACAACTACTCGTATACAATCTATTTGCTACCTTTCTTCGTTTCAACCTGTGAAGTCACAACTTTTGTGTCACGGGCAAGTCTGCAGAGCTCCACTGATAGAAGTTGATGAAAACAGGCGCTTCTAAAATAGTGTGGATTGTTGTCTGAAGAGTCTAAAACCAGGTGGAGAGCTAGGGAATACAAAGGGCTACTGACTCAGCGTCAAGATATCCTGCTCGGCGACATTTTGTATGAGATTTGATTCTATGGCGGATTTCTCGTATGGTTGCATCAAGATTGTTTGAAATGAGTGTCCCAACAACATGTTCTTATTCGCACCATAGGGTAAGCGGCTCCTCACAACCAGCCCCGGATGCTGTCTTGTATCTATTCCATCATTACGGTCTGGCTGACATGAAAGCTGGTTGACATTTCAGTAGACATTCCGGTCAAATCAAATGTTGGCACTATCTGGCCAGATGAGTCGTGGATTGCAAACATATGGCTCTGGTTGTAGGACCGTGGAGCTACTGTAGATCTCGAGAAGGAAAGCAATATGAAAAAAGACAAACATACTTTGATGCCAGAGCTACAAGTAGTGAGCGATACTCAAGTATACAACCTCGGCAAATCTACTGAATCCTATGGGAAAGAAGTTCTACCAAATCTGCCCTGCTTGACATGTCGCCTTCTACGGTCTTTTTGATCTCAAAGAATGTGATCAATCATGAACGAGCTTATTCATTCTGCTTTCCAAACTAGATCTAAGTCTCGCTAGTGTCCTTCTCATTCCCATCACCGCTAACGCTATTCTCTGTGTCTCCATTATTTGCTTGCTCAATGTCAGGAGCTGGAGCAAAGGTACTCCGGGCCCGAATTTTCTTTCCTTTAAAATAGAATAGGAATGGAAGAGGAACCAAAATAATTGCCACAGCACCAAACAAGGGGTTCCCCTAGTTAATCCCAATTCCATCATACATATATCGCGTGAAAAGAGGAAAGGCAGATCCAAAAAGAGAGCGCATAAACGTATTTGCCGCAATCGCTGAAGCTGCAAACATGAGATATGCATCGATAATGTAATTCAATAGCTGCAAGAACACCGAGAAAATTCCAAATCCAATAAACAGGCCTGCCAGAGTGGGGACAATCCAGGGAATATCGTTTGTATAACCAGTCCACCCAAACCAAAACAGCCCAATCGCAAATACAATGCCACCAACCATGACTATAGGGAGACGCCACTCGGGTACCGGTATATCATTATTCGCTTTGAGTTTCCTAACATAAGCCGGGTTTAAGAGCACAACGACAGCGAAAGCAATTAGCTCTCCGATTACCAGACCGAAGTATGGAAGACCACCAACTCCAGGGTTCATTCCATGGACTCCTTCAAACACCAGAGCGTACGCTGTCAGAAGTCCATAGAGTAGCCCATATATGAAAGACATGTAAATAGTAACGACGAGGACGATTGGCTCTGTAAAGAGAATCCGGAGAGGTCTCCCAACGTTCTTTACTACCAACTCCTTCAAATCAATCTCTATCTCCTCCTGTTTTGCGTGAATTCCCCAGTTTAAAGTCAGTCGACGAAGTTCGGCAGCTTTTCCCACCAGGACAACAGGAGCGTAAGTTTCCGGAAGAAAGAGTAAGGTGAGAATGAAGGAGACAAATCCCATAATGGCAGATATATATTCAGTCCATCGCCATCCAAGATAAGATATCTCAATGAATCCTCCTATAAAGGGGGCGAGTATCGGACCCATAAAAACAGTTGCAGAGAAGAAGGCAACTGCAATGCCTCGTATTTCGTTGTCGTAGATATCTGCAAATACCGCAGCAACGACAGCTAATGGGCATGACCCAAACAGGCCGCAGAAGAACCTGCAGATCATGACGGTCTGAATATTCATAGCAGTAGCCACCCCGATCGCGAATACCCCAAATCAAAACTGGGATATTACGATGGGAAGCCTTCGGCCATAAAGCTCCGACATTGGAGCCCACATAACTGGGCCAAAGGCGTATCCAAGTACGAAGAGAGATGTTCCAAGGGCGCCAACTTCGGCTCCAACATTGAATTCATGCTCTACTCCGATAGCTGCCGGAGAGAAGATACTGCTGCCAAAGCTTGCGGTCAATGATGACCAGACAACTACAGCGCTGACATAAAGTCTTGGGTGTTTATGTTAGTTTTGGGAGTGACATAAGGCGGAGATGGACAAACTTCTTCTTCATCGGCCAATTTTGTGCGTGCAGTGGATCTTCGTGTCCATCAAACTCAACAACATATTCCTCTCTTTTGGGCAAAGAAGGAGGGTATGGCTTTCCACCGCCAAAATTTGGCCATTTCTGTCTCTCCTTTCGGCTGGTGACATGTGAACCCACGGTGCCAAAATGCTGCGTGCGATGTGTATTTATTCGTGCAAGAGCTGTCGGGTGTTTTTCCAGTTTGCTGTTGATTCTATGTGTCTCGGATCGATGAAGATGTGTGTCGTGGGTATATGAGCTACTGACACGCCCTCGGTTGGTACCCGGGCGCGCTCGTATACCTTCATATTGCGTTGATGTGCCAGCGGACGATGATGAGGATGAAACTGCGGAAGGTAGCTGCTCAATGTCGTTCCCATCGCGAACAATACTTTCAGGTCCTTGTTCCTGCTGATCTGGATGAAGGGCGGCATATTCCCTGCGAAATCTCTCGTCTGGGTCCCAACTCCGAAACCTTTCGGGCTCCGCATTCGCTTCTGCTCGCAGATCCTCGTAGTCCCCCTCCGTTAGAGGCATCTTTGATACAATTTCAACAACGGGCGGCAGCTTTGGCTGATAATGAAAATTAGAGATTGTGCCAATCCAAGATGAAGTCTAAAGTAAAGTAACAGTGCAAGATCTTTGATTTATGAACAAATAGAGTCACTAGACAAACAGTCGTTTTTGGATTTTGATTACCGCATATCTTCAGATCTAGCCTCTTGAGCTAAACGCGAGTTACTAAGCGCGCCGCGTCCATAGCTCACACTAAGTTGCTGTAACTTTGTCACTATGACATCAACTGAGCAGCAAGCGTCGGAGCCTTGCCCGACAAGAAATGTAGGGAGCAGGGATATCAAGTATTGGCAACAAGTCTAAGGCACTTGGGCAGCATTAGTGCTGTCCGACCTTCTGTTGGAACGTATCAACTCGTTGAAACGTAGGGCTTGAGGAGGCTTCATTTGCACGATTTACTTTTATGAAATATGCTCCTACACTCTTGGTGATTGTCTGTACTGCTCTTGGCTGTTGACGTGGTCGAAGGGAGCGGACAACTCGAGGCAGAGCGCTGACTGGAAAGGATTTTAGATGGTTGGCTATTATTAGCGTCGTTCAGAGAATTCAATTTGAGTCTTTCCAGCTGGCCATCGGCGAATTTGAGATTTAATAAGCTTTTAATCAAGTTTAATTGTTGCTTTCTCGGTACTCCGTCGCTTAAAAAAGGAGGCGTTATCCATGTCAATCTATCCTATACAACATCAGAAATCACACGCCTCGGCGATTTCTCAGCGACTTTATGCAAGCTACTTAATATTCGCTATTATCTTGCTAATGGAGAAAGGTCTGTTGTTCGAACATTAGTGCCTCGCATATCTACCGGAGAACGCATCCAATCGTTACGCATCAGGATAAATAAAGTCACACTCGCACGTGTACCCTTCTCTTCCACTGATAACACCAATAGAATTACATTCACCCAGGCTGATTCCAATATACTATGTGCGTAATCCAGTTACTGGCCTCGACTCAAAGTGCACGTCGTGTCTTCCAAATCCACCCAGGCCACGCCTTACCAACTTACCCAGCCACCCTGAAACGCGTGTGCTTTTGCACGCAAACCTTAAAAAAAAATGATGCGCCAAGACTTTGGTTCCACATTGTGGCATCACATTCTGGCATTTTGTTGTTATACTTTGCGATGCACAGATCAACGTATGGCCTTGGTAGCAGGCTATTGCCAGCAGTGGTTAAAAGTCGGCAACCTTTAATATCAAGCTCTTTACGCGTCCACATGGATCTATGTTATTTCAATCCGTAAGTCCACTTCATATCCACTACTAATCTAGAAATCCTTGGATTTCAAAGATGGCACAAGTGAGATCATCAACATGAATATCTCAAAAATAAGCTTAAGAACGCTCAATCGCAAAGGAAAGTCTCGGTGTGCTTTGGTTTTTGTTGTCATCAGCTCTTCTTCATTTTTCTTAAACGCTTTAAAATGCTTTCCCTTCCGATCTTGCTCGGGCTAACCAGTCTTGTCGTTGCATCACCAACTTTTCACCACAACACATCGTTCACGAATGCTATATCTCTGCCTGGTCACTACCTTGCTGAGAATATCACAAGCCAGCGCTTCTTCAACAACTCATGTACCGCAGATAACATATCAGTGCGTAAAGAATGGCGTTCTTTAACTCACGCTGAGAAGATGGCATTTGTCAACGCCGAACTATGTGTTATGTCACTGCCCGGAGTCACTGGATTACCAGGAGCTGTTAGTCGATTCGATGATTTCCAAGCTGCTCACCAGCAAGGCACAAACACTAGTGATGGAGACCAGATTCATTACACGGTAGGTGGCGACCCAAAATTGGACGCAAGATATCAACTGACGTCTGAGTAGGCGATCTTTCTTGCCTGGCACAGATATCAAATGCACGCACATGAGCTTGTACTCAAAACCGAGTGCAACTACACTGGGACTTTGCCATGGTGGGATGAAGCTTTGGATGCTGCCTCGGGAAATTTCTTTCAATCAGACATGTGGGATGACCAGTACATGGGAGGAAACGGAAGTTCAATTGACAACTGCGTCACCAACGGACCGTTTGCAAACCGCACCGAGCACGTGGGACCCCTGGAGGAGACGACAGACTACTGCTTCGCACGGAAATGGAATCAGACAAAGGGCCTTGACTATGGCGCTCGCTCTCATGTCGAAGATTGCTACGCATTCTCGGACTTTGAGGAATTTTATCCCTGCATGGCTTACTACCCGCACATTGCTGGACACCAAGCAACTGGTGGCGTGGTGAGCACCTTTTTGATCTAGTAGAAACCAGTACTAACAATTCATAGATGACCGATGTTGATAGCTCCCCCGGCGATCCAGTCTTCTATCTTCACCACAACTACCTCGACCGCTTGTACTGGCAATGGCAGCAAATAAATCCCTCCGAAAGGCTCTATCTTATATCTGGTAATACCACAATTAACGAGCCCGCTGACGGATGGAAGTCTCTCACTCTCGACTTCGAAATGAACATGTTTGGAGTCGGATCGAATGTAACAATTGGTGAGGTTACCAACATTCAGGGTGGAACTTTATGCTATGAGTTTGAGTATTAAAGATGCTGCGTCGTTTCCAAACAAACAAGATCACCAGAGAAGAAAACTTTCGTAAATAGTGGTGTTTGAAGCGACGGACATCAAGGGATAATTGGCCGTTAATTACATACAGTGGTAAGCTATGGAAGCTCAGGGCTATCACCAAAACACCAGGACATGTACATTTCAGGGTATCGCAATCCCTTCCTCCCACCACCACTCTCGATGACCTTCCGAATTCTTTCTTCGTCGCCATCCCGAAGTTTGACATTCATGGCATCTGAATTTTCCTTCAAGTATTTGATAGACTTTGTTCCGGGGATGGGAATAATATCTTAGAGTATTAGTAAATCCGTGAGCATGTAGGAAGGGGTCCTCGTACCATCACCTTGTGCAAGAAGCCAGGCCAGTGCCAACTGTCCAGGGGTGCATTGAAGCTCTTTGGCAATTGCGGCCAGTGATTCCACAATTTTCAAGTTGTGTCCGAAGTTTTCCTCGGAGAACCGAGGATGTGACCGGCGCATTTCATCCACGTCGTCTCGAGTCTTGATCGTGCCAGTAAGCATGCCTCGGCCCAGTGGCCCATAAGCAACAATGCTGACACCCAGCTTTCGGGCGGTCTTCAAAAAGTCCGTCTGGCTGTCTTCAATTTCCAATGCGAACGGCGAATACTCCATCTGAGCGGTGTCAATGTGATGCACCTTGCATGCTCTCTCCAAGGTCCGAGCCGAGCACTCGGACAGACCAAGGTAGCGGATCTTACCCTCCTTTTGTAACTCGACCAATCCTTGAACTGTTTTCTCAATGGGTGTTGCCGTATCGACTCGATGTTGTTGATAAAGATCAATGCGATCCGTTCCCAAGCGTTCCAGACTGGCTTCGCAGGCTTCTCGTACCCATTCCGGTGTGCTATCAAAGACTGGTTTGCCCTCGATCATCCTGAACCCAAATTTGGAGGCGAGAAAGATTTCATCCCGTCGACCAGTTTCTTTAAACCATCTGCCGATGAGTTTCTCATTTGTGAAAGGCCCGTACATGTCGCTCGTGTCCCAGAAGTTGACCCCCATATCAGCGGCTTCAGTCAGTACTTTGAGAGATTGCTCATCGTCAGTGGTCCCTGAAGGCAACACAAACGACATTCCCATACACCCAAGACCTATGGCGGAAACGAAATCATCTCCAATCTTGCGCTGTGGGAATTGAGACATATTCTCTGACCTGATTCAGTAATAGAATGTGCTTTGAATGCCGCATGTAAAGTGCAGAGTCAAATCTATTGTATCGGGCCATTCACCAATCTTATAAATATCTAGACCAGGGGCTCTCCCTCACTGTAAAGCGGACCTGTAGGAAAGCCGTTGATTCTGTGTTAAGTCCTTAAGTCCATACAGCCTGCATAAGCTGGAACCACAGTATTCGCTAGGAAACAGCCTCCAAGGGGAAGTGGTCAAGGGTATTGTTAAACCCGAACATCCATTATTGCCGAGCATCGTGCAGTAGACTGCATCAAAACTTCCGCGAGACACGTGTTTTTAGCCAGTGCGCATTGTCTGCATCTGGTGCCCGTGGTTATGCTCACCTTGACGGATGTCTGTTCGATATGATCCTACCGTACATCGATGAAGTTTCGAAACCCGCATCCGCAGCAAACAAAGCAGCACTGGGAATCTAGGTGCGAGATGCACACTGCCAAATAGTTGCACGCAGTTAAAACGCTCAATATATTCTCGTACTTACGATGTTGGATGTAGGCATTCGATTCGAGGAGAGCAGAATTGGTACGGATCATTGAAAGGGGGCAGCGTCCACTGGATTGTCCCCTTCGGCAAATCTGACAGCTACGAAAATTAGACAAATTATTAATATAATTTAGGAGTCACCGCAAGATGCTCCCCGTATTGTGTTTCTCACATGCTGCTCATATCCATTTCGGGATTAGCACATCATTCAGCAAGGTTACGACGCCTCCGCAGCACAGCTGCTATCTCCCTGATGTGCCGGTTGCTTTTGCTACTACCGGTACTGCGCCGAACCATGCACTCCGCACCATGACGTGCATTGCCAAGTGCCGTATCTAGGGTAGATTTGGCCCCCACGGTATTGAAGATGTTGTGTATTTTAAAGCTTTACTGCATGCCAACAAGAAAGCACTACTGTGCAAAGCTGGATCCCCATCTGAGCAAATTCGCTTTCAGGATGAACCGGGGACTTGGGTTCTGCTTGTAGAATCTGGTGGAGACGCTGGGACGCAGTTGTGCAAGTAGATTCGGTGGAACAGTTGGACTTGCAGCAGGTCCTCGAATTTCGCTGTCGTAAAGCGGTGTGAAAAGGTGGGTATTGTATTTGTGGGTTTAAGAGCTCAGCAAGGGTGGTTGAGGACTCCTTCTAGCAAACAAACCAAGCATTCGAAGAAAGTTTGCTGAACAAAGGACTATTCATAAGGAGGAGGAGGAGGAGGAGGAGGAGGAGGAGGAAGCAACAGCTTCACAAGCAGAAGACCTGAGGAAAGAATGTTTTGGGAGATTAACTGACACGTCAGCATCAGCGTTCACAGCAGCAACGAGATCCAGATCCGAGAAGAAGACGAAATTTTCAATAAGGTACAAGGGTGAACTCCAAAGCAGCATGCGTGTTTGCCTCTTTGACAATCAGCTGCTACACAACCCGCAGCCTTCGAAGTCATCAGCCTCCACAATCAGCAGAATCCCAATCCATAATCACCAAACTCCATAGAATACCCCAAATTCAGAATCAGAAACAACACCATGCAGTCAGCTAGCTGCTGTCTGCGCATGAGGATTTCCGCTCAAATGTCTCCACGCAACAAGAAGAAAACATCACCAATCGTGGCCCAGCACTTGGGAGCACGACGAACATCGCATCACTTCGTTGGGATCGATTCATGTGGCATTGCAATTTCAAGCAGCATCATCCTCGTCATCAGTATCGTTATCGTCATTCATGCCATCACCTGAACCGTCCTCTTCAGCTTGCTCGACATCGGTTGCGGTTTGTGGATGAACTGCTGCAAGCTTGGATCGTCGCTTGTAGCGTCTCTTTGGGCGCACAATCAGCTCTTGCGAGATGATTAGGTTTGTGGCGGTGATGCGTGGAGGTTTCCAGCCGATAGGGAGAGGAAGTCTGTCAATCATTGAACGGCAGTAGTGGTAGCCATGGGTTTTGTGCTTCCAAGTCTCAACCGGCTTCTTGTCCTTTTCATCTCCTTCTTTCGCACCTTTCTTTTCATCATTGTTCACCTCTGCCATTCGAACCTCCTTCTCAAAATGTCGTTCGATCATTTCGTCCAACCTCTTCTTCTGCAAAGTAGCAGCCTCGTCAATCGAGTTGGTCGATCCAGCCCGTTCGCGGAAGTGCAGCTTGATTGCACGGCTTCGGTAGTCTCTCCCCAAGCGCAAGATACCCTCATGTTCTTGTTTGAACGAGTAGATGATCAACTCATCCAAGCGCGCAACATGAACCAACTTGTCAGAAACCTCTGTGAATTGTTCGCCATCGAGCGCAACTCGTCGAATTTGTGGGTGGCTGGCCACTGCACTGTCCCAAGTTCCATGAATGCGATGAGCCAGACTCTTTCGCATGTCGCCGCCGGCTCGCATGGGACAGATAATATCTACGTCAAAGTTGACATAGATCTTGCCGGGGCTTTTTACGGAGAGATATTCGTATCGGATGCCGATGACTCCCTGAAGCATCTCATAACTGGGGAACCGGTTGATCGGCGCAACTGTATCTGTCTCAAAAGCAACTGTATAGATTTTTAATCCCTCGCAGCGCGCTTCAGCATCGACATGAAGCATGGCCGGAACCGCATTGTACGATCTCCAGAGGATCGGATGGTCCTTGAGAAAGATTCCGGAGCGGATTCGTTTGCCAAGCTCGCCTGGGACTTCTCGTGGCCAAAGATCGATGACTCGGGGTTCACGAGCAACCAACTTCCAAATCTTCTGACGCATTTCAGTAGGTAGCCTGCCAAAACGGGGGAAATCTGTCAAGTCGACACCAGTGGTTGATGGGTAGGGGATTGGACTGGCGATGCTTGGATTTAAGCCTTGATTGCCTTGCAGGAGTGTGACGATATTGGTGACAATGAAGCTGATGTATGAGTTGTTTAACATGGTCGCAGCTGAAGTAGGTCCAGTTGAAGTCAACTGGGGATCCTTTGTCAGCCACGAAAATTGCCTCCTACGACAGTGAAGCAACATACCAAGGGAGTGCCATTGAGAGCACTGCTGAAAGATATGGGTGTCGTCAGAGAGTTCAGACTTCTTGTCAAATCGAACTGAGCAAAACGAGTTAGTCTTGCAACTTAGCAGTTTCAAATTATTTCATGACATACCATTCCAAAGCTGCCAACGTTGTTGTTACTCTGCTGGATCATGCTCGAAGTTGGGCCTGGTGGAGGTACTGTAACGGCGAACTAGTCATGAATTAGCATTCCAAGTCAGTATGCCCAGACTCATTGATCCATACCACTCCAAATCCAGAATTGATGCCGTTGCCGTAGTTCTGAGAACTCATTCCCAGGTTAATCGATGCAGGGGTAGGTCCCATGAGAGGCTAGATTGGTTGTTCCATCAGTCATTAAAACAGCGACTTGGAAGCACCCGTTGACATACCATTCCCATGCTATGGTTGTTGCTACCAGAAGACATATTGGCAATTGGAGCCTGGAAATGACCAGAATCAGTTGACTGGAGGTTTCAAGTTAGTCAACTGAAAGTCAGATATATAAAAAGGTCTTGTAGACATACCATTCCAGCAGGTGTGCCACTTTGGTCCTCAAAGTCCTCGTCAGCATCAAAATCAGAATCATCTTCGAAGATGAGAGGATCAAGTGGCGGGGTAGAGAATGGATCCATTGCTGCGAAAGCGAAGCCAAGATCGAACTGTGAATCTGCAGTTTTCAAAGTCAAAGTCAGTTTCAACCTGAAGTTACCTTTGATATGCTAGCTATCAGGAAGGTGAGCAGCGACGTATTTTCAGTAAGGTTGCGAAGTAGCAAAAGCAACAAAGCTTTTAAGACTTTGCGTTCAAGAAGGAGTTTTGTGCAGATCTGAGTGAGGTAGTATTCGACACAATCTTTCTTTGCCAGAAGCTCAAAAGATCAAAGGAGGCTTAGCGGCAGTCGCGACAGCGCGTTAGGCGAAAATCACAGCCAACATACTCCCAATTAGGTATAGCGGTAGGCAATTGGGGTCAATAAGTGACTGGAGCAGTACAGAAAGGATTGGCACAGTGAATGATTGTGAAGCATCAGTCTGGGAAGAGTCTTTGATATAAAATATGGATAGAGAAGGTGATTCTATATTTCATAGACACAACTAATCCTTTTCATGACCCCCGTAGTAAGAATGGGCAAATTATATTGAAAGTGTCCCGGAGGAATCGAGGGATATAAAAGTACAACCCAATGGATTTGCTCGCACATTTCGAGGAAACAAAAAGACCAGCAGGTGCGTCAAGCAAACATAGCCACAACAGTAATCTTACACCAAAATTGAGGGCAAATATCAAGCCAAATCACAATCACCACTGGCTTAATAAATCATGAATGAAAGGCAGAGCTAGAAGCAAGAAGCGAGAGCAAACCAAAAACGCTGCAAAGACTCAAAGGCAGAATCCTTTTCTATTTCAAACAGCCACAACTCCGGATGGAACCAACCTTCTATCCCTTCCGATCCGATCCAATGCTATAATGCAATGCTATGCCAGAAGAACGCCTGGAAGCGTTGCTGTAACCGCCTGGTGTATAAAAACAACCGAATCCGCCGCCCCGTGTAACCGTCTCATCTCATCTCACCCTCGCCTGAACCGTCCAGGTCAATTATATGTACTGTTGCGACATCGACGTCGTGTGCTAGCTAGCTCGCCAGCCTGCATGCATGCCCAATCCTGTCTCCTCCGAACCTGCGTCCGATCCCCCTTGCAGCACATGCATCTCATTCACACCACACCTCGGCCCACCCACTGCGCAACCCAGTCAACTGCAGGCCGGAGAATTCTTCGGTGGATATCGCTACCCAAGTCCTCGCGAACGTCGAACGCATGGACCGCTCCGGGAATGATGACTGTCTGGACGGGAATGTCTTGTGCTTCGAGTGCCGAGTGGAAGTCATGAACATGTGAAACACTAAATATCTCGTCCGCAGTTCCCATCGCCTGGTACGTGGGTGGATAACGAGTTTCTGAGGAGAGATGAAGCGGGCCTGTAATTCTTTTGTTAAAAGGGTTGCAATTCAAAATGGTCTTCGCGTAGAGGGGCATACTAATATCATGGATTTCCTCCTGACTTGCACTTCCACGCTCTGGCAAAGCCAACTGCCCATCATCGCTCCTCACCAATCCCCTTAGCAAAAAGTCCGACACAATAGCCTCGCGAAAGAACGTCAGGCTGATAAACTGCCGGGGCCTCTGGTAGTCTTTCTCTTTATCTGGAAGAGCGATTTCCGTAGGAGGATTGAGATAATCAGTTGCATCGGCGAGGAGAGAGGGAGTGCAAGGCCGGCAATGCAGTCTCGACAAGCGTCCTTTATCCAACCATGGGAGAGAGCAGAAGTTCGTGGGACCGTACAGGGAGAGAATAGCCTGTGGTGAGGTTTGCCATAGCTTCGGCTTCAGGTTGGATTGTGTTAGTCGACGACGCTGGCCTCGAACGGAGGGGACAACACACTGTAAGTAACGCCAGATGAGCACCTGCTGAGCCTCCCACCACCACGATCTTCCTCGAGTCACAGGAGTAGCCCGACATCTCGAGCTCCCGTGGTAGTTGCGCTCGCAGCCACAACTCGATGTCTCGGATATCTTCCTGCTGGCCGGCGAACGAGGTTTCCGGGAGCAGCCGATAGTCCATCGAGGTGACGATGAAGCCCAGCGCCAGGAATTCGTGGAACAGCGGCCGTGAGTAGTCCGACCTATTGCCACCTATCCAACCGCCGCCGTGGATATAGAGCATGATGGGGCAGTCATCCTGCGGGCCATTGTACGGGAGATAGATGTCCACGGGGATGGCGGACTTTCCCACGGTCTTGTAGACGCAGGTCTGGGAGATGGGGAGCGGTGGTGGACGAGCAGGTAGAGACGCCGGATTCATGCTCGACGACATGAGGTGCGAATAAGGGTGAGACTATAACCAACGGCTGCGTCGTTGTGGGCTGATGTCAGTCTGTGGTGTGCATCGTCGTTGGGATCGTTAAAACGCTCGCTGATTCTGAATCGGAACCGACAAGCAGCGACTTTGCAGCGCCGGGGGGAAGGAAGGAGGGAGGGAGGGCAGCGCATTAATGCAAGCAGCTGCCGCTGCCGCCGCAAAGGAGTAGCGACCTTCTCATGTGGAGGGACGAGGGAAAAGCAATGAGGGGGAGCCACAATCGCAAGTGACCAGGGACCTTGCATAAGTGGGGTGGGGAAGCAAACTCGAAGGCCAGGGAGGAGACTGGGGGAGCCCTCGGGAGCCCTTGGACCTTGGACTTGGGCTTCGGCGACGTCTTGGGCCTTGGGTTTGGGCTTGGAGAGACCCGCCTCGAGGCGTTGCCGGGAGAGAGACACTAAGAGGGGCAGAGACAGAGGCTGGACTGCGCAGGCTGGAGTGGAGTCGGGGGGAGGGGTTGAGTGTAGTGGAGAGCCGTGAAGTGCAGTGAAGTGCGGTGGAGAGCTCTCAAGCGCGGCTTTAGGAGCCGTCCATGGTCACAAAGGGTGTAGAGGCGTGCGCGGGGCTTGCAAAGAGCTACTAGGGCTTGAGAAGGCTTTAGAGGCTTCAAAGGCTTCAGCAGCTTCCGGGGCTTCAAGAGGCGGTTTGTTTCTGGCCGGGGCCGTGGTCTCGGTACCACCAAGGTCGGGAGCTGGAGGCAAGCGGAGGCTTGCTATAGGCAGATCGGAGGCTATGCCTGTCCATACAGGAGGCCGCATGCATGCGGCAGAGGGCAGAGAGGGGAGAACGCAGTCGGTCACTAATCACAAGTCACTTTACACTTGACATCTTGCACCCTCCTTCATCTTCACCTACATGCAAGTGCTTGACCCCTCCAACTCCCAGCTCCCTCGTCCTTGCTGTACTCCTAGTCTTTGTCAACATTACAGCAGGCCTGTCCTCCCCTGCCGTCGTATAGTCACCTTGTCTCCATCCACCTTCTCTGCGCCCCCTACCCGTGCACTGGCCATCTGTTCTACCCCCCATCTCCTCCTCTCTCTCCATCCATGTGTCCTAATCCACCGTCTGGTTGGGTCACTGGCATGGCGTTTCTACGGGGCCCGTCTCGAGCTACCATCCCCGTCTGACTTCGACTCGATATCACGACGTCTTAGAAGCAAGACGCCAAGTGGCCACCGCTCCGGACGTTGTTGGTGGGGACAGTAATGGTTGATATCGATATCGATATTGATACTTGCTGCTGTGGCTCGGCTTTCGGGATGCGCTGGCCTGTGATTGGGGCTGCGTTGTGCGTGTGTGAGTGTGATGGGATCGCTACATGGATGGGGAATACGCATCCGACACTCACTCTCTGGTCCAGCCTCGACCACAAAGTCAACAAAGCACGCTGGGCGGCGACCGACAGGTTACAGATCACATCTCGCGCCCTCGAAACTTCCACAGGAGGCCTTGGCCATCATCAGTGGCTGCGAGGAGAAGACCCTTTACTTCTCCAGTTCCGCAGTGGCTTGAGCGGTGACTTTTGCTTTTTTCATCTAGATGACTGTCATCACCAATGCCCCCCCCCATCCCATAAGAACCCCGGGAACGCCAGCCGGCGCAGCGATGCTGAAATGCAATGACTTGCTATCGCAATCTTGGTCAGTTCTCGCTGGCATCGGGAGGAGGAGACCCTGGAACACCCTTCTGGATGGTCGCATGCAGACCTGATCGACACGAGAGGGTGCGGCAGTCTCTGATATACAGTAGCAAAAGGACCACGGCGGGTCGACACGAAGCAGAAAAGAAAACTCTGCCGACCGACCAGATCTCGCAGCACGCAACGGAGAGCGATCACCGACTGTTCTATTTGCGACGTTTCTGTGGGCGCGAGTCGTGTAACATTGTAGACTGGGGACAACGACGTTTGCCTCTCGTGCCACCACTCACTCCACCACGTCCAGCACCGTTTCGTGTTAATCCATGGTACCGTACATACCGTAGTATGACTTGACGGCAGGGCGATGGCTGCACGCAGTCACTGAAACTGCCACCAGCCAGCGCGCCCGTGGTGGAAGCTGACGTCAGGGAGGGCAAAGGAAGCAGCACAGTGAGAGGAGAGGATTGATACTGTATCAGCGGCACACAATCATGTCTTCTCGATGCTCCTCCTTTGCGCATCCACCGACCCCCAGCCAAGCGCCACGGCGCGGCCCCCCGTCAGTTGTGCTTGGACGCCAAAGGGAGGGGCTCTTGGATCAAGGGATGGGCGAGTGAGAGTGAGCCAGATGAACATTGCCAGTTGAGACGACGCGAATCGTTAATGCATCATGTACCTCACCTATAGGTCTATTGTGCTCCGCTACCTTGTGGAGCAGTCGCATAGGACGAAGATGAGCGAGAACCAGAGCCAGAGCCAGAGCAAGAGCAAGCTGAAAGCCGACTTCGTACTCGCTACGGGGAAAGCCGCAATTGGTGACTGGGAGGAGTGGATGGAGCCGTGTCCACACTCCAATGGATATCTATTGATGCTTCCTTCCACTGGAAGGCGCGGCGACCAGCTACCCGTGAGATCAAATGGCCCATGTCCTATGCACTTCATTGCCGCCTCGAAGCCTCCCTTGCCACCAAAGCCCAAGTCGATGTCCGAACACGGGATGGAGAAACCTATGTCTCTTGACCAAGCAATGCCGTCGCCTCCACTCTATTCGAAGGAGAGCGTTTGTCCAGATCGTCATCAGAGTGAGCCTAACTGAGCGAGCCATACCATATCGTAGGATGTCCTCATACGAGGTGACAACAGCCGACGTAGACTTTCTCCATCCAATAGACGTTGCTCTGCCCGTCCCCAAAGCAGGATACGGAAGCTGGACCTCCCGTTACTTGTGACTTGTGACTTGAAGCATCATTCCAGCTACCAGTTCAGTGGGAGCACCGGCTAGCCCGATGGAGAATTATATACGCCCGCTCTCATCTCATCTCATTATATCATCTCATATCACACCGGATCGAGTGAGACGACGGACGACCCCGCGCGACAGAGCAGGAAAAACGTGGGTTTTCCGATCCTGCTGGCCATTCCTTCGATCTGCAGGTGGTCGAGAGCTCCTGCACTGCATCCATCCATCCGTCCATCCATCCAAGCAAGGGACTATCGTCTGTACCTAGGGACGTACTGTATGGACTACTGTATGGGACCGACCTTACGCACGCATGCATCCATATATGCACGCACGTCCAGTGGCAAGCGGTGTGCGCGCTCCCCTCGGCTATCGGTTGTCTTTGACGCGAGCCAGACGCAGTCACGCAGGATGGAAAGGGAGGGAGGAAGGGAGCTACGTCTGTTTCCTCGCTCCCGTCCAGCTCTAACACTGCACTTTGACATGCCAACCTCCTGCAGTCGCTCCGTCCAACTAACTGACCAACTGACCAACTGCCTCGGCTCGGCTCTCAGGCCTGTCGTCGGGAACTTGTTGCGGCGTGAGTTGGCATGGCCAAGGGATGATCGTGGGAGGGAAGAAAGGACACCTGCGCATCGGATGCCGTCTTCCTCCTCAGTCAGCGGGTAGTCAGCATATCACCAACGGGCACGCGCCAGCAATGCGGGGGGGCGGGACAGGGCAGAGAAAGAAGGGAGTGAGTCCGGTGAAGTGCGTGGTGCAGTCGTACAACATATATGCATACCTCTATACACACGTAGGATGACACATATACACCTACATATACACCTACATGCGTAGGATGACATATATAAACACCTCTATATACACCTCGAGACTCCAGACTGCACACTCCCTACGGCCAGGTGCGCGTCTACTCCCTGCCAGTGAGGCTGGGCGCTCAACCTTGTGCGCCCAGCCAAGCCAACAGAGGAGACTTCGGCGCTCCTCCCAACCATAAGGCAGGTAGCCAACATCACATCAACACCACCGCCTGCCACCCACTAGACAAAAGCACAAGGAAAGTTACAGCACCAGATTAACAAGTTCACTAATCGACGTAGTGATAGGCCGCCCTGTGCCCAGAACCATGTTTACTTCTCGCCTTGCACCGTCCGTACCAAACTTACCAAACTTACCAAACTTACCAAGCTTAGGTAATGTACCAAACTTAGCAATCGCCGAGCGAAACCGAAACCGAAAAACGAAATCTTCCCAGATCGGATCGGATGAGTGAGATGCGACCAGATATCAAAAGGTGAGATGTGACACGATCGCATTACCCCGACTTCAGGGAAATGAGAAGGCTTCGCATCGGTACGTCCAGTAGTAGGACTGTGGAGGTGCGGCGCTCTCGGCTCGGAAGGGAGGGAACTCTTTACCCGGCCGGGAAGTGCTCCGGCTCCGACTCTGACTCTGACTTCTGACTCCGGGGGTCAGAGTACACTACCTCCGTCCCAGCTCAGGTAAAGCAAGCAAGCCAGGTAGGTAAGTAAAGGTATGGTGTTTAGGCAAGGTACCCAGGTGCAGTACTGTAGTATTGCAGACCCTGATCTGAAGCCCGAGTCCCGATAGAGGTCTGATCGTCACTCGGTGAAGGGGAGAGGAGAGCGCGAGGATAGCTGCTCGATGCGTGACGGGGAGGAGGAGAAGGAGCACGAGGATGAGGCGCTGGAGAGGCAAAATCAAACATACAGTAGAACAGAAACAGTGGCAGCCAATCTGTTGGTGCAGGACAGGACGGACAGCAGCCAAGACATCACATCACATTACATTGGACCATCAAGTAAGTCACCAGCAGGAATAGCAAGCACATAACACAAGAATCTCCTTTCGTCGTATCCGCCAATTCTCTCCCAAAAGCATAGACAAACAAACCCATGCCCGCTAAGCTCCAATAACTCCATGCAATGCTCATGATATCCACAAAACAATGCCATATCCACCATCCAAGGCCAGAGCTGAAGCTTGACTCAACCATCTATCTCATTCCTCGCGGTCCGCTGGGGAGTCCTGGACCTCGCCTTCCCGCACCAGGTCCACTCGGCAGCCCGGTCCTGGCTGGTGGGGCATCATAACCGCCTCCGTATCCCCCGCCTCCAAACTCCGCTTCGCTGCTTGCCCACGGCGATGTAGCAGCCATGAAGGGCTTGTCGCCTCCTCCTCCACCACCGCTGCTCCCGTACCCTGCCCCAGACGGTGGCGCGAATCGATCTTCATAGTTGCCACCAGCATTCGACGAGCCGTAGCCATTCGACTTTGCCGCCGACTCGGCCATCCGCGGAGGCGGAGTATTGGCAGGACTTGCCGCTCTGCCCTTCTGTCCAAGTCTCCCGGCCAGCCTATCCTTTGCACTCATGGGCCCCGAGCTGCTGCCCGGAGGGGTCTGGTTGAAACCAGCCCCAGCGGTCTGATAGCTCCCTGCACGCTGACTTGGCAATGGACGAGCCTGTACCTGCTCCGGCGCAAGCTGCTGCTGCTGTCTGGCAAAGGGGTTTTGTCTCTGGCCTCCGCCTGACGCCTGAGCGCCGAACCGACTGCTAGTTGGCGCTCCTCGTCCTTGGCGCAGACTCTGCTGTTCCGGTGGCGGTTGTGCAGGTTGCGAGTCCCAGAGACTGCTCAGCGCACTTCCACCTCCAGGAGCTGTCTGCATGCCTCCGTATCGAGCCCCTACGTTGGATTGCGAGTAGACCGGAGTCACCACGACTGGGGGAGGTGCTTTAGGGTCGGGAGGGAGCCATGCGGGGAACGAGCGTCCCTTCTCAGTGTAGTAGGCTCGTAGGACTCGGCAGAGATGCGTGTCATCCTCTGTGTCGCCATCGTTCTCGGTGGGCAGGAGATTCTGTCGGATGGAGGCGACTCGAGAGGTTGTGGTCGTGAGGAGGGAGGAGAAGTATGAGGCCATTGTGCAGAAGGTCGCCGCTGGCGGGCGTCTTCCAGGTCACCCAAGACGCCCTTCTTTGTTGGCTGAGTAGGTTCGTTCTGGAGCGAATTATTCAACTGCGATTGGCCTTGTCTGGTTGTGCTTTCGCAGATGATGAATCTTTCAAAAGGCAAATTTATGTGGTTGCAGAGATATCGAGGTGGGCGACGTGATATGGTGATGTGGTGGTAATGCGTTTGAAACAAGTTTGGTGTTCGTGTTCCAGAGAAAGCGCTTGACCCCACCAAGATTCCGTAGCCGGCGACGTACTTGAGCCCTCGAGCACTCAGCACAGACGGAACACATGAGGAAATCAAGCACGTTCAAGATTCAAAAATAAATTCATAGACACAAGATTTTTATTTTGAGAGAAGCCTCGAGTAGCCCTTCAGCAATCGAGCCATTCAAACACCAATCGCGACACTACACTCTGTGCACTCCTCCAAGCAACCCAGAACTCCAAACGCCATGATCCATGCGCCCACGAAAGCTCCATCAGCTCAATGCCAACTGCCGTGCAGGCGCTTCAAACTCCTCATTGTACTCGATCTCCATCCTGGGGTACTTCTTGGGTTTGGCCTTGGAGACTGGTGCTCTCTTCCTCTTGGAGCCAGCATCCTTCTTTGTGCCCTCCTCGCTGCTGTCACTCTCACTGCCTTCCTCATCCTCATCTCCAGTCTCGGGCTCTTCATCACTGCCTCCAAGCCAGTCTTCTAAATCTCCAAGATCCTCTTCATCCTCACCCAAGTCGCTGACATATTCCACCTCGCCAACACCTTCCTCGTCCTCGTACTCCCCTTCATTCTCCTCCTCTAGCTCGTCCTCCTCGATACCCTCATCAAGATCCTCATCTCTAGTTCCCTCACCACCGCGCTCCAGGCCCTTGAGGACCTTCTTCCAAATGGATTCGCTGCAGTTCAAGGGTTGATCGCCATAGGCACCGCTTCTCAGTCGCTCAATCAGTTCGCGCTCAATGGCTCTCTCAACCTTTGCTGCAGCTTCTGCTTTCCTCTCTCTGGTCTCTTCACGTCTCCTAACCTTTGGCGCCAATCGTGGGACAAGCTTCTCTCCCAATCTCTCATCCTCTCTTGCCAATCTTCTCATCCTGATGCCCACTTGTGTCAACCTGGTGAGTCTCTGCTTGCACTTGTGAATCAAGAATTTTGGCCAGTAGATCAAACGGTTGTCGACTTGCTCCAAAGCCTTCGCATAGTTTTGGGAAAGCTTGATCCGCTCCCACAGCTTGGCTGGGGTGTGCGCGCGCTCGATCGTCTTCATGTAGAGGTAAAGAGTGCCGGTGTCAGGGTTGGCGCGGACGGTGGCATATCGAGAGTTGGCGAGTGGGCAGGATTGACGATTGCAGAGACCGGTAACATTGTACTCATTGCGACAAAAGTTCTTCTCCTTCGTAGTTCTGATCTGTCAGTTTGCGATGCGTCGGGAAGAGGAGAATTGGGACATACTTCAGCTTGAAGGAGCAAAATTGCTGGTTGATAACCTGCCAAACAATCTCGTCGGACGACATGATTATTGAATCGGGGCTTCGACACACGAGCTTTACGATTTGAGAAATATGAGAACACAGTCACCGAATTCCTTTGCCGTTGGTGTTATTTGGAGCTGTTGGGGCTGTTGAACTTCCCACAAGCACTCGCCTTGATTTGATTTGATTCGAACTTTCGAACTTTTTTCCTGCAACCCACCAATTCTGCCGGAATGGCGGTGAGTCACGTGAACACTCCTTACTTCCCTCTTCTCTTATTCGATGTTACGCAACGGAGGGTCCCTTAGCTATAAGGTATGGTAGGATCTTCTTTTTACCATAGTTCAAATTGAAGGACAAGAGAAAGTGTCTGGGAAGTTCTACAGCCATGCATCAGAATTGCCCTTTGAGCATTTATTGGATTTTTAATTTTGCGAACTTCTCTGTCGCTATCCCAAACACTTTTTGACCATTGGCCTGCTTCAAGAAATCTCACATCCATTCCGGTTCTTTCGATTTCATTATCAGTCTCCAAGTCAATATAAGTCAAACTCAGGGCTGGTGTCATCTCTTTTCGGTACTCGCTTGCAAACGTTCATTGGGAAGAGAAATCCAGGCATGTCAAAACTGACCGCCAAGTGCACCAATGGAAGCCAATAATATTGATCTGAATCATTTCCGAGAGGAAGATGAACCCGCCGTAAAATTTTGAAGTTTACAAGACAAGCTGGTAAGAGTATGTTCGTCATTCTAACTTGGCGGCGGCTCGGGGGCAATATTCCTAGATTCAAGTTTACAAACTTGTTGCAAAACCGCACGGCAAAGAGCTGCAAATCTTGACTTCCCGACCCTACCTGGTCCATTGATAGCGTGTCTGCTACTTGAAGAGTAGAGGACTATACACTGGGCTACTTCTCATCAAGACCTCCGCCTCTAATCCATCGCAGGACGAAGTCCTTCCAAGTCAGATCGATCATTTCTGAGATCCGAATCTCAAATCTCATCTTCTTCGTCGTCAAAGTCCTCCCTATCCTCTGCCCCCATTTCGTACAAGATTCTACCTCCTTCACCGGGTCCTTGCGCTCCACCTTCCTTCTGAGCATCAAAGTAGGGCAAAACCACATTTTCTCTGTCCCTCTTTTGCTTCTCCGTAAGCCCCATGCTGAAGGTTGTTTCCACATCTTCGGCGCCATCACCTTCCCTTTCGTATTGTGAGCCGGATGGAACGGAAGCGTATAATGGATGATCGTCGAGGAGCGTGAATTCACTGAGTGTGGGAAGCTTCTGATTTGATGAAAGTGACGGTGCGCTCAGCACGAAATTCTCCACGACACCACGACCTGAACGACGACGAATCTCCATGCTAATAACGACGCCCTTCTCGTTCCCCAACGCTTTCAATCCCACAATGATCCCTTCTCTTTCTTCGTGAAGTCCAAACACCGGCTCCTGAACACTCTTATCCCTCGCCCGCTTCCTGGCGAGGACCTGTGAAAGCGAGGAAAGAGAAAGGATCGCGGTAGCGAGATAGGTAAGTATTGTGAAAGGATCAGGTGTGTAGGGTGAAGTTGGAGCTGGGAGTGGGATGTCGGTGTGGTATGCTGCTATCAGCGAGACTTGAGGTGAAATGAGGAGCGATGAGAGAAAGTTTGAGAGGTGCTGGGAGCAACTTGCTGAGAGATGGTGAAGATTATCGATTACGAGGAGGCATTCTGTTTAGATCAGCAGTGGTACAGTAATCTCCTAGGTAGCGAAAAGAGCTTACTTGGTGGTGAAGAAGATGGTGCTGGTGCAACATTTGGCAGTGGCGGGAGGTGGGAGAGAATCTCAGTTCGAAGATTGGCTAATGACTTTCCCCGGGTCGAAATAAAGACATCAATGTCGAAGGAGACCTTCTTCCTCAGGGAGCTGTATGAGATGAATACGATCTTGCTTTTTGATATCTATAGAATAAACGATTAGCATTATGCCTTCCGAAATCTAGCCAGTAACTGGAGGAAATTTTGTCAAGTAGCTTTCACTGTTTTCAGTGCAGATGTTTGCATATGCGTAGCATTTGCATTTAAGCTGCCAATGCAATGACGCCTTGCAGCTTGTCGGGTGGGGAACACCCCGCTCCAAACCTCGTAACTCTTTATTGCACATCGCATTCAGCATATGCCCAGCATATGCCGTGCATATGGTGAGGTGTGCGACGTGCAACAAAAATCCTGCCCCTGACAAACCATGAATGAAAACAAAAGTGTAGATGCAGTCATGTGACCACAGTGGAGGGTATTTCGACCAAGCGATGCACAACTGTTCGGACATAAGGTAATATGTACAGAATTGCGCACTAGCGCTTTATACGTCTCTCGAAGAATGAAAATTGAGACCAAAACTGCTATCGCTTGGATCGCGGAATGAACCAAATTTCTCTATCTCACCTTTGCTCTCCTTGCAAACTCACTGACAACAGGGCCACTCCGTTGCTCCAGGCTGTCCAGCACCAGCGTAAACGGACTCGCGCCATCTCGGAGATTCAGCAGCTTCTGGAACAGAAGTGAGTTGTGCGTCCGTCGTTGCTGCAGTAGTGACGGCGCCATGGTGGATGTTTGACGTTATTCAGTGGAAGGTCGATCATGAGATGACTCGTCTGCTGGGGTGTTTCTCTTTTCTTTTTCGCGTGCGAGCCAGAAGCCGAATAATTTTTTGTTCGGCCCGAACCGTCAACCCGAATTCTACTTTGGCCCGGGCTATCCCGTTTCATCAGAAACAACAACATCATCGTTGAGCAAGGTCTCCATCACGATGCGTTGAGCTTGCTAGCAGAACTGTCTTCGAAAGAATCTCTCTCTGTACGGTTTCTGGGACTTGCAAGTGTTCAGGCCTGAGTGAAAGCCCTGGTGCAAGATGCATCTCCATACCTGTCTGGTGTCGTGGAGAAGTGTTTCCTTTTCCTAGTCTTGCACAGTAGTAGCTATCTCATCTTTCAGGGCTATTCAGGGTGGTCAGCTTTCTATACGAATGTTCATATGCAGCCAATAGCGGGGCTCTACTCCATTCTGTTTCAAATTCCGTTCTGCACTCCCACATGCTTCATCGAACGAGATTTCCAGAGCCTGCACGTTCAACAGGCAGCACAGCCAACGGCATGAGCAATTCGCTGCAACGGCAAAGTCCAATCGGCCCCTATCAATCTACTGCAGCTCGCTCACGAGCCCATTCTCCAGGCTCACTGGCTGATGCTTCAGCCTCCATTCTAGCGCTGACATAAAAATGGGGCGCAAGGGGTAAACTGCCACGATCCGCCACTTACGGCACCCATTGAAGAGGCACCATTTGGCGATGCAACATTCTATTTTTGCCAATGTTGGTGTAGTTGCTGACGCGACGTGATAAGCAGCAAAGTTTAAGTATTCTCGTCTCCATTGCCCCCGTCACCCAGTTTTGTCACTGTAGTGTTCTCTCGACACTTCCTCTCCATTGAGAAGATCTGCACCGAATTATCTCGCAAAAATGAAGTACTCACCTTTCCTCGATGCGCTCAGTTTCGGAAGCGCATTGCTCTTCGCGCTTGTTCGAGCAGATAATCATGGCGTGATTTTCTTGTATCCCTCATCGAACGGGCTTACCTTCAACCACCTCGATACTGTCAATGTAACCTATTCGTCACCGTTTCCTTCACCAAAGCTCTATACCTTCTGCTCTAATAGCGCCAATCGTAGCGTGGTCAACGAAAGTAAGTGCAGCTCGCCAGCTCAGTTGCTGTAATCTTTGCCATGCTTGACCACTTGCACATTTCCGATACTTCGTGTACTTTGCCTCTTGAAAAGTGAAGGCAACGCAGCGCATTGTAGCGGGTACATACTCTTCTGAGCTGACCCAGATCTTCTCCAGAACTCATCGTCAGCGTGCCTCCATACAATTCTTCCCAGCTCATCAAGCTTGACTGGCCCGATCTATTGTCCTGCCATTTCGATCTCCGACCCAATTCTAGTGCAGGCTATGGAGCCAACAGCTTTTCCGTCAAGATCAATAACACTGCACGAGCTACACCAATCACTTTTGGAATAAACCAGCCAGCAGAGACCTTGTCAGCCTCACCAACGCTTGCTCCGAGCAACAACGGCTCTGGATCGAGTGGGAAGCATATCGGTATCGGCGTTGGCGTGGGAGGCATCGCCATCGCATTAATTGGAATCGTCATCTTTATGCGATACCGCCGCAAGTCTAAATCTACAAAGGCCACACGGGGAGCGCAGATACCAGATTACGACAGCAACAGTGAGCAGGGAGGCCGAGGTGAGGTTCCGAAATGGCAGTGGACGCAAGGGAAGAATAACTACACAAGCAACCCGGGGCAGAATGTGCACATGCTACCCGTGGCAGTCAAACCATTCGAGATGTCCTCTCAGACTACCTACGAAATGTCTGCCGATACAGTACCTCACGAGCTGAGCCCTGACAGTTCTGTTGGTGTGCCACGAGCCCAGGACAATAAGCAGCAGAATAGGTTCTCTTGGGAAGGTAGAGCGGACTCCAGGGATTGAAGGGGACATGGTGGAGACATAAGATTGGATACCCATACTTCTTTCCAACCACCAGCAAACACCGAGAGTCGAGGATCGTACAGCTTCTAGAACGTCCCATAAGGATTCAAAAGTGAGGCATCCCCAAAGCCTTGTGTACGACTTGCCCTCGAGGCTTTATTTTGAGACCAAGGCCGTCCCCAGCTATAGTGGTCCTGCCAACTTTCCCATTTTACACAGACGAGACCTCGGATACTGGACGAGCCAAGTTCTGGTAAAACTTCGCCAGCAATCTAGAACATGCTCTGGAAGCGGAAGATGCTTCCACGCGGAATAAAGCCGCTGAATCAAGGCATTAGAACGGTGCAGCATGGCTGGCAATCTGTTCATGTGTGGGTCATACCGCGTGAAGATTTCAGCAGCATGAGGAGAGGAAGGAAAAAGCGAGCAAGCCGCTTGGATGTTGACTTTGGATCAGACAAAAGTATCATGTGGTATCTCTGGAACGCCAACTGCGGACCACACGCTGCGTCGTTGGTGCCTACTGGCTGCGAACCATTTCTTGCTTCTACTGGTGGATGCAGCGACGAGGTTAAAAATCACCCTTGGATTGCCTGAAACAATCAGGTCATTAACAAGCTGACATAAAAGGCTGATTCGGAGTAATCACGGGTAGACGAACTCTAGCTATAGTACTAGTTATTATTAATCCGGGAACACTAAAATCAACCCTATAAGCTCAATAAAATTTATTTAATTTAAAACTAACGCCACAATATTTCATTCTAAAATTAATATAATAGATTACAAAATAGCACCTCTTTCACGTACGAAAGTAGCTAACTAATTAGTACTTCGTATACTATCCCTTTGCCTTAAGTATAGTATCACGCCGTCTATATATACTCTCTAAACAAGCCTTAATAATTATATTATCCATAGAGTCCCAAGCCTTAATAAGAGCGTTTTCGAGAGCTTACTTAGTATCCTCGCCACTACCTAAGTCCTTAAGTTTAGGGTGTAATTCTAGGACCTTTACTTTTAGGTGCCACTAAATATATTCGATAGGATTCAAATCCGGTGAATACGGAGGCTAATTAGTCACTAGGATCCCTATATCCTTTAGCTATTATATTATCTTATTAGTATAATAGATTAGGGCGTTATCTTATATAAAAACTATACCTAGCTCCTAGATCTTAGGAAGCTAGTCCTTAAGTACGTCGATATACGAGTTCGCGGAATAGCTATACTTCTTAGACTCCTAGTCGCACTCTAGAATATATAATTCTAACTTACCGACCTTCCTATCCTTCCACTAAATAGTAGCCTAAACTATAACGCTAATATCTTTCCCTTTTTTATATATTATAATAAACTCTTTCGACCACTTTTATATAGGTTGACACTATACCTATTCTTATACCCCGCTAGCCCCGCGTTCTATAGAACACTCGTCGGAGTAGATATATTTTATAAAGTCTATAATAGTCCAATCCTTTCGTACACGGCACTATATAAGCCTCTTTACTACTACTTCTAGGGTAAGGAATAGGCGCTTCTTACACTTCTAATGCTATATCCTAGTAGCCTTAAGGATCTTAGTAATAGATCTATTCGAAATTTTCGAGGCTATATACTTACGGATCTTAGCTATAGAGGCTTTCGGTTCTTTACGTACGAAGAGGATTAGATTACGTTTAAATCGTTCTAAGTACTTCTCTAGCCGGCTAGGACGTGGTTTAGATTTGCCTTTATTACGTATTATATTATTCTAAATAGTATCACGGATAGTGGAATCGGGGATATTTAGCTCCCTCGCGATTTAAGCTAGTTTCTTGCCGTCTTCGTGCTTTACAATAATCTTGCCTCTATAATAAGGAGAGAGGTCTTTAAAAGGAGTGATATTTAGGTCTATCTCACCTAACTAGCGCCGTGGAGTGGCTATTTTAGTACGTAGGAGAGTTAGTGTTATAGTCGAGGAAGCGCGATTTTTCGTGTTTCGCTTAAAATCCCGGATTATTAATTTACCCTACTATAAGTATGAGCCTAAGAACAACATAAATACAATGCCGAGATGGCTGGCATAGCAAAAAAAAAAAAAAGCAAAGTCAAGAACAAGTAATCTTGATTAATTCTTTTTAAAATATCAAGCTTTAATCTGACCCAAAGGCAACAATCTCTTCAACAGATTCGCGTCTTCAATGCTATTGACATTTCCACGTTCAGCCCAACCGTGTTGGACAACCCATATAGCTTCTCTTGAACCCCTATCAAAACATCCATATGCCACATCTTGAATAAACAAAAAGCTGAATGTACTTATGAACCGTGTTGACATTCTATACGCGTATTCCAGCGACCGCAGAATCTCACAGGCAAGACCATGAATATCCGATGTTATGCCAAGCAGAGCCGTTTTGTTTGGCATGTCTAGAACAACCTGTTGCGTGGATTCTAGGGCGTCATTCGAGTTGTGACATTGTTGGAGTTTGTACCACAACTGTAATAGCAGAATTCGCATCGCATCGTAAGTGCAAATCATAAATGCTGTCAGCATCATGTCGTATTCTAGGCGTGTGGGAAAGACTGGCTGGATGGTTGCCAGATTGGATGGTACTTCCATTGCTGGCTCCGGATGCTCTGTTTCCCACTCGTGCCACCAGGTATTCAACTCTTCAAGTGTCTTCGCAACCTGGGCTCTGAGCTGAGAATACTCAAGTTCTTGGCAGCTTTTTCTCATTCCAAGTGTCTGTATTTGAGCAACGTTTTCAGCAATATCTGCCCCAATATCAACGAGATAATCAATGGCGGATTTGGTTGCCGGATCGTCTTCCCAAGGTACTGTTTTCCAAGTCGGATGACGAAGAAACGTTCTCTGACGAGAAATAATCGACTTCACAACCTGGATATGTTAGTTACTAACTGTCGACATCATTAAGAGGCGTCTCTACCAGCATAATTCTGTGCTCTAGGAAAATGCTTTTCCCAGCGTAGATCTTTTGCTGCCATGGACCTCTGGACTCCAGAAGCCATCCAAGGCCATCCGCATGCGACATCCAACCTCTCTCTGACTTAGAAACTAGTATCTGTACTCATTAATATATTGCTACAACTCAAGTATTGGCTTTGTTTCTTACCTCGTACGTGTATAGAGCAGTCATAGACGCCAACGTGCTGTCGGTACGCCGATCGGTGGAATTTGATAATCTGTTGCGGAGCTCGGATAAAGCCTGGCCATACAGTCTGTGTGCATTGGTTATCTCATCGTAGCTCTTGTGAGCCTGTCCAAAGACAAGCGCAGCCAAAGCATCCCAGGACTTGTGGCGTGGATTTTGTGAAGTCCCTATCAGTTCAGGGATCCAATCTGTTGGTAGACCACACTTTAAAATAACTGCACTATTAGAAGGATTTGAGCACTCTCCCTCAAACAGCTTAGCTAACAAATAAGATAGAAATATATTGTCCTTGAATGACGTCAAAGGCAGTGTATTTGCTAATAAAGGGACAGAACGGGGAGGCTGAGCCCGGCGATTTAGACTTGGTGGGTGTACCAATGAAGACTTGCTTGTCCCTGTTGAGAATTCTTGAGACTTTGGATAAGAAGTTGCCAACGAGCGGTGGATGCGTGACGTCTCATCCACAAATCTCAACCGTTGTGCGAAGCCTGTACATTCAATACCTGCATTTCTGCACCTAGTACACTTTGGGCGTGCTTCGTCACATTTTACTTTTCTTCTTGTGCAAGATCTGCAGCCTTTACTCAACGCACCCATCCTATGCTGCTTGGCCACTAGGACGAAGTGACAGTGCGTAGGCGGAGCTCGTTCAGGGGAACTAGAGGAGGAATCCACGATCAAATTATGGCACGAGGTTTAGGAAAAACCAGCATAGGACAAACAGTATGGCAGACCGCGCATAATACCATGTTTTGGGAAGAGGGGAAACTAGAAATTTGCTCTTTAGCGGTTGGGGTTATGACTTATATCAGCACGGTCTCGGCAGGAGGAGCTTTAGCGAGCTCGCACATATCACCCCAAATTAGTCCTAGCGTGGTCAAACCGGCTTATTTCCATGCCCGAGGCCGATTAGCTTCCTCTAAGCACCTATCGACAGTTTGAAAGCTATAGAATAACAGCATAAAATTGCGTTTGAATGAGGTTTTGGCTGATGCATGAGGCAAATACTCCGAACTTCCCGGCCAGGATTTACTGCCCGTGCCATCTCCTCCCTCTAGCTCTACCCGTTTACCGCCGTGCATCACGCAGAGGATGTATCCGTTCCAATGGTCTCAAGGAAGAAGTGAAATTGCAGTCCGAGTGGAATTTGACTATAAGTAGCCTCGAGACCTCTTGTTCAAAGGCCACGACCCTCTCCTTATCAGCGACTTTCTACTAGGTTTACATCATGGGATCAAATATCCTCATCACTGGTGCTGCTGGCTTCGTGTATATCTCTTCAATCCAACAACTAATATTTAACTAACACCGTAACAGTGGAGGTTCTGTGCTGGCAGAATTCCTATCTCGAACAAGCGGTCCACTTACAGTGGCGAATATCAGTGCGGCAGTTCGCTCAGCAGAACAGGCTGAAGCCTTGGCCAAGCTGGGTGTCAATGTGATCCAAGTCGAGCTCAGCAATGAAGCAGCTGTGATGGAAGTCGTACTTCGTAATGAGAGTGCGTTGAATATTGAATTATCAGACCAGGACTAACTGTATAGTAGTTAACATCATTGTTCATCTGGCAAGTTCTTACGATTCAATCATCGAGCTGCACCTTATCAATGCCCTTGGTGAACGTCGCAAAGTCAGTGGAGAGGAGACCTATTTCATCCATGTAAGTCTGTTGAGCACTCTTCAGTCGGCAACTTACTGAACTTAAGTCAGTCATCAGTAACCACCATGTTTTCAGCAGAAGGTGGCTGGCCGTATGGCGAGGCCAGGGATGATGATGCGCTCTTCGAGAAGGAAAAGCAGATACAGAGGGGAAATCCTGTTCGCGATGTGAGCCATTCTAATTCGTCATAATACTACCTCACGAAAACCTGGCCTCTAATCTTTTGGTCAGACCAACATCTTCGTCATTGAACAAGCTAAAGCACAACATGTTACGAGCTTTATTGTCCCACTGCCATTTGTTTGTAAGTATCTCTGAGGTGGCTCGTATCATGTGTCTATAGCTGTTTGAATCTGGGTTAATTGATTCAAAGATGGCAGAGGCAGTGGCGAGTGGAAGAAGGTGTCCGTCTTCATCCCGGCAATTATCAGAGCTAGCATCAAGCACAAGATTGTATACAAATTTGATGTGGACGCTGTAAGTTGATCTAGCTACCTTTCTCTTGAGTTAAACGGAGACCACCCAAGCGTCATGCATAGCCCTTGGTGACTATTGAATACCTGTGTCAAATTCACTCAGAATTAGATCCAACTTCTTCTAGATTACTGCGCTGACACTTATTTAGAATCCCCCAGCAGGTCACATATCAGATGTGGTAGCAGTATATACTCTACTAGTGGAGAAAATTTTGCAGAAAGAATCAATCCCGAGTGGCGAGCAGGGCTATTATTTTGCATTTTCCCACAAAGCGAACTGGTGGAAGGTCATGCAGCGTCTCTCAGAGGCACTATATGCACGTCGGCTTGTGTCAAAGGCCGAAGCTAAGATCTGGCCCAGCGATGAGATGGCAGCAGAGTACCTAGGGTTTCCGCCAATGTTTGTGCGCGTTATGGGTACCTCTAGGTAAGTGCCGCCGTTTATGAGTAGAAGTATCAATATCTAATGAGTGGATCTTCAGTGGAGAGCTTGTCCGAGTAAATGCTCATCAGCTCGGCTGGCAACCAAAATGGGATGCTGATATGTTTCTAGAGAGTATGGATGACGAGATTCAAGCTGTGCAGGATCTGGACAAAGTTGCAGTCACGGTCTTTGACAAAATAATTGCTTCTAGCAAGTAATGGGCTGCAGAAGTTCGCTTGCTATACTGTAAAATGGTATAGCTCTTGAGCGAGTTGCCGAACCCAGCCATGATCACAAGTCGGAATGTCATAAGATCATCATGTGCCCTTAGAACTCTTTGGCAAATATACGCTTCTCCATCTTCTCTATACTCTCACCCCCTTTGAATTTCTGACGTCAACCATTCAACGGAATTTCAATCAAGTCATGGGGATATCGCAACCAATCATTTATCAAGAGGTACATTTGTAGCCCAGCCAGTTCAAATCTATTAGGGAAAAAAAAGGCACTTCCTCCAGCGTCAAATAAGCATCGTCAAATAAGCATGAATACTATCAGAAACGCCAGAGAAGCTTCATTTCCTCCATCTGATGTAAGTAAGCCTTGGGAACCTAATTTCGTGCCCCCAGTCTTCAAGTATATCCAGAAGAGAAGGGAGGTGGAAACCGTCGAAGCTCTGTCACATGCCGCTGGCTAATAATGTTGCTGTCAGCTATGAACTAGTAGATGATACAGCAGAAATGAATGGAATCACATTTCTTACATTTTTAAGCAGGGACTGGTAGGGGGATTGTGGTAACGAGTGGTCCCACGATGGGAATTTTGCTGAGTATACCGTTCAAAAGCGAACTGCCTAAAGAAATTGTTAGCATCAATATCATAGAAAAATTGAGTTGACCCAGTGAGGAATGTAAATCTTACGTTCTGTCACGCGGAATATTCCTGGCAATGTCACAGAAACTGTTCCAAGGTTAAGAGCGTTGACGTTCGCGTCGAGGACTATTCCTAAGCATGCTTTTAGTATAGTACAGCAACATCATTAGCAATACATATTTACCTCGAGTCTGCACAATTGAGCTTCCCACTGGATTGATTGGAATTGCGACTGCTGCAGCTGTCGAGCAAAGACCCAAGGATAGGGTGATGAGATTGAAACACTTCATGATGGTAGAATTGGTTGGCGATGTTTTTTGCAGTTGGCAGCGAGTGGTTTGATATGAAGATCAGAGACTTAAAAGAATGTGTGGATGGTAAGGAGGGTTCAACAAAGCTGTGACTTGAGGCTGAGCAGAGGGCAAAATCCTCGTGTATTTATAGAATGTGCCGATCGTGTCTCATTTTCGACGTCACGCCAATGTCTTACTCCTCGCTATCCGGAGAAACTCCTTGTACTAAATGGGCCTACTAGATCTACGATTACCCCTCGCTATTTCCAAATGCGGCAGAAACTTGAACTAGCAAGATTTGTGAGGCATCATTAAAGTTTGTCGATATGTGATTAGAACACACATGTGACAGTATCCTACGAAATTGATATTAAGCTGGAAATACTTCAATGCGACTGCCATATACTTTAAATATCTGGTATAACCCGATAGAGAACGTGATACTTCCCTTTCGAACTTGTCTGGTGTCATAGTGACTCTGTCTCGGTGAATTATCCACTGTCACTGATCTAAAGTCGGTTTGAAATACGCAGCAATTTCATTCAAGTATTAATTTATTCGATCGCTAACCAGATTTTAGCCCAAGTATTAGCCCATTGCAGTTACTACAAACCTAAAGTTGTCTCAACCTCCCTCGCCCTCCATTGCGGTGTTTGACAATATCCACGCGGAAGCCCCCATCGCTGGCGATCTTTGACGTTTATGTGGATCAATGCCCCGGCCTAATTGTATTACTATTGGCTCCATGAGGTTAGATCGCACGTCAGACTAATGAAAGGGTTGGACCAGATGAGCATGCCAGGTATACTTTAACTTTGTGAAGATTTTTAGGGATATTGCAAGGGGCCTTGACCAAAGATGGTGTTTTAAGCAACGCCAACTTTCTTTCCACAATCTGATGAATGACTCATCTAGATATATTGTAAGCCATTGTAATAGAATTAGAAATATCGACGAAGCACTACTCGACTCGACTTCGGCTTATGGGAAATGGTTAAGAGGGACAACGAGTGCTGAACAAATAGAGCAGCTGGAACTGATTTGGAGGCAGAAATCATCAAATATTTTTATGTCAATAGCAAGATCTAGATGAAAATTCCCGTATGTGTATATAGTTTTGTGTACAGCTTTCTTAGGCAGCGAGCTTTCCAACTTCCTGTGGCAGTTGGATCTATTCGATCTGGAGATCCTTGGTCGATCATGTCGATATACGATATACCGGTAAAAACAAATCGCCAGATTTTGATATTTTACGAGCAGCAACGTTTATAGCAGTGTGGCTTTCGCTTTGTCCCGTTCAGAGGTTTGTTGCAGCGCTACGGGGAGCTGCTTCCGGACGTTTGAGTTTCACTTGGTAGTGGGTGACGATTACTCCCCAACTGGAGTATACTTGGAGTGAAAGGAGAGGTAGCGTGGCTCAGATGAAACGGAGTCGCTCTTAAGGCAAGTCAGTGTGGCAGGGTGATGATCAGGTGCTTCTCGATTCCAGAAGGATTAACCGAGCCCTATATTGAATGCAAAACCAACAAGTCGGAACATGAACCACAGAAAGTCGGGAATACACCTCATACTGTATGCACTATCAGAATGTGATTGTACATCAGCCCTGTCACACTAGCATTCTGATTGGGTTTAGCGTACTGGCGAAGTGGCCGCGTAATCTGACCTTGTCTGGGTGTTTTTTGCTAACGATGAAGGTGGCTGAATCAAGTTTAATAACGTGGCTTTTATGTTGCCTCTCTTTGCAGCGGTCGATAATCTCTTTTTCTTTTGTATTTTTGGCGCGTTTCAGCCCCTTTGCAAGCAGCTTTAAAAGCGCCACGTACAGCTACAAAGGGGATCCAATTTCCCTCCACTGGCCTTCTCTGTGAGGGGGTATGGAATGGCAGTCTTAATAGATATCGTTTACTGTCATAATTGAGAAAGCCAGCAGTAGCTTGTAGGTGGTTCACTGCGCCTGTGTAAGATTGTGGCGAGTGGGTTATAAGAATAGAATAATACGAATAGAGCCCTTTCAGATGACTCTCTCTTTTCTAGCGAGCACTATCTGTGTCATGGCAAAAAGCAATGAGACTCATATTTGACCATAGCAAGTGGTGTGTTATTCATACCATTGGTTGTAAAGTATGAATCGGAGCAGTTTGGTCACTTATGAGGAGTGCGACGTCAATTGCTTGCTACAAAGGCTGACAACTAGAAAATGCCATATTCCAATCGTAAAATTGGGCGGCTTACTCTCTATATACTGATCAATCCCCTGATCCATCATTTTCCACATGAAATCCTTGAATCGCGGATACATCCCAAGTATTGCACCTCTTTCACTTGTCAACCAAAGAACTTCTCTTACCTTCTTGCTCGCATTATATTTACACCGTACTTGATGGTCGTGAAAGGTACCGAGTCCGTCACTTCAGAGCATCTACCAGCCTCTTGTCTTGATTGTATCCATATTCAACTCCTTCTCCCCTCTTAGCCCTCTCCAAAAGTTCGCCGCCTTCAAAATGTGCTCATCCATCAAAAACCACCACTTCTTCATGAACCTCTCCCCAACCTCCCAACTCCTCTCGTCCCAGCTCTGCATACCCCATATCTTGACATCGCCTCCTGACAAATCATCCCACATCTCATGGCAATTTACAATGCTGCCCGCTGTCAAGAGCCTATCCCGCAGACTCGGAAATGGAAGCAGATCCACATAAGGGAAATGCGGTAGTGTTGATTGCAGGAAGGTGGGCACCAGTGCGTTTGGATACGTAGAGGTGGAGAGGGACAGCGGCAGATAGATGGTCGGGATACCTGTTCGCTGGTCGCACGGAATGCTGAGAATTCTGGCATTCTGAAGCAACGCGGAAACGGCAGTCATTCCCGCTACCAGTATGAAATTGATGTCCGTGAAAGGAGAAGGGAGATCATGGGAGGACGAAGTCAAATCCTGGATAGATGTGTCTATCGGAGATGTAGAAACCCAGGGTTCTGAGCTCAATGCCGATTCGGGAAGGCGATTCGCGGGCATAGACTTGTCAATGATGCCATCGATGTGCAGATCTGGTAAATGGTCTATTGCTGTCCCAAGATTTTGCTCTTGAACCTCGTGATTCGTCTGCGATCCGGAAATCACGCGCTTCTCTAACTCGAGAACAATAGTAGATTTGCGGACTGGAGCTGGCAAACTTTTTGTCTTCGCATTTCTTCCGGCTCGACCAAAGCGTTTTCCTATTTGGAATCAGAATTGGGAAATATGAAAAGGGCATTCTTGTTTTGGGATTCAAACGGTGTGCTCGTTGGGCTAGTCTGTTTTGAGCTTTCTTTCGCAACGCCGAGTCATCCAGCAGTGTCCAGTCATCCTCCTGTGGTGAAAGAATAAACGGCTTCCATGCTTCCTTCATTTTGCAGTATGTATCCAATGTGTGACAATAGAAATTTCGCAGACTGGAGGTGGTCAGAAATAAGTAGGGGTTGTGCATTACTAATGACCTTTGGGTCAGGATCAGTAATCCAATGTCAGAAATGCGGATGTATGAGCGGGGTGCGGGACTTCGGTTGGGACTCTTAACGCCGAGATTGGACATGTTACGCAACGAGAGACGCGGGATAACAGGAATTAATTCGACCTGAAGAGTTTCTGGGAAGCCTTCTGCCTACTAATTTAACTTTTTCCAACTGACGCTTGTTCTTCAGATTTAAAAATGGACACTGAATGTGTCATCAACTGGTCAGAAAGTCGCAAGTGCGCGATAGCATTTGCTATTGCCATTTCGTTCACTAGGAGTCGACAAAGATCGTCATTTTCAGTGACAGATGTGCAAGAGCAGACTAACTGGTCGTCGAGCACAGAAAATTCATATAAGTATCCCTTGAGACGGATCTGGTGGAAACATCTCCTCTAGAGGTAACTCCACACGCAACTCAAAAGATACGCAACTACAACCAACACGTCGAACGAAATCTCAGCTTCTTGCAATGGCACCATATCCATCCTACACATCAACATGGCACACGACTACCTATCCAGGAATCTCGCCTTCTCGCCCTGAGCTCTCTCTTGCGGGCAAGTCCATCTTGCTCACAGGTGGCGGTGCGGGAATTGGACTTGCCATAGCCAAGTCAATCGTCAGCGCCGGAGCTACCAACTTGATCATCGTCGGTCGCCGCATGGAAGTTCTCACTGCTGCCACTGCAGAGCTTCGAGGTCTCGTGGGCTCCACAACGAATGTTCTCCCCATCAGCGCCGACGTCTCCAACCCCGCTCAGGTTTCTGCCGCATTTTCCATCATTGCTGCAAAGCTACCTGGCACGAAGCTTGACGTTTTGGTGTCAAATGCAGGCTACTTTAATGGTATTCGCCCACTCGGGGCTGAGACTGCAGACGAATTGCAAACCATGTACGACATTAATGTCAAAGGTGTGTACCTAATTACCACCGCATTCCTCAAACTCGCTACCACAAACGCAAAAATCATCAATATATCCACGGCAATTTCGCACTTACCAGCGGCGTACTTTCCGGGCTTTGCTTCTTATGCGGCCACTAAGCTTGCAGGAACTAAGATCATGGAATACGTGCAGGCTGAGAATCCAGAGATGTCAATTGTGGATTTGCACCCTGGGCAGGTCACCACAACTGACATGGCGGCAAAGGCGGATAACAAAGGAACACGCATTGATGATCGTGAGTTTTATGCGTGGACAAGTTGAGGAACTGAACTGACTATCGACTTAGCTGAACTTGCGGCCGACTTTACAGTTTGGGCTCTGAGCGAAGAAGCCACATTCTTGAAGGGGAAATTTGCTTGGGTAAATTGGGATGTAGATGAGTTGAAGATCGATCGTGAGAAGATTGCTAGCAGTGCATTGCTCACCATCGGACTTGAGGGATCTTCGAGCTTTAAGTAGGTACTCCAAATCATGTAATACGGGAGACGACTGTTGCATATAACTTGAAGAGAGCTTCGGGGTTGATATTCTAAGGGAATCTTGATGGAATTGCCTCAGCTTTATTTTCATGAAAATCCAAGACTATGCACTCTTTAGTTACCTATTTATATGGCGCTTCTTGTTGCTGGTTTTGTAACAAGCTCAATCAAGAGGTACCAGGAATGCCTAGACACAGGGCTATGCTGAATCTCTTAGTAGCTAGTATCAATCCAAATGAGTAATCTCTCTTCACAAAGTGGGAGTCACATGTGTGAAGCGATAAAATCCGTATGGTGTGAGTATGGTGTGACTATTGAGCTCGAAGATTATCGTAGTTTAGAGTAAGAGAAACTGCGCAGTAGGTCACTGCCATCGGCCCGAATGCTTGGATTCTAAAGCGATGGCGACGACGATCATTAAAGTTTCAGTTTTCCGCCTCATGTCTGTAGAGCCGAATGCTCATATAAAGCCACAAACATTAAGCCCAAGCAGAAATCTTGCGACGGATATGTCATCGTTCAATCAATTACCACTTGAGCTTCTCACTCAAATAGTATGGCAACTCAGAGATGAGCATCCCAGCCTCGTCTCACTCGCCCTCACTTCACGGTTATTCAGCAAACTGGTACAGCCAGTTTTACTCGATAGCGTAGACTTTACCCTTGACGATAGGGATGGCCCTCTACTTCTAAGGGCGAATCCGATGAATCTTTTGCGAGCGAAATTAGTTTTCAAACCTCAGCTCGCCAAGCTTGTTCACTCAGTCGATCTGACCTGGCTCTGCCAAAACACGATGTTTGACTCCACCTCGGAAGAGTTCATGGAAGACAGGAATGGTCTAGCTATGATTACACGATTTCTTGAGCTTCTACCCTCTCTGAAGTCACTCGAATTTTTCGCACCAATATTCGGCGAGGACTATTTCAAGCCCGATTTTCTGGCGAGCAACAAGATGGACTTCTTGACAACACTTGTTATCAACGAAGTATCGACACTGCCGGCTACAATTGAAGCAATGATGTGCTTGAAAAACATCAAGCACATGACGATTAATAGAGTGATGCGGACCAATCCAACGCACACTCCCAACCACCGCAGCATTGGAACCTCGCCCATTTCCACACTTATCCATACGGGTTCAATAGCTGCAGAAGGTCTCCGGTCTATTCTTCTCGTCCCCAGAAATCTGCAAAGTCTTACATTTGCTTTCAAGTATTCGGCTGAGCCGTCAAATTGGGCAATGGGAACAGTCCTCCGACCCAGCAGTTTTTTGTCTGCTCTATCATTGACGCAGCACTCTTTAGTACATCTCGACATTCAAAGCGATGAGTTCAGGCATCTGGACATTGACAAAACACGTCTTGATCTGAGCAGCTTCATATGCTTGAGAACAATAGCGCTCCCTTCCAACTTTGTCTTTGTCTCCTCCGGAGCACACCTGTCGCGCGGAGGATTGTGGATGCTTTTACCACCAAATATCGAGACTCTCACGGTAAGCTTAAAATCACTTGAGGATGAATCTCCGCAGTTACTGATTTGCTAGATTACTTTTGTAGAGAGGCAGACACTTCTGGACCGGGTGGATGTGCTCTTTGGGTCGGTGGCAGAAAGCCTGCTATGGCTTTATGAGCTAGCTCTCCACAAGAAGCTCAAATTTCCATCCTTAAGTCACGTCCGTCTTCGTGAAGCATTGCCACCTTTCCTGGACGAGGATTCATGGATACCAGAGCCAATCCGAGTGACATACGCGGAGAATAATATCAATTTGAAGATATACAAACCAGTCGGTTCCTATATAATCTAGTTACGGAGGAGTGTTTGCTTCTTCCAATCGATGGCGGTACCCATAGGGTAGATCGATTGCTGTCATAACAGACCATATTCATCCGATGCGATGAGCTTAGATTCTTTCTGTTGATTGCTTCATTATCTTGCGAGGTCTGTTCTTCTCGAGCACAATTATTGCGACTAGGTCTGTCACAAGCCGGGACGGACTAATCGCTGCAATTAAACCCGTCGTTGCTTCACATTCCCCAAGATTGATTCCCCGTGCTTGTGATACTGCTCTCAAACCAATGCAAGATGCCAATATCTCACTATATTTGCTTGTTGAAGGCTTCGCTGAACGGTGTAAGTTTGTGACTGAGTTCGGACCTCCTGAGTCTGGAACAGGCTTGGCGAGCGAATTTAATGTAGTAAGCTCAACTTGCCACATGCTAGACTTTACTGTTTCGTAATAGCAGTGCAGTCGAGAATGCTACCGAGTTGATCAAGAAAGTTATCTCCGTAGCGTTGAGCCACCACAGATAGCAAATAGCAAGTTTTGAAGAAGGATTTTGATAGTGGACAGGTGATCCATGCCATGTGGCAGCCTCACCCGCATTATCCCAGGCTGTTCGTCGGCAGTTTCCAATAGTTTCCTAGTAGCGTATCACTCGAACTCTTATCCATAAAGGCATGGCGGGCTGTGGATTCGGAAATATTAATGTTTATTCCGCGAGACTTTCCATCACATCCGCTGACGCTTGGCTTGGGGAACTGTTTCAGCCCACGATAGTTTCAGCCAGAATTCCGCAGTACAAACCTGAAATCGCATTTCTTTGCTGCATTGAAACCCGTGTCTAAATTGGAGTATACTGAACTTTGGCACCAGTCTGGTGTTGTGTAGATCGTCAGGGTCTTACAATATCTTCGAGCTTCAGCTATTACGGGCCATCACCGAGAATGGCAAATCATCAATCTGACTGTGCCCTTCCATTAAGTCAGTTGGTGACAAACAGTTGGTGAAGTTATCTTGGCCCATAAGCCACATACGTGATGAAGTGCACGGCCTGTCCCTCATCAAATCAGAGCAACTGGATCTAAGCTCAGCACAACCCATCAGGTGACTGGTTCTGAAACACATTAGGTACATAGGGTATTAAAAGTGGCTGTTGCTAAACACAGTAACGTTCTTAACCATCGCGACTTTTAGCACGCCAGTCACATGAAATTGAATAAGAAGATAACAATATAAATGACGATACCACTAAGAAGGGACGACACCTTGGCGCTGCCCTATGCACATACCCCGTCTTCCTCTTAGCCTAGAGGCGTAGGTCACCAAGCTTTCTCTGCCCAGAGAGACGTTTGGAAACAAGGAGCGAGAACAGCCTCGCGTTTTGTTTCCTGTTCCTGACTAAATCAAAGTGGTGCAATGTACTCAACTTCATGATCCTGGACGCCACGAAGGGAGAAACCCGCGAGAGTGCCAATCTACCCCTTTCACAATCACAGCACGCGCAGTTCTGTCCACCTGGCAGCTTCACCGCTCATACTACCACTGCTGGGCCTGTCGCTCTATCGTCCCTCCTTTAGCCACGTCCCTTCTGCAACACCACCGGTGAGCAGCCCGCGGCACTGCAGCGCTATTGATGCAAGCAAGTATCCCAGGCAGGCACCTTTCAAGGCCGCATTGCATACGCCTAGAGAGGGAAAAGCACAACCACCACCCAGGCGGCATAGTGAGAGTTATCTCAGCCGAAGACAAGCGCTCGTCAAGTGACTAGCACATGCATAATTTACCTTTCCATCCGCAGGAACTCAAATATACTTAAAGTTTGCCAGTCCTATTTTGGGAATGAGGCCCATGCACACTCCGCGGAGTAGCTAAGGAGTGTACTCTATGCAGTTGCCACATTATCAGATGCTCCCACCGGGCCCCTTCTCCGGACAGGAGCGTCGGAAAATTAGCTGGCTGGCTAAACCTAATACACGTTAGACCTTCACCCGCTAGGACCTGCGCAAGGATCTCCCTCAGGAGCAAGTTCAAGCCTCTAAATTCGGCAACAAACTTTGTTCCTGGCGGCCTCACGCGCCTACAGCTGCACTAGCTGGTAGGTAGTGATATGGGTTGCTGCGGCTGCAGATCTAGAAACGCGTAGCCCTCTCTCGCCAGGAGCATCGCGAGAACTGAGAAACTCCATACCTGGCAGTAGGGAACGAGAAGATCGACAAGCAATCCATTTTCTTCCGCCATCCTCAGAAAGTCAGGAGGGAGCCTTACTTCTACGCCTGTGGTTTTTTTGTTGAATGGAAATACCTGCCGACGTATTGTACTGGGCTTGCTCCATACCGAGATCATCAGAGAGCGATCATTATATCAAGTCTGCTAGTCGATCCGGGATCCGAGGCCAGTCCGGCAGGATACTAACACCTGGCTGGTGCGAGGAGGGGAAAGTGCAGGCGACAAGGCAGAGGCTCGGAATTGTCAACATGTCGATGGGATCGTCGCTCGGGAGATTGGTCTAGGCGGCCAGCGTGACGCAGCGACGGTGGCGATGGTATGTTAAGGGTCCTGGCCGGGCCTCTCTCAGCTTTGGGGCTCAGCGGTCGACATAAGTCGAATTTCTGCCAGGCAAGCTGCACTCATGGGCAGATAGATAGATAAAGTTTAATACTATTGATTAATTCTGCTGACAAGACCGTTCTGACGTGCCGTGACGATCGTATACAGGTCACGCTTGGTTGGGTATCCAGACAATTTGCTTTTCCATCCCTTTCATTCCCGTTGAATCCATCATTGCCATCATGATCTTCTGTCCTCGCCCATACCCAAGCTAAATAATATAAAAAAATAGAATAAAGAAAAAGTCCCATATTGTACATGTGTTATGCTAACTATGCCTACGCTCATATCGCCGTGCTTTCGTGAAACCCAAGCCAAAATCCAAGAAGATAAAGTAATCGTACATTAGTAGGCATATCCCAAAATCGTGAAAAGTTCGTGAAGTGTCCCTCGTCGCTATTCTTGGAATAATCGTGTCGTGCGTTGTGCCGGGAGACGGGATAGTAATTATTAATCGTTCTTGAACAACCTAACCCGCCCTGTTCAATTCCCGCGTGTTCTGTCCTCCTCTGGCCCCTTCTCGTTCCTCATTCTCATGGCGCCATAATCGTTGCTCAGCTCGAGCTCCACGTATAGTGAGGCTGTCCCCCTCGACCCTCCTCTTTGACATACGGCCCGTTTGAAAAATCATAAGGCTGGACAGCCACTCCAACACCAGTGGTATGATTTACCCCTGCGTACGCCTGTCCACTCCCAGCTGCACCAGACCACACTGGCATGACCGGAGGGAAATACTCGGGCGGGGGTCCTCTTGCCTGCGTGCCTGTGTACGGCGGCGCGAACCTTGTGGCACCATAGTCAACATACACATTCGACGGCACCGGCTGCACCTCCGGGGGAGCAATATGCCTAGGCGACTTGGATGGTCGGGGGTTATTGTCGACGAAACGCAAGGGCTCGGGTACGGGTGCAGGGTGGTAGGCGAACTGGCGAAGAGGGGGCATGTTCGGCGGAGACTGTGCGGGAGCGTGTAGGTCTGGGTTCGACACGCTGAGATGGAGATAGTTGTCGAGCCCCATCGACGATGGCGGATAGCTGGGGGTTGTTGGCGCCGTGCTGTGATCTGGCGTATGTGTCGCGGTCCAGGCTGGGTAGGCCCTGAAAGCAAGTCAGTCTATTGTTAAGCTAGAGATATACAGCACCAAATTAGAGTTTCGGCCGACGCATGGACACGCGGGAAGGCTGCAAGGGCGAAACTTTCTCCGATCGTAAATGATAGCCAGATCAACGTGGGTAAATGGGGGAAATGTGGAGAAGTGCATTGCTGGAGAGTACTCACGGTTGCCTCGTCATCGAGGGCGAGCCAACTATGCTGTTGGAGTCAAACGTGAAAGGCGACCTTGGGAGCTCCATCTGAGCTGGCTTTGTCATTCTGCCTTTCCCATCCATTGCCATAGATCCAGGAGTGATGTTGGTGGCAATGTGTAGCTCTGGAGCTTGTCCTCGAGACGACGACGAACCGACAAGAGGGATTTCTTTCCTTGCTTGGAAGTTTCTGGGGCTCCGGCCTCTGACCACGATGGGTGCCGTTGAAGTCTCGCAAATATTCAGTTTGACTCCATTTGCAAGTGTCCCAACAACGTTCAAGTGAAGTGTGAAGTGCTGTTGTAGTTCTCGCCTCCGGCCATTATTTGCGGTCGCAATTCGGAATTGGAGCCTCCGATAAGCAATTGGATAGACGATAAATTCGCTGTTTGAATCCGGGCCTTCCTCAAATGGCAACAGAGGTATTGCAGCTGGCTCATGCTCCTGTCCGGACACAATCTCCGGCGAGTTGGGTGGGGGCGTTTTCCATGGGATGACAATCAACTTGACGACGTTTCCATCTACGGACTCTGTAGCTGAGATCGTCAATTCCGTCGAAATGATAGCTATCCTATCCCCACGTTCAGTCATTAGTGACATTGCTCCCTCGGACTGGTAACGTTGCCCGAGATCTGGAAAAGGTTTCGGCGATAGCAAGTCAATTCTGGCTGAAGCATGATATTCTCTCCGGGGGTTGCGGCCAGCTCGGACAGGAAGAACATTCCGTGTATCTGTGCTGAGAGTTCAATCCTTTGTACGCGCCCTTGGCTATCCAGTATGGTTTGCTTTTCCGGTCGCCGGGCGAAAGACAAAAGTCTGTGGTCTTGACTGATAGTAGGCTTAGATGGGTCCGATAGCTCTTCCCTGAACTCCTGTAAACTCCCGCCGTATGTTAGATCCTCAGTGCTATGGAAGGCCCTCTTTAATGACGGAAAGCTGTTGTGAGAGATCAGGGGCGGTGGAGAGGCTGTCAGAATCATGGTGTTTCCACCTCGAGGTGGCGGCCGTGTATGCATTGAAGGAATGTCCAGGGAGCGATATGATCCTTTCTGCACCCTCCCGTGGACTGACATCCCCACTGCGTGAGGATGGTAGTTTGCATCATAGGGTTGTGGTGTTACAGCCGTGGAGGGCGGCGTTTGGAGGCTGTAGCCCTGCCATATCGAGGAGTTGCCGTCTTCTGGCTTCAAGTGGGCCATCGTAAGTGCTTGTGTTAATGACATTGACACGAATGTATGGTGGTGGGGATGGAGTCACAATTAAAGAACCGTCGACATGGTATCTTTCGCGGCGTGATTAACGAAACAGGTGTTGACGAGGTGAAAATAATCTCAAAAGGCATCAGATTCCGTATGGGATGTCAAAGGTAGAAGAAGTTCGGAGAAGAAGCTTATGCCCGCCGAGGAGCTAAGCTCTGATTCGTGATTGTGAACAAGGTCCGCAAAGGGGGCACGCTCTTGCGAACCATGGAGGGGGCAAGAAGCTTAGACTTTAAATCCCTTCCGCATCTTCTGGTAAACGGAGCCAAACTGCGAGGCATGGCCCCGTCGAATATAGCTCCCCCTCTGCCTGGAACGGGAATAAGTGGCTGGCGCGTGATCTGGTTTGGCGATAGTCCAGCTACCCCGTCCTTAACCCTCCCCTTATTGGCGCGAGGAAGGTGAGAAGAGGCTGTTTGGCCAGTTTGGCCTCAGTGCCTAAAGTCGTGTCTAGGGTGATGATCGATATGGGGACATCTCGAGCACCGCGACGATGTCAGGCCCAAAGTTCCGGCCAGGGATGAAGGCTCAAAGAAGAGAGCAGCAGCAGGGCTCAGGGGGGCAACCATGTGCCGCTCCCCGGGCAGAGTCTCGAAAAGGAGAGTGCCCGTGACAGGCATGCCCGAAGCAGATGTCCACCGCAGAACCTTGAATCTTTGATCCAACGGCTGCCCCTGGGGATCCTGGCCTTTCAATAATTCAGATCTGGGCGGGCTCCCTCTCGAGTCTGCATCTGACGGCCGGGGGAGGGGATGGATGCTGCAAATCCAAATGACCCCAAGCGCTCACCTATTGCCCGATGCCAGATACGCGCTTGTCAGGACTTAATCAGCACCTAAAGGATGGTAACCACCCGAGCCACCCTGGGAGGGCTCGAAGCGACCGCACGACGCTGGGAGACCCGGCCAATAGGACCGGATCCTCGCGGAGCCTGTCCTCATCCTCTGGCTGCAATCGGGATAGGCCTAGCTGGCGTGCAATCGCCGGCAGTTGGCAATTTCGCAACGAAGACTGGTAAGTATCTCCGCGAGGAGCATTTCGAGCCGGAATGATCAGCGTGGCGGCGCGAAGCCGAGGGTGCGGTGCGGTGCGGTGCTGTGATAGTTCCTGACTGTACTTATTTACTTACTTACTTATTTCCTTCCTATAGCCTGTCCTGTCCTGGATGGGACTGGACTGGACTGGACTGGAGTGTTGCGGCGAGCGAGCAGCGCCCAGCCAGCACCCAAGCATCACTTCCCCGTGTGCCCCGAGCCAGATACGGCAACAACACAGGCACGATGGGGGGGCAGCTGCGAGACGAGACGCACAAGTCCTATCCCACCTCCTACCTAGTGTTCCCGTAAGCTTCATGAGGCATGACTTCGCGACTGCGTGTCGACTAAAGGGAATCTATCGAAGCTTGAAGCTGTTTGCAGGAAGGGATTGGCCGCTAGACGTCAGGCTGGCGTTCTCTGCAGGAGCTTAAACGTTATTTCGAACCCTAAAATAGTGTGTTCTTGGGGCGTCCAGCGCAGTCTGACAGGCTAGACTAAGCGGCAAGGATGTCTCTCCTGCCGGAGAATTTGCACGCGCTCGTGTTGCAGAAACACTCACTCGCAACTGCACGGTGCTGGATATGGGCGCAGGACCGCCTCAGAGGACAGGAGGCCTGGAGGCATGCTTGGGAGCTTGGGACTGAGGTCCCGCTCCGTGACGACATCGCATCGAAACATTCCAGAAAGGGGTTTGCTTTGCTGATTGGCTGCGACACTCTCAACGGCCGTGTTTCTGCATGCCCCCAGTCTATTATCCGACCTGGCCCATGCAGAAACAAATGGCGTTGAGCTGTCGGGAACTCCGCCGTTTACCCCAGACCGATATGATATGATACCAGGGCGACATATACCTCTCTCTCTGTCCTCTCGTCTCCTCTCTTCTCCTCTCTGTCGGCATCCCGGGAGCGCCCCATGTTTTCTTAATTCCAAGTTTTGGGTGCGGAAAGCACAGCTCGACCTGGAGCAAGAAAAGGCCCGATTTTGCATCGACTGGATTGGGATGCAATCTCACTGTAGGGAACCAGTCGTTGGGGCGGTCGGGAATGCAGACGTCGAATATCATTTAAGCATGGCGCTGCGCCGCATCCTCATGAAGCCACAGTCTTCATTTCTCTGCCTGGGGGCTTTTTCTATTCGACATCAATGTCCACGATATCGGCTACAGTGAGCAGGAAGCCAGGTGGAAGAGGCTCGTGTTGCGAAGAAAAGGTTCTTCCAGGCGTGATTTGCTTCGCTAAACGAGGAGAGCCTATATCAGCGCTGATATAGCAGCCAGGCAATCCCAGATGTTCCAATATTCGGCTGCATGTGGGCGTTCCTCACCTTCCTTGTGGCTATGTTGGGAGGAAGCATCCATCCGACGACGAGGAGGAACTCTTTGCCGAGTCACGTGTGGCGACGTCGACTCTCCTGTTCTGACTCCTTGTCTGCTTTGCTGGACGGAAAAGAACTGCCATCTCCGGGAGGAATGAGCAAGTGCCAGAGGGAACACAACGTTACTTCAACACGTCTTGGTGGCGTTCCAGACGGACCAGTGGGAAGCAAAGCCCATACGGATGCACATATACGGTCACGGGATTTTCGAGGCTGACCACCTACAGTCGCAAACTTCGCTGTTTGATATCCCCCTGAAACCCCAAGTGTTGCAAGCTGGTAGGATTCTCACCCAAGAGATGCTGGGCTCTAGAATGACCCAACGATGACGAGGAATTGTGAGATTTCTCTGCGGTCAAGCCACGTTCTGTGATGTACACCGGTACTTTTGTGGCGTCACGTTGAGCGCTGAAAGGTCGAACTTTCTTCCTATTCAAGAACACATCGCGGTAGAATGGACATCACCCCCACTATTTGCACCCGTTGGCATCCTTCAAGTTCTGCAAGGCTGAGATGGCTATTTGGCAGGCCAATGAAACCTTATATCCACCTCAACTCCCCGATTGTTGGCACCACCGCGTGTCTTAGCCACCCGCAACCAATATATATGGATACGAGCTACGCAGGGCTGAGCTAAGGCAACCCCACGATCGGACCAGATGAATGGCCGCTGCAAGATTGGCTTCTGGAATGGTGATGCGTTGGTTCGCTGGCGAGATCGGCTCCTGTGATGGAGCGTGGATAAATGTCAGAGCTGACGCCACGAGAGGTACTTATAGCTGAGCTGTGTGTGTGCTTTCTACCGGACCTAGGGCCAAGTGCAAACCAGAAGAGCAATACTTGTTTACCTAGCGCCAGATGCACGCCGTGGGGAGTGGTGCAGAGCCAATACTCTCGACTCCCGAGTTGCTGATATCATGATGGGGAGGGCAGTGCACATTCCCACACCTTGAGCGATGTTGAAGGATTGCGCGTGAAGACTGCAGAGCTCACTAGTAGGTGTGCGATGAGCGGTCAATCTTCGATCAGCTCCACCAGCGACTCCGGAGCATTTGTGATAGATCCGACAGGCAATACTGCGACCACATCGTGAACAGCTCCTGTTCTTGGATCCTCTTCCAGGTTTGCTGACAATGACATGAAGAAGAATGCTTCCCTGCATCTGTATTGGACACACGAGCTGCACACGTTGCGCGTCGAGCGCAAGAGTTTGTATTGTAACGTGAAGATCGAGCGTGTAGCCATAAATAGCCTTCAGCACTGTGATAGTTGCAAGGTTGCAGTCGTCATATTTTGACAGTCTATTTCGGGGTCAGCAAGTGCTCGATGGCAAGGAAGCTTCTCACTTTGCACTCGTTCCAGTTCGCTTCAACACACGAGAGTACGAGAGTCGGTTGCGGCAATTGCGTGGCGCTTGCGGCACTTGGATGGTTGGCCAAGCGGCTTCCTACTCGTTCTCTCGTATGCGAATCTGGCTTAAGCTGCTGGCATTGACCTGAGTATGCGCCGGAGGCGTCTTTCATTCCGTTGAGGTTGTCCGAGAGGTTGATGAATGGCATGACTGCTACGAATCTGGCTTCGAGGAGGGGAATTCTAAACTTGGAACGGCAAAAGCGAAGGCAGGTGAAAGAGTGCGCAAGTTGCGGATCGGATTCTGGCTCTAGGACTTGACTTTGACAGAAACGTGAAAGAAGGCAGCCGAGACTCTTGCTCTTGCTCAGCTCTGCTAAACACCTCCAGCTCTTCTATCATCAGGCTAGTCGCCAGGTCCACCAGTGAATATTAGGAGATTTACTGGCATAGTCTTGCTATCCAACTGGTGGCAGTCGAAGGCATGTCGAAGCTATGTCTGTCCGTTTTGTCTTCTTCTTTTTGCAGCACTTCAAAAGCTGCAAAGGTCAAGTAAACTGGAGATCGTACACAGAATCTGTTAGAGATCTATCTGATCTCTTCAATCTGCCTAAGTTTGATTCCGTAATGTTCTCTTCTCGAAAGAACTCCTCGTTCTTTTACTTAAGCTTTGTGTTCAGATCTCCAGCAGATATATCACCATTACCATCAACCCCACAGTCCGCTTCATCTGTATACCTCGCTCGAGAAGGAATGGAGAGGTGTTATCCCACAAGTTATTTTCCTATGACCAACCAATTCAACTCCCCATGTCGATCCACGCCGTAAGTCGAATCGAAAGCTCTTCGCACACAAGGCGATCTCCCTGCTCCGGAAGCCAATACTTCGATGAGACTCTATTATCATTCAAGGTAGTCGAATATAAGGACAAAGTTAAGATAGCAAGCGATACAAAATAACAAATGGCAGAGGAAACATGACATGGCCAAGGAAGCTGGCAAGGAAGCAGAAAATGTGTGATGCCCTCTGGGCTCCTGCAACATCGTTATCAATTAACGATACAGACTTCTTGCTTAACATAAAGTATAGGAGCATCTCTTTGTACTTGTTCTTTCAATCTATCTCATCTCATTGTATTTGCCTCTACGCCGAAATTGAACACAAGGTGTTCCAAAATATGGTTCTACTAATGGCCCTTTGGTGGAAATATCCTGCAGAGGAGACTGCAGAGGAGAGGTCGAGCTACAACGACGCTGTACACCTGGAGGCGAGAAATTGTCAAACTTTATCTCAACAGATCTGCTTGCGTAGCTGCAAATTATGTATATGCAGTGTCTGATGCACTTTTCAATCCAATTGAACTCTCTATCTAGATCTGAGCACTGTACGATGTTACTATGACTCGTAGGTTTCCATCCACAGAGGGCCAGGTACCTTGATCAAAGGTTCTCGTTGAATTATTCCCGTATTCCGAAACTTTAAAGCGTCTTCCTACGCACAGTCGTGGATCACGAAGCATGGTTTCCACACCATCGAGACTCTCTCTTCAACCCACTGCAAGGATCTGTACACTACCCAGCTATGTCGTGGAGCCACAGTTTGCGCGCAAACAATGGGCTGTTCTTGAAGATCACTGGTGAACTCCTCTTAGTTAGATACAGTAGATACCTGAATCTAAGCTATGCTCGTCACCTGGACCTATTCCGCATCCTGCTGCATCTGTAAACCCCTCTCTACTGCCACTTATCATCAAACACAAACCAAACTCGCAAATACAAACACTTGACAAGAAAACAGAAAACTCCTCTTACAGCCCATTTTCCTTCCACAACAGCGAGACGCTATTTATACCTTCCACGCTGACCGACCAATCTTCAAATGTTTCTGCTGTGCTGGCGGCTGGCAGGGAGATGGATCTACGAACAGATATCACGCGTCAAAGGGAGGTCTGATGGTATCCTTCCTTCTCCTTGAGGACAAACCAAGTCTACGTGTGCAGTTAAAAGCGTGTAACATTTATCCACTCCCCTGATGCTCTCGATTTCTACACTCGAGACTGTGTAGAAATAGCAAGGACAGGTTCAAAGACAGGTGCAAGAGTATCGTGATATGTATATGAGTTTCACAAGAAAGTTGAGTGTTAAGCATAAAATGCTTGACGACCTATGCCGTAATTACATCTCGATTCAAAGCAATGGGAAACTATGCCGGCTAGTAGATCGTGCATCCAGGAGCAGACCCACCCAAATCAGCAGTAAGATTGCAACACTGGGGAAATGCAAAAGGTACAGCATGGTTAAATATTTCTTTTCATTGTAAGCAAGGCTAAACATAAAGCTACATGTAGATATGAGTCGACTATTCGTCTGGATCCCCATTCTATTTCATCCCGCGCCCCGAACCCATACCGCCATCATTCAACCCCCTTTACTTGGTACGTTGACCATATGCCTTGGTGGCATAGTCACCTTGGTGAACAATCAAATCTTGTGGTCTGTAATCGTGCTTTCCGGTCAAGTAGCTCTCCAAAATGGCCTTGGTGCCATCAGCGTATCTCTTCTGGGCATCGAGCGATGTACCCGACATGTGGGGAACCATAGCGTTTCCACCACCGAAGGGGTTCTTTGCGTAACGGAGAGGGTGATCCTTTGGTGCTGGTTGAGGGAACCAGACATCACCACCGTAGCCGCGGAGGTGACCAGACTTGAGAGCATCAGCAACATCTTCCTTGACAACAATAGCTCCACGAGCGGTGTTGACGAGCCATGATCCTAAAGAAGGATTAGTGAGGAACCGAATGTTGAGACATTGATCTTACCTGGCTTCATCTTGGAGATCAACTCCTTGTTGAAGAGACCACGGGTCTTCTCGTGGAGAGGGCAGTTGATGGTGACAACATCACACTGTGCCAACATCTCCTCCAGATTCTCGACTCTTCGGCATCCAATCTCTTGCTCAACCTCTGGCTTTAATGGTTGGTAATCAAAGTACAGGAGCTCCTTGCAGTCGAATGGCTTAAGACGTCTGAGGACACGCTCTCCGATACGTCCAACGGCAACAGTACCCACAACCTTGCCCTCAAGATCGAACTCGTTCTTGGCAGCGGCAGCAACATCCCACTCACCAGCCTGGATTTGCTCGTGTGCTGGAACGAAGTTACGGACAAGGACGAGAATGGTCATGACAACGTGCTCAGCAACGGAGACGACGTTGGAACCAGTGACTTCAGCGACGGTGATACCGCCGTTGGTCTTGTTGGCAGCGTCGAGGTCAACGTGATCGGATCCAATACCGGCAGTAATGGCAATCTTTAGCTTCTTAGCCTTGGCCAGACGCTCAGCGTTCAGGTAGCCAGGGTGGAAACTGCTCATGTTAGATCGAGTATCTATGTTTTGCAAAAGGGGACGCACGGAGTGGTGATGATAATCTCAGCATCGACCAGCTCTTGGTCAAACTTTGAGTTCTCTCCCTCCTTGTCCGATGTGGTAACGAGAGTGTGTCCTTGGTCCTCAAGCCATTTGCGGATACCGAGCTCGTTCTCGGTTGTGCCTAGGAGCTCTGGGACCTGTTTGGTATTAGCAATTGACTATGCATCTGGGGAGATTGGGCGAACTGACCTCGTCGGCGTGCTTGCCACCATCGTACAATACAAGAAGAACCTTGACCTTTTCACGTTTCTCCGTTAGCATTCTGATACTACCAAGTTGGTGCTGACGCAGGGCTGTTGCACCACGTGAGAGGACGTGTGGAGTTCCTCTGGCTGCAGTGGTGAAGGACGAGGCAAAAGCAGGGCGGGCCAAACGGCAGATTGAGCGAGTGAGTAATACCATTTTGATTGAGTTTTAGAAAATCAATTGAAGATTGGGAGGACGGGCGAAGAGCGGTGGTTTTGTTGCTGTGTCGATATGTGACGGAGATAGTTCGTGGTTGGATGCGGGGTAAATGGCAGGTACTACAACGGCCGACGTCAGTGGGAAGCTACAACAAAGAACCCGTCGCTGCCGGCTGATAGGAGCAAATGATCGCCGGTTTACAATGGGCACGGGTTTTTCTCCCCGATTGATGGCTGGAAGGAGAGAATTAACGTACGTGTAGAAACCCAGCAGTGTTGTTGGGTTGATAGTGGGAGCAGGTGGAAGAGCACAGTGAAGTATGTGGCAGCACGAATGGAAGAGAGGATGCCATTATTTATATTCTGGCTCCTCCAGCTGCCCTTCCCCTCTTCTTGCCCAATGCAGCATCGTGTCCCCCTCGTGTGCATGAGCGTGGTCTCGCGCTCTCCACTGGGGAGCTCTTCCAAAAGCGTGGATGGATACATCACATCAGCCCCCTCTGTCCATCCAGCCCAAGGGGATCCACGTCTCCGAGATCTAGGCTGAGGGACGGAGCTCTGCAGTGAATTCGGGAACTTGCAAGAGATGGGACAATGCCGACTATAGCGACTTGCTCGGTAGCACTCGGCATATCTGTGTTTACGCATTGTTGGAGTACATTTTCCAGCTCTCAACTCCACCGCAACGCTCCGTTTCAATGCGATATCTCGTCTTCCTCACAGCTCGAGCGCAGCTCCAGCTCCAGCAGCAAACACGCATATATCAACTGCTGACGCGGGGTAAACTATTTCTTGTGTCACATCTCGCGCAACCCCTCCATCTAGTGTCTAATCGATAACGGACATCGCTCGGCGTTGCTCGGCGGTTGTGTCATGTACCCCACGTCTCGAAGCTCGGGATGTTTTCCGACAAAGCTCCTGTGCGGTTTTCTTGTGGTTATCTTGTCTATTTATTGCCCACAAAAGTCTTACGCAGCTCGGGTCCGGGTGATTAGCAGACGGTCGTCCAGCTTGGCCGGTTGGACTGCCGAGAGAGGAAGTTCTGATCTTCTCACAAGTCGAACATCATCGCTTGGCACTTCACGAGCTCGCGCCTCTATTGCGGGGTAAACAACGAGAGGCTGGCTACCTTACCTTAATTGTTGGCGTTGGCTGGTTGCTTGTACATCCTGCATGCACGCACGCAAGGGTTAATTCTCCCTCTTCCAACTATCCAAAGCCAGCTCGTCTCCCTTTTCCCAGCTTGGTGCAGTCGATCATTGCAGCTGCGGTGTCTCTCTCATTTTGTTTGTCAAGCTCCGCTCAGTAGTACAGCTGACTGCAGCATGCATTCATCCTTCGCTGCACTTCAATACAAATATGTAGGACTCATGCCACTCTCGGACACAATCTCCGCGTTCACGCTCCTTCGAAAGGGCGGGGAACTTGAGCCTTTTTCACCCTTGCCGCTCTCGATACTGGCACCTGGGAAATTTGGACTGCAGGCTCTTGCAGATTGATGGATTCCATTTGCACTGAAGATGCGCCAATTCGGTGATAGCCATGGACCACCGAACTCATGGCGTGCACACCCACCAAGGCGCTGCACGTGACGAGAGAGAGCTCTCTCCCCTTGATAACGTCGTCGCAACAAACGCTTCTTCACAAAACAAAAATGAAATAGTTACACCTTATATCTCTGATGTTCTTGTTCTGTGCGTTCAAACGCAAAGCCCGGCGGTGAGCCCAAGTCATTGGACCGGCTTGGAGACAAGGCGGAACCCGGCTCGGTTTTTGCTTAAAACGAAACAAATCCAATTCTTAGAATATACTTTCTAGGATATGCTTTCACCTACAAGAGACGCAATGTTTCTCTCAAACCAGAGCTCTGCAAGACGATTTCCTCAAAGGGCGCTTCAGCCGCTGAGCTTTCGCACGGTCGATGAGTTGCACGGCTTGGTAGAAACGAGAGAGGATACAAAGTAGCTTCAGCGGAGAAGCCACCGCTACTGATCAAAAGTCAATATCAATATCAAAGCCAGCGGGCTTCTGCAGTCGTGCGGCAACCGCTCCTTCGCAGTAACTTCACACTTGCGACACTCATTGCCAACTCACTTGACTTATCGGCAGTGAGAGGCACTGAGCACTTGACATCGATGCCTCGACATCACCGCATCATACGTAAACACTCCCGCCCTCAAACCCACATATCCTGCCACCACCATTCTCAGAGTCCCATCACATGACCAGTCTCATCCTGGTCCGGAGTTCACCCAACGAGGCATGCGATCAGACCTCCTGGACCATCAAACGTCCCCCGTCTCATCTCAAAAGCTCACACAATGCACTGCATGCACAACATAGAACGGGGACCTGCATAGCCCGTCTCGCTATTGGTTCTACGGAGAAAGATCCTAAGTTGGACGTCGGCTCCGAGTGAAGATATCGGTCCCTCGACGATCGCACGTCTTGGATGTCACCCTCCAGACGCCACTCAGGTCAGGGTGTTGATGGTTCTTGTGTGAGGATTTGAATTCTCGATACTAGTGGGTTTAGATGTTGGACATATATTACATCGATTGCGAGGTCCGCCCTTCTTCCATGAGGCTTCCACCGCAACTAGTGCATAGCAACCTGTCCCGTCCACCCGCTGTCGACGACTTCCCACTTTTTGAGCCGTCAAGCCTATCAAGCGACGGTAGAAAACAAGACTTTCTCAGTTTGGGATTAATAAAGGAGAAGGAGATCAGCCCAACTCTAAAGATAAGTCTATTTCGAGGTCCCTCCAGACCACCATCGGAGAATAAGTTTCATCTCGCTCGTGCGGTTGTTCACGGCCGTACCGCATCTTTCTCTTCTCGAATTCATCGGCCGGTGCAAGTGTCCAAACTCGACTCGAAGGCTTTTTCTACCGGTTTCTCCACTCCAGTCGCAAAGTGCTCCCGAATGGGGAAAACGGTATCTCATCTTCTCGACGTGCCAAGACATGCCAAACACTCAAAGATGTGAATGTGGGATGAACTCCTGCAAGAACAGGTCTTTGCGCAACCATGCTTAGAGCCAAAGATATCACCCAACCAAATACCAGCTTGCCCAGCACCTTGCAATGGCGTAAATGATTTTACTTCTACCCCGCATTCGACAGCAATCTCTCTGCTTAATCCTCGAAGCTGGCCAGACTCTTGAAGGAGCGCAAATTGTAAATTCAGGATTCAGGATTCAAGACTCTTCCTATTATCCTCTTTGCCGTCGTCGTCATCTCCCATAGCTAAATGCAATAAGCGGCGTAAATCTGGGGGTGAGAGTTAGTTTTCCTGCCACCCCACCACCGCCAATCCAGGGTCCAAACCGTCCGCGCACGGCTCTGGCATCCCCCATCTCAAGTTCCTGTATCCTCACCTCACGTTCATGTGCACACTTCTCAAACAGTATATCATCTCATCACACCAGAGCAGAGCATATCACATCATACCACCGCACAGCCCCGTATGCTCCCCCATTCCAACCGGCGACTTCTCATCCGAACACCTCACCCTCCCCATTCATCACCATCTCATCCGTGAACAATCCCCAAGCAAAGCCGATCAAACGGCGTGGCATCCATGCATATGCAGCCTCCCCCGACCCATCCGTCACGACGGGAGGGAAGCCCAGACCAAGGCAGGTCCGGCCGCTGCGGCCAGCAGCGGGATGCAACCCAACGCAGAGCCAAACACGACGGTATGGACGGGATGGGACGAGTTCTCTCCACTGCACTGGGTACAGTCTCCAGTCGCGTCCCGTCCAGTCTAGTCCAGCATCCACCCGGTTCTGCGGGTTTCAGTCCTGAGGGTGTGGTGATGGTGTGTGGCGTGTTGGGATGTGGAGGGGGAGGGGTCCTGTCCAGTACGTGGTGGAAAATAGACCTGAAACCCCAGGGAACGGACGATGAGCAGACGGGACAGGGCAGGGGTTTGTATCGAGGACGGCGGACGCGCAGGGGTTGCTGTCGCTATCGCTGACCAAGTCCCTCATCAGCTAGCTCTCATCGGCTTCCGTCAGTGATGCGAGCATGCGAGATACGGGCACGACGAGAATAGCTGCTGCACCGGTCCCGAAGCGCACCGCACCGCATGGCAAGGTGTATCTGTGACTTGGTGGCATGCGCCAGCGTACCGTGAGAGGAAACGGGATACGGATTCTGCCGTGCAGGCTGCCCCATCGCGACAGGCTGACTGACTTGCTTTGCCCCAATCACTAGCTGAGTCAAGATAGAGTAGACGCGCGACGAGTAGAGTGAGCCTGACCAGTTACTTGTTGTCCACTTGCTTGTCTTGATCTCTCAACTGCATCGGTCATCAAGCTACGGAGAGTGCGGTGACGCCAAAGCCGAAAGCAAGCGAGATCGCAGCAGGGGAACAAGAAATTCTTATACTCGAATCCAGGATACTACTATCGGACATCATTTATTGCACGTGCGAGCAATAAGGTTGGGGTAGTCGGTGAGTTAGTTGGTCGGTTCGGGCCACATGGCGGTGCATATATGTGCACGTTGTATATACTATACTCCAAGAAACGAGCAATATATGAATTCATCTATTTCCGTGAAACCAAACAAACCAAAACGAAACATCCATCTGTCACTTAGCGACTTTGTACCACGACGAAGACGACGACGACGACGACGCCTTCTCGCCTTCGCCACGGCATAAACACGGTTGATCTGTACCCTACCTTAGTGTAGACGCGCATAGTGGATGAAAAGGGAGATCTGGGGATTGACAAGCAGCGCAGACTCGATCAGACAAGGCATCGTCCTTCCTTGCGTGCTTGCGTGCGTACTAGTGCTATGCATCCATCTACCCTACCGCACCTCCCCGAACAGCTGCTGACAAGCAACTGACGAAGCACCTCCCAAGATCTTGGAAGTTTCTCAACCGTCTTAACTCACTCCCTCCGCCTCCTTGATTCGCCTTAGCCGATGCCATCCACCGGCTAACAGTCCACGAAGAGACATCCCGCGAGTCCCCCAAGTGGATAGTGTGGACAGTTTGGACGAGAAACGTACTGTATCGTCCTCGACGCATCATCCCTCTATCCATCCATCCAGTAGACGTAGTCAAAACAAACTAAGACAACTCAACTCTCCTCCTTCTCCCAGCCTCCACTACGCACTGCCCACTTCCCCCTCATGCAGTCAGCCCACTCAGCGGGCGTGTTGTGCGCTGCGCTACACTTCGAATCGAATCACGTAACACCCGCTTGAAGTTAAAACGGAAAAAGGGCCCCCTCACCTCCACAGCCTCCCCGTAAATATGGGGCTGCGTAGACGACGGGCGACGACTCCAGACAATGCGGGTGGCGGGAGAGAAGGGAGAGAGAGAGAGAGAGATGGGAATAAGGAAACACTGTTGCAAGAGCCTAAAACTCTATCTACCGGCTTCTGACGGTTTCTCGGCAGTTGCTTGACTTGCGACTTATCCAGGGACGTCCAAGCAGTCAAGGCACGGTCTATGTGAATGTTTGCGTCTGAGATATCCGAATTCATGTCATGGGTTGCGTAGCACAGAAGAGGGGTAGAGAAGATGGAAGATCACCCGATCTCATTCTCAATGTAGTAGATCAGCCGAAGAGACAGATGTCACATCCGCATTGAGAGTATCACGCGAAGTCAAGCAGAGAGAAGAAGTTGAAAGTTAAGGAATGGTATTGTAGTGCCATTGACTGTCTTTCGTCGAGCGATCAACCGATCGACGGGATGTATGTCTCCCCCTTACACGGCGTGAGCTCGCAGTGGGCTGCTCACCAACTTCCCCTCTCAGCCCCCATGCAGTCCTATGCAGCCCCTTCATGCAACGACCCCTCCTATGATCGCGCCTTCCTCTTCGCCATGCGAGCCTGCTTCTCCATGCCCATCAAGAGCACCATCCCACCCGCCATGATAAACAATAAGAAATGAAAGGATCGTATCGTAACAAATCGTCTCTGCATCCCAGCTCGGACCAGATCAAACCAAACCAGCCTGCTAAACAAGAGCAACAAACAGGTATCATTAGAATTGAAAATCTCCCTCGGACAGGTCACCCAGTGACCCCAACGTCAAACGCATACAAAAAACACCATTCACCAAAACCCATCCTGTACAGAAGCAGATAACACCGTCTTTTCTATGCCCTCTATGCCCACGCAATTTCGTTCATCAACTAGAATCTTGTTGTCTCAGATCCAATCCTTTGATTGCCGTTCCTCTGTATGGACCTTTTGAGGCATTACCACGCGACCAGAGTTACTCCTGTCGAGCGGGTTGGCTCGAAGCGGATTATTCTGTGGTAATGTGGCAGATCGTGGCCCACCACCCAAAGCTCCTAGGCCTGGAGCCGGGAGTTTCTTTTCGGGGAGTAGACTGTGGGGCTGAGTTGAGTGATGTTTGATGTGCGCAATTTCTCGATTGCTGGAAACGAGAACTTGGGTGTGGGAGGTAATGTCTTGTTGACGGATGGCGAGGTTCGTGTTGGGCTAAGCACTGGAGAGTTCTTGCCACTGGTATCGAGCGGCGGTGGTGCTGGGCGGGGCGTGTTCCGTGCTGGAGCTGTGAGATTCGCGCCAAAGCTGGTTTGAAGTCGCAGTGGTGAGAGTGGAGCCGCAACATTGGTCGAGAAAGCTGATGTCGGCGGGTTGGCCAGCTTATATGTTGTAGATGGCAAGGCGAGGGTATTCGACTTCGCGCTATATGTCGTCGCTGGGAGGGGGAGGTTGGCCATATCTTCTTCTGAAGGTGGTGCGTGCGATAATCGTAGCCCGATTTGCACTGTTGCTGAAGATGCGACTGATGAGTCGCGCTTGTGTCGAGAGCCACCAGGGAAATGGATGGTTGGTGGAGGTGCAAGCTCACTAATGTCATAGACCGAAACGGGCTGGATTTCCCTCTTCGGACTCGGGAAGATTGTGTATGACGATTTGCGCTTGTAATATCCCGCCTTGTTCTGCTCAGGTGTCGATGGCATATTGTCCAACTCCATCTCATACGATTTCGCTGATTGATATGGCTCACCAGTAAGAGACTCCATGCTCATTGCCCGACTCTTTTCCATCCCAATCAAACTAGATCTGCTGTTGGTCCATTCGGAAGCGGCTGGTGATTGAGGTCCAGTGACTGGGTTCATCAGTTGAGCTTGCATTGCCAATTCGTTGGGTCCAAATATTCTGATTTCGTGCTTGTTGCGCTCCCAACCCCGTCCAATCTTTGGGCCAAACGCAGTTGTCGCAGTGTTCGATCGTAGAAACATTTGAAGCAGGCCGTTCATTAGCCCGGATAAGTTGAGTACAACAGTTGCCATCATCGACAGTTTGATATCTCCATTCTTTCCATCCTCCGAGAGTAAAGATCCGAAGAAAGGGATCACGAAAGCCTAGATACGTAAGCATAACAATGACTAGGTGGAGATTAAACGTCACTCACTAATGACACAATCCCTAGGGTCAGGTAGTACACCATTCTCGATGCTGCGATTCTCTGGTGTTGGTCAATGAGATCCACACACGACAGGCGAATAAATATCGCGATAGCACTCAAAGCCATCAATCCTGCCACAGTTGACAGTATGACGAACCCCAAGAAGCCGTATTTCGTGATGAACCAAACCAACGATGCAAAGCATTTGTGCTCAGGATACACGAAGGAGGGAACCCAGGTGCCAATCAACATCACAACAACCGTCGCACAGCATATTGTAACATCGTATTTCCCCCTCGCTTGGAACGGTGTAGCTCGGAACGATCTTAAAGCGCATTCAAGTCCGAAGACCAGTTGAATATATGGCACGATGAAAAGGGCTAGATGTGTGAGTATATCTTCGCCCTTGATGCTAACGAGCGCAACTTACCTGGCCACATAAATTGCGCTATTACTTTACAATTTGATGTGAATAAAGATGTGAGACCCTCGCCTTGCACTCCTGCAAAGACCAGTCCTTGAATGACGATTCCTATCGCCAGGACGAGGGGGAGGTTTCTGCTGGGTGTATTGAACTCACGCAGAATTTCCTACAAATCGTTAGCATTCGTTGCGCGTTGCTCCCTTCCAATACGTACGATGCCTTGAACTTCGGATTACATCGTTTCGAAGCCCAATAACAGTCATAAAGTATACTTGCAGCGGTGGTAAATGAAGCCAGCACATTGAAGGCCGCCAGAATTATCGTCGAAGTCCTAACCGATTTGCTTTCCGCAAAGACGAGACTCGATATTAAGATCTTTGTCGCATTTGCTGTCGAACTACTCGTAGCCAGCTGGGTGGTGGAATTGGCGTCGCTCAAGGTGCCGTTGACCACCGCTGCCGCCCTTCCCAGTAGTATCCTCGCATTCACAGCCATGATTGCCTCCTATCCTCCCACTGGTCGTCCACCAGGTGTCGAGATCAAAAAGCTGGTTGATGGCAGTGAGCCGTGGCGGTGCCGTGTGAGATCTTGTTAAGTCATGAAGGTTGCATGAAGTGGTCTTGGTCTTGACAGAGAAGGGACGTTAGAGAGTTGAAGTGCTCCAGGCGAGGTGAGTAAAGACTGAAAGACACCGATAGGCCAGAACGGTGGAAGAAGAAAAGATGAAACGAATCCTGAGCCAGCAGTAGTGAAGATTAGTCCAACGAATGGAAAGTACGACAAACTGACAGCAAAACCCCAAAAAGAATGTCAAGAGTCAAGACCGAGGACTGGCCCTACTATAGGAATGCATGAAGTATAAGAAAGGCGTCCATGCACAATTCGGACGCACGTCTTAGGCCCTCGACGCGGGACACATGGAGCCCGGACTACCGGGACCCCCTGGATGCAGTGGGGGGGTGGCTTCTCGTTGGTGGTGGGCACTCTGGGGTGGGCAGAGGACATCACTGGCCGTCGCCCCTGGCCTGCTCCGGGAAGCACAGCAGAGGAGGCTCTGCAGCCAGCAATCCAATCTACCTGAGCCCGGCTTTCGTCCACTACGCAGCCAAGACGGTCGAGTCAGCTTTGGGTTGCGTCTCAAGACGAACTGAGGTCATCGCCTGTGCCCGCTGTGTGAAGCAGCCACGTTGGTGTGCCTCGTTCTCCCTGGATCTTCGACGTCTTGCGGCGAGGCGAGTCGGAAAGGATGAAGATGAGGCACATTTGGGGTTTCGTTGTCGTCGCAGGGCCTCGCTAAGGACCCCTGACGACATGGGGATACGCCTGTGGGCCGGAGGAGTTCATGCATCGCCGCCACTGACGAGTCAGAGTAGGAGGAAGGCCGGGGAACCAGCAAAAGAACTCTTCGTCTTCCACAATCCTGGCTGGAAAGACCGTCGTCGATGGGGCCTCGAACTGATGGTGGCGAACGGCCGTCTCATTCGACGAACGTGTCGAGGGCCTTGGTGAATGACAGTCTTGTCGCGCAATTGTACCGTCATGATACCAGACAAGCAAGCAATGCTCGCCTCTATCCGTCGTCCAGCGCATTACTGAGGCCGCCCCATGGGAAGTGTCAGGGTCTTCAGGAGAAGCGAGTGCCTCCCCAGGACGCGGCGGAAATGAAGTACAGGAGCGTAAAAGCGCAGCTGCAGGCTATGCTCGATGCCGCGCGACGATTGGTCGCTCGCAGTACAGAGTTCGTCCGGTCCGACGATTGTTCCTGATCCAGATCCTGTTCCTGAGCGGGGGCACGCGATGGTGGCGTTCTATGAAGCTCCTGGAGTCGCAAGTGGAGGGATGAAACTTCTCGACGACAAACGTGCATGCCGCGCGAACGTCAACATGTTGCGGTGGAGGGCAGGCGGACGATCGAGTGGTCTGACGGCAGCAGTGGGCCAAACATCGCGATCCAGCGAACGCGAAGACATTGTATCAACATATCAAATCCCACATTTACGATGGCAGATCAAAAGCATAGAGGTGATGAGATGATATTGAGAGAGTGGAGAGAGAGAGAGCGAGACACAGAGCTGGAGGCGGAGCATCGGAGAAACTGAGCTGCCGTGGAGGCGGAGTGCAGTGGCATAATAGCCGGGGCCCAAAGCAGACTAGATCCCTCCACCAGGCGATGTGTTCACGTGACAGTCCCATCTCGTGCTGGTGCTGGAGCTGGAGTGAAGTGAAACGCTTCCTTCGCCGTTCATCGTATCGTATCCCGTACAGCAGCTGGAGAACAGAATAATACTGCATCGCCCACTCCCTCTCATCTCGTCGCTCTTCATGGGGGCAGGATCCAGGGCCCAACTCTGCCAAGCCGCTCGCTCGATCTCCATATCAAACGCATCTCTGCAGGGCTCAATAGGTGCACATCAGCCAAGTCAGATAGATTAATCTCAACCAGGACCATCCTCTCCCACCACCACTTCCCACGCTCTCCCCGCCGGGATCCGATGTCCCCCGTGTTGGAGAGTGACAGCTGCCATCGCTCCAGCTGGTCACTGCAAAAGAAAAAAGCACTCTATCCTGCGATGCAAGAGACGTTGGTATGACATCTACGAACCACTCAAAGCTCCTCGAGATGAGTGCACTCTCACTTATCACACACAGACATCATCCCATCTTTGCGTAGTTGCTTTTGAATCCTGCCTGGCACCGCGTCCCATCCCGGCTTATCAAGCCGCCGGTTCAGTCGCCATGCGAAACTTTTAAGCTTATCGCCAACCGGACGCCTCCGTACTGCAATATAACTTCATTTCAATGCCTGTCGCGCATCGACATTTAATCTAAAAGTTTCGCTCGACGACGGCCCCTCGGTATGGTCGGTCGCGAAGGTGCGCCACATTCATCTACTTGATTCTTGACAGGACCGGATGGATTGCTTCTTCGATATGCCTTTCGAGAGCTCGGGCGCACGCATGCCAACTGTCACTGCTGGTCCCAGCTGTTATGCTTTGCGCCCACGAGGTAAAGGCATAGCGGGCATGCGGGGCTCCAAGAAGAAGAAAATTGTCGGGCGGGTGGGACCACAGGTAAGTTTGCGGTCCGATTTTCGCACAGAGGAGCTCCGCAACGGACATTTTATTAGACAGAGGGTAGACCCGGAGAGTCTGAGGACGCCAATATCTGAGATTGAAAGAATCTGAGGGAATATGACGGATTCTCGGCGAGCCCAAACCCACTTGTACGAACGGCCGCAGGATGTTGCGCTTCCAAGGTATTGGATCGGAAAATTTCAGTCCTCAAATTTAAGTCAGACTTGTTGCACTTAATCGTGAAAGAAAGATGGAGTGTGCTTCCTTTGTGTGTGTAATTTGGGACGAGTAAGATCTTCCATCGTCTAACTTGAAGTTCCAAAGGCTTGGTGCCCAAGTCGTACATTTTGACAACAGCACTCATGCAAATAAATTGAAATAACAAAACTAAAGAGCTACTACCATATGCCCAATATCAATTGTGACAGGTGCCTTGGGTGAAGCCATAGAACGACTGCACATATCTTGTTCGCTTTCAAGGTCACCTGACCTAAGTCAGTAATGACGACTGCTCGAAGCCAGGGAATAACTTGATACTCATCCAAAGTCAGCACATCCAATTCCTATCCGTCTTCAATATGTTGATACGTTTAATCAATAATTCAGTGTGCTACTTGGTTTGGAAATTGTGGAATTTTAAATATTTGTTCTATATCAATCTTCAAAATAAAAATATGTATTGTTCACAAAATAAACTCAGAATTCCAATACCCAAGTAACACATTGACCTTTTGAATTTTCTCTTTTTACAATGATATATTAAAGCAGTTTTGATACATTGAAGACATTAGGCACTCCTCAAGAGAAGGAGAAAATCTGTGACTGTTGCTAGATTATTCTCTTTGCTCTGAGAAAACTTTTCAAATATCTCTGTCACTTCACCAAGGTCTTTGTTCACCTCGATAGATAGCAGTTAGGCATTTACGATAGGGGTTTCGCTATCTTTCATGAGAGAGAATCGACGTATGACATTTTATTCCATTTTCCTCTTTGAAATATTATTTAATGTCTGATGAATAATAAATGAAGACGTAAAATCCAGTATTTCCTCTTTGATGCATACATTAACTTGCGCCCAGTAGTCCCGGGACTCTGAAGGCTCTCTTATTATAGACTTATGGTACGAAATATTATCCATACTATATTATTCTCTTCTATAGCTTCACAATATCAATCACAAGACTGATTATTAAGAGAAAAAGCACCCCACTAACAAGTATTGATAGAGATCAAATGAAGAAGTAGAAGCTGAGGATAATATAAATACTTTGGATAGATATAATTAATTAAAAGTAAAAAGTGTAGATCATGGTTATATTTTTTCTAATTATTAGGACATATTCTGTATTAATGCCTTTTGAACAATCCTACAGTCCTAGGTAAATAAAATAGTGAGTGAAGACAGATTTAAATATCAACTAATCGACCTAACTAAGTCTCTGAATTTGCCTGTGCTCTCCGCTACAGAGGTTTTAATGGAGACGAAGGGAAAAATGCGGTAGAGACATTGTTGATTTTGGTTGTGGTGATGGAGGAGATGAGGCTACAGGTGGTGAGGAGGACTCTGACGATGAGGATTCTGACGAGGATGAAGATGAAGATAAGGATGAGAATAAGGCACAAAGAGGGTACCAAGAAGCGCAAGTTGGGTGCGAAGCAGAGGCTGTAGAGAAGCATGCCCACAGACACGACTTGCCTGAAAGAAGTTGAGGGAGATGGTGAACGCAAACAGAAACACCTTGGCAATCATGACTAAAGCATTTTCACCGTCAGAAATCATGTCTTGTACCTTATTACACTCTTGAACTACCTGTCCTTCAATTTTAACAAGCTTTTTGACACACATAGAGGGGAACCACGTGACACAGCCCCTGAGTTAGGCGAGGCACATCAAAGTTCGCAAACATTGGACATCATGGGTGGCTCCCTGCAATCATGTGTCTAGTTCCTTGATGAATGAGAGAAGGTGTTCGGAAATGGTGAAATACGAAAGAGAGCTCAAGAGATAGCAACTTGCTTTGATATTGAGCAGTACAAGATTCTAGACCTACTGCAAGGCGAACGGGAAAGCAGAAATAAAGAGGAGAAGAGTAGGACCAAAGAAGGGCCGAGAGGCATTATGAGAACACGAAAAAACAATGACAAGGATACTGCTAGACACAATGTTTGATATCGTGCTTGGAAATCCTGCGGAGATCCACGTGAGGATGCATTCTCCAGAGCGTCACCTAAACTATCTTTATATAAAGAGGGATGATTCGAATTCTCATGTGGGTTTGATAATGTTAAATTGAGATAATTGCTAAAATATAGCTCCCTTAAACGTCTAGGTTTATTGATATGTGGTTCCTGTAACCCATGATGCTGCGTAAAGTTCTCTCCCCGAAGCCATTCTCTCCTCAGTATCAGCAAGCCATATCCATCCCAAACCAATGAACCCATTCATGTGACGCGGAGAATTAGATTCTCCTTGACCAAAAAATCACGCTAATCTTGCTTTCGTTCTCGCTTCGAAGATGTATGTTTTGAAGCTCTTCGACCTCGTCACCGCGTCGTCTGCACATATCAACCACGCACAAAACCATTGACGAAACTCTCAACAGTAAACCATAGCAGCAATGGACTCAAACATGGAGGAGTTGCCGTTTGGCGGACTTGCGGATCGCATCAAGCTCAAGTAAGTCCAGTTCGTTTTGCTTGCATAAAGTTTGCCGGAAGTTTCCACCTGTCTATGCGAACTCAATTCTGCGAGTCGCTAGATCGCTTCGTTCTCACCGAAATTACCTTAGTGGATATTCTCAAAAAGATTTCGCGTTCAAAAATCTCCAAGTTGAATTTCAGACTGACATTGCTAGTCCTCGACGTGCCAAAAAGACCACCGAGCCTCAACCACCTGCCTCTACTCCAGTCAAGTCTCCAGCAAAGTCACACACAAAATCCGCAGCAGCAAAGAAAGTCAACATGTCAGCCATGAACAACGAAACTGATCTTTCATCTGTCGAGGAGGCCGCCGAGTACATTCCTGCAGGCTCTGCAATGAACTACTCTGATTTTGGAGATGAATTCGACGTCGAGGGTGACCAAGAGATGAAGCCTGTTCGCAAGTCATCTGTCAAGACCGCCAGCGCTCAAGTTTCTACTCCTGCCAAGGCTCGACTTGTTCAGCGAAAGAAGGCACTCCCTAAGGAGTCACCCAGCAAGGCAGTGAAGGAGAAAGTAGCCAAGGAGAACGCAGCCAAGGAAAGCTCCATGAAGAACAAGGCAATGTTGATGGCATTCCTCAAGTCTGCACCAGGCTATCATCACACAAAGGAGCACCCGGACTTGACCGACTGGACCAAGTACCACCCCGAGCAAAAGTACTTGCTGCTCGAGTACGAGGTTTTTCAACTCCGCCCTGATGCCAACCGCAAGGAGATTCAGGAGATTTTCGGCAAGCCCTTCAAGTTACACCCGACTCGTCGCCCCTTCTTTCTCACGAAGGCAGAGCACAAGATGATGATGCATAACATTGCCAAGGAGAAGGACGCCGCTGTTGCCAAGGTTGCTCAACAGTTTTCCACTGTCAAGTTTGATGGTGCTGCCAAGACCGAGAAGACCGAGAAGACCGAGACGACGGAGAAGACTAAGACGATGGAGAAGACTGTCAAGACCAAGAAGCTTTTCAAGGATGAGAGTATTGAGATGCTGGAGAGCGAGCCTACCCTTAAACTCAGACACACCTTTGACTTCGGCGGCGCGGCCAAGGAGAAGCACTCGGAAGTCAACTGATCAAGCCAACTTCCAAACATTTTCATGTCATGGGTATGAACGGGACTGCGATTTGTATCAAGAAAGCATGCGATTGGAGTATTTGGAGTTGGTTTGGAGGTTCTCTGGATCATTCTGAGGTTTACTGAGCGAATACCCTGTTGCATCACTGCTGCGTTCTATGTCAACTGTCATGGCTTTTGAGATTCCCATATTCATCAATGGATGCTCTTGAAAGTGCGTTTGTCTTTGCCTGCCCTGAAGTGAATTAGTGATATTTAATTTTCTGTCCGCTTTGCTACCCTTGTGAAAACAGTTCACTTTCGTTGTTCAACTCGGCTGCCAAATTTTGGACTGAATGGGCTCGCTTCACAAGAAGTCGGTTAGCTATTGTATGAGGCGGGCAGCTTTCGTATTGTCCATTGTCAATTTATCTTCCAGATTTATTGGTCTCGGTTCTTCCATCCAATTCCTCCCTAAACTGCTCCATCACACTCAAACAAGACGTCAAGCCTCGTCGCCCTTGCAATTTGAAGCAGATTTCCGAAAGATGCCTTACCTCCACAGCACGAAACCAGCTTCTCAAGTCAAAATGACGCCACTCACCAAAAACTCCAACCGTGTTTCAAAGACTCGCTCCTCTTTGAGCATCTTCGGCATCCAACGAAAGGATCCGAATCGAGTGCGACTCAGCGCGGTTCTGGCAAAGACCAAATTCTCCACCCCGGATTTCGACGACATCACCTCGGATTCTTCCAGCACAACTTCTCCAGTCCGAACGTCTCCGTCTCCGTCCACGAATTCATCCATCACCGACTCGATTCGCAGCCATCCATTCCCATCTTCCTTCAAGCCCAAGACTACAAACTCAGTTTTATTCTACACCCCTCCTCCTCCACCCACCTACCTCAAACAACCTAGTCCTCAAACTCCTACTCCAATCACAAACAACATTGCAACTGCGGAAGCCTCACACTTGAAGAAGCCATCCGACGCTCCATGTCGCGTGCTGCTTCTCAAGCACGAAATGCTCATCATTCGCCCGGACTTTGACCACAAGGAGCTGGATCGCTGCTTCAAGCGCGCTTCGAAATTACATCCCATCAAGCGTCCTTTCTGGATCACCAAAGATGAGCGAAACATGCTACTTGAGTGGGATAAGCGTGGAATGCAGAAGACGTATCGCGAGGTGCAGGATGAGCTGGCTGCAAAGAATGCGGCGAGAAAGAAGGTCGTGATGAAGGAGGCTGATGGCAAGAAGGGTGCAGGAGCTGGTGTGAGAATCGAGAACAAATTTGCGGGATTGAAGTCTGCGGGTAAGAAGAGTCGTCGTAGATGAGGGGTGTTGATGAGATTATGTTGATGGCGGAAGTATTGCAGCGTCGATGTGGGACACATGAAGCTTTAGCAGAGCGATACTGTGGATTCGATTTAATACCTCTGTGTGATTGTCTGGGACTCTGGATGATGTGTGGATGAGCTGAAACTTTTGGCGGAGAAAGGTCTGGTGTAGGATTTTCTACTTCCCAGATCTTCTTGAGAATCTGGATAGCAAGCCAATCAAAGAATGTAATGATTTGAAGCACTAATATCACGGGGTACTCTTGATCTTGTGAACTTGAAGGTCAGAGTTATGGTAAACAAGGCCCCAGCCAGGCGGCCTGTAGTAACCTGTTTGCTGGAAACTAATAGCTCAGAGGCTGAGAAAACCTCCTGACTAGTTGAAATCATTATGGGAGCGATTATCTGAGCCTTGAGGATACAACAACTTCCGCATGACTGGATATGCTCAGGCAATCGATGCCAAATATCTGTGAGAAGCGTAAAGAAGCAGCGATGTATTTATGCTATAAAGTAGAACGCAATCTTTAGGATGAAATTTGGAATTGGCATTCATTATTAATTATTCTAATGCTGCTCACAATATAAGTCCTGTATGCTTCACAGTTACATTCCAATCAAGTCAACACAGAACTTTCATTCACGCTCGCACTTGTTACATCTACGTTCGTGCTAGAAATACAGACACAAGAAACACCAAGTCATAACATCAACGCACCTCAACAAACCACCGGGATTTTCGAACCTAGGAAATGTCTCATCCTCACTTTACCCGCGGCCGTCCAGTTTCCGCACCTCAGATCGTTCCAGTGATCCAACAGCAAGCAACTCAAACTCAAGAAGGAACTGTACCAGGCCACTCTACACTCCCTGTCCCTCAAGACAAGTCACACCTGAGAAGGGTCTATCACAAGGGCGTCATGATCGGTTACGATCACTCTGCTCCTCCCTCACCAAGTGGTACTGCCAGTAGTACACCTACTCCATCCACTACCACCACTACCTACGGCCCATGGATTCAACACACTGGAACCCCACAGATTCCCACACAGCTCATCACAACCGAGGTCGAGAGATTCGGAAGAATGACCGCAGATGAGTTTCTTAACAGTGAATTACACGACATGCACTATTGGAATGTGATTTGCAGGCGCGAAATCTTTGTGGGCGGTGTTCGGATTGGTATTGAGGAGAAGCGGTCCCAACACCGATAGAAAGGAATACAACTGGACACTGGCGAGCCAAAGCAGCTGACTTTTAATGGCAACAGTTGTCTTCTTAACGTTAGCCCTGGTCGATATAATGCTCTTTCCCGGTCGGTTATCTTTCGAGTTTGTCTCCGTCCAAGCGAAGATAAGATTATCAGATCGCCTCTTGTTTGTTCGTGAGACTGGGATTCAGGAGCAATACCGCTTGTTCTGCACAATTGGTTTCATTTAGCGGACATTCGTTCTCCTTATTGTCGACAGCGGGATATTCGTACCAGACAGCGCAGTATCGTCATCCCCTCCAACATCGATCGACTCATTCAACGACACCGGCTTGCTGCTCCGAATCTCGCAACGCCCAATCAGGTATCCGTCATCGTAGACTGGCGTGCTAGATAATAGATATGGAAATTTCTTAACATAATCTGGATCAGTAATCTCTGAATCCCCGTCCTCATCCTCAGACTCCTTGAACTTCTCTAAGGGATGCGATTCCTGGTCTTGATTTATGACTGGAGTACCGACCCGCTTCTTCATGCTATTTGGAAAGTTATTGCCCGTACTGAAGGTGATGTGATTCTTGTCTTGCTGTCTGGAATCTAGAAGCAAATATGCTTCCTGAGCCCCACTACTATCCACGTTGTAGCTACTCAGAATCTTGGAGGACTCTATTTCGGGATTTATCGAAGACCTGTTTCCATTAAGCGCTTCTTGCTTTAGCGTTTTCGAATATTCAGACATGGAAGTGACGCTGCTCGAGCTTGTCACTTAGATGATAGCTTCTATGACTGCACAAATTTGATGAGATGGGTTGTGCTACGAGCATTTGAAATGAAAAGTGGATAGAGCAAGGACTTTATCTATGGATGAATTAGAATGAGCTGTTGTCAAAACCAAACAAACAAAGGGACTGAGAAGGTGTTGCTTTATCGTCTGTTGGGTTGCGGCAGCATGTCAGTCTTTCTCTGCATGTCTGAAACTCCGGAGGGATAACCAGTTCTGTGCTCGAGAGCAACCGAAAGCTGAATGTAACTGGCGTACAGAGCGAGTTGAAAAGACGGGTGGCAGAAGATCAACGTTGCACTGGCACCATAGTAGAGAGCCAAATAGGACTGAAAGAGAGAATGGGTAAGTCTTGCACATAGAAGCTTTTGAGAGGCTGAGTTTAACTGTCATTGAAACAGAAAGTGAGATGGAAATGCCATTTACTTGTCAGTGGACCTTAAAGGCTCCCGTCCTAGGTGGGATGACCGCAACGCAGAGAGGAAGTCACGCGTAAAATTCCACATGCCAAATCTTGCGGTTCTGTTTTACTAGCTAATGAACAGCTTCCTACACTTGGTCACTCAGATTATACTAAAAATCCCAAAAATGACTCCCTAGCTCAAGCTTGATTGGCAACGAGGAGGTCTATATCACGTGACCGACCCACCATTTTGGATTTCTAATGTGGCGTAAGTGTGGCGCAGCCGCCATCATCCAGTCATCCCTCGAAGCTTCCCCAGCTTTCCACAACATTCACGAGACTTCCAGAGGCAACGAGCATGATTATCAACACTGATTGCTCATTCTCATGATTGCGTCTTCAGAGACGCCTAGTCGGCTCTCACAGGTGTATAAAGACAGAGCAAGTGCTCTCCAGATTCCCTTTCATCATTCAAAACAGAAACATCAGATTCACACAATCAACTCCTCAGCCTTTCAAAATTCCACATTTCAACCTCCTACATCCTCAAACAAAGACACTCAATATTAAAATGCCTTTCTTCCCACAACACGCCCTCTTCCCAGAGGCCAGCCTCTATCAAATCCTTGCCTCTCTCGACGATCAGCAACCCAAGTCTTGCCAACCCCGTCGCAGACCTCAACCCACCTTCACTCCCAAGTTTGATATCGTGGAAGTAGAATCTGCCTATGAGCTTTATGGAGAACTCCCCGTGTCGACCAGAAGGATGTTGAAATCGAGTTCACCGATGCGCAAACTATTGTCATCAAGGGCAAGACCGACCGTGCTCAACCTCAGACAACTCAACCTCAACATGAGGAAGTGAAAGAGTCGGACGTCGATACCTCTTCTGAGAAGAGCCACGCTGCCACCGTCGAAGACGAATACGATGAGGCCGACACTCCTCTCGATACTCCTGCCACAGCAACCACAGCCACTGTCACCAACGAAGCGGCACCAGCTGCTGAGACACAAGCCCCAAAGCCCAAGTACTGGGTCGTCGAGCGCAAAGTTGGAGAGTTTGCCAGAAGCTTCTCATTCGCGCAGAGAATCGAGCATGATGGTGTCCAGGCTAGCTTGAAGAATGGTATCCTCAGAGTTGTGGTACCCAAGTCGCAGAAGACCGGAAAGGTTGTTGTCAGTGTCTTTTAAGACCCCTGTCCCTTTGGCTTTCTGTACTTGTATGATGGATAGCATGGGCGTTTGAATGGACATGCATTGCATGGAGTTTTGAAATTTCATAGAACAATAATACAACACTGTCACTTCCAACATTGAATAGTAATTTTGACAATATCTGTGCAACCTGTGATGAATGATCCCTTGATTTGAACCAACTACCAACTCTATCTTTCCCAGTGAATGTCCCTTCTCGAAGGGATCCCTTCAACTATTACAGCGCAACCGCAACCCAGCAACCATTCAGCTCTTACCAACAATAGCAACCACCTCCCCTCTTTAAACGCATTTCAACTCTTCTTCACGAATCTATCAAAGACAGATTCCGCAATGAAAAGAAACGAATCATTCGCATCGCCTGGAGGCAGTGATAAACCAGGGACACACTGAGTGTTGACATGTGCAAGCACAGTGGTCTCTTCTCCAATGATACAAAAATTGCAATCCAAAAAGCTCTCATTGAGAGCAGCTCCAGGGATTAAGCTGGGCAGAACAGATACTACACTTGATCTAAGCCAAAGGCCAAAAAGAAGATGGAGAAGAAAAGATTATGTTTGAGGGCACGAAGGGTGTTTATATAGTTTTGAGCTTGGTAGGCAGCATAGGTGGAATTAGATAGCCAGGCAGATGTTGGCATAGTGAGTCAGGTGGCGAAGTCAGAGCAAACAGAGCAAACATACACAAAACAGACCAAACATTGGGCTGCGACTGAAGGTTGTCACTGGTTTGGGATGCTGCCTAAATGAGGGAGACCAGGGTTTCGTACCAAGCATACCATGCCGAGGTCGGCAAGGTGCTGCCAAGTTGATCACGTGATATGACAATGACATCTGAAAGTTCCAAGCCCTCTATTGCTGACAGTTGGAAATCATCATCTTTAGAGTGCTAGTGTTTGAGTTTCGGCTCAATGTCTCCTTGCGAACTGTCCTTGAGATCATAACGCCACAAAGCCAAAAGAGAGCCACCAAATACGGGCACGGTAACCCGAGATATCCGAGCCATGGATGATATCTGATAGCCCCGGAATCATCGTACTGTTTGGCTCATAACCAACCTCATCCCGCTCTCGTTCCTGTTGACCCTGCGCGTCAGAGGTGTCGTTCTGATGCGAAGATGCCCCCTCCTGCCGCCGATGTAGACATCGAACTTGACGACCATGAGGACGACGCGTTTCTTCCCGGCGGAGATAACACGTCCCAGCAGCGGAAAAAGAAGGCAGACAATTTCCTCTTCCGGTACATTCCTGCGCCCGTCCGGGTCTTCTTCAGAACACTCTCTACTATCAAGGTGGGTCATTGATCGGAGCGTTCGGAGTTGAAATAAGGTTGAGACGTTCGAAGCTAATCACGTGGACAGCTCGTGATTCTACTCCTTATCACTTTCTTGGTGCTCCTGGGCCTCCTATCGTATTGGAATAAGATCTCAAATCGTTTTATTACCACTGCTGTACCTGCTGAGTCGATTCTTCTATCAAAAGAGCTTGCGAAGAATTTGTCCAGCACAGCGATTCCAAAATTTGTCCTGACTTACGGTACCTAGCCTGACTCTTGTGTTCCCCACCGTCATGTACTGATTGTCGCAGCCCCATTGGTGTTTCTGGATAAGGGAGATGCGTACTTCCCGAGTGATCTTGCAACCCATGTTGCGAATACATACCCTGCTATCAACTTTACCAGAATTGAAGGAGTTCCTAAGAACCTCACTTTGAACAATTTGGATGTTTTGAATGAGCATGGTGGCGAGAATGTGTATCTTACTTCAACAACACCAGTCATGGACATCCCGGCCTTCATGATTGGGCAAAAGCCAAACCCAAAGACACTGCAAACAGAGGGCGTAATCAGTTCTGTGGTCATCGTCGTCGATAAGGGTGATGGCATCATTGACGCGTTTTACATGTACTTTTACTCGTTCAACGATGGTCCCACTGCGTTGGGACATAAACTTGGAGACCATTTGGGAGACTGGTAATTACAATTTCTACTCTGATGATTGATGTGCTAACGCCGAAACCAGGGAGCACAACATGGTACGATTCAAAGACGGGAAACCACAAACCGTATGGTTCTCGCAGCATGACTACGGTCTTGCTATTACCTACGCTGCTGTTCACAAGCTAGGCAGAAGGCCTGTGGCGTTTAGTGCCAGAGGCTCTCACGCCAATTACCTGACCGCCGATACCCATGACTTGGCAAAAGACAGTACGTTCTCTGTATTCGTTGTTCCGGTGGCAGCGCCCAATACCTTCGGATCTTTAGGCTAATATGTGTACAGATGAAGGCGTTCCTACCCATATCGTCTACGACCGCACCTCGCAAGGTCCGCTTTGGGATCCTACACTCTCGGCATACTACTACACCTATTCACCCACCACACTCGCGTTCACCCCTGCAATAGCGAGCACGCCGACTTCGTATCTTTATTTCGAGGGGAAGTGGGGTGATCAGCAGTACCCCGATGAAACGAAGGGCCAGGTAGAATTCCATGGATTTCGAAAGTGGACTGGGGGACCACAAGGGCCGCTGTTCAAATACCTGGACAGAGAGAATGTCTGTTGGACGAGTGACAAGGAGTGCGTTATCAGGACATCCTTGGATTAATGCAGAACGAGAGAAAATCGCATGGGATAGATAAGGTGAGGTTAGACTACGCGTACGATTAGATGGGAGGTCGAGTTGATCTGCAAGCTTAGCATTAGATCTGTTGAAGTTTCGACTGTTTAAATGACACAACATGCAAGTTGATGTCTGGTGTAAAGGGCGCTGCATGTAAGCTTTTGTTATTGCTTGATTAGCTCCTGTAACGCAAAGAGATGTTGTTAAGTCTTGCTTCACTGGTATTTTGCATCTCGTTTTAACATCCTCCTGCAGGCGAATTGGGAACAAGTGTTGTCTTGGGTTCTATACCTGACACTTAGCATTCATGAGTTCGACAATCTATATCAACAAACGCAAACCGCTCATACGCAATTATCAACTAAATCTGTCTGGAGCAGACAACCAGTATTGCCCACGGCTAGCTGGGCACATATCCAATATCACGTGATTAAATTATATAACCTCCTGCATGCAAAGCCTTCATTGCTTCTGCGCATCTCATTCGCACACTAGCGCACTGTCTATTTTCATCTACCTCTGATAATTTACAACACTTGAAGGATCTCAGTCTTCCAGGAAACCTCCAAAAGGCTGCCGCGAGCGCAACAGCCGATCAGGTGTGGGGGCTGAGCATTTGATGCCTGGCTCAGCCTTCCGTAACACAGTCGACGAGCGACCACTCATACGCTGCTCTTCAACCATCAGACAACCACACCACGAGGCTGTAATTTCCTACAGCCGATCTCTTGTCCTTGCTATTGGCTCCCCATGCCGCTAATTTTAAACCGAAAGACCATTGGACACGAGCCCCGAGACCTTGCGTCTGTTTGGCCATCAACGCAGACGAGCCATGGTTTGGAGTATCGGACATAACAGATCCTTCAGCCTCTTCAGCTTAGCATGGGAAGATTACCTGCTGTCGAGTCACCGTATGTAGACTTTTCATCGTCAGTTGGCTTCCAGGGCGTGATGGCAGTGCTGTTCATTCTCTAAGAATGCCTTACGGCGACAGGCTTCATTTTCAGGAGGAAGAGAGATATTCGGAGTTATATATCTCGAACCTTCATCACCTCAACTTCAATATTCAGTTTATTTTGCACCTATCACTGTCTCTATTCTCTTGTTAAACCTTCTAGTATCTGAATCAAAATGCGTTCCCATTCTCTTGCCGCCGTTTTCGGGGCATCCTTCATCAACCTGGGATTAGCATGTCCCGAATGCACGTCTGGGCATACAAACATTACTTTCGATATATCCTTGATTCCTCAAGTGCTCACCCCACTCCCTGCATTCTCCCTTGGTCCTGCGATTTCATTCTCCCCAGACCTTCTCAAGCACGTTATGACGGGCATATCCCCCGACGTGAAGCTTTCCAACACCACAACTGATGGCAAAGGCAAGATCATCCGACTCGGAGAACGCGCTTTGGGTTTCGTCGACGCAGACACAGGTGCAACAACATTTCTCCCAAACTATGAGGCCCTAACCCCAATCAATGGGGTACTTGGCCTGGAGAACTTCACACATATCGACAACCCGGACTTGTTTCCCGCAGACGACACCGTGAAGCGTATCATTCCTGGACCAACGCTTTTCCAGCGTCAACGACACCTGAATCGTACTGATGAGCCAGAACCTCAGCCATGGCTGCAGTACTTCGTCCTTGAACGTTTAGTCTCTGTGCAAGGCGGCAATTTCACGATCAAGGGCCCAGGCAGCACAGCAATAGTCGGCGTAGGGGCGAATGCGAAGTTGCATGCAATAAGCTACCTCTGGCACCCTGCGAAGAAGCACTCAATGATAACTCCTGTGTCTGTCAAGACTGTGTACGCGAACATCCTGGCCGAGTTGCAAACGCTTGCCAAATACGGCCCAGTCAACGTCACAAATGTCGACGTGACATACTACGATTCAGCCGACCGCTACATTCAACCCGTCTATACTTTCACTGCTTCGCGCACAACAGGGCAGACTTTGAACGAAACTGGCGAGTCGATCCTGATCCAAGGCTTTGTCTCCGTTGGCCGCACCGAGCTCGAATGTCTCCCGTCTCTCCGCAAGCCAGGAAAGTTCACGCCTCCCGCTTCACCAGCACCGAACAACAAGCCACCGTCTCTCCGCTCTCTGATAGCTCGCTCATTCGGCCTCAACAAGCGTATTCCAAGTGTGACTGTGGGACGCTATGTAATCCGCGACTCCGAGGACGGATTCTTGACCAACGCCCAGCAATTCGGCGACACACTCGCAGGATACTCTGGCAAATCCGCAAACTTCATCTTCTCCCAGTACTACTGGGCGTACAACTGGCTATACACGACTTACCGTTCCCAATTCGCAAACGCAGTCAACATCTTGCTCACCGAAGCCCACGGCAACTGGCATCGTTTTCGCACGTCGCCTGGAAACGACAGGGTGTACATTAACAACAACCCCGCGCTTGACATCCCTCAAGACGGATACGGAGGTGGTGCTGGGGGAACGCTCGCGTACTGGATCATCCATGCTTGCGAAGTGCTGCCATCCGAGACAGATTATCCAGGACAGCCATTCCACTCCTTCGACTACTGGTGGTCCCTCTTCAACGGCCTCCACGCCGTGATGGGCTTCCGCACCGAAGGGCTGATAGGCGACGGCATTACGGTCCCGTTCGCAAAGGCGATTGGGCAAGGAGCGGGCGTTGTGCCTGCTTGGATGAGCGCTGCTCTCACGCAGTACAAAGGCGCGGGCACCTACAAGGATGGGAACAGGGGAGGTCTAGTGGAGCCTTTTGGGCGCCCTAGCAGCGTCAGTGTCTGTGGACATACGGACGACGTAGTTTGGAATGTTGCAAACTTGGGTAGACCTGGCTGCCTTCACGAATGGTGGTATGAAAACTAGAGGATTGGGCATGGGAGGTATTCGTAGCATAGATTGGCGTATGGGGTGGATTGAAGTATATTTTTGATGACTGTGGGAGAGCCACATGCTCTTGTGCTTTGTAGCAGGGAAGAGGCCTCTATATGTTTGTGACAATTAGAATAGGTATCTTAGAGATAACCAAGGCGATTGGTCTTCAAATGATCAAAGAAATCCCAGATTGAAAATCTTGATTGAAAGCTCGAACAACATCCCTTCTAAGATGAAATTGACACCGATGAACCATGGCAGTCGAAGTTTCTCCTTTCTGGACGTCAATCACCAATGATGAAGAGTTCATAATTAGTACCATACCTTCAATCAGCCCAAGCCAATCCGGGATATACCTGACCTGCAAAATCTCACAATCGACATCTGGGAGTATGTTTCCAAAACTATAGAAGTAAATATGCTATAGGTCTGGTAGTATGATTCCAGTTTGCAATTGTACGCCATACATCTCAATCAGATTAAATTTACAATCTCCTTAATTGATATCTGACAGAACTCCAGCTCTTGGAATTCGTCTCTATATCTACCTCTAAAGCCCATTTTGGATCAAGCCTTCTTCACAGCCTTCTGCTTCAACTTCTGCTCAGATGCATCGCGCGCTTTGAACGCGGCTTTAATTTCCACAAACCCGTGGTATAGTGCGTATAGTGGTATGAAGACCCACAGCATGTTAAAGAAGACAAGGTATACCCATAGGAACATAAAGTTGCTTCCATCGAGGTTTTGGTTGCCGGTCAACCATTCGGGGCAGAAGGTCATAAAGCCTGTTCGGGTGCAATGTCAGTACAAAGTATCCGCAAAACACAGGTATTTCCAGAAATTTAAAGGGTGGTTTGAGCTTACCTCCATAGATCTCTCCGGTAGCCAACACGATCATCCAAAATGACACCATCTTATCCCCTTTCACAATCCCGTAACAAATCCACAATGCCAATGGTCCCGCCCCAAACACAGTCAACAGCTCCAAGCTGATGACGGTCAAATCCGCGCCCGCCCACCTCTTATCCGCTTGGGCATAAACCATCCACAGCTTGCTTGCCCAATTGTCGGCATACGCGCTTCCAAACACCCGGTCTGTCGTCCCCAAGAAATTTGTGAGGAGCGCCGCATCTTGCGTGAAAGGGTCAAACGGCGCGGATGCGAAGAAGCAGTTGTAGAGGTACGAGCCTTCGAAAATGGTGTGGATGAGGAAATCGAAGAAGTGCCAGATGAAGAGGATGCGCAGACGGCCGGACGTGGAGGGGGAGAGCACGCTGATGGAGAGGATGAAGGCCGCGTTGAGGAGGACGAGCACCGCGGCAAGTGATATGATGGTGGTAGTATCAATGTGGTCCAGAATTGAGTCTGCCATCGTTCCGGCGGATTGTCACGGCAGGATCAAGGCGATTGAGCTGATGGATGGCGTACTGACGACACCAAATGCAGAAATAAAGTGTTGAAGCTTTGGAAGCTCAGGGCGGAAATCTTTCCGCTCTTCAATTGGCTACGGGAGCTTCCGTACCTGCATTACCCCTGAGGGCACCATGAGGAAAGCGACTTGGCAAAGTCGTACGAGTAGAGCAGAGAAATAAATATAAAATCTTTTCAAGCAATTTGAATGTTATGGACGGGCACTGTAGGGCAACTATCCATTCATATTCTTTGATCGCCTCAAGTATAAATTCCGTACACATGCTACAACTACAACCAAATATCGACATGAAGAACACCCCAAATAGGAAAGATGTAAATTATGTACAGTATACTTATCGTGGCCAAGATATAGACAAGAACTCTCGCATGTCATTGTTCTACCGAGTTAGCTCAAGGGTACGCTCTCTTAATTGCAGGCGTAGCGCCAGGGAAGAAGCTCGTTGGGATGGTCGGGATAGGGATAGGGCTCGCAGTATCAAAGCCCGTCGCCAAATCAGAGGCCATCTTGCTGGCCGTGTAACCACTGGGAGCAGCTGTAATCGTCTTTGTTGTGATAGCAATAGCTGTATGCGCACTGCCACCAACAAGACAGCCGCCGCTGCCCCATGCGTTCTCGCACTTGTAATACTCCTTGCTGCCTGTGTCGGTCCACATGGCAAAGTCGGTGATGGTGATGCCAGTGCATGGCGCGCCGCTGGGGCAGATGATATTGATAGGGGCACGACTAGCTCCATCCGCCGCAGTACCTTTCCAGTTTTTGAATGTCAGTCCGGTGTACAGGACACCGGCGCCGGCCTGGAGAGTTTCTTGTGTCCAGTAGGCGTTGATGTCGAGCGAGTATGCGTTAGAATGTCCGATGAAGTTCTGGAATACGCAGTCGGAGACCGTGCCATCGCCACCGTTGCTCTTCAACATCATCATTTGGTTCGATTTCCAGGTGTAAATGTTGCTGTATGTGATCTTGCTGATGGCAGTTCCAGTTCCGAGAGAACCGAAAGCACATCCACCAGACCAGTTACAATAAATGTTCTCGATGAGGAAGTGGTTGGCGGTGTTCTGCTAAATATTAGATCAAACTCTTCCACAGATCTTATTTGAGCTTGCCTTAACAGTCACACATTCATCCTTGTTGGACACTTCGATATCGTGAATATGCATGTTGAATCCCGACACGTCAATCCCATCAAGACCTCCCTTGTTGGCGCCATGAATGATCATGTTGTAAATCTCCCCACCTGTGCAGGTATCCAATGTTAAGTGAAAGAGAGGAGCTGATTCGTATTAGCGAGACGCCTTCAACTGATGGCAAGAGAAACTTACAATCGACGAGAGCAATGTCGTGGACAGAAAAGTACGAGGCGTTGGTAATGCGCATCAGGCGAGGACTGCAAGATTAGCATTGAAATCTCCATTAAGTACAGAAACGTACCCGTTTGTTCCCACAGCATGAAACTTATAACCATAGCCTTGAATGGCTCCACTGGATCTGCTACTGTATAGTTCAAAGTCGGTAGTGTCGGAGACTGCTCCAGTTAGCCTTGAAATAGTTGAGGGGTATGATGAGCGAACTTGAGATCATGGTTCCAGAGGCAAGAGTCCTTATTCGTCAGCTTTGTCCTAAAAGAGAGCAAGCAGCGACATACCCAGTACGGTAAATGGTGCCCTCGAAGTTGATTGCCCATGCTTTACCTCCTACCATTGAGACCCAAGTTGACATGGCGAAGCTTCCAAGGGGAATGTTTACTTCCACATATCAGTGAAGCACAATCCAAGTCTTCCAATCATAACTCACCAACACCACCAGCCTTGCAGGCGTTGAAAGCGGCAAGCAGCGCAGGACCAATATCCGTAGCTCCATCAGCAATGGCACCATATTTGGTGATGTCACAAATTTTGACGGCCCATTTCGCAGCAACTGTTGTTACCGGTCCAAGTTGATATCCAGATGCAAGCTGAGCCGAGGCGATGGAAGGCAGTGCGGCAGCAGCAAGAAAGAGGGACTTGAACAACATCTTGGCTCGAGAGAAGTATCGAAAGAACGGCTTGAGACTCACCCAGGAACGTGGTTTAGGAAGGGCCAAGCCCAGTCTTATGTCAGTTGACAGCAGAAGTCGCCCATTTCTTGGGAGATTTCCGGCATCCCGAAACAATGCAGTCAATCTAAATACAACTTAATTTACCGAACCTGGCAAACAGCCGTGAGCCTATCTACAGTCGAAATGGGGACAGTAAGATTGGAACGGTGGGCTCTCAGTAGAAATGCTGATACAACTTCTCCACTCGCACTCAAAATACAGTGGGCTGATTCGGTCATTAGCGGAGTTTGCACGGCAAGAGTGCTGAATTAAGCTTAACGAACCAAGCTTTGGGCAATCCATTCGTGGAAATTCCCAGTGGATGAAAGGGGGGCCAGAAGAGCCGGATCGACGCAAGGATCATTTAGGGTCACACGAACCACGATCCTCCTACGTTTCTGAGTTGGGTTGGAGATGTTGTGATAGGATGGGTGTATTCGGTATGAAAAGTCGAATGCGACACATTTGAGGTCACCTGCTATGGCCAGAGCCTTCGCTCCTGTGGAGTGCATCACCTGCTAGGAAGAATGATCGCCATGCAGAAGCGTCTAGTAGAACCAGATCTGCATAAGTGTGCTTGCACTTGCGAGGCTCGGGTTCATCCTTCAAAATGAAAGCCGGAGAACTCCTCGACGTCGTGACTACAGTGTACACTTACATCACATTCCTATGCTCAATATTTGGAATGATTTCACACATAATGGCATCTTACAACTCCTTCATGTGATGCAAGAGCGCTTATTTCTCCACCCCTCACTTAAGACAGGAAATAAACTGGGAAAAGAGATCTGCAACAAACTCGTGGCAATGTATTGCGAAGGAGATATCGTGACTCGTTTGAAATCGTAAGAATGTGGGGGAACTGCAGTAGCTGCATTTTCCCCAGTCTTTACGAAGTGGCTTAGAGTTGAAGCTGGGACAGGCTGATTTGAATAGCCGGTTGACTCACCCGCTCGAGAGAACAGTCTCTTAAGTCAATCAGAGAAGATTTCGCAATCAAAACTTCTTGCCGTAGAAATAAAGTTCTAGCGAACATGTGAAAACAACCATGTGTATGGCAGAAGTACTACATGTTCTGTCGAAATTGATTTGCTAGTAAATTATTGGATATTGCACAGATTCGAAGGATCGAAAGATTAAGTTTGACACGAATGCGAATCCATTGCCTGAAAGACAGAAGAACGGAGATCCACTGGTTAACAATCTTCCCCAAGCCAGCTTGACATCAATTCAAACAATTTAGGGAAGTATCCCGTGATATTAAACTCAGAAAGGTGTTATCTATGCAACTTGACTTTAGTCATTGTGGGCATTTAAACTTTTGATCGCTGGCGTTAGTCAGGATGCGTCTGTAGAAGACACAAATTGGCGCGGGCACTAAAATTAGCGTGCTTCGGCAAAATCAGGGGCTGAGCCGAAGAAGTTTAGAGGCATACGATCACCTTCCCTTGCGAGCTGCCAGTTTTTTTTTGGCAGCAACTTTGCGCCATGTCTAACTCCGGTCAGATGTCTAAATACTTTCTATGAGCTTGCATATCTTTACTTGAGAATCTCAGCTGCATCCCTTTTGAGCACGCCTATTTGCGCCATTTCAGAACCGCCCACCCAAACAGTCTCAGCACCAGTACAATACTCAGCACAATCCCGACATTCTTACCCGTTTTACCTAACCCAAAACCATAGTTCCCTAGCACACCTACTCCATCAATCTCACATTGACCCTCCAGCTTTGTTGCATAAATACATCTACAGCCTTCTTCGCATCCATACGCTCTCCCGCCAAACTCGTTCACCATCAAACCACGGAAGACATAAGCCTGGTAGTCGATGTAGTAGAACACGTATCTATAAAAGACGTTTAACCTTGGTGGGGTGACCATGAAACCGTTGCAGGCCATCCACAGTCCGTTGGCAAAGGCCGTGAGGGCGAGCGCGGCGACAAAGTGCGGGAACAAAGCCGACATGAGGACCACAAGCGACTCAGCCGCAAGCAGATTAAGGAACATCCACATGATCCACGTTGCGAAAGCCGTGCCCGAGGGGCGAAAGTTTGTCATCCAGTATACAAAGGTTGATGAGACAAAGACAATAATGAAGAGGTACGGGATTCCGATTAGAAAATTCGAAATGATAAATGCTGTGCTGCCATACAGGCCGTTGGCACGGTCTTTGATATACACGGAGCGGTCTTCGAGGAATGCAGGCACGTAGACCACGGCCATGAAGGACATGAACGCAGATGCGAACAAGATGCAATTTGCAAAAGGCTGGATACTAGATTGTACTGGCGGCAGGCGAAGCCAGACTGTGCCCATCATAATGGCAAGGCCGAGATACATGGCAAATCTCACTCCGTAAACCACTGCATCTCTATAACTCTTAATCCAAGCGCGGTGGAGAAGAATCCATATAGTTGGTGATATCCGCCTGCCGAAAGACTCGACATCAATGTCTGTGAAAGTGAGACCATCAGGATTTAGTCTTCGAATTCTTGCGTTTTCGGCTATAGTTCGACTTGAGGATGCATAGCTGGTTTGGATATTGTTGATTCGCGTCTGGCAGGCATCGACATCGCTGTCAAAATCTACGTTCGTCAGATCCAGTAGAAACTCGGCTGGGTTCATCTGCAGAGGCATGGCGAAACCGATATCGTCGAAGTAAGACTTGACCTCAGTCACTGGCCCGCTGAAACATACTTTTCCTCCAGATAGGAGAAGTAGTTTGTCGAAGAGCTCAAATGTTGCCGTGGATGGTTGGTGTATAGATGCAACAACAATGAGCTTGTTCTCTCGGGCGACTTGTTGCACATATGACATGACCTTGAAGCTTGCAGCAGAATCCAAGCCGGACGTTGGCTCATCCAGAAAGAGGATCTTGGGAGCAGAGATTAATTGGGCGGCGACACTTAGTCTCCGCTTTTGGCCAGTTGAGATGCCTTTCTTCAGAAGGGTACCAATAAGAGTTTTGGATTGCTTGACCAGCCCAAAGGCCTGCAGTAGTTCGTTGATTCTGCGAATTCGCTCGACTGCCGCTACAGATCCAGCAAGCGATAGCTGGGCGGCAAAGTAGAGGGTCTCTTGAACGGTGAGAGAGCCTATCAAGGCGTCATCGCATTCCACATACGAGGATAACCTCCGAAACGTGGACTCCGAGGGGATTTTGCCGTTCAGCAGAATGGTCGACGAGACTTCTGCTTTGGCAGAAGCATTTCTCTGAGCAAGCACATTGAGAAGTGTAGTTTTACCACTGCCGGAGGGACCCATAATGGCCATCATCTCACCTGTTGGTTGTCATTGGGTGTAAGTATCGCTTCGTGTAAGTGGCCATCGTGTAACGATTACTATACTTTCAAATTCGAAATGTAATTCTCACCTGCAACGACATGTCCACAGATATCACTGAGGATCTCTTTGGGGTTTTTGGTTTCCCTATCCGGAACTGTGACTGTGATATCACTCCAGCTCAAAGCTTGCACAACATTGTTCTCAAGATATGAGGTGCTGTGAGCATGCTGTTCAATATCTGTCTGGGTAAAGTCCGCTATCTCCAACTTCTGAGAAGCGTGCATCGCCATTTTCAATCATAAAATCCAACCTCAGATTAACGCGAACGGCTTGATAGAATCCAGGAGCAAGAAAATGAAGAATGCGGAAGAAGTAGTCGTGAAGGAAGGAAGCGCTGACACGGAGGCCGTGGCTGGCTGCTGAAAGCTGCTTGGTAGTCAACTTGCATACCCGGTCTCCTTGATAGGCTTTTGCTGCTCGCACAAGCGTAACCGAGGCCATTTCTGTACTTCGCAACCCAAAAAGCGAGCATGCATGATGGCGGCGCAGCTTATACGTCTGAGTCAGCCACGTACTTTCTGGCGCAGACGAAAAGTTCAGCGATTGGCACGATCGCGCGAAGATTGTCATGGAAATGCCCCAGAGCAGGGTACAAACCAAGATCGCCTATGGTAGAGGTTGGGGTCGACCATCCCGCCCCCTGAAAACGACCCCGAATGGGGGCAATGCGCGAACCGGAATTGTGGGACTGCAGCAAACCTGGAGACGTGTCGAGCAGATGTTCTGTCACCCCAAGCTCCGGAACCGCCAGGAATTGTCAGCATTGCAGATATCTGCAGATCTATCCGCTTGCACCTGGTTGAAGGAAGTAGATAGGATGCGATTCTCGGGAGAAATCTGAACATGCAAAGCGCCACCAGACGGTGAAAACCATTATAACCATCCGAAGTGTGCACCATCTCCAACTGCGATTGCGTGATGCTCATTTGCATCAATCTTGACGAACGACATCTCGAGTTTTATTTCGTCAGTATTTAAAGTTATACCGACAGTGTGGTTTGGTACGATTATCATTTCACCCCAACGCTACAACGAGTTAGTGTCGATTTTGACACTCCAGCGGAACGGTCCGCCCAGAAATAAGGTTAAGTATCGATGGCGTTGGCTACCAAGTTGCATTCGTGTTCTTCTTTTGGGGAAGAAAAAGGAGAGTTTCCCGGTGAAACGACAGGCCCGGTTTCACTTCTCACGGCATACCCAGAATATGGAAATACTTCTCATTTGGACACTCTGAGAGAGACAGAATATGCGTATCTCGACCACCAGAACCATGTGTACGTATATTTCTGAACTCGCCCGATGAAGCATACATCCTTGTCATTCTTCAATATGCATGCTGACTGCATGATACCAGTTACCTGGATTACACAGGGGCTGGTCTGGCAGCACGAGCACAATATCGAGCACACGAAGGCCGCCTAATAAGCACGCTTTGTGGCAACCCGCATTCCATAAGCCCAACTAGCGAGGCAGCTACTCGCATGGTTGACGAAGCAAGGGCCAGAGTGCTGTTACATTTGAACGCATCTCCAGAGGAATATACTGTTATTTTCACACCGAACGCAACCGGTGCTGCACGCCTCATAGGGGAAGCATATCCCTTTTCAAGAAGCAACAAATTAGTTTTGACCTCCGACAACCACAACTCTGTCAACGGATTGCGTCAATTCGCTAGTCGGAAACACTCTAGAACAGTTTACGTTCCTTCCGAAGCACCTTCCCTACGAATCAACCCTAAGGTCCTCAGAGCAAAACTCAGCCGTCGAGGCTTTCGAGATACAGTATTTATGTCAGGGCTCTGTGGGCGGAAGAGAGGTTTGTTTGCCTATCCAGCTCAGAGTAACTTCTCTGGTGTTCGACATCCGCTCTCGTGGGTGAGCATGGCGCAAGAACTGGGATATGATGTCCTACTTGACACAGCAGCATATCTACCAACAGCAACTCTGGACTTGTCGGTTGTACAACCCGAGTTTCTAATGATCAGCTGGTACAAATTGTTCGGCTATCCAACTGGAGTAGGATGTCTGGTCTGCAAGCATTCTGCACTTGCACGCCTCTCCCGGCCATGGTTTTCAGGCGGCACCATCAAGTTTGTTGCCGTGCAGATCCCGTGGCACGCCATGGCGCCCGACCAAAGTGCTTTCGAGGACGGAACGCTGAACTTCCTTTCTATTCCCGATGTGATCTTCGGTCTCGACTGGCTTGCGCAGGTCAACATGAACACTATTGCAACACGCGTGCGATGTCTGACAGGCTGGTTTCTAGTCCGCCTGATGGCATTAAAACACAGCAATGGAGCCCCTATGATCAGGATCTACGGTCCCACCGACATGAATTCTCGTGGCGGAATAGTAACATTTAATTTCTTGGATCTCACAGGTAGCGTGGTCGATGAGCGACTTGTGGCAACCGAGTCGTGTGCAGCGAGAATATCGCTTCGGACTGGGTGCTTTTGTAATCCTGGGGTGGCGGAATACGCTTTCGGTCTTGGAGTGAAGAATATTATGTCCCTGCGATATAAGAAAGATTCTTCGCTGGACGATATAATTGATAGTCTTGGTCTCCCTTCGGCGGGATGCATTCGTGTTTCATTTGGCATTGCATCGACTGCTGCAGATGTGGACAAGTTTTTCGAATTTGCATCACACACGTATCGAGATCGAGTTACGAGCGCAAGAGACTTAATACCCAGGGACCGTTGCTAAAGTTGGGCAAACAAGTAATGATATCCTGTTAATCTACTGGTAGAGCACAACCAGTTCACGACTGTAGACTTGAATCAGAAAATATCTTATCATATATGTACACATCTTCGTAGCAGTATTATAACGTTAATGACCTTTACATCTCACAAGTTCATCACGCTGGTGGCAGCAATTATGTTGGAAATTGAGACAGTTAGAGACGAGAGGCCCAAAGAGAGATTTGCAATACTGTATCATGACATATGACATGTGTGCCATTCTTCAAGCGTAGTACCCGTTTCCACAGAGAGTGACAAAAGCTCGAACGAGTTCGAATGCAGGGGATACAGCAAGACGATTATTGTAGCGTTCGGGGTGATCTTGACAACAATGCTGAGTATCCATACCAGGTTAGCCACCTGCAGATCCTAATTCCAAAAGCAACAGTATATCGGGAATGTAGCTTGATCGTAATGCTAAATTGTGACGATCTCGTTCAACAATTACAAGACAAACGTCAATGTTAGAAAAATAGCAGGATATGTGAGCACGTGAAAATTCTTCCGCAAGTTTCATAATGCAGCTCTCAGAATTGCCACTTCCAAGATTAAAAACAAGGGTCAAGTCCACGTCCACCCGGCCACCCTATACAACTTTCAAAATTCGGTTTTCTGAGCTAGTAAACCAGTCTGTATTGACCTCGACAGTTCCAAGCCTCTCGTAGGCTTTGCTGTCTCCGGCCACTGTGCACAATACAAGACAGTAACTTTTATCCCGATTCCACAACTTGAAGATTTTGATCTGAACCACGGTAATGAAAACCTTGGCGAATTCATCTCCTTCCAAGTCAAGAATGAGAGATTCAGTCTTGAAATTGATAGATTTTTCCGAGTCTGATGCCAAAGTTAGAGAATATTCCCCTTTATGGAGTGTCTCCTTTATCAGTATTGCCGGAACACTGTTGGCTTTGAGGTGCAGTTTTCCGCCTGTAACTCTACCAAACTGATCAGCACCTGCAAGGGAGCATTCAACAAAGAGCACTTTGGCTGTAGTGGTATACTCGTGTGGCCTGCAAAATATATCTGTCATCCAATAGACTGCGTATGGACGCGAAGCCCATGACCAAGATGGCGCGACAAACTGACCGGCTTCGCTGTAAGTGATAGCATCAGAAGTTACTCTCCAAAGAAGAGTCTCCTCAATGTGCCAACGCCATAGTCCTGCATGATAATCTTCAAGCCTAGGATGTTGCATACGACGGGCCAGACCAGATATAGCTGGAAGACGATCAGTTGGAACAGTCAACTTTCGTTCAGAGTAAGCTTCTGCCAGCTTCAGCCACAGCTCTAGATAAGATAAATCTTCCATCCCACCCTGCAATGATTCGGGGATTTGCGACACAGAGAAGGCAAGCTTAAGATCGGATGAGTCGACATGTTGTTGGGCAAGGGAAAGTGCTCGCATCTGCAGACACTCGCAGTCTCGAGTACTCACGCATTCCCATATCATCTCTCCCTGTGCATAGTGCACCGTCCTCGTAGATAGCATGGCTTCTTGGAAAGTCCAGCCACGACTACGAAGTGGGTGCATTATCAACGAACCTCCGGTTGCTTGAATGAAATCACTGTGCGATGAAGTCATCCTTGCTATAATGTAAGGCGGGGCAGGCGGCGGCATTTTGGTCGGAATGTGATGTATTCCACGGTTTTGGAGCAGAATACCCTCTTGCCCGCTCGCAGCTGTCGTGGCGCTGAGGACAACGTGTGCCCGCTGGTATATGTTTGCCATCTGAGCAGCCTCGTGTTCCCAGTCTTCGGGGCTGTCCTGGATGATGCATAGGGAGTCAATCCACAGATATCGAACTCCCAGAGAGCGTGTTATGGCGATTGCGTCTTGAAATGTTTGCGTAAGTAAGCTTAAACGAACACCTGCTACTAAACGAGAGTTAGAGTCTCGAGTAAGAGATATTGGCTGGACGTTTCCCCAACAATGAGACAGAGCTAAGTAATGCCCATGCAAACTTTCAGACTCCACTATTCGTACATCGTCTTCAGTTTGGTCAAGTCCTACGTCAACAATACGAGTTGGCATCCATCCGTCCTGGTTTCTTAAAATATCACAAAATGGATGGAGACGCTCGCATCGACTGATCCACTTCTTGATTTCATCAAAAGCTTTCGTGGAGCCAGGATCTTTGATGAGAGAGTTTTCTTGTCCAAAAGCGGCCCAGGGCAGAGATTGATCTCCAGAAGTCAGTCATGTCCATAGAAAGGGCGATACTGTCCTTACTAGGATGCGGAACATAAAATGTAATATCAATCATGCGGCCAGTCTGATCCAACCCACCATACCAGCAGGTCACCTTGGGCATGCCGTATTCCCCTTTATCCAGTTTGATGCTACTTATCAAGCTGTCCTCTTGGCTACCAATACATGCCGCAATTGCATCTATAACCATTCGGCAATGGCCGTCGCATTGGTGGCCGTCAAATTCTTCCCTCAGACGGGATATTGTCTCGTTATAAAACCACTGGCCCTCATTTATCCAATCCGCAAGGTACAATACTCTGCAGATTCTACAGAACACAGAATTGCTAGGAATATCATCGTACGAACTCTTTATCACCCGAGCGGCCTTTTGCTCCCATGCCAACCTTGCATTGGCGTTATATTCCCATCTTGTATGAGCGTTCAACTGAGATGTAAACGGCATCAAAATTAGAGGTTCGAGGTCTTCCCCTTCTGGATCTATAAGTACTGGCGGACGAGAAATATTCTTTCTGCGTATGCTGGGTACCCCAGCGTCTTCTGCGATGAATTTTCCGAGGATCATCGAAGACGTAGCAATTGTCAGGGGTGTATCTCCAGATTGGCGTTCGTGGCTTGTGACGTCACTTTCAAAACTTTCGTCTACTTTATCTGAAGGCATTCTGATAAGTTTCGAGTTCACGAGATGAGAGGGTTGAGGGGAAGCTGCCTGTGACTTTACTTTCAGCTGAAGAGGCTGCCTGGTCAGCTCTTCGATACTCCCGAGTTGTGTTGGTAGGCGATTGGTCGGGGAACTCCTTAGATCCCGACTACTGTAAAAGCAGCAGCAAAAGCAAGTAACACGTTATACCTAAAGTAGTAAACCAAACCTAAGACAACAGCTCAATTAAATATCATCTAATGGTTCACATATATCGAGGCTTTTGCAGGTAGGGATTTGAGTATCAGGAAAATGTATAATTCTGCTCTCAGTACGGACCTAGCTGCTCACGGAATACATTATGCGTCATGACTGTATTTATCAATTGCATTCTGATGAGCCCTTTTATTCATTTATACCCCTAGCTCGTTCTTACTCAGTCAAGTCTATACAGTTAGCTGTCAAAACCTTCCACATACATTTTATTCCTTGATTTCGATCTGTCTATGCATCAAAAAGGGGCTTCGTTGGACTCGAATTATTCGTTTCCAGTTAATGAGCGACACAGTAATAGTAGTTCAACCATAAACTACATGCACTTCCTACATCGGGATTCCACGTAGTGAAAGTCGCAACAGTCAATCCAAACTTGGGCAAGACAGTCGAGCAATCATCTCCAGAGACAATGTAGTAGAACTTTGTACATCCAGCTAACATATTTCCCTATGCATCATTAGCTTCTCGTTACATTTGGCCACGATTCTCGTTCACTAGCAACTCATCCTGTCTGATTTGGAGTCTTACAGGGTATGGTGTAGGAGTAACAACGGGCGCAGCAGAGGTGCTCGTAGATTTACTGCTCGTCGTCGTCGTGACTGGGGCAGAAGCCGACACTCCTACGCAAACATATACATTTGCTTGAAGACCTGAGCAGTCTCCTTTCAGCGCTGGATTCCAGGTGTAGAAATCCGTGAGTGCTATTCCATTGGCTGCTGCAATGTCGTAGCAACCATCACCCGAGATGACGCCGTAGAACTTGTTGCATGAAGTTGTCATTCCAGTCTGTTTTTTGTAATTAGCGTTTGGAAAATGTTCATGATATGGGTCATACCTGGATAGGAGATGGTGTTGACACGCCCGTGGTACTTGTCACACCCTTCGATGTCGATGTAGTTGATGTCACTCCACTCGTAGAAGAGACTGTGAGTAATCCGACACACACGTAAACATTTGCTTGCAGCCCTGAGCAGTCTCCTTTCAAAGCCGCGTTCCAAGCATAGAAATTTGCGAGTGTGATTCCTTGGGCAGCCGCAATATCAAAACAGCCATCATTGGCGACTACGAGGTAGAATTTACCACAATTTGTCACCATGCCCGTCTGAGATACAGTCAGAATCAGAAACTGTCAAACTAAACTAGATCACCTACCTGGATTGGACTTGGGGTCAAATTGCTCGATGTCGAAGTGGCAGAGCTAGTCGAAGTCGACGTAATATCATCGTCGGTTGGGTACTCGCCAATGAACCCATCAGCATCTTCGGACACACAGTAATACGTGCCTAATACAAGCCCACTACAATCGGCATTGACAGACGGATTCATGGCATAGAACATGGCGAGACTGAGACGAATGTTTGAGAGTTGATCTGCACAGTCAAGAGCAGTGGCAATCTTCCAAGTCGTGCAGTCGGCGACCTCACCACCTGCACGAGGTTTAGGAGGCTCTGGTACTGTGGTGGGTATTGGGGTTGGGCTGGCGATGGCGTAACAGTACGACGCGCTGGTCGAAATAGTACAAGTATAGTTAAACGTCTTGGTGGCTACATCTGCGGGGTTTTGGTCTAATGAAGGGTTGAAAAGGACGAATGTCTATTTTAAGAGTTAGATAAGTCTTCTTCTAGAGGGATAGAATGCGTAGCCACCTCAGGATCGAGTCCATTGAATGCCGCTATGTATTGTCAGCAAGACCAAGATGAAGCTTTAATAATAACTCACCAACAGCCCAGCAATCAGCTGCTGTTAAATCATCTGTCCAATAATACCTGCGAAGTGTTAGAACATCATTTCTCGAGCTTCATTCAATCTATTCAATGAGACATACCCAAAGCAATCAGTTCTGCTCCCATCTGCAAGAGGCACAATCTCAATATCGGTTCTATTTGAGGCACTAAACAAATCACTGAAAACTATCTCTGTGGCATTCTGGGGGCTAAAAGGTGGAAGGATAGGAGCTCCATCGTATCCAGGGTAATTATTGATGTCCCCGACTGATTGCACGCAATAATATACTGCACCAAGTAGGTCATGACAATCTGTCGAGTTGACTGACGGATTTAGGAAGTAACTTTAGCTTCAAGTCAGTACCTGCGTATTATGAATTTTGTACGCGCAATGGAGAAAGGTAGACCTACAACTCTTTTAGGGGAATACTAAATTTCAAGGCTATTGTTGCGCACTCATCGCCCGCAATCACAAGATAGTACTTCCCGCAATCCGAGCTAGTATTGAGTCCCACATTGGTCGGGCGCGGCGCGGCTGTTATAGCTACCACTGGGGCCGTGTTGGTGTTCGTTGGCATTTGGAAATCGCCAAGTGGATTACTAGGTAACAAGGTATCAGTTTTGAGATCTCATGTCAAAGTTGCGAATTCTAGATTTATACCTTAAGCACAGCGTTTGATTGACCATAGTATTTAGATTTCTGTGGAACGAGGGTTAGACGTTATCATAGCCCATGAGTTTTGTTTGATAAATTCTCCGCGAGTGAGTTCTTACGTGCAGAGTCCATTGATGTTCATATTCCACGACGTAAGTTGTGCGTAAGAGATATTCCCCGCTCCGGCAATTCCTTCACAGGTCTCGTCAAGTGCGATCACATGAACAGTGCACTGGTTTTGAACGCACAAGGTTCCCGTTTTCGGGAAATCCGAGACATTGTATGACAATCCATTGGTTGTAAGCAGTTGCTGCGTAGCCACATTCTGGGCAACTGGGACAGAGTAGAATGAATCACTTGAAGAGACTTGGTACACACTACCAGTGCATGAACTTGTTGCTGTTGGAGTACTGTCCAGATATTGTTAGATAGTCTGATGAAGATGAGGAGATACTCACGAGCTGATGTAGACTGCAGTAGCTGTGGACGTTGCATATCCTGTCTTTGAACAACTAGTTGTGAGAGATTGAAAGACACTCTGGATACCAGTATCCTCTATCTCAAAAGGGGAGCTGACACGCTGTTGGAGCGTTTTGAGTATACAGTCATCGCAGGCTGTACCATCTGGGGCAGAGGAGTTTGCCTGAGTTTGGAACCAGGTATTGCAATATTGTCCGTCGCTATAAATTTGTTAGAACCTCCCTTTCTTCCACATCACATGAAATCTGCTCCAGATCACCATACCTGCGAGTCAAACAAGTCAGATTATAAGAGTATAGAGCTCGATCGTCCATAGCAGTAACGAGATAGTATGAGCCCCTCGCTAAATCGAAATATTGAACACTTGCAGGACATGACTGAGCAACACCAGCGCGATGCGCAAGGAGCGACGTATAGCAAGTAGTAGTGCAGAATAGACCTAAGTCTGTAATAGATAAGTCGGGAAAAAGATCACCATTCAAAAGTCCGATGGTATCCGAGCAAGATACGTTCGCATTATACGCATTAAGACATGTTGTTGATGCGCCAATTAGTGAATCAGTGTCTGCTTCGTGGAGCTGGTACTGAGGATCTTGTGCATAGGCAAAGTTGACACAAAGAATGAGATAGAATATTTGTAAGAACCGCATTTTCGCCATATACCTCAAATTGAACTTTGGCTTTCAAGATAATGAGAAACTCGACATTGAAGGAGGGGAACCCTCTGACCTGTAAAGTTGAGATTACGCACATGGACAATTGAAGAGTATGGACAACAGCAGGGTAGGCCAGTCAAGGCCCCCACTGAATCGCCTCTCATTATCAGCTATCGATTGTCTGCAGAGTGCGTGAGTTGCGAAGTCTAATCTTCTTCACTGCATGTCAGAGTGCGGAGAACAAGCCGGAAGTGAGGTTTAGAGAGACCAGACATGGGCTCTTCAACACTATAGCTGGCAAAGTCTTGCTTCTTACCATGCTCTCTGCAGCTCAAGGGCATTTTTGCGGGTGAGCATCTGGCCGCGGAGTGCCCTATTGGCTTGCTACCCTCGGACAAAATTCAAGGCTAATCTTAAGCATACGCTTAAATCAGGGGTTGCGATATCTTGGCAGGCACATCTTCCGCTCAGTAGCGGGATTTGCTCACACACCCAGAATTAAATATATGTCGGACAGGGTACTTGGGATCCTGTAAAGTAGGGGGCCAAAACATTATCCATTTAAGTGACTTTATTTGGATGGAATTACCTTCAGAAGTAGCGACTGCAGAATTGTTCAGATTCAAGGCTCGGTGAAAGACCCATTTTGCGACGTCCAATGTAGTGATACGGCGTAGTGCTGCGCTGATCTCTATATTCCACTGCTGTCATGTGAGAATGTATGATTTCAGCGTCTTAGCTTGAATTATTCAAGAGAGATGATAATGAGTAACTGGGCGCCAAGTCATTTGATGCTACGATGGGCTGGTAGGCCGAAGACCCCTATCTCCCCTCTTACATGACTGGGTAGTTGATTCATCCTCCCCGAGGGAGAAGATTGTCGATTGGGAACTTCCATTCCCATCTTCATCAACTTGTTCCTTTGTTATACAACACATTCATTTGGAGAGCAAAAGTCGGCTCATCATGTTTCCCAATAGCGGCCAGAACGTGGCAAGAAGCAACAAGAGCACATTTCCTCTCTCGATCTATATCTTACTTGCAGTATTGCTTCAAGTCTGCTGTGCTGTATCTGGGTTGTATCATGGCAATGACTTGGCTCGAGGCGAATCGGGTCTAGATAATCCAGTGCCCAGAAGCCATCTTCTCAACGCTGCACATGCTATAGCTTATTGTCCTCCGGGTTAAGCGGTTGCTAGAAAAACGATTTAGTTATATCTAAGCTTAAAAAAACTATAGCGCCGCTTATCGCACTTAGTACTATATCTTACTAGGGCAAGGGGTATACGTCGAGTTATAGCTTAGTATTAACTCTACGTAAGTTAATAACTATACGAGCTTTACTATTCCGCTAAACGATAAAGGCTAGTAATATAACTAGAGACGGCTACCCTAGTAGTACCTTCTCGAGTAATCCTTCCGCTCGTATCGGGTCGAGCACGCCGTCTATAGTATCTATATCTCGTTAGGAGAGTCTATATAGCCCTTAACGTAGATTACTAAGGTCTATACTATCTTTAAATTTAACTAGTATAGTAATACCGTTATTAAACTTACTAAGCTCCACTCTAAATAAGTTCTTATATTTATCTAGGAGCTATTCGACTTATATTACGATATCTAGTCCCTAGTAGTCGGATATATCTACCTTAGTCGAGGGGTCGTTAATAGGTCTAACGAGGAAGGGGGATCTAGACGGGTGTCTAGAGTCCTCTAGGTCTTCCTCCGGTTTGCCTTAAAATATATCGATAATAGTATTATATACCGCTATATCGAGAGGCGTAAGATAAGGGTATAGTTCTAGTATACTAATATATATACCGACTAGAAGTTTAATTAGTACTTTACTAAAGTTAGCGAATAGAAATAGATATAGTCTACTATTAGTAATACCGCTAACTACTATACCGAACTTATCGATAGTTAGGTTAGCTTAGGGAAAGGCTCGTATAAGATAGCCGTGCTTTATTTATAGTAGGGGTCTATAACGAATTAGAAGATTTTATCCCTATCCTAGTTAAATAACTATACCTTTAGTGAGGTAAACGAGGGTTAAGGAGGGACGGGCCGCTACCTTCGCTATCGTTAAGGGAATAGCTCGTCCTATATCTCTAACTATTAACTTATCGGGTTCGTTAGCGTATTAGCGCTATCTAAAGTCGGGTAGGTTAGGTTATAGAAAGCTAGTGCCGAGTAATAGTCTATAAGAAAGCTTAGGCACTATATATACCTTTATCTTAGGAAATATAATAGGTTAGTATTATTCGTTATAGTAGCGGATTACTACTTTAATATATATATTAGTAACTAGTCCTCCTAAGCCGATCCCTAATAATACGATTAATTAGTCGTTAGAGAGAAGCGGATAGTTTAGAAAGTCTAGTTTCCGTATTCCTTCGTTAATAACGCTAATAGGGGAGCCTATATCTAGTAATATAATTTTCTACTAACCGTCGTCTATAATATAGACTACCTTAGCCCTAGTATTAAGAGGGTGCTCGACCTTATTAACTAGTACTTTAAGTACTCTACTTTACCGCCTCCCTTTATATTAGCCCTTAGAGGGTTTACTACTTTATAATTAGTTAGGTGGTTTTAGTAGTAGCTATAGGGCGTCTATACGATCGCTCGCCGTTATAGTTACGTTAGTGTTATAAAGTGGATTCTTTATAGCTAGTGGCTTAGGTATAGCGGTAACGGTTAGGGTAGGCTCTAACGAGGTAGGGACGTAATTAGTATATATTCTATAGTACTTAATATTATATAGTAATACTACCTTAGGTATTAATAGATTACTCGGTATAGATATAAAGCTTTCGTTACTATCGTCCTTATCTTCTAAGTAGGACGGTGCCTTATAGTTAGAGGGTAACTAGGCGGTAGAAGCTATTAGTACTAGATTAGACGAAGTAAGTATTATATTAGGTATAACTATAGATACTACGAGTATTTTAGGTAAGGGAGCGATAGTATATAAGATTAATACTTTTACGGAACCTAGAAGTCGTTTAAAGGATATCTTCTTATTAAATATCTTAGTAAGAATACGTCCGGTATCTCGTGATTTTATTACTAGTGAGCTCACTCTAGCTCGTACTCGCCGTCTTCGTTTCCCTATATATCCCTATCGCTAGTAATATCCTCGATATCCTTATCTTTAACTATAAAGACTTCGTCGTTAATAATATAAGCTTTAACCTATCGAACCGTTAAGTTTAGCTTAATTTTATTACTCTAATAGAATAAGTTCTTATAATACTAACTACTATACGTCTTATATATATAGTTTTATATAGCTCTAGCTAGCTTAGGATTATTGTCCTTAGTATCTACTAGGTTTAGCTCGGCGGCCGGAAGTCGTCGTACTATTAGAATAGTTAGTAACGGGGCTATTTAGAATATTAATAACGTCTTAGTTAGTTCCGTCTTAAGTAGGTCTTAAGTTAACGTGCCTCGACTTATATCTCTTTACTATTAGAAGTTATAGAAGTCTCTAACGTCCTAGTCTTAGCTATATCCTTATTAGGTGTAAGGTTAATATTAGTTACCTATTAGCTATCTTAGTTCCTATAGTTCCTTCTATTATATAGCGTAGCGACTATTATACTAGTTAAATTAATCTCTTACTCTATATTTAGCGGCGTATATTTCGTTATAAAAATCCGATATTATATTAAACGATAGTCGAAGTCTTATTACGGCTTTAAGTATTAAATCGAGACCGTTATAGTAACGATATACAATAAGATCCTCGTTTATCTCCCTAGCTTTAGTATATATACCTAATTTCTTAGTTAAGTATTCCCAGACGCTAAGTTATAATTCGTCGTTAAAGCTATATATTATATAGTCGGCTTTACGAACGGCTTATAAGGCGTTAGTATAGAAACGGTAGATAAGTTAGTCGATAAAGAATTATAGGCTCTTTATTATACGTATTATAGTATAGTCGTTAAGGGCGGTAAACTAATCTATAGCTTTACCTTATAGGTAGAGAGGAATCGTTACTAGTACTATATCCTCGCTATATACTAATAATAAGAATAATAGGCGTTTCTTATATTAGATTATTATTATTATTAATTCGCTATTAAATATACCTATCTCGTCTACTTATAGTCGTCGTCCTATAAATACTAGGGTGTCGCGAGGATTATAATACTAGCTACGGAAATTATCTTAGTATTAGTAACGTTAGGGTTCTTAGGTGCCTTATACCGGTCGCCGACTATAATTTTCGTAGTTATTTACTACTAGTAGTCTACCCTAGTATCCGTCTTATTCTCTCTAGTAGTCGCGATATCTATTATTATCTCTACTATAATTTCCTCTATTATAGTTATAGCCTATATCGTTATATCGGCGATTATCTCGTCTTAATTCCCCCTAATAATCCCTCGGGCTCTATACTCGTGTTAGTAGGCGTCTACTTAGCCTATCGGGGATATTCCCGAAGACGTCGTTAAACGATTAACGGACTAGTAATAGTACTAGTAGCGTATTAGGATATAAGTTTCTTCTTAGAGATTCTCTATAGTTTAATACTTATCTTTAACGCTATAGTGAGTATAAAGTTATACGTCCGTTAATACTATTATTTAGCCGAGCTATTAGGCCCCCTATTCCGCCTATCTATTTTCCCTTACTTCTACTATAGTCCTCTTCTTCGTTACTAGCGTTAGGTAATAGTCCCTTCCTAAATCTCTATATAAAGATTTAGAAGTGCTTTAGTTAATAGGTATACTCTAGAGATAATTAGATTGATTCTACTATAGCTTTATAGATTAATTTTTATATTATAACGTTAAGTAGTCGAATAATAGTTTAGGCGGTAGCGACGTCTAGCGATCTACTTAGGTTCTTAAGCTCCGGAAATAGGCTATCTTATTCTATAGCTTTATAGAGTTCGAGTATAATACCGGCGTTATATTTCTATAAGCGTTTAGAGTATATTTCTATAGCTATTATTTTAAGTAGTCCTTATACTATAGTTAGGATTCGCGGTTATAGGACTCGTCTAAAGATATATCTAGTTACTCGTATCTTAACGCAACCTCTTTATAATATCGATACTCCCTTAAATTTTAATAGTAAAGAGTATTTTCTTAGTTATCGTTTTCTTAGCTAAGGTAACGGCGTTAATAGTATTAGTAACTCTAGTTCTAATCGTTATTATTATATTAAGGTCTATATTTCCTCCCTAGCCGTCTCGGAGCTTATCTATTAGATCGGGATTACTATTCTTTCTTCTATTACTACCTATACTTCTATCGATATTATATCTAGAATATCTATTAGTAGTTCTATCGGGAAGGCGTCCTCCCTAATAGTTTCTAGCTCCGATAGTAGGGACCCTATTCGTCGTCGTCGTCGCTAACTTATCGTCTATAAAAGCGGTAACTCCGGGTTTACTAAGGATAGTTCTAATACGAGGGAATCCGACGATATAAGCTCTAATAATTCTCGTTCTAACGGGATGTCTTCTATAACTAGGGTGTTTAACTTTAATACCGGATTCTCTAAGGCAAAACGTCCGTCTAGTGTTCTTCTTCTTCTCGCTAGTAGTACTATAAGTGAGATTACCTAGTGGCTCTAGTAACGAGCTTACTCTCTAGACGAGAGGATACTATTATCTTACCGATTAGTCTCTAGGGTTACTTAACGTAATAAACTATAAAATACTACTAATTAACGAGTAACGAACTCTTTTATAATCTAATCTATTTATAACTCTCTAACGCCGTCCCTTATAGGACGTGTTACTAAACTAGTCTACTATATATAGTTCCTTCCGTCATCGTCCCCGTCACGTGTCATAGTCATAGCCCAATATATATGCTCCCACAGCTCCAGTTACGTCACGTGCATATCTAACAGTGCCTATAGGGTGTGGATACTGAGATCTACATGAGAGTTGCTGCACAAAAGGCTCGAAACAAGAACCTCAGAGTGCTTATTGCGTTAGGTGGATGGACATTCAGTGATCCAGGACCTTGGCAAGGTGTTTTCCCTACCATAGCAGGTAGTGCTGCTAACCGCAAGATCTTTGTGAAGAATCTGATGGGGTTTTTGGTCCGTACTTCACTGCTCCTCTATGCTGTTTAACGACCATCACTAATACCTAGCTTAACAGTCACAATATGGGTTTGATGGTTTGACTCCCTACTCTGCTCTACGTCTCGACTCGACCGTTGCTGAAAATATTAGGCGTTGATATTGATTGGGAGTACCCAGGCGCTGACGACCGTGGGGGCTCGTAAGTAGCTGGAAATGCGCTTCACTTGAGATTTCTGAAAGCTGACCATTTACAGTCCAACGGACGGGTTGGCGTACACAGCTTTGATGAAGGACATATCCGAAGCTTTCAAAAAGGATTCTCACGGCTATCTGCTCACGTACACAGCGCCGACGTCTTTCTGGTACCTGCGTCACTTTGATCTTTACAACATGACACGATATGCCGATTGGATCAATCTCATGTCGGTACGTGTACTCCTCCTTCTAAGTCTGAGCAATGCTAATCTCGTGGTGATAGTACGACTTGCACGGTGTCTGGGATAGCTCCAATCCAATCGGAAGCCATGTCCTGGCGCATACAAATTTGACTGAAATCGACCTCGCACTTGATTTAGTAGGTTTTTTCATCCAACAAGACGTCCACCGCTAATTAAAATAGCTGTGGAGGGTAAACATACCACCATCAAAGGTTGTGCTTGGCATGGGCTTCTACGGCAGAACGTTCAAACTTGTTGATCCAAACTGCTGGCAACCAGGATGTGCGTTCAAGAATCCAGATGGCGCTGGAGATGCTGGTCCATGTACCGAGACTCCTGGTATTCTCTCATATAAAGGTGATTGGGTATTTCTGCTGGAGTCTGATGGACCACACTAACCAGCAACAAGAAATCACCGATATCATAGTGCAGTCTAAAATAACTCCCCATTACGATAACTCTTCCGGGGCAAACTACTTCGTTTACGGCAGAGACAATTGGGTGTCGTGAGTTTTCAGCACACGGAAAAGGAGAAAATATCCACTCACACATTCACAGCTATGACGATGAAAAGTCTTTTAAAGTAAAGATCGAGTTTGCGAATAACTATGGCCTTGCAGGCCTCATGATCTGGGCTGTCGATCTCGACAATGCTCGAGGTGACGCACTGACTGCTATCTCTGGCAATGATGATGATCCTCTAGACCCCCTTTCAATCGGCATGGACAACTCACCGTCTCTCTCGTCGTCGACCACCGATCCTAGTAAATGCCGCATCACCGACTGCAACGGTAGCTGCAATAATGGCGAGATTGCAGTAGGGAGAACAAGTACCAATGATCTCAAAGACCAATGCAACAAGAAAGATTCAACGCAAGCTCGCTACATCTGCTGTCCGGCTGCTGCCTCGCCTAATCCTAGTGATTGTGCGTGGCATGATGAGAGATCCGTGCTTGGCCTCTCGGGAGATTGCAGTCCTAAGTGTAACGTGGGCGATATTGAAGTCACGAGGGATTCTTTAGGATGGGATGGTGGTGTTCGCTCGGGCTCGTATTCGTCGAATCTCTGCTGGAGGGGTAACAAGATCTTCTGCTGTAAAGTAGGTAACATGGCACAATATCTAAATATATGCTCGTGGACCGAATGTGGAGGAGATTGTGGAGGAGACAAGCCTTATATCCTAACTTCTGATGCTGGTGGGCCAGCAAATCAGAACCCCAAGCTTCCACGTTGTGGAAGTTGGGCCAAAGGAGATCCCCTGAAAGCTGGTAAGTGTCCTAGGCCATCAAAGCCCATATTTTAAGCGTGGCGCATGAGTTGATACTAAATATTGTCTAGGTGGTTTGAAAGGCTACCGTAAGCTTTGCTGTCCAGCTGAAAAGTCATTCACCGGCTGTGCCTGGCACGGAGGAGGGGTCTGCTCTGAGACCTGCGGCTCCAACAAGATCACCCTGGATCTCGATGCCCAAGGCGAAGGTGGCCATGGATACTGCGACAACGGTAGACAAAAAGTCTTCTGCTGCGATCCTCCTGGAGGAGCAAGCAATCCCTTCACACCATTCGATGTGCAGACTTTATTCCCGCCTGCATATGTCCCAATTGGTGTTCCAACCTATGAATTGACAGTCTTTGCAGGAACCGTAGGCCTCGGAATTGTTGAGCCTAATCTCAGTGGCGTGGCGTTCTTCCTTATTGGAGGATCAGCAACGGTAGTGTCTTCTTTGAGGAGGAGAAAAGGCGGTGCGCCAGGACTGCACTTTCTCAACTGCCCGAAAGATATTTTTAGGAGAAGAACGGATGAGAAGCAAACAGCCCGTGTTGTTTGTCTTAGCAAAAATCTCGATGAATGCTTTGGCGTCCGAAAGAATGGCGTTGAGGGGACGATTGTCGAGATGCCAGGATCGTGTGGGCGATCGTCCTGGGCTAGAGCCGTATCGTTAGAAGTATCTCAAAACCAGACACTTCCATCGAACATAGCCAGCCAAGGACCGACCTCTGCAGTTTACGATTTCTCGTTTGACTACAACATAGGTCTCGTGCGACGAGATGGAGGTGCCATTAGCATGCGAATTGATTACTCAAATGTACCTGGCTACTGGGACACAGTCGTCACGTCTGCTGGCAACAAGAAGAGAGCCGTGGCGGCACTTGAAGATCGATTTTTCAGCGGTAAGCAGAGCGACTGGACCGACAAGTTCAACTCCCTTAAGTTCCAAGACCACAGTTCGACGTACATCAACGAGGATCTTGCCACTTTGATGGTATACGAAGGAGACCGATGCGTCAGTGCAGATGGAGATGAGTTTGGAGAGAGTGTTGCTGTAAGCGTCGAAGGCAGAACGATAGCATATGCATATTACGGGTTTTCAGCTGTTGTCAGCTGGACTCCTGGCGGTGCTTTCAACGTATTGGAATCTGCCGGCTTCATGAAGGTTCAAGGCTCTACCTCTGCAACATTTAAAGTAGGCAGTGGGAGTGTTGCTTCAACTTTAGACAGTGCAGGATCTATGCAAGGTGAGACGATCACGAAAAAGTTTGGTCGCAAAAGCATTGGAGGGACCGGGATTTACAACGGATGGCTGGCTTTTATCCCGTGGCAGGAAAGAGATGTCCAATTCAAGACCTCAGGAGGAAACGCTGGGACGATTACCTTTGACGGCTATATGGAAGCAACCATCAAGTCAGATCTAGGCTCTGGCATTGTCTCCTTCCCTGCTGCGGCAGGAACTCTCACTCGAAGCAAGGACCAAGTCTCGTATGGCAAAGATGTCAAACTCAGCACTGTTGGCAGCACCACGAGTGGCGATATTACGCTCAGTGCCGGTATCTCAGTTGGTCTTCAAATCGACTTCACTATGCAGAAGCCGAATCAATTCGTCACCGGGACGTGGCCAAACATGTCTGTTCATCATTCTGTCATTTCTCAGTTCCACATCAGCGAGAACCCGAAAGAAACATGTCTGACAACAACAATGGGTTCGGTCTTGGAGGGCCACATGAGTGAAGGTACATCCGTTGGATGGCCATCTACAGCCGACAATGCTATTACCGACGACGCGAGGACAATCAACGAAATCAAGTGTTTCAGCGCATCCTCTTCTGCCAAAGCAAAGCGAGATGAAGATGAAGATGAAGATGACGATCATAGCAACTCTACTTCGCCGGCTGGAAAACGGCTTCGAAAACGGGCCAACAATTCTTCCGGATTTCCAACAGCAGGAATCGATCTTAACTCCAACGAAGACTATTGGAAAGATATCCAACCTAAGATGAGGTGTCAGCCGTGTGGACAGTGTGTCATAGAAGGCACTATACCAGCACCTTGCTGCGGCTGCTCCTCCATCCCAACGGATCGGAGTGAGGGTACTCCAATCTATGGTTCCTTGGACGGCTTTGGCACTTCGCCCATCAAGCGGGATACCGGAGCTCCTTGGGAGAGCTACGGCTTCACGAAATTTCCAGACACATCGTCGGACTATCAGCACCTGGAGGAACGAGTCAGTACCGATACCAGTATTGGTTACGGGACAAAAGTAGTGAGGATCGGAACTACCGAGATCTATGCTGATACTTACCCACAATATCCAGACTATGAGAAGATTCCTGACAGTCTGAGGAACTTTGATACTGCCTCGGCAGCGGCCAACGTGAAGAAGTACTTTCAGAATGCCACGAACAACTGCATGGATTGGGACGTCTCGCAAACTACTACATCTGACTCCAGATGGGTGAATCACGTAAAGCAAAAACAGTGGTACAACAGTAAGCCTCTATCCCCAGTGATCACCTTGTAATCAACTAACAAGTCTGCAGCGGAGCATGTTCTGGAAGCACAAACCATTAACCGCTTCTTCGACGTCTGGCTACCAACAAAGGCGACGAAGAAGCGAGATACGACGTGGATCGACCAATACCTCCCGGTAAAAGACCCACAATGGGGCGTGAACTACAACGCGGCGAAGAAGATCGTCGACCAGCTCGGCAGCCGCACGAAGCAAGACCGGCTGACCGTCTTCCTGGCCGGGTCCAACTACCACAAGGGCCGACTCTTCGAGAGTAAATCACCCGTCAGCAGCGACAAGTTCAACGAGCTCGCGTCGGGCGACGAGCAATTCACCAAGCTGCGTGAGCTGGGCCTGATCTTCACGTACCTGAACAACGACGAGGTGTGGCACAGCTTCTGCGATGCCTACAACGGCATCTACTACATCCTGCAGCAGTTTGACGTATGGTACGGCACGACGCTGAACCCGCAGGACTCGTCGTCGCTGGCGCTCGAGTGGACGAAGCATGTGCGTGCCGAGTTGGACATGGTGGTCGTGAACGCGAGGGCGAATATGAAGATGTTGTGGACGACGCGGAAGAAGGGCGTGGCGAGTGGCTTGAGTGCGGCGACGTGGACGCTGAGGTGGAAGACGGTCATGGATGGTGTTGGAGGACTGGGTCGTCAGTTTCAGAAAACTGCGCTGAAGAGGACGGACTATTGCGTTAGCTTGCCGGCTACCACGGTGCCAGATCCGTAGATTAATTCGTTTGTATAGAAATTCGGTAGAAACAAGGAGTGATATTAGAGAGTACATCTAATAGAGGTACTGGATGCTTTCCGAAATCAAGCAATAAAACTCATCATAAAGACTCCGCAACGCTTTTAATCACAATGCCATGAAAGTGACACATCGCTAAACAATAAATAAGTATTTCCACTTGGATATAGGCTAGGTTCTACATTTCTACCAGATACCAAGAAACACCACGAAAAGCAAGAAAAGCACCTCATATATTTAAGTGAGGATGCTTGCGTACATGGGTATCTCCTTGAATTCAATACTGTGCAACTTTTTCTACGCTATGAGGCATCGCCTCCCCAACTTGCCAAGTCTCTCGCATAGCAGTCAACAACGTCGTTCTGCTCATACTCATCATAAGGGGGGCGATCGAGTTTTTCCTGCTCCTGAAACCCAATACCCTTCGTCCACCATTTGAGCCAAGTCTCGGCTCTAGCACCCTCAGTTGCGTCGAGCAGGCCCACACTGACGCGCACTAAATCTGGCTTGTCCTCTTGGTGCGAGAACGCAGTGGCACCACACGTTCGGCAGAAATGCCGTACGGTGGTTTCTGATGTTTCGTAAGTCGTAAAAGTCTCCGATGGGAGAGAATCAAAGTCTAGAGGCACGGCTGGTGCGTCGGTTGACTCGGCTTCAAAGAATATATTGGCTCTTGGGACGAAAGCCCACGGCTGGATCTCGAATCCTGTGGTCAAACGGCAGGTGCTACAAGCACAAAGACTAGCTAGGTATTTCGTTCCATTTTCACCCAACCACCAATCCGTGTTCGCAACGCTTTCCGGGAGAAATTCGGGGACGGTTGGGCTTGCTACCTTGTTCAAAGGATCCGGCCGTGTGATGTAAAAGCGGATAGAGTTGCAGAGGCAGTTTGCGTGAAGTTGATTTTCCCCGGGTACTGGCGGGTGCGGTTGAGCGTGTTGCTGCAGCATGAGTTGCGATGGACGCTTTCCCGAATAATAATTCACACCAGCTTGGGCATAAAAGAATAGAGAATCTCGGTGAGTTTCTTTCAACCAGCAGGAGGATCCTCCGTCCTTGGTGTCCTCGATATAAACGTGATTAGCAAACTCGACAATGGCAGCGATTGGGTCCATTATTCCAGTCGCCACACCCCATCGAATGAATAGATCTGGATCGAGTGCCGATTCATCCTCGCGGTACCTTTCTCGTTCTCTATCAGGGCCTGACCGAAACACATGGCATCCACATCGAGGACAGAAGAACCGACGCACCCCGTCTTGCACCTCATCAGGCTTGATGACTGGAAATGCCGTTGTCCCGTCCAGTCGTGGCGGTCGACTAGGGTAATACGTTGCGTAGAGACTGCCTGTGGCATGGCGACACGAATTGCAATGGCAGACATCAACTGGTTTGGGATGCCCTGATGTGGCACGGTAGTTATATGCCAATGCATCTGACGGTGGCGGTCTCACGGGTTGTGATATGATACCGCAGTGACACGCACCATCGAGGCGGAAAGTGCGGGCCATTCTTGACTTGAGAGATGAATTGTTTACTTGAGTCTCTTGCCAGGAAGAAGGCAGGCTTTCATAACGGTTGTTAGGCGGGGAAATATGCGCTAGGCTACTCTTGGCTCTGCGATACCAGGTCCTTGCAACCAGCAGGAGTTCTTCTTGAAAGGTACCTAATTTGGATTTATTTATCAACGTGTATGACATTTCAGATTTGAAGACTTAGTATAACACTGATAACTACCAGACAACTCATTAAATTCCAAACTGTTGCCTCATCTACCATCGGAGTGCCCTTTGGGCTCTGTGGAGAAGTCTGTCGGACGCCCCACCTTGTAAAGGAGACTCCTGCTACATTAGACATGTTATTTGACATACGAGAGTATCTCGCTTCCGTGGGAGTCTGCACTTAGTAGTTCGGTCACAATATAAGCTAGAAATGCGAGCATCAGCTACTTGCCAAGGCTGGAAATACTAGGATATCATAATCGTGATCTCCTTTTATCCTTTTACGCCCTCATACATAAATGTTTTCGTGGGCTCAAGTTGTTTCAGTATCCGTCATGCAACTGGCGTCTCGATGTATTTTCACTTCGTCGATTCTTCCCTTCTCCTTCGTAGTAAAGAGGCAGGCTAAAGCAGATTTCGGGCTATCTTTATTGGTGGGGTTCTTGAGCCCCAGAGCCGATTTGTCTCCTCTCTGTCAGTATATCGAAGGAAAGAGATGAGGACTTGCATCTCGGAATCTTCAGCAACAGGGGAAGTCCTGCAAGATATACTACTGCACGTTGGTAGGGTGGATAATGATTTGATCACGTGCATATAACGTACCCCACCAAGTGCACCCCACTTCGCTATCGCCTTCGCCAGGATATTCCATGTCGCCCGTATCTTTCTTTCAACCACCTACATCCTGTCCCAGACCATTCTATCCCATCCTCTCCTACCAACCGATCGATTATCTACCAACATCCATCAGCTGACCCTTCACTCCCTGACTCCTGACTCTCATACTGTCTCAGTCACTCCTTCATCCTCCGTCACGCCACCACCATTGGATCACAAAGAGCTGCTGCCGAAATCACGCCCCAGCCCAACCCATCATCCACTCCGTCCACATGCAGCCACAACGGTCTGGGCACATGCGCGATGCACAACAGGAGGGAGAGGGGAGGGAAGAGATGCACCACGCCTGGCTTCCATCTCACAGATCCTAGTGATCCATCGTTTCAACATCCCACCTTCCACTTCCACCTTCCGCCTCTCTTCCACTCGATGCTTACCTGCTCTGAGGATAGCCTCTGCACGCACGCTCCACGAGGGCATGCGTTGGAGTTCTAGTCCCGGTTCTAGCTCAGATTATGCTTCTAGGCCGGTTTTTAGATCGTGCGTGATCTAGTCATGTCGTGAAGAATAAAAAAGGGCTCGAGGGCTCTTTGAACCTGCGGATCTGATCTTCGCTCTGCCGGCGCTCTGTCTCGGGATGATGGATGATGAAGAAAGTTGTGCTTTTGTTGTTGATGTCGGTGCTTAGTTAAGTTTGTTGAGTTGAGTTGAGTAAGCTGTGTTACGTTGGGTGGGATGAGGCACGCGCATGCTCGTTCACACGTCATGCTACCCCTCCATGCAGGTGCATGCATTACCATGTTCTTCCCCCTTCACTACACCACCACCCCTCCAAACTCAAATTCCAGCCCTCCAACCCTTCAACCCCTTGCCTGCTGGGGTTTGCCGTCTGCTGCCGATATCAGGATTCCTTATCCTCTCATTCCTTGGATGAAGGTGAGATGCACACTGCGCTGAAGCAAAATCAAGGACCTCGAAGCTTCATGACCTATCTATTTGACCTACTTGCACTCCATGACCATGACCATGACCTTGAACATATATGCTCTTGGCCACCACCTAGGTAAGCGGCGTCCAGGTCATCTTCTTTCCCCAGCACAGCACGCACATCCTAGGACATAAGCACGCAAGGACGCACCCACGCACCCACGCGAACAGGGCAAAAAAGATAGACGTCACGCTTTGATTTGATTCCTGTTATTTTTGTTATCATTATCGTCCATGGGCCAGCCAGCAGGTCGGCAAGTGTAGATGTTGGGCCCAGGACCAGGACCATATGCCGGCGGTTCGGCTAACGGAGAAAGTCTAATCCACCAAGTCCGACAACTGCGCAGGGTAGAGTATACACCAGCTTTGATGACAAGAGTTTCGACAGCAGCGGAAAGTAAGTAAAGTAACGCAAGGTACAGTAAAGCAAAGTATGGAAATGGAGAAACGAAAGAAAAGGAAAGAAAAAGACCCGGTATCGGCATCTTGCGGTGCAGTGCGGTGCGGTGTGGTATAGCGTCGGTCGGCAAGTGAAGGGCTGGGCTTGACTGGGCTTGACTGGGCTGGCCATGATACCCTACCTTACCATACCATACCATACCATACTTCGTTAGGATAGGATAGGGGACGGAAGAGGGATACAGGATACAGAATACAGCATGGCAAATGGATATGGCATATGGATCTGAGTCGTGACGCCTTTACCCTACCACACTACCACCCATACCACACCCACTACCACACCCACTAACCACCACGCCACCACACGCCACACCACGCACCACACATCAAGCACCGTGCATTCTGCAAGACGGAGGAAGGGGGAGGAAGAGAAATCCAGATAACAAGCTGGATCAGACCAAGCCAGGTCAGGTCAGGTCCTCTTATCCATATCTTCTTATCCATATCCATATCCCCCTCGCTCGCTCGCTCACTCTCTGCCCCTCCACTTTCCTTTCTACACTCCCACACTCCCTACCGCTAAGTGAGCGCGTGAGCTGTTGTCGTGCGTGCACTTGTTTTGTCCTTCTGCCCCCCCATTTCACTACACTCCACTCGTTCGAAGATAAGAGAGACGGCTTTGGTGCTTTGTTGCTTGTTGCTTGTTCAGGTGTGAGAGAGAAAGACGAGAGACGAGAGACGAACGATAATAAATCACTTACCGCGCTTTTCGCTCGCTCGCTCGCTCGCCCGTTATCGCATAGCATCGACGACTCTAGTCTGTCTGGTTTGCGTTTATTTTGCCTGGAGGTGCGAGTTGCATTTTGATTTATATTTATATTATATTATATTCATATATTGCTACGCAACGCAACACAACAAACACAACGACGTAGACGACATGCCAGCTACGTACGCAACCTTCCTCCACCGTCTGCTGCGGAAGACTTCAAATCCCACGTCGAGATCCAACCGAGCAGCTGCTCCAGCTCCCATCGCTACCCCACCACCGGCACAAGTCATGAGCGAAGCACAGAAAGCACTCGAGCATGATCCGCTCCATACCTGTCAGATCTGTAACGAACCGCACCTCCAACCACGACCGGACGAGACCATCGAAGTCCCTGCCATCCTTCCCTGCGGTCATGTCTTTGGATCGCTGTGCATCTCGCAATGGCTGGAGACTTCGAGTCTGAACAAAGATTGTCCGCACTGTCGACGCTCCATGAGATATCGAGCTTGTGGATGCGGGGTGAGAGCGATCCCTCTCGAGTTGGTAACCCCTGGGCTGCTCCCACTCTCGCTACAGATGCCAGACCCGGTCAAGGAGGAAGAGATGCCAGAGAAGTGCTGGGTGTGTCGATGCGTGGAACAAGCATACCAAGGGAAAGGCGGGGAGATGGGCGAGAAGCTGCGGATGATGCGCGAGAGAATGGCGGTGGAAGAGCGTGCGCTAGAAGGCTTGAAGTTGCTAGGAGCTCCGGGGTTCTTTGGTGCCGGAGGGGGACTCAGCCGAGATTTCGGTACCCGAGCCGCGGAGAGTAAAGGATACTGGCGTGGAGAGATGGAGAGGTTGAGCGCAGATATGCTGCGAGAGAACCGGGCTTGGTGAATGGGCCATCAATCGAACTGGGAGTTTCCCCATCAATCGAACTGGGAGTTTCCCCAGCCGAGGAGATTAAGGTGGATAGTCCCGTCTGTGGGAGAGGGCCCCGGACAATGGAACGGTTTCTCTAGTCTTGTTGATCGCCACATCGGGCGGGGTTTGCGTTTGTCAACGGTTGCGCCGGACGGGCGGTGTGACCAGGCGTTGGGGAGATGGATTGGAGTTTTCTGCATGTTCCTGGAGTCCTAGACGGGCGGCATGGCTTGCAACGTTGAGATACCCTAGCTTTGGTGCGCTAATGAATAGAATAGATATACTGCAGCTGTTCTCCCCTCCCCACTATCGTGACGAGAGTCTGCCCGAGTGGGCGTCTAACGCATCCTCTTCATCGCTGTCATCCCGGAACCCTTCCTCGATCTCGCGACTGAGCCGGCTTCCATCCTCGTTTCTACCTCGGCGCGCATCGAGGGACAAAGCTTCCCTCCGGCGATCATTGACCATCTGTAGCTCCTCGCCCTCCTCGTCATCAATGTCACTCCCCATCCCATCCTGCGCGCTGGCCGTGTAGCGCTCCCCGTCTGCTCTCCAGGCCGAGGGTTGGAGCCATCTCACCAGGGCGTCCTGGAATCGCTGTCGATATGAGGTTGTCCGGGTTGACACGGCATCGATTGGCAGGTAGCTGCTATACCGCCCTCGATAGCGCTTCCAGACCGGCACAATGACAAAGGAGATGATGAGGTAGAGGTTGAGGGATATGAGAGCTGGAATCAGTAATGTCTGCTGGGTATTAGTAGGATCCGCCGTGTCTTCAGATGCCGGCTCACCTTGATGACCGAATAGAGGCCTTCCATCTTTCCCGGGTCGTCCGACGTGGTCGCGTCTGGAGCGGGGTGAGGAATGTAGGTATCTTCGTTGACTCTCCTGGTGATATCCATCCGCGTCCGAAGCTGCAGCTCCACGGTCTGCTGCGATGCGATATCTAAGAGCCGCAGGGCAAGGACGTCCAGCTGCAATGCCTAATGGCCAACGTAATACAGCTATATGATAGCTGCCTGAGTTCTGCCTGGCTTTGTCGGGTGTTCTAGTGGCTGATGGCTGGTGGGGTGCAATATCGGGTTCTTTGATGGTGTGAACGGGCTTGAATGGGTCGGTGGCGGAGGGTGGAGTCGGGGGTGGAATGTCCTAAATTGCGATGCGATGATACGATTGCTGTGATTGCTGTGAGCGCTCTAGTGGTGGTGGAGAGGACAGACAGGATAGACAGGATACGACAGGATAGGACAAGACAGATCTGACAGCTTTGTTGGATGGATTCGAGGCTTCTGGTTTGGCAGGATGCAAGATGTCTCGGTGTCGCTGATCTGTCGCGCGGTTGCATGCGATGTAGTGGTGGGAGGGAAGAGGCGAGGCAAGCCCCAGCAGCGAATGAGGACATCAGCGATCGACTAGAAGGAAGGTTTCCTCCTTTTGCATCGCGGTATTGGTGGCTTCAGGGGTCATCGGGGGTCCGTCGAGGCTTATTTAGAGGCCGACTAGTGGCTAGAAGCAGAAGAAGCCGGACTGTGAGCGAAAGAGGCACAAGAGGCGCAAGAGGCGCAAGAGGGAGATGGAATTCAATCAATGATTATCTCGGGCAGGCCAAGAGGGATTGTTACGAGGCGAGCGTAAGGATAAGCAGGATATTAAGGATATAGAAGTCAGAGATACTAACTAAGGATATAAGACGTCAAAGATATTAACGACACTAGGACATACCTACGTTAAGTACCTAAGGTACCTAGGACACTAAGACAATAGGACATTGAGACAAAAGGACATTAAGACATTAGAACATTAAAACAATAGGAAGATCAGGAGAATGCAGACATTACCTTAGGCACATCAAGCATACTAAACAAATCACACACACAATTATACACACAACCATACACACCCTCTTCTCCCCCTCTCTCTACACCACCTTTACTTCTCCCTCCTCCACCATATCGTAATATCGTATCCACCCCTCAGCCTCAGCTTCAGTCTCTCCCCTCCCTCTCCCTCTCCCGGTCACTTGTTCAATATTGCCCCCTTTCTTCTGCTTCTGCCTCTTTCTCTCCTCTCCTCCTCCCCCTTTCTTCCTCCCACCCATCCACCCATCATATTATCTTGCTGAAGATCCCATCCCGGTCACCAAACGTTCCTTTTGCCATCGTTCCCACGTCCTCCACCACCCCCTCCCTCTCTCCACCGCGCCAGCCACTCACCGTCGCCCATTGTTTCTCCCAGCTGGGTCCGTGCCAGAGCGAAGTGTTTGGTGTTTGGAAAAGTGCTTGCTGCTGCTGCAACCCGCCCAGGAGAGCACCACGCAGCGTGTTTCAGCTTTCACCCGCGACGAATTGCAGCCTGTCTGCCCCAGCACCACCTGCACCCCGTACGACAGCGAACCACCACGAAGAAACTTTTGGGTGCGCTGCAGAACGGCCTCGGACGTTGCGCTGCGTTGGGAGAATATACTCGGCACATGGTGTGGTCGGGTGTTCTGTGCTGTATACGGTATGTGTGTATTGATGTCCATCTATCTATATCTATGTTCGATTCCACCAGGGGCCGACGGTTGGAACTAAAGCCAAAGGCGAAGGCGGTGTCTTATCGGCAGATTGTCACAACAAACCTCATCCAAACCTCCGTCGCTGCTGTTGATTCTCTCCACGTTACAGACTTCCCTCATACTGACTGCTCATTCAATGCAGCCGCATCCACATCCACTCTTGCACCTGCTTCTGCGCCCGCACGCTCGTTGAGATCGATCTGTCTGCCAGCCCGCCCGCCAGCCAGTGCGTCCCCAGATCCGCCCATTGCATTGCTGCGCTGCATTGCGCTGCTCAGAAAAAGGAGCATCCACCAGATCCTCATTCCATCCATCCCTCCACGCTGCAGACGAGGCAGCATGCTCCGCGAGCCCTTCTGAGACAACGGAGAAGACCACCTCGTGCTGCCCGGACCGTGGGCGCGCGCATCAACACACACATCCACATCCCACACTCGCGAGCCAGGAGTAGGGCTGCACACTCCACGGCCACGTCCATACCGCTGGAGATCGAAACACAAACTCGGGACCCACGCTGCGCAGCATGTCGGCAGCAGATGCGAAGTCGCGCCAGTCGTCCGGGGGCAAGTCCTTCTTCTCGCGGAGCAGCAAGAAGGACAGGAGAAATGCCAGCGACGAGGGACGGTCATTGGGGGGCGATCTCGAGAAAACCAGCACCACCAGCTCCCGCTCCTCACGGCACGCGAGAGAATCCTCCGTCATCTCCTTGGACCAGCCCAATTCGCCTGGTGCGGATCATTCGGGTTTGAACATGATGGCGGGCGTGATCACCTCCATACCATACGACAGCATTGCCGCGGATAACAGGTCCCCAATACCAGTCGAGTATCTGCCTCGAAACGACCAGATGCCGGTTCGCAGAGATCCTCAACCTCATCATTTGAACAAGGGCACCGGGGACTTTCACCAATATCCATCCTTCGACCCCTCGACGCTCGCAAATGGCAGTTCGCATCCCACCGGCCCCCGCCCGCCGCCCAATGCTCAAGCCGCTGGTATCACCATGGCATCGACGGGCAATCGCACCACGCAGTTGCAGCAATGGGGCCCCGGCAGGGCGAGCGGTGCCAGTACCATGAATGGGCACAATTCGAGATACGATTCGTACTCCACCACCCAATCCTCTTCATATGGGCGGAGTTCATTTGACCAATCTAGCAATGACTCGAGTACGGAACGCTCCAGTGTCTTCTCCTCTGGGAGCTCGTCGAAAACAGCCATGCCCAATTCCTATTCGGGAAGCTCCTACGCCGCCTCGCTGTCACCATCGCACGCCTCCAATCGAGAATCGCACCGTGAGTCGCATCGAGAGTCACACCGGCTCACCAAATTCCCTGGTCACCAATCCATGGCTTTCAGTGTGAACGGATCTTTGGGCCCCGACAACTATGTGCAGAAACCAGATAACGATCAGGAAATCGAGGAGGCGTTTATGACTTTGATGCAGAAGCGAGGATGGCACAATCTGCCCGAGCAAGCCCGCAGGCAGATGATGGCATACCCAGCAGCGAAGAAATGGACACTCGTTCACCAGGACCGATTGACGGAAATCCAGGGTGAGTCGAAACGGCGCACGACCAGACAAACCGGCCTCTATGGGAGAGAGATGGAGATGCTGGCAAACGCCGAGGAAGAAGGCACCCCAGAATGGTATGTCAAGAAGGTTATGGACAATACAATTTCAGCAAAGCAGCTGCAGAGTCTGGCGGTCAGTCTCCGAACACAGCCGATAGGATGGGTCAAGACGTTTGTAGAATGCCAGGGACAGGTGGCTCTCACCAACGTGCTGGGAAAGATTAACAGGAGACAAGCGCAAGGTCCGGCGCCAGCAGATGGCTCAACCAGTGACAAGGACCTGGACCGAGAATACGATATTGTGAAGTGTCTCAAGGCCCTGATGAACAACAAATTTGGAGCCGATGATGCTTTGGCTCACCAACAGGTTATTATCGCTCTGGCGACCTCCCTGATCTCGCCCAGGCTGACGACCAGGAAACTTGTCAGTGAAGTTCTGACGTTCTTGTGCCATTGGGCGGATGGACAGGGTCATTTGAAAGTCATCCAGGCTATGGATGCCGTCAAAGGTCAACATGGCGAGAACGGACGATTTGACGCATGGATGCGTGTAGTAGAAGTGACAGTTGACGGGCGAGGTAAGATGGGCAGTTTAGTTGGTGCGAGTGAAGAAGTCCGAAGTGGAGGGATTGGCATGGAGAACCTCCTTATGGAATACGCTGTAGCCACTTTGTTCTTGATCAACATGATCGTAGACGCTCCGGAACGGGATTTACAGCTTCGTGTTCATATCCGAGCTCAGTTTACAGCATGTGGTATCAAGCGGATTCTCACCAAGATGGAGGGATTCCAGTACGATGTGATCGACAAGCAAATCGAACGTTTCCGAACGAACGAAGCCATCGACTACGAGGACCTATTGGAGCGTGAAAACAGTAGCGTCAAGGATAGTATAGAGGGAGAGGTCAAAGATCTCAATGACCCCGTGCAGATTGTTGATGCTATCATGCAGAAAGTGCAGGGGAGTCGGACTCAGGATTACTTTGTATCTGCTCTACAGCATCTTTTGCTCATCCGGGAGAATGACGGAGAAGAGCGGTTGCGCATGTTCCAATTGGTGGATTCCATGCTCAGCTATGTTGCTATGGACAGGAGATTGCCTGATATGGATCTGAAGCAAAGTCTGAATTTTACCGTACAGAGTCTGTTAGACAAACTTCACACAGATTCAGAGGCACGACAAGCTCTCGATGAAGCTCTTGAAGCCCGTCAGATTGCCGACTCGGCAATGGCCGAAAGGGACGAGATGAAGTCTCAAATTGAGATGGGTGCAGACGGACTCGTTGCCAAACTTCAAAAACAAGTGGAAGAGCAGGCACATATCATTGAGATCCAACGTAGGCAAGCAGACACTTTGAAGAGTGAAGTAGATAGCCTTCAGACGATCCGTGCCAAGGAAGCCCAGAGGAATGAGCTCGAAACTAGAGAGCTGTATCTCATGTTACGGGACGCCCAGGACATTGCTGCTTCGAACGCCGCCAAGGGCGTGAACACTGGTTTGGGAGAGACCGATCCATCTCAGATGAAGGGTATTCTCGACCGAGAGAAACTCATGGATAGGCTCGAGATGCAAATTGAGCGCCAGAAAACCCAGTATAAACTCGAGGGTCGGGTATGGGGTGATGCGGCAGGGCCCTCGGATCGCTTACGCGCCCTGCGCGAAGAGATGGATGGAGATGGTGGTGACCGACCCCTTGGAGGTGCTACACCTCCTCGTGACTACACCAACAGTATGTTGGGGAGCGTGTCTCGCCAAACCAGGATACCACGCAAACCTGTTAACTCTCAGGAGATATTGCCTGAAGACGATGACGAAGAGGGTATTATCTTTGAGAAACCTCGGATTGTTGAGTTGCGCAGGCCGAAAGCAGCACCAGGCTACCTAGAGGAAATGAACGCAAAGGTCAAACGCTATGATGCGAGCGAAGATGAGGACGACGATGGAGTTACCACAGGTCCCTCCCATCCCAGTCTTGAATCGGATTCGCCCAGGACGCCAATCGATGAAGGTGCTGCAAAGGTTGATGGGTTTAATGGCCCGCCTCCACCTCCGCCTCCTCCACCACCTCCTCCACCGCCTGGAATGTTCAACGGTCCACCCCCACCGCCGCCTCCTCCACCACCGCCACCAGGAATGTTCGCAGGTGGTCCACCACCTCCTCCACCACCCCCACCTCCTGGAATGCCAGGTATGATGGGTCCACCTCCACCACCTCCTCCTATGCCCGGCAAGATGAATGGCAATTTCTTGGGATCGCAACCAGCGTACAATGTCGGACCTACCCTTGGATTACCTGTAGCACGGCCTAAGAAGAAGCTAAAGGCACTGCATTGGGAGAAGGTTGATACTACGATGACCACCCATTGGGCAAACCATGCCCCTACTGCAGACGACCGAGAGAAGAAATACGCCGAACTGTCTCGAAAGGGTGTTCTTGATGAGGTTGAAAAGCTGTTCTCGGCAAAGGAAATCCGGTCGCTTGGTAAATCAGGGGCCAAGAAATCCGACAAGAAACAGATCATTTCCAGTGATCTGATGAGAACTTTCCGTAAGTGTAACCTCATCAGTTATTTTCACTGCTAACGTATGTAGAAATTTCACTGGCCAAATTCTCCTCCTATGCAGTTGAAAAGATTGTACAAATGATTATTCACTGCGATGGAGAGGTTTTGGACAATCCTGTTGTTATGGATTTCTTGCAGAAGGAAGACATGTGCAACATTCCAGAGAACACGGCCAAGTTGATGGCCCCATATAGCAAAGATTGGACGGGACCCGATGCCAACAAGGAGAACCGAGAAATGGACCCTGCAGAACTCACTCGAGAAGATCAGATCTACCTTCAAACATCGTTCGAACTTCATCACTATTGGAAATCGAGGATGCGTGCCCTGGCATTGACTCGAACTTTCGAAGCCGAGTACGATGAAATTTCGCTGAAGTTGAAGCTAATCGTGTCAGCATCTGAGAGCTTACGAGACTCCGTCTCCTTCATGAATATCCTTGGTCTGATTCTTGACATTGGTAACTACATGAACGACTCAAACAAACAGGCGACTGGATTCAAGCTTAGCTCGCTTGCACGACTCGGCATGGTCAAAGATGACAAGAACGAGTCCAACTTTGCGGACATGGTTGAACGTATCGTCCGAACACAATATCCAGAGTGGGAAGGCTTTACTGACGATCTTGCTGGTGTTATCACTGTGCAGAAGCTCAACGTTGAGCAGCTTCAGCAAGATGCCAGGCGCTATATTGACAACATTAAGAATGTTCAAATGTCGCTCGATTCCGGAAACTTGAGCGATCCAAAGAAGTTCCACCCACAGGATCGTGTCAGCCAGATCGTTCAAAGATCAATGAAGGATGCCAGGAGGAAGGCCGAACAGATGCAACTTTACCTTGAAGACATGAGCCGCACCTTTGAAGATATCATGGCCTTCTTTGGTGAAGATTCTAGTGATGAGAATGCCCGTCGCGACTTCTTTGTCAAGCTGGCCAACTTTGTGAACGAATGGAAGAAGTCCAAGGAGAAGAACGTCGGCCTTGAAATCGTTCGCAAGCGTAATGAGGCATCAATGAAACGCAAGCATGCCCAACTCAAAGTCAGTGCTGCCTCAGATGGAAGTGCACCTTCATCCCCTGTGTCTACAGGAGCTATGGACTCTCTACTTGAGAAGCTGCGAGCGGCTGCACCTCAAGCGCGAGACCAGAGAGATCGCAGGCGGAGAGCCCGTCTGCAGACCAAATACCAGGTTCGTGTGGCATCTGGACAGCATATTCCTGAACCAGATGAGATTCCTGAGGCGGAAATGGCTCTCAAGAGTCCTGAATCCGTCATCAGCTCGGAAGGTCTCATGAGTCCTGAGATGGTTCTTGCTACCAAGGAGGGATCCGAAGATGACATTGCAGAACGTGCGGCGTTACTCTTGCAAGGTATGAGAGGCACCGATGGTGCTGATGATGGTGACGCGGCGGAACGAAGAGACAGTATGCGTAGAGCACGACGGAGAGACAATGCAGAGGAAGAGAGGAAAGCAAGACGAAGGAGGAGGGAGAAAGCGAGTAGTATCTCCGAACCTCTCGCTGAGGGTGAGAGTGTGATGGACGATGGGCCAGAGACGCCGAGAGACGAGGACGAAGAGGGACAGATCAGCCCAACTGTCGACGTGGTGGTCAGTCCACCTAGTCCAGTCGGCAGTAAGACGAAGCCGATAGAGCTGGATGACGATTGAGATACTTCTAAAGTGGCGCGCTTTGTATGATATGGTGATACGGCTTGGAGAAATAAGAAATGCCCCTCATGTTGCACGTGGTGGGAAACAAAAGGGGCGGATTCACGGGAGGGCAGGGTAGTACCAAGACCCGACTATAGGGAGACGGGTTAGCAGTAGTTGTCGAGGCGAGCAAGGAGAGGAGAGGAGAGGAGGCGCCAGGAAGCCGTGTTGTGAATATTAGGGAGAGAGAGAAAGTGAACATGAGAGGAGATGTGGGGAGAGGAGAGGAGAGGAGATGGAAGTAAAGGAAAGGCCTTGGTAGTAATGTCTAGTTGCTTCACTTCAATTCATTTTGAAGTTTCCCAATTTCGGCATTTCCCTTTTTTCCCTCTGTTGTTTCGAAGCAACAACAACATGTGCATATTGCAAGTCTTCTCTTTCATCAAGCGAGCGGTCATACAGGCTGGCTGGCTGGGAATCGCATATGGCATATACTAGATGGATGTGATGATGAGATGCATGTGGTGCTGTTTTTTTTGTGTTTTTTCTTCTTCTTGTACTTCGACTTCTTCGACTTCTTTGACTTCTAATTATACTTCTACTTCTACTTGTTCGGGTGCTCCTTTGTTGCTATAGTGCTCTTACTTCTTTGTCACTATAATGCTTCTTTGCTTCTCTGTTGCTAGGCATTCGATTCCGCATTTGCAATCGCATCGTTGCATTGGCATGGTCATAGATACTCATTGGCATATGCATAGGCATTTTGAAGCGTGGCATTCTTTGGGTTTTGTACGATTTAGGATTGTTGGATGGGAGGGTTGTTGTTTGTGTGGAGGAGAGGGTGTGGGAGCAGTGAGAGGGCGTGGGAGGGGATGGTAGTAGCTAGGTAGGCTAGTCGGAAAGGAGGATCAACGCAAGGATGCAAGAATTTAAGAATCCTAGAATCCGAGAGTCCGAGAAATGTAATGCAATGTGTTTAAACCCCTTACCTCCCTATAGCGCGGAGCTTCAATCCTTCGATACTTATCAAATGCGTGCGATGTTTGTGATATTTGTGATGTATATGTATAGTCTGGTACGTGTCTTCTCACATAACGAAAGTGGAAGGTATGACTAGTCGAAGATTTATATCTCCCAACCTGCACAGCTGTCGACTCTTATTTCTATCCCGCTACTAGGTCCTGAACTTCAGGAGTCCTGCGGATGAGAACGTGGAGTGGAGTGTGACGGGCTATTGCGGTGTGGTCGTCTGTGCCCGTGATCGCTCGTGCTGCTACTTTGTTGACAAGCACTAGCTTTCTACCAGTTGAGATAATCCTCGCTGCTCGACAAATAGTGCGCACTTGAAACTCTACGCATGGAAATATCCCGAAAATCTTTTTTGAATTCTCTAGTACCAGGGCCGTTGATGATATCATTCGTAGTTCTCGTTACGATATTCCTTTATTCAACGACACTTCCTCTGCCAATGTTTACTTAAACGTTCTCGGCCTGTACAGATTCCAGGCAATGGCACTGTTCGCCCGGGAACGCACGTTGCGCATTCGTGTTGCCACGATCCCGTGTAGAACATTGGACACATTTTCCGTTTACCACCTTTGCTATGTCGTCCAGATCACCATCAACGACTTCACTGTTCTCCACTACACTCTCTTCCCTTGTGCCTGTATCATCAAGTATCCCACCATGCCCATTTGATCCATCTCCAACTCGGCCTATATTATCAGGTACTCCGCCGTCCTCCTCAATCACCCTCGCAAACGAACGAGCTGCTTTATTCTTCCGATAAAGTTTCTCCTCCACGGTATCGGCAGTTTGTTGCTTCGGCGTCTTAAGCTGCTTCGAGCCCCATTTCATAGAGAGGAAAGCCTGCATGGGCCCCAAATTAATCAAGGTATTGAGACCATGCATGTACTGATCCTCAGTATCCATAATCTCAGAGCATGTATTGAAAGCGTCGATTTGCTCCAAGAACTCCTCGCCGAATATCACATCCGAAGGCAAATCATCCAAGACGTGAAACGTCATATCGAAGCTATCAAAGTCCGCCAGTTTGATGGAAGACATGTGGATCGTACCTTCGGTCGAGCAGATCGTCCCATCCGCCATCATTACCCGACTGCGAGATTTTTGTCGTCGATCGATTTTGAAGCCCCGTCGCCTAGCACATCTCAGAGATATGAAATCTAAGTCCGACCCTGTATCCGCACACCCTACCAATGCTTTCCCATCCGCCTCGAACTTGATGCGCCCTTGTGGCGAGCCGAGCCATTTCAATGTCGGCAAATTCCCAAACCAACTAGGACAATCGACTAAGAGGTCTTTCCTCTTTGTATACAGCCCAATCTTCTCAATCCATTCAAAGCTCATCACCAAGGGCACGACGAGCTTCGACAGTACGTGAAACCAACGGCTTTCTTGAGACGTCGTGTCGCCGAAGAGACTACATGGAACGTAGGCTCGGCCAAGGGACTCGACGACCTTGCCATTCCCGAGGGAGAACACGCCTTTGTCAGATGGGGACATCTGGATCGGGATATTGAGAGACTGAGCAAGCGATAGAGACATCACGTCTTTGGCCGCTCCGGCGTCCGGGCGGGCCAAGGTTTCTTTGCCGTTGAGTAGGATGCGGACGGCTTTGCGCTTGAAATTTTGGATCTTTTGGGGTAGCTTCTTGAGAATTCTCTGAGCTATGCCTGCTACTTTAACCTTGGAGGGGCTCTCAGATACGGCAGGTAAAGTAAGGTCATATTCTTCGGATGCAATGCCAGTCTTCCCAACACCACGTCGGCCGGATATCGCTTCACGTAGATATGGTGTTAGCTAGTGAGCTAAAATCAAGAAGACGGGGCTATCGAGATCACATACTGTATGTCCGAGGATGTTCGTCGTGCGCAGGTCTATCTACATGCCTGTGGATGCTCTCCAGCTCCTCCTTCCGGCCGTAGAACTCCACATTAGAGTTTTTAGGCATAGGGTAGAGTTTCGTCAACCCTCCATTCTCAACAATATCACTGGAAAGAATCTCCCCCTCATCAACACACTCCAGTCGCTCGGTTGTAGCTGTTTCAGTCCTGGAGTTGTTCGACAGGGCCACCTCAGGCTTGAGTTCATAGCTGATCGCAGGTGTCAAACTCTCCAATGTCTGCGTCACCCACACCTCCGAGCTAGTTGCAGACACCAGTTAGATTTTCCATGAATATCACTTTCGATACGTAGTTCTTACCAGCGAATCATTATTTCTAACTCCTCTTCACTTTGAAAATCTTGTGAATGGACATATTCGAAATGGGAGCGGACTTCATCTCTGCTTGCGAAGAACTTGGGTATTACTTCACAGCATTGGACCTCACGAGGTCTTAATGGGAAGAGCCTGGGCTTTATTAATTTAACGCCTTGGACATTACAACGGTATAGTTTTATGTGTTCCGAGATTCTAGCTGATGGATGTCTGCGCCTGATATGCCTGTCGAGGTCATTGCTGGTGCTGAAGCCTTCGGTCCTCAGGCAGCCTTCAGCGCACAAGAATGGTTTGTTATGCCGGAGATCATGCTTCCTGTAACACGTTAATCGTTCTCTCCAGCTGCGTTCTTCAAAAAATGGAATTATACTTTAACTCTGATCGAGTTCTGAGCTGCATCTTGCAGGTTGGACACACTATCAAAGGTGAGTTTGGCGGGAGACCGCTCGGCACAGAAAACCAAGGGCCAAAAGCACTATTATCGCGATGCTGGACAGCTTCGTCCAGTCCCTAGAATGACTGAAAGTTAGTAATACTACCAAATAGTTTCCGAGAGTCTGTACTTTCTCGAAAACTCTGAACTACAAGCTGGGGAATTGCCTACACTGTGTCCAGTCCCATAACTGGAGTCAGCAGATGTATCTTTGCTGTATCTTCCCCTGCAACCAGAATCCGACAGGGCAGCGTCATACGGTTCAATCTCCGTAGTACTAGGCAGAAGACTGCGATGACCGTGTTGACTCGCAATTGAGAGAGACATATGTTGACTTGCTAATGCTGATGAGCGTCGCCATTCTCCGGAATAGCCAGGTATCGCACGTGGAAGCCTTGGTCCATCGTTTTGATTATACCATTGCACAAGTGGATCTAAAGTGTTGCTGAGCACTCCATTGCTCACTCCTAGCGGCCAACTTAGGGGTATGGATCCAGAAGTGCGACTATGGAGGCTGTCCTGAAGGGAAGGCGGTGGTTCTGAGGAACCAACTAGTGTCCCTGGCTCAGGTAAATCCATCTCAAGAGGCTGAGGTGGAGTTAAGAATGCGTATGGAAAGGAGGGTGACTCCCGTGGCGAAGAAACGCCAACAAGCTTGATGTTATTACTCAGAAATGGTCTGCTTCGAGTGAGGAAAAAACAGAAGATCTGAGTTTGCGAAGAAGAGAGTGGGAATTTGCAGTCAACAAGGACACAGTGCTATGCCAAGTGACGGTGTGCGCCAACGGCAAGGCAAGGCACTTCATGGGGCTGACTTCCGCCTCACTCTTATCGTTCCAATCGCAGCGACCCCGCCAACACTGGCACAAGAATAAGCATCATCTTTTCAGGAAGCCGGACTGATCTTCAAGCATTACACTCATCTGTCTCACGATGCGATGAACCCTCAAGATATCGAAACTGCGAGCAGAGGCACGGGTCCCAGCAAAGGCTTTGCGGCCGTCGCCTCAAAAATCGCTCACGACCCTGATAAAAGCACCACGATCTACCGCCGCTTCGACTGGCTCTCGGCGAGGAATTTGTTGTTCTATCAAGCTGAGCTTGCCGAGTTAGAGGGGGTGCAGAGAAGGTATGATGAAGAGGATCGGAAAGCGAGAGACGAGACATCGATAGAATGCCAGCGAGATTGGGAGAAGTTTGCCAAGTGTGCAGAGGAAGATGGTCGAGAAAAGAGGAGAATGGACCTAGCAATGGACATCAGGATCAAGTTGGAGAAATATCGTAAGCTAACCCTCTGACTTCTAGTTTTGGTAAGTTCGGAAAGTTAATGGAGCGTGAAGATACCGCACTTGAGGCTCACCAAAAGCTTCTCAACTCTACGCCCTCACCAGCCACAACGGTCAAAGCCATGAGAAATTGGTTCTTTGACAACGAAGCGGGAATTAAATCTGGTGATAAGATCCCTCAGCTTTGGGGAGCGAGCGAGCAAATATATGACGATGTCCATGACCTGGTCGCGCTACGGGTTCCCACTGAGAATGACCGGCTGTCAGAATTTATACAAAACAACTTCGGTTTGTTTTTTCAGGTGTGTAAACTCTTCTCTAAGCCAAGCCAAGAAACTTCCAACAAAGGGATATCCTACTAACGCAGTCGACGATATCATTAGACCTCTAGGCCTACTGACCGGCAAGCGTACATATCATCAAGCCGACTTACGACCTTTACGGCAATTCTATCCACGATCTTAGCCTCTATTCTTCTTTTTGGTGCCATCATCTCTTTGTACATCGTGCAAGACAAGCACGCATTGTTGGGCATGGTCAGTGGATGGACGGTTCTGTTTGCAGCATGTGTTGGTCTGCTCACCAACGCCAAAAGAGACCAGATCTTTGCTGCGACGGCGGCGTATGCTGCAGTTTTGGTTGTGTTTGTAAGCGGGAATCTTGGAGGTGGGACGGAGAGTTGTACTTGTGCTCCTGGATAAGGGGACCTTCCTAATTCAAATGGTTGAGAGCATGCCGGCGACTCTTGACTGTGGTGGCTTTACAGTATCTGGCCGGCATGTCACTCAAGGCAACTATTTACGAGGTTAGCAAGACGCTAAATTTTAACACCTCCTGCTTGTTCCAGCTGTTACCCAGAGTGCCTATAGGCGTATACATCTCGACCTATATTTCAACTACTCTCACCAGGACACCGTCTGCCCATGCTCTATCAGACATACCCAGGCTACCCTGGTGGGCCTGCCCATACTTTAATCTTAATACCACTATTACTCAAAGAGTCACTACTGCCGCTAATGAAAGTCTGGTGGTCTTTTGACGGTTATTGGTCTCGTCGCTACTCTTTTGTGGGCAATTACAGATGAAGCGTGTGTGAGTTTAAAAGGGATATCGGCTGAAGAATAATAAAGGGGAAGATGGCTGGGGAATCCTTCATTTACAGATAGGGTATCGTGTTGGGCAGCACACGGCAGCCCATCTGCATTGGCGGTCCCGGGAATTTGATTATGTCACTTCCTAGTAATAAACGATGACTTTCGTATAATTCCCCTCTTTTTGTTGTTCGTATGTTTGATATATCTATATGATCACGTTTGAAATCACGCCACATCAAAGGTCCCAGTCACTAATTTGGCTTAGGTCTTATGAAATTAGAGGATTTAAACCACTGCAACCAAATTATTTTCAACTAGAATATGAGAACGCACGTTCTAGACCTTGCCGCATTAAGCCCCCATATGGCTCAAGGGTTGAATCTGGGTCAGGGTCTGGCCAAGGAAGTGAGCCCATGGGGTCCACGATTACATCAACCGAGTACCTTTGTGTCCCCGCTACTTTACCATCCTTTCTCAACTCTACAGATACAGATACTTCCGATGCCAATTTCTTGGAAAGTTTATCTAGCCCCGACCTTCTATCCCCTTGCGTGTTTTGGCCCACTTGTGATCTGCCCATGGCGTGTGACTTGGCGGACACAGAATATCAATCCCAGCATGGTTATGTGCGATGCTCAAAACCACGGCGAATCGACCCCTAATGATACCAAGGTGCTTATCCTCATTACTGAAATATAACACACCTCGAGGTGGCTTTGCATCGTGGTCAAGAACTAGTCGTATTCTATCTTGAACAGTGCTATGTGGCCAGTATTTGTCAGAATCTGGCTGCTGTGTCATGACCAGAAAGTCATATTTTCTAGCGGAGCTGATGTTGATAGAGAACTCATAAGCCAGGATCTGGCTAGTAGTCTCTTGTTGCTTGATGTAGATGACTTCATGCTGACCGAGTTGTGTCTTAGGGTCATCGGCTTGATCCAAAGCTGTCAGCAGCGTCGGACGGATCCTCAGGAACTGCTCCCGATAAAATTTTCGTACATGAATTGAAATGGGCCTCAAGTCTCCTTGTCGCTGGCAGTTGAGTGGTACTAAGAATTCGTTTACAATGGCCCGTTTATTCGAGTTGTCCTGGTATTGCGGCGCGGGTATCAGAAGTGTCTCTATTCGCAGACCTTTGTTGGTCATTGAGTATGGAGGCCTGTTGCGAGCAAAATTGAGTTGTAGGACATTGCCCGAATGCTGGAATGCTTCAGCAGACTGGGCCAGCAGTCCTGATTTCTCCCCCGCCGAAGCCCAAGCAAAGATCGACTCGTCATCCGAAATACTTATGATTGCAAGCTGCAATCTCAGGAAAGCCTTTTGTCCTTCTCCATAGAGTGGAGGCATGTTGACACCGAAAAGACCCATAAGACAGTAAGCTTGGTCTTCGAGTCTGGTAGTTTATCTTCTTGATGCCCACGACATCCTTTGAGCGATAGAAGCAAGTTCGAAGTTCATTAAATGGGTGATGCCGGTAACTGATTCTATCTGTTTTCTCATCCTTGATTTGGTACCTATCTCTTTCCACTCTCGATCGAAGAATACCATTATCTCAGGCGCAAGCAACTCCTGTAATGTCCAACCCCTCGTGAACCACTTACTCCGCGCGAAAGTCGCACCTGGCTCCGACCCTACATCAGACAAATACGCATAGCAGACTTGCGCATCCCGATACCACTCAAACATCGAATTGATAGCCTCAGACAGTTCTGCACTGCTTGATTTATCAATGCAGCACGAGTCAACCCAGGCGTATTGCCAGCCATCGAACGCGGCTTGCCTGCAACAACCTGTAATCTTAGAATACCCAGCCATCTCAACACCACGCCCTTCGCACAGATCTTGGAATGCTACCTCCGTGCTGTCCCAGCGATGAGAGAGGATGGCATAGCTAGGGATACTATCGCTGGGAAAATCTTCTAGTTGCAAGGTCGTTGTGTTGAGGAGCCTCATTGTGAAGGTCAGCAAGAAGGCTGTGGAAGGCTGCCAGCCTGATCCTTAAGAAGCAGCCCTTGGTCGTGTACTTAGAAACTTAGATGCCTTGAAACTTCGATGCTCTCTCAGCGGGTTTCAGAGTATTATTGTTCAGATATATTATTGTTCAGATATCGTCGTTTTTGTTTGAGTGAAAAAGTTATGCAGCAGTCGTCTGGATATCAAGTCCTTTCGACATGGCGTGTAGTCGACGGGGGTTCAACCGCGTTTGGACTAGTGCCGCCTATTTATATTAGTTGGTCCTCCGATATATGTAAAACGGAAAACGGAAGCCCTAAGAAAACAGAATTTCAAACCTCATGTTTCCGCGGCCTCCCATTCGGTATTGACCGAAGCACAGGTAAGCAAACTCATTCTATCCTTGAGACGGAAGGGCTCAGTACTGTCGAAATGCCCCCACCATCCAACCGCTCAAACTCTGATTTCACCCGAATAACACTGCAATTAGCATAAATGAAGGTAATCCACAGACTATATGAAACATGCTTCATGGTATAGCAAAGCCTTTGAGAAGTACCTGAGCCATTTTTATTATGAGGTTGAGGCTTAAATAGGCGGCTGTCAAGATACCGAGACAGCCAACGATCACCTAACTAGGCTCAAAATAAACCGAACGATGAGAAGTATCCCTGTAAATTCTACGATCGTCTCTCTTGGAGAGCAAGTTCAAACGTTTAAGAGGATTGTAAAATGTGGGACTTTATGTGAGTCGGTGAGTCGATATTGTACATTGAGATGATATTTATTTTCAAGGCTCGATTCTCTTAGCTCTCCGGACAACATTGTCATCCTAAATAACCACCCTCTTGGCGGCCACTGCTCTCTGACGCTGACAACTACGTCAGATCTAGTATGACAAAAGAAACCTTGCAGTCTAAGCAATACATATACATGGGAATAGTTCGTCGTCTCATCATCATCTTCATAATATTTACAAAAGAAACATCGACATCCACCCCAAACACATGGCAAGAGCCAAAGCCCTCTCCACTGTAAGACTCCCGGCGCCATTTCCCTTCTGGCCTTCCTTAAACGTCGCATTTCCACCCGAGTTCAAATATTCGGCACCCAGCTGTGTCAGTCCACCATTCTTGTCAAAAAGTGCGACGTTCGCCCCAGTCCACTCGTTACTGTCATCAGACCGGAACATGCCAAACCACGAGTATCCGCCAACGCTATCCAGGCCATCCAGGTAACTCAGCGACTGATTCATCATCTGCACTGTAGTTTTTGCGTCCGCCTTGGGCAGTGCCAACTCCGAGACCCAAATCTTCAAGTACGAGGAGGAAGACGAGTTAGTGCCGTTGTTGTAGAAATCGTCGAGCTGGGTAACCCAGTTCGAGAGTCCAATGAAGTCGCCATACCAATGGGCGGTGACAAAGTCTAGTGGACACCCAGTCTTGGGCGCGAGCTTGTAGCACGAGGTGTTGAAGTCTGTGAGCCATTGCAGGCCTTGGGTCGACCCGGTTGTCGCTGGGTGAGAGATTAAGAAACGGCCGCCATTGGCTTTGCGCAGCGGCAGGATACTGTTGATGTACGCTTTGGCAGCATCTGATGCTGAGATCCCCGTTCCACCTGTCGATGTGGCACCGTCTGGCTCATTGAACGTCATCAGATGCGTGGAATTGACTGGCAATGACTTCGCCTGTGTTATGCTAGCAGCAATATTTGTAATGTCGTGAATCTGGGGCACGAATGTGAAATTGCCAACCAGCGAGGAGTTTCCTGGATAGGGCGACCAATTCCAATACCACGAGATACTCGATTGACTAAGGAGCGACCAATCCGGGACGTGCAGATCTGATAATATGGAGACTCCGCGCTTCGAGGCCGCTGCTGAGGTCACGCTTGATAGGAGAACCATAGGGAGGAGTAGCAGGCTTGAGGCCGCAAGGGCAGAGCTGGAAGAGTGGGTAGAGAGCTTCATACTCTGTCAATGTAATTGAATAGTCTTAATAGCAGGACAAATGCAGAAACAGTATGAACATATATAAGGAAGGGAGCTGTCACTTAACAGCTGTTCCATCTCACCCCCAGCCATAGGTCATGATCACCCGCAAGTTACTGCAAGTTTTGCAGGCAAAGTTGATGAAAACCTGGTATATAACCCTGGCGACAAGATCCTGAACTTTGATAAACCCATAGAACAACGGAGATGGAGTGAGTATTGAGGCTTAGACCGCGGAGTGGAGCGGCAACAAAGCTCCGAACCCTGATGTTTACTTTTTGTCACATCATGACATCATGCTTCGGCTTATGTAAGCAAGATGTCAATCATCACCATCACTATCACCATCACGTGCCGTCGCTCCCAAGTGCAACCAGTCGTAAGGTTTGTGTAGCTTCAGACTTATATCGTTTGAATATTTGGTTTCGTAAAGAAGATTATGGTTGTCCCAATACTCACGATTGATCTGTTGTGAGAATTCTCCGTTGTTGCGTGACAGTAAAGAGCCTTTGTCGAGCAGAACCTCAACTATTGCACTAATGCTATTTATGTCTAGGTACAAGTATCTGTAGGGAAATTGAGGCCTACTAGCAGGATTTCTGAGAAAGTAAAGTATTGATCGTCAAATGGAATAACCCGAACACCCGCTTTGAGGGGTTTCGTGATCATCTTAAGGTGTGAGTTTATGAGCACGCATTTAGCCGGAATTCGAGGTGTTGTTCCTTTCCTCCTCAAACAACCCCGCCACGGCTTAATACTGCATGCAAGACACTGCCGATACCCGCTCTTCTCGGGTCATGTTCCATTTTATACGTATAATATAAGGCAAGTCGGTTGTACAGTGCGTCCTGGTCAAAGACACGTTTTCATCTTCCAGTACTACCTGATTTCTCTCCTCGTGATGGCAACAGAAACACAGCAAGAAATCAAGCAGCTAGTCTTGGGCTATGATTCTGTTCATCCGTTCTCAGAAATCGATATCACGGATCGTACAAGTGTACAGGAGCTTTTAAAGACTCTCTTGGAACCTTTGGGGCCCCATTTCTCGCCTTTGAAAGCACGTGTTAGAATTCCTGGTGGCACAGCTGTGAGATTTGACAATACTGCTGCGGAGATTGAGGGAATCTGTAGGCCTCTCTGGGGTCTCGCGAGCTTACTGGCTGGTGGAGGGACGTATTCTGGGACGGTATGTGCCTCGTTTCTGATTCAAATTCGATGTCACATGTATCATATTGTTGATTCATCATTCTGAACTCGCATCGCCGAGAGGAAATATGTTTAGATTGCTAACCTATAATTTCTAGGAATGGTGGATTGCAGGACTCAAGTCTGGCACTGATCCAGAGAATCCTGAGTATTGGGGTGACCCTCGGGACAATGACCAGCGAATGGTCGAAATGTGCCCTCTCGGCTTTGCTCTTGCAGTTGCGCCTGTATTCTGGGATTCTTTGACCGAGAAGGAACGATCAAATGTGGAAACATGGCTCGGAAACTCGATCAACGAGAAGATGTGAGCTGCTCCTCACTCGCGAAGATCGCTACTGACCGGAAGAAGCATGCCAAATACAAATTGGCTTTGGTTTCGAGTCTTTGCGAATCTTGGACTGAAGAAAAACGGAGGCAAATATTCCCAAGAGAAGATCGAGCAGGATATCGTTCATCTCAACTCCTTCTTCCGAGGTGAGGGCTGGTCAAATGACGGGCCGGAAGGTGTTTGGCAGCAAGACTACTATAGCGGGAGTTTCGCGATCCAATTCCTTCAGCTGCTTTACGCGAAACTTGCAGGAGATGATGATCCAGCTAAAGCGACAGAATTCAAGAAGAGGGCACAAGACTATGCACTCGACTTCGTTCATTACTTCGACGAAGAGGGCCGAGCCGTTCCATTTGGCCGCAGTGTCGGCTATCGCTTTGCAATGGCTTCGTTTTGGGGCGCATGTGCATATGCCGATATCGAACTTCCGGCCCCTTTGACGTGGGGTATCGTCAAAGGTCTCTTGCTTAGGAACCTTCGTTATTGGCAGACACAAGAGCAGATCTGGAGCTCCACCGGAACGTTGACAATCGGCTATTGCTTCCCCAGCATGTACATGGCCGAGAACTACAACTCGCCCCAGAGCCCGATGTGGGCATGTTTGGCTTTCATCTGTTTGGCTGTACCTCAAGACCATCCCTTCTGGAGCTCGAAAGAAGAACCGTATCCGACTGATTTGGTATCAAAGGTGAAAGAATTGAAGCACCCTGGTCATATTATCAGCTACCTCGGTGGCCACAAGTTCATCCTGTCGTCCGGTCAGGCATGCAGCTACCCAATGAAAGGAACTCATGCAAAGTATGGATCCTTTGCATACAGTAGTGCGTATGGATATTCTGTACCTACTGGATGCTTCACGCTTGAACAATTTGCACTTGCTTCTCAGTTGGGACTTTCGGATGACGGTGGTGAGTTTTGGAAGACGCGAAGACTCTGCGAGGAAGCTGTCATTGAGAAGTATGAAGATCAACCGGTACTAAAATCCGTCTGGAAGCCATTTTCAGATGTGAAGATTGTGACATATCTTCTACCACCAGTCGAGGCAACACCGAACTGGCACTTGCGAGTTCACAAGATTGAAGCCGGCCGCGAAGTCATGACTGCAGATGGCTCTTTCGCAATTTGCAATGAAAGGAAGGTTGATGGACGAAACCTTGATCTCTATAGTTCTGAGACGTTTGAGGGCACATTGCCCAAGTTGATCGGCAACTACGATCTCAACACACCTGAAGGAACATCGCCAGGATTGATTGGTGCATTCGCTGTCTCCAAAGGCGCTGTAGGTATTGTTGCTCTGGAGAAAGATACAAATCGAACGGCAATGCTCGTTAACGCCGATCCGAACTCGAATCTCATCGAAAGCCGAACCGTGATTCCAACTCTACAGCACACGATCCAAAAAGATAAGACGGTCTGGTACGTCTCAGCAATCTATGCAAAGCCATCCGGAGATCATGTGCTTCCGTCATCCTATCTTGGCGGATGGAACACCAAGCCTACCGTTCCTCAGTGGTTGGTGGAACTGATGTCGTCTATCTGATTCACATATGGTTTCTTGGTAGTCTTGGGGGTTACACACGATCGGCCGTGATTCGCTGTTTCGCATGCCACAAGACTGAGTCAGCAAATCAGCTCTTTGGGATTTTCCAAGAGATCCAAGACGGTCAATTATGAGCCTTCTCGTCCATGGGAGACTCTACTGGAGGGAAATAAATACTCCGCTATGATGCCAATCGTTTGTGGTGTTTGTGTGACATTTCTTGATTCCGCTTTTGGAATTTCGCATTCCATTTGAGCTGAAGAATATGCCAGAGCTTCTCAACGAAGCCTACAGTAGGACACTCCCCATACATGAAAGCACGTGAGGTTCTCGGTGCAAGCTCACCAGAGCTGTATCCCGTGGTCCCAAATCACATTAGCCTGTACTGAAATACCTTGAAGCGGTTATTGAGCAGCACTTATGTCGAATTGACTCTCATGTTGGGATATCCTAGCTCGTTGATAGCAGAAGCACTTTACCCGGCTAGCTTCCCCGACACGTTTCTTGGATTCCTTGGTACCGAAGACTTTCACCTATCACAAGCGTGCCAATTCTGCCAATACCGCCACTTGAGCATCTCACCCCATCCAATCCCAAAAAGTGCATCAATCAAATATCCCCGACCCCGCCACTCCACCACCTTCTCCAGACCCCTTCCCCGCATCCCCCAGCCAGACCCACTCGGGTGCAGCAAATAACGACGACGCATGGACATGGATGGGCAACATGGAAAACCAGACAAGATCAGTTTATTGGGCGGATAATTCCATTATGGGATTTATCCGAACTGCTGATGGACAGCTCCCATGCAACACAGTTGGCGTCTGGGGGTAAGAACGTGGTTTTGCAGTCTGGCCCGCTCGTCCTTGATGGCCATGGCTAAGTGCGTGCATTTCTTTAAAGGTCTCTGCTACCCTCGCAAATGTCGAATTCACCCACTGCAGTTCTGGTATTTGCTGGACGCTCACCTATCTTATTGAATTTCAAAGTTGCAAACGCAAAATCGCAGACATGGGGCTCTTTCAGAAGCTCTTGCAGAAGGTTGTGAAGAATGAGGCGATGAAGCAGTGAGTATCACACCTCATCAGCGTAGACTTGAGCTAATACATGTGTAGGGATCCGCCGGAGATCTATGGTAATAAGATTCAACGTTCATAAATATGCTTGCGCTGACACTTCCAAGGATGGCGTGTGTTTGTACTAGGTAAGCAGTATAATGCCCCAAACATCGTATGACTTTATAGCTAATTCTTCATAGCCTTCTCGGGTAGGATCATCCACTCTCTGATGAAGATATACAATTGACTAATAACATTAAGCTTGTTTCGGAGGCATGCTGTTCGGCTGGGACGTTGGATCCATCGGCGGTATCATCGTCATGGAGGCATTTGTAAAGTATGTCACACCAATACACAAAGTGACCCGAAGCTGACTGATGCAGGGAATTTAAAATCACCAAGCAAATTGCTGCGACCTTGAACAGCAATAGTAGGCTCTCAACATTTCTTGGGGAGGATGTTCTAACGTGTTTAGTCGTTTCTACGCTTCAAGCCGGTTGCTTCTTCGGTGCACTCGCCGCTTACTGTACGTACATCTCTCTTATAGCGCTGATTTTCCGACTTTGCTCGACATATTCATGGAATTCGCCGAGAAACTCGAGCCTTTCTTAAGCTTCAGCGACATCTACCAAAGTAACGAGCTAATACATCGCAGACTTCGCCGATAAGTCTGGTCGCAGAGTTCGTGAAGTCCTATTCCCGAAGAGTTCGAATCTAACCTTGCACTTAGCCATCTCTTCTTGCTGCTTCTGCAATTACTCTGGCTGGAATCGTAATGCAAGCTGCGTCCTCCGGTAACCTGTGAGCTACCCCAATCTCCTCAAGTGACTATGAAATGGTCTGATATCCCGTAGCAACGTGCTGTACGTCGGCCGTTTGATCGCCGGTCTAGGAGTTGGAGCAGCATCCATGCTCACACCCCTTTACGTCTCTGAGAATGCTCCACGTGCCATTCGCGGAGGCTTGACGGGTATTTACCAACTATTCATTGCTACAGGTAAGATCAAATCAAGTAAAAGACGATCTGTCGACTATACTGAACGAACGAATAGGTATCATGATGTCGTTCTGGGTCAACTACGTAAGTCTCACCCGCATCAGTCCCCCTACATCGATAATTAAACAGCTGACTCATTAATACAGGCATGCCACAAGAACTTCCCAAACAACCTTACCAACAATGCTACTTGGCAAGTCCCATTGTCTTTCCAGGCTCTACCAGCTGTCTGTTTGTTCGTTGGAGTCTTCTTCTGCAACGAAAGTCCTAGATGGCTAGCAAAGCAAGACAACTGGGAGAAGGCTAGCAAGGTCCTGTCCAAGGTCACGAAGTAAGGAGGCCCCTTGAGACTACAGAGTCTTGCTAATTGTATCAGTCTACCTGAAGATCATCCCTACATCCAAATGGAATTGCACGATGTGAGTCTCTACTCGTCCAACTTCACAGTGAGCATTCACTAATAGAATTGAAGATGCGTGAGCAACTTGAGAACGAGGTAAGGTAGACCAGATACAGCACCTGGAAACGGAGTGCTAATGACTGCAGCGACGCATAATCGGGGGTGCCACCTTCTGGGATCTTCAGCGAGAGATGTGGACTATTCCAGGCAACCGAAAGCGCGCCCTCATCTCCATTGGCCTCATGACCTGTCAACAGGTTAGTCTTCTCTGACCTTTCACTAGTACCTTCTTCAATTTACTAATCCGCTCATAGATGACTGGAACGTAAGATCACCGTTCTCCTCAGCAACGCAACATCCCCAACTGACCCTCTCGCAGCAACGCAATCAACTACTACGCACCCACAATCTTTGCTAGCTTGGGCATCGCAGTACGCAACATTCCCAATCATCTGCTGTGCTAATATCAGTGACTGACGATCAAAAAAGAAAACTGATACTGGTCTCTTCGCTACTGGCATTTATGGCGTTGTGAAGATGGTCACATGCGCTTGCTTCCTTCTCTTCGCCGCTGATTCACTTGGACGCCGTGAGTACTTCTTCTGGTCTTATCCCTTCTCCTGATCCGCAGATATCCTAACTTTCCCCCTTAGGCAAGTCTCTCCTCTGGACCTCCATCGCTCAAGGTTGCTCCATGTTTGTTATCGGTTTCTACGTACGCTTCAGCCCTCCTATCGCTGGTCAACCCATTCCACCCGTCGGTTACTTTGCGCTGGCCTGTATCTTCCTCTTCGCAGGCTTCTTCCAGTTTGGTTGGGGCCCCTGCTGTTGGATCGTCGTGTCCGAGATTCCGACCGCCCGCCTGCGCGCCATGAACGTCGCCATCGCGGCCGCAACGCAGTGGTTCTTCAACTTCGTTGTCGCTCAGGCTGTGCCGCACATGATGGCTACATGTGGTGCTCACGGTTACGGTACTTATTTCATCTTTGGCAGTTTCTGCTTCAGCATGTTCTTCTTCGTGTGGTTCTTGCTTCCTGAGACCAAGGGCATGAGTCTGGAGAGCATGGATTCAATGTGAGTTTCCCCCATTTCTTAATTCCCCTTTCGCTTCATTGGCGGTCGACCATTGGACCAAAAGCTAACACATCACAGCTTCGGTGTCACTGAAATCGCCAAGAACCTTGGAGATGAGGAGAACACTACCGAGAAGGGTCCCACACTGAGATCCATGAGTCCACGGCTGATGTCCCACACGTGAAGATGGGGTAAAGCAATTTGTTATGCGGACAAGATTGGCCAAATTGTTCGAATCTGCAAGGAGACGTAAGGTTAAATTTACGAAGGAGGTTAATATTGCAAGACTGGAAGTTGACAAGAAGGCACTAGTATGAATTTCTGTTTGTCTGAACTGAAGTCTTATGAACTCAATTTTCAGGACGCGTTTCCTGGTTTAATTTCAATCAGAAACATTTTAATGCCCAACTGAGACTAGCCAAATCGTCCCAAAACCACTGTGACTATTTAACCAGATCTCCAATTACAGGCTCTCGTCACATCCTCTGGCACCGTATGGTGTCTGTCTTCCACCCGGCCCCCCCATCTTCGCAAGCTGCTCCATATACCATCTGCCCACATCTGTCGTGCCGCTGATCTGCAGCATACGACGGACGGTCCTGATACAAGAAAATCCGAGACGCGCACCAATACCAAGCGGTGAAGAGCGAGTACTCTAAATCCAACGTTTTCAAAGCAAGGGTGTCTATATATGGACCGATTAGATACTCGCCAAACCCCGTACATGCAGGACGTCCATACCCTTGTTGTGGCTCTAGGGCTCTTTGAATGTTTGCATGCCGACCGTACAGTCAACGCGCTTCATTTCATCCTAGTACCATCAACATTTCGTTGCTTCTTGAACACTATAATTGAGTTCTACTTCATCTCCGGATATGCTCATAGATCCTGTTTATGGGTGAGGTAGTGAGTGAGGTGTACTAGGTTGTCTCGTACAATAGCGGGGTCATTAAGCGGGATGAGAGCCTCCGGAACTCTCTCAATGAAAGCAAACAACGAAGGTTACCTAGGGTAGGCTTCCTTGACTAAATGAGTGTCGCAGAAGCAAAGCATATAATTGGTTCTCAATCAAATAACTTCATCTCAAAATAATCTTTGAACTTAGGGTGTATTCCAGGCATTCTATTCACTAATGCTAAAGTACAGTGTGATATCCTCCACGACAACATCTAGAGCGCAGCATCTGCCAAATTGACTGTACATTTCTACACACACCAGGATAGAATGATTGACTTTGCCGAGTTCCATCCTCCGGATCAGAACCCTGCCATAAGAATCGCCATGAAATAAAGTATGATGTCAAAATTCTAGGCGAAACCCCGTCAAATGACTCTCTTAGACAGTAGATGCACAGTCCCAAGCCGAAACAAAAAACAGTATGACAGAATACTCTCTGTTATGCGCGAATAGTTTCTGTCAAACGGATAGTCAATAAGGCTTTGATTGAGCTTTCAACGCAGCGATCCTAGACTTGTTCTCGTTCCGTTGGCGAAGAAGAGTTGCCACATTCATGGCAGCTTCTGCTGCTTTTTGGGCTGCGAACAATTCCTCTTCAATTCTCTCATCTTCTTCTTTCAGACGTAGCATCTCAGGATTGTCATTTTCTTCAACTTTAAGTTGGACGTGATGGTCCTCCAGATCAAGCTTGAGTCTCTTTGCAACCCTGGTTTGATGGTTGGAAGGAGAAATCGCGTCAAGGTCAACAACCTCTAGTTTTATACTGCGTCGTCTGATGGGGCTTTGTGGTAATGATCGCTTAGCGGCACGAAGGGGAGCAACATCATCGTCACTATCGTCTAGAATGATGATTGGCTGATGCTTAGCTGAGCTTGGAGGCGCGAATAAGAGGCCAGTTGGCTCAGCTTTGATGACAATTGGTGAAGCCTGACTATCGATATCGGTAGGCTCCGGTGCTGGCGTTAATTTAGGTTCGGACACAGAAACTGTTACTGGATCAGGAAGTACTACTCGTTGCAGGTCCTGCTTGACTTCGTTCTCGCCACGAGAAATCGCCCTGTCTTGAGAATGTAGTGGGAATCGTGGATTATAGGGATATTCGCCCTTCTCAAATATCTGTCGACGCATCTGAAAAGTAAGTCAGGCAGGAGGGATGATAGGTAGACAAGCAGCTTTACCTGAAGTTCTCGAAAACAACCCTCTATCTCTCGTTTAAAGAGATGGCCCAGGCCCGCCATCTATTTGGGACATCTCCAGTTTCAAATAGCTCCTGCTGGATCACTTCCCTGTCCACAATTATATTTGCCTGTGCAATTGCTTGATTCAGAGTGTGCGCTTTGTCATACGCCTTCTCCAACGTTAGAGTGGGACTGAAATGCCATTATTTTGCGACTTGCTGGCTTACCTGCAACGTTTTGAAACAATTCCTTCGCTCCGATACTTTGAGGGAACTCCATTCGAAGCACTCTAAAGGTACTGGAGATCTGTAAAGCTTATTTTCGTTGCGCTGGATGTACTCTCCAAGAGAAGTTGTCAGTTTAGATCAACGCCATATGATGAAAAGGATTAATTAAATTCATAGAACTCTCACCTCTGCTTCTGCAAATATAAACAAATTCAACATGGTCAGAAGACCTACGGAACGCAATTTTTTGTTCCCGACTCGGCTCTTTGAGAGGGCCTTTTTCGTATCCACCAAGTACCCTTCACGAAGTTAGCGAGTTGAACCAATGACAGTTTCTTAGTAACATACGCAGCAGTGTGAGTAATACCATGCTTATTTCGATTCTTTTCATCTACTTCAGTTGGCAAACTCGTCACATGAGCCTTATATTTGTCCATAGACCTTTTGTATTCATCATCGGACATCTTGCGCAGCTTTGTTTTACCTATCTTCCGGATCGAGATTTGGACCCTGCCCAAGTTGGATGTGGCATCGGCCGCACTGTCAGTGTCCATTCTTTGATCTTCATCTACGTATAGTCAGTCATAATTAGAATTTATGCAACTCAATTTGGCGCATTTTTGAACCTTAGTTTACACATACCAGGGGCAAGCTCGTCGAAACCGAGCGTGACGCCATTTCTTTTCGTCCCGTTGACGGTACTATTATTTAGGAAATTCGAAAAGTGGATTGTATCGACGGCCAATATAGCTGTCGCCCCATTTTTCTTGAACGTTCTCTTGCCCAAGAGAGTGCGAGTAGCTTTATCTGTCACAATCACACGAATCCCAATGTGATTACGAAGATCGAATCCTTCCTTGAGAGTGATCTCTAGCGCGTAGGTAGTTGCCTCAGAAATAATATATTTCTCGAAAGTTGTATTATCTTTTGGCAGAATTCTATCTCCGAGTTTCTCGTACTCATCGTAGTACTGTCGATCAGGAGTATCGAATGGGGGCTTGACAAGGCGCAGAGCATACTGGCCACCAGGCTTTCCGAGAAATATAAGCTTTGATGATTCGGTTTCTGTTGGAACTTTGGTAACCACCTTCAGCAGTTAGTATATGGGGAAAATATTATTCAAGTAAAAACGATGCAGTAACACTGAAGCCGAGGTACTTACTTGCAGTTGACTATCAGATAGAGCCGACTCAGACTCCATCTTGGTCAGAGTAGCTGCAGAGCAATGGGAACCCTTTCTGACTCGTTTTGTAGCTTGTATGCGTCCTGGACGAAAAGTCGTTGAGAGATGAATTGGGTAGCGTTTGGACACGCTTTTGTGGCCCTAAAGCTGAATGCGAAAGAAGTAAACTTCCAATCTATCGATCTAAGATAAGCCTGCGTACCTAGATACCATATAACTCTTCAAGGAGCAAACAAACTGAGTTCATCCATCAATAAATATCCCTTTAATCGTTTTCTTGACCAAACTGATATCGAGGAAAAGAAATGCTACACCGATCTTATTGACAGATTGAGCGCGGTGTAGGGGAACAGAAAAACTATTGGCAGGACTTTTGAGGAGGCTCCGCAACGAAGAGATCGGAAGAAGGTTGAGGTGGTTTGGACGAGAAAAGATGAAGCTTGGCTGAGATCAAGTTGCTAGCTTGTCTCGCTTAATCTTCAAGGTAAACTGCCAATAAAGTTGGGAAATGGAAGGAAGGAATTTCTTGCCTTTGCTTCAAAAAAAATCCCATCTCACATGTCAGGAGTGAATATTTCATTGCTGTTATACAGATACGCGAACCCCCAAGTTCATCTTTCTTTTCATCTCCCTTCTCTCGGTTGCCTCACACTCCTAACTCCCACCAAAAACCTCCTTCGCCCTCTCAGCCACCGGCGCGGCATCGACCCAAACAGAAAATCTCTCAATCCTCGCTCCGTCTCCGCCCAACTTGATTTCTTCGACAGTGGCCTTTCTCAATGAGGTGACCCCAAAAGCTGCTACCTTGATCTTCTTGTGTTCCTGATCGCCTTTCAGGACATACGTGATGTGCAAGTCAACGAGAAGTTTTGCAGGCGCGAGGTCTGGTATTGTGATTAGTACTTTTATGTGCTTTTAAACACAATAGGGAGTGAGAATAAGGCACAGGGACAGCCTGAGGTGAGTGGTGCAAAGCAGAGGAGAAATTTCATATACCAAGCTCATTAACCACATGTTTCATACTCTCTAGACCCGGAAATTGTGGTTCAAAGAAGCCCTTCAAAGCTTCGAGACCGACGATCTCCTCATTGTTGGCAAACCTAGTCCGTACATCCTCTGCGAAGAACTTGTGGAAGGAGGATGTGGTGAGCGAGTCTGGGCAAGCGAGGAACTGCAAATTGGTTCATCAATTGGTATCCGGTTTGGTACACATATAGGTCTAATGTTGACATACACTGAGAATCCATTTCATAGCCTCATCTTTGCTGTTGAAGAAGTCCGTCATGGTGTTTGGTGAAGTTATTTTGATGAGAACTGGGTGCCAAAGAACTGAATATGTAAGATGAGTGTCTAGACTGGAGTAGATATCAAGCTTTTATACAGAATTGGGAAGTCCAAACTTGATATAAGACAGGTGAGAGTCCTTCTCCCTCAACGTCACGGAGGTCTCAAATGCAATAGTACAACCCACATATGACATGTACACTAGTTTCCATACAAATCCCCACTTATACCTCCACCAACGATCATGTCTGACTCAGACAATTCCGTCCCTGCATTCATACCTTAGACAAGGTTAGTACCATACGGATCCTGTGACTCCAGCAGTCAGACACGCGAATCTCAGATCCATAAATGCTGACCCGTGCCGGGACCACGTCCGTGACCACGTTCCGATCCCACCCGAACAAGAAATAATCGCGAGCCATTTGCGGCTACTGGACCGTAGTTCTTGATTTTCTGCATTGTCTAGAACTTTAGCAGGAAATTGCGGTGCCGATGTGAGAAGAGTCCGAGAAGATCCGGGTCGCATTGACTTTGAGGTCTGCTGACGGGAAGATATCTTGAAGATGGCTCCTATGCGCTCCGAGGTATGAATGGGGATATTCAGTCGCGTAGACTGAAGCTCCGCTGTTTTTTGCGTTGCCACTGATGGAGGTTAGTTACCAGAAGAATATCAGCTTCATATTGAGTATTCAGCAATCCGCCTACTTCATTTCTGGGCGTTCACAGTGAGAGTCATCATATAACCACATCTCGAACTCCCATGGTGTTCTCGACTCACGATTTTGAGACAAGAATAAGAGAAAATAAACCGGGATCTGATCTCAGAATGTGGCATCGATATGAATTATAAACAAGAGGAGTGAGCCATTGACTTTCGTGGACCGGAAGGAGGACAGGACATCATCCCGTCCACTCCGCCTCAATGAACCACATACGACTCTTCTCCGGCTTCCACGCCTTCAAGAACTTGTACCTTACATCCGCCTGCTTGAAGAGCTCTGCCCAGTCATCGACTTCTCGCTCGCGAGCATTGACAGTAACCTGCATGAACAAGTCCATAGTCCTGTAAACATTACATTAGCATTTATTTCCCCTTACCAGCCCAGACCAGACCAGACTATTCCAGACCACAGCAAACAAGTGATGTTTTTGGAGACCATAGTCTTGAATTAAGTACTATATAGAAGAAAGTCAAGGTAAGAAAGGCAGGAAACATACCGCATGCTCTTCTCCTCCACGTACCCCGCCGAACCAGGCTCAGGCAGCGTTCCATCGTTAATCACGACCCTCGCGCCCTTCTTAAGGCCCGGTGTGAGCGCCTGCAGGATCTTGACGCAGTACTTCTCCGAGAAGCCGTGGAAGATCCAGCGGAAGAAGTAGACCTTAGCATCATCCACCGTCTGCGGGGTGAAGAAGTCGTGCGTGGTGAGCGAGACGCGATCTGCGAGGTTTTCCGGGACCGTGCCGATGGTAGCAGCTGTTCGCATGCCAGCCGTGTCTTGCACGATGAACTTGAGCTTGGGGAATGCCTCGGCGATGGCGATGGCGATGTAGCCTTGGTTGCCGCCCATCTGAGGAACGTATTAGCTTGTTTTTATGGTAAAGAGAAGTGGTTTGATATGGATGACTTACATCGACGACTGTCGCTTCACCGAGCTCACCCCACGGATACCCATTCACGGTATGCGAAGCAGCAAACCCCTCACCACCACCATGAGCTTGCATAGCAAGACTATACCTGTTGGCCAATTCCTTATCCTGCTGCAGCCAATCGAACCAATTCACATCCGTTACGTACGCCAGGTTGACGCTCGTCTCGTTGCTCTCTCCGCTACCAGGCCACTTCTTCATCGCTTTCACGACATGGGCGATGGGGAGCCAGAGATCGTTCGTCATGAAACCAACCCAGTTAATCAATGGCTGGTCCTCGAGCAGGAGACGAGACGTGCGCGTGTGAGCTACGAATCCCTTCTCCGGTTCGTGGAAGATGTGGTTCGTCATGGCGTGCCGGATCAGCCGGCGAAGATTCAGCATTGGGACCTCGACTTTGTCTGCAAGGTCTTGGTATGAGATCGATCCCGACAACGGGACTGCTTCTGCGACTTTGAACTCATACACTGCCTGGAGTGACAGTTGATTGACGGACTGTGAAGGTTTAGTCATGTGACTTGATATTGCACTTCACTACTTACATCCCAGGCTAGATACCGAAGGCCTTCCTTGGGGCCAAGTGCAAGATCATGGAGCTCCTTCGTAGCTGCAATCAGAGCCAGCCTGGCTTTGTATGGCTCCTCATCTGCAGGAGAAATGGGGAACTCATCCAATCCATCGACGTCGAAGGAGGCAGCCTCGAGACCTTTCGAGGAAAGATAATCCGTCACAATCTTGCTGTATTTGGAAATTTCGTCAGACAACTCTGTGATTCGCTTGAGAGACGACATGATTGTTTAATAGTATATTTCTAGAATATGCATCAAGAAAGGGTCTAAGAGAACTTTGGGTAGCGAAGTTTATCCCACTTTCCAGACTGCTGGATTCTACCAGGAATCATGCGTTATCTGGCCTACTAGATACCCCATGGGCTGGCATGCTGCCATCCAATCAGAATCGAACATCAAGTGTGAACGTGGCAGAAGTAGCTAAGAACGGAAAGTAATCTAGTGATTGGATGTTGGCGAATTCGCGTCTGGCCATGCTGCAGAAAGTGGCACTCGCTAGCAGAAGCCCGGGGAATTTGCCGACTCTAGTTAGCGGAACGGCCCTCGTTAGCCTTTCCGGGCTGGTAGCGAAAAATGCGTGGGGGTGGAGACGAAAAGCGGAGGAGTTCTAACTAACTCTGGTTGCAGGAAACTCCTGGGATCAAACAGAAAGGAGAAGGACTTTTCCTAATATGAGCCTCCATTGAGACAGTTGTGATAGATATGTCTAGAAACAGTGAAGTTGAGCCCAGTCATCCGTTCAAGCGTCTGTCGGCTTCTGGCCATAAACCACACGGAATGGTAGATAGGAATGCGCGCTGGCGTCCATCAAGCTCTTTCTGACACCCACAAGAAACAGTTCCACCTCCTCTGGTGTCCACTTCAGACCTTTCACTAATGGACCCATGGCTATTCCGTGGAGGCCATCGTAGATCACACTCCTCATATAGAGCCCTATCATTTTCAAGGTCTTGTTTTTTGGCCATATGCCGACAGGGATCTTGAAAATCTGCTCCTCGACGTTCACGAATCCTGCATCACGAAGACGCTGTGCGTTGCCGGAAACGGCCAGTAAGTCGACACCGAAGACTTCGAGACCCTCTTTGACATAGCGCAAGAACTTTTCAACCTCATAATCCTCCTTCATAGTGCCGTCGTCACATGCAAGGACGTATTGGAATTCTTGAAGTTCAATCCAGCCGCCTGGTTGAATGTGACTACCGCGTCTTAGTACAAACTCAAGACACAAACATTGATAGAACTCACTCGAAGCCACTCTTGAGAAGCCTAGGCCAATTTTTTATGGACGAATTCATGTTTCGAATGTGAACGAAGTCAAACGTATTTGCAGGATGGAGCCATGGGCTTTCTGCATCATCGACCATAAACTTGACATTGGGTGGGATCCACTGTTTTTTGTAAATCAACACTGTCCGTGTTCACTTATATGATGTTCAAAAGGGAGTGCGGGCTGTGGCAGCACTCGCCACCTCAGTCTCGAACACAAGAAAAGGAGGTCTTGCTCACTGTCGGCTGTATAGGACTCAGATCGATACCCAAGACTTTCGCACTGGGATACTCGTCGCCAACTATTATGATTTAGTACACAGTTTCACTTCTACATAGCATCAAGTTCGTACCGTCAATAGCCCAGATCCCTGTTCCGGTACCAACATCAAGTATATTCTGCGGGTTCTCCAAGGGTGCGTAATGCAGCTTCCCACCACACAGGCTAACCACCATAGCATGCTTCATATCCTCTCGCTCCTGCTCGCTCTCATCGTTGGGGAATTGGTATCTGCCTTCTCTGAATTTATGATAGCGCCTGCCGTGTTCAAAAGCGTAGTCCCGCACCGAGGACGAGATCGACGTCGAGGCGTGAGAGGCCCCCTCGGTCTCGTAGCCGTCATCTTCTTCTACATCTTCTCCAGCTTCAATTTCGGTCACCGCTTGATGTGCGACAATCTCTGCCTGTGTCTGCTCAAAGGTCGACGGTTCTGCGGCTGGAGGAGAGCGTGTGGGTGATCTCGACGGCGGCGGTAGAGGCTGCTCAGCTGGCACAGTGGGTTGAGGTTCTGCCATTGTCTGGAGGGTACTTCGAGACTACGGAATGGTGTAGGCTTGACTGGATCAAATTCTCTCGATTCTGAGGAAGCAGAGGTTTAGAGGGCGTCGTAGGGAAACATTCTGGCTCCTCATGCGCCTCTTAGGTGCATTGGGCGCATTTGGGGGGCTCCGACAGTAGCCCGGCTGAATGATGCGATATTGGGGAGTTGTGTCCTTGTTCAGCAGCATCTCCGATGAACAGTGGGGTTGGTGTTTGTTGGTTATGCGTAAGCTGAGGTCTTGGTTGAAGCCAGAGACATTTCTCCAGCTGTCTCATGGCGCGTGCATGGCGCAAGATGTGCTCGTCAGATCCAAAGCCCAGTTCGGCAGTTGACGGTTTGATGTGATGCAATCCACTAGCATTGGGCGGTGCACGAACGGCTGCAACTTCTGGTCAGATTTCATATTATGAAGGAACTCAACACCCGCATTTGCCCCACCTCGTTATTGGCGGGGAAGCTTCCGGCTTGGCGTTATAGAACCACCTCTCGGCTTTTATCCCCGGACAAGAAAGTATTCAAAACTTCGTTTACCCTCGGCTCTCTAAGTAGTCTTCGTTCGCACTTGAAGGAGATGATATGCAAGAGCGGAGGCAACATATACTTCCTTAAATGGCAAGAGGTGAAGAACACGAAAAGATAATAAGGGGCACGTGACATTTCCACAGGGTCTTGCCTGCCATCTCATGAAGTTCAGCATCATATTATACAAATCTATGCCCCTCCAACCTCCAAAGAGAGAAATTATTTAACTTCCCCCAACAATCAGAGAGCAGCAAGTCGACAAACGCCAGCTGCACACAGAACCCTTCCCTGAACGCAAAATTTTGTCTAACCCAAAGTCTATAAGGCATCAAAGAACACCACGGCGCCAGGCTGAAAACAGAACCCGTTTCACACTCCACGATCCGCCATGGCCTTCCTAAACACTTTTTGAAAAGTTCCGATATTCGGAGGAGAAATCAGCGCTCGATGCCCACCACTAACCTCGTGGTACTTTACCTCGTCAACAACCTCATCCCACCTGGAGATGAAACTCTCAAACCACTCTTTCGTATCCTTTGCCGCCACATGCCCAATCAGTGGTTCGGTGTAGAAAACATCCATATGCTTAACTCCAGGAACGGGATCATAATCCGAAGTCATAGTCTTGAAGTTGAACGCTACTTGAGCCCGAAGGTCAAGTTTCTTCTTCGTAAAACTCAATTCCTCGATACGAGAAGCTGGAGCAAGGGTGAAGATATGGTCCAAGACTTCGGTTTTCGGCAGCTGGCGCATGGCAGGCAAGATAGAGTTTGCATAATCCTCTTTGATCAAGTCGAGGAAGAAAGCAACCGACAAACAACACACGTACCAGTCATAAGTGCGAGCTCGCTCCTTGCAAAAAGGTGCTTGGTCAATGGTGGCGAGGAATCGGACTTCATCTCCAACTGCCGTCATGAGCTTTGTGATCTCGAAGGCAAGAAAGGATCCGAATGAGTACCCGGCAAATGCATATGGTCCTTCGGGCTGGACACGCTTGATAGCATCGTAGTAAACGTTAGTTACTTCATCTAAATCCTTGAACAATGGCTCATTGTCAAACCCGCGGGCACGAACCGCATAGACTGGGCGATCGGTAATGTATCTTGCAATGTTCATAAAGACCAAGATTTCCCCAAGGCCAGGATGAAAAAGAAAGAGGGGTGTCTTGTCGCCGTGGGGTTGGAGCGTGACAATCGGATCGTATTCCCAGATTTGAGCAGAGAGTTGAGTGTCCTTATTCTGCAGTTGCATAATTTGTGTTGCTAAATCCTTGACGACAGGAAATGAGAAGAACGTGATAATAGGAATTTCAACGATCTCGAGACGATTTTGCAGTTGCATCTTCAAGCGCAACAGGTCAATGGAGCTGAGCCCTAGCTGGAGTATATCATGATTGATTCCGATTTTTGTCGTGCTAGTCTCAAAGACAGCCTCACAGCTTTCCAGAATTGCGACCTGAAAAGAGTCATGAGCGGGTTCATAGTGTATGTTCTTGAAGCCGGTGATGATGTCCTCATCTTCTTGGATCCGAGCTGCATACTCACCAGACTCGAAGCACTTTCGAAGCTTCGACCTTGAAAGCTTGCCAAGAGCGGATTTTTGAAGATGCTCGAGCCCAAGTGAAATGACTTTGAAAGGACGAACGCCGCAGAATGTAACGATAGTTTTAGAGATTTCCCTAGATGCAGAGATTCGAGCTGAGGGATCGGCAGAAGCGTCGAGCAGATAAATTGCAACAATCGCTTCGGTCGAAGAATTGTCGGGTCGATGTGCAAAAACAACGTTGTAGGTAGGCGCAACGTTGGGAATTTTTGCATCATCGATGGCATTTTCGATGGCTTGGGGATGGATACTGACACTGTCTTTTTTTAGCAAACAGTATCCAAAATTTAAGCAGTCAAAGAAACTTACCCGTTGATAATAACCATGTCTTTATCCCTTCCAGTCAAACATAGCCTACCATCTTCGGTGAGACAACCGATGTCGCCAGTACGAAACCAACCATCAGCCGTAAAAGAGAGTTTGGTGTTCGCAGGGTCTTGATAGTACTCCTCAAAAACCATACTTCCACGCAACTGAAGCTCTCCCACCTGCGAAATTCTCACGTCCAATCCCGGAATCCCTTCACCGAGACAAGCAAACTGGAGCCCTTGAGCAACATCGTAACGCGGACAGTCCCAAACATTGTATATGCAACCCGCACAAGTCTCAGTCATACCAAAGCCAGGACGGATGAACGAAGTTGGAGCTCCGAATGCTGATAAAAGATTTTGAATAGAAACACATGTCTCGACTACGTTCGCTTCGCCGCCAGAAATAACGGCTCGAAGGCTAGAAATATCCAGTGCCATAGTACTTGCAATTGAAGACGTTGTGGCTTGGGCATACTCTAGTGCTTCTGTCAATGGCCGGCTTTCACCAATATCGTCAACAATATCTTCAACCTGGGATTTTCTAGCATCAGCAACATCCTCTCTGAAATGAGCATTCGCAACCGTAATGTCAAAAGTAGTACGTTGAAGTTCATCTTTCAGCAGCCCAAGGAAGAAATTGGGAGCAAAAGCGTAAGAGATTCGGTACTTTGAGATGCATTGCAGAAACGCACTCGGGCTGGAGAGAAAATTTGCCGTCGGCATATGGAATTGATCGGCCCCAAGAGAGAGAGCATGAAGATGAATTTCGGTCAAATTTGCAACATGGTCAAGCCCAGTCCAGTTGAGGAACTTGTCTGTTTGTGTTGTACCATGTGCATCGCTCTTGGCCTTCACTGCGGCTAAGATGTGCTTATGCTTCAGCGCAACGGCCTTCGAGTCACCAGTTGATCCAGAGGTAAGCATGAGGACCGCCGTGTCGTCTGATTGCTGCAAAAAGCCAGGGAAGCCATCCGTCGCTCGAAACTCGAGCCTTTCTCTGCAAGCGTTCACCTCGCGAAACGTAAAGAGTGTCAAGTTGTAAACAGCGTCGAACTTTGATCTCAACCGCTCATTGGTGAGGAAGACAGGGTTGCTGAAGAGAGTGTAGAGGTTACCAATTTGGCGTCGGCGTTGCTCGAGATCATTGCTCAGAGGGGGAGATATGCACGGGAGACCACCTGCAGCCACAATTGCCCAAAACCACTAAAACAGTGTTAGATTTCTTTGACGTGATGGCGGTGAAATCGGTAGTCTAGCAACGAGACCATCATAATATATGCTTGGAAGACACAACAATACATAGAAAGAGAGACTTACATGCAACCCTTCTAGGTGATCCTCGGTATGAAGGACGACCACCCGGTTTCTCACATCGTTCAGGTTGAGAAGCCCCTGAATAGCTCTCGACTCGGCCTTGGTATTATCGAACAAAGCCCGATGGCTCAAGAACGTCGCGCCGCTTGATGTCTCCACATACGTGGAATATGTCGTTGCCTCTTGGCTCGCTCCAAAGACGGTGATACCTTGGTCTGGGAACTCTTCAGCTGCTCTTCAATTGATGTCAGCATAAATTCCTTCGATCTATCGGATTGAGGATCGATGACATCCTGGGCATTCAACAGGAAGTATAATATTGGTCGCGGAACTTCTTCTATGGGGATTGATGGCGTACGTAGAGTAGCTTGAACATACCTCTCGAGTAGCTGGACGACATTGTCTAGTCTATTCTTCTCCATGATATTTTTTCGATGAAGACAAAAAATTAAAGGAGGTAAACAAACGGTGCACGCGGAGAACAAAACAGAGTCGCCCAAGCGAACTTGAAGCGACAAAAAATGAAATGAATCTAGTATCTACACAATTCGCTCGCACGTGAATCCGCACTTCTTTGTAATCATCGTGCGAAATTCGTCCCCAATTTTCAGCTTTGAGCCATTCATTTTAATTTTCCAAGTCTCACCGGTGTGGGTGGGAATAAGACTGATGTCTCAGAATTGGCAGACCAGTTCTGATGCAGCTACCATGCATGCAGCATATAGCCTATGCAACTCCACCACATGGATATATTTCGGAGCCGCTGAAATAATCGCGGGGATGTCGTCATCCTACCCAAGACCTCCCCAAATATCGAAGCAATTTATCCGACCCCCTATCTTTCAATAGTTTCGAAGAATGTGAATCGGATTTTTGTTAACTTGGTTTTGTGCTAGTTAAGTTGAAATGAACCTGCTTCGATTCTGCTTCTGCCAATATTGATACCACACCAAGTTCTTAGCAGCATCAGCACTGTTGACATTCCATGGGACTAGAACAAAGAGAACAAGAAGAGTATCACTTTCAGATACGCCAGGACTAAGCACAAGGGCTAAGCAATATTTTGAGTAAACTTTGTCGTGACGAAACTCACAACAAGACCACAAAGTTAGTGCTTGTACAAGGAATGAAACATGACATCGAACATGAAGTGATGAGCACCTCGAGGTTGTGCCAGATGTTCTAGTTACGTAAATCAGCTCTCTTTTCCTTCCATATCCTCTAAACTTACTCGCACTAGAAGGAGCTTTAGCATGCCTCAGAATAACAATTGTGTCAGCCAATGAGGACGTATCAAAGCAGCTTATCCTCGTAAGTTGCCTCTGGATCAATAATCGAGGTGCATTCTTTGAGGGAGCAGGTTCCTTTTTAGAATTCAGGAAGGTAGAGCTAGAAATAATGCACTTAATCGCTGCAAAATTCCCCTGATACACAGCCATTTCTTCTGGTGCCTCAAATGAGTGCCAATCAAGAATGACTAAACCACAGAACTCAGCTCATATGGTCGCAATAACAGGTTGAGATCCTCAGCTACAAAATTTTCAAGCTAGAACAGCATAGTTCTTAGTAGCAGCACTCCCTGCGACGGACACTGCAGTCATGAAGCTCTGGTAAGTAGATGAACATTCTGCTAAATGAAGTGATGGCTACTCATGCCTTAAATAGTAGTTTCTCTATCATTGAGTTTGACCACTTAGCTGCTCAACATTACAATGTTGGAGATAAAACGAAGTCAGGTCTGAAGTTAACAGCATGAGGTGACAATCTTGACAGCGGTGCTGTAATTCTCTTTTCTGGACTTTGAAATGAATTGTTGAATACGAGTTGGGTATGAGCTGCTATGATCGATGTGATTGACCAACCGCGAAGCTGGCAACGTGATGAGGAACAGCCGCAATATTTCTACTAGTGGTTGAGGCTGGCAATGAAGCCTTAGACATATGTCTTCTATAGAAATTCTTGGGTTAAAACTCCTTGGAAATCTTAGTTTACACTGCGATAAGTGGTTATCATTTATAACTACTGGCAAGTTTTTAGCTCTCAGTATATTATTCAGAGCTTGTTTGGAATGCACGAACTGCTAAGTGGAAGCAGGCGTGACAAAGTGAGGCTGTTGGGCTTTGCTGCAGGACTGGGTATTCGAATTCATGTCGGGAGATGGAATAGAGCAGGTCAAATGGAACTTAATTTGAGACAATGCGCGAATGCTCAAAGTATGTCAGCTTCACCTCTAGATTCTTGTCATTACTCTACAATCAGATGTGAGCATGTAAAAATAGCGTACGTCACAGAAATCTTGGTCGATGCCGTTCGATAATGGATCTTGATTCAATAGTTGACGGATAATGATCATCTACATATCGCCAGGCTGAGCGTCTTGTTGCTGTTTGGAAAGTGGAGATCTGCTTTCTTGAAGTTAGCTCAGAATCTTTGTCTCTGTAGTCACTGAGTGAACTTATCAGGAAGAGATCTTCCAGTCCAGGCTGCGAAGAGCAGATACAATACCCGACACTATTAACTTGTCGATGAAGTTGCGTATTGTCAATTAATGTTGTTGTTGTTGATGATGCAGTTGGAGACGGTTGGTGTTTTCGGAAGGAAACGTTCACTGCTTCAAAGATCGACTTTTGGGAAGCACATACGGCCAGTTAGAGTCCAGACTACAGAGACACTTGTCGTAACTTGATTTCAAGACCCATGAGAAAGCTAAACTTGATTGGGCTGATTTCTTTCTTCTTGTGGTCCCTTTCGCGTTCGAATCCGTGACTTACTCTTACTTTGACGTAGAAGTGACATATTTGTAGTAAGGTAATGTTAATGAATACAAGATCCAACTTCAAGGCAGAGACCGGAAAATCATAGATCTATTTATTGAATTGTTGAGTTTATAACCTAGCTAGAAAACCCCATTGATCCAGTAATGTTGTGTGCCTCAAGTCTGTCGAAAGTGCCTGGTCGAATGCATCGGCTTTGATTACCTCTAGCCGAGGCCACCCATTCAGCAAAGCTTTCTGATATACAACTTCCCCTCCACAGTCTCAAACGCAGACAGCTCAACAGGGTGATATGGCCAGGATGAAGAGCTCTCCGCTCGACACGCGCGATCCTAGCGGGTCTAGCGCGCCAAGCTATATCATTTCTATTGACCTGATCTCAAAGCTGCGCTCAGGTGCCATTGATCCTGACGCCCTCATTCATTTCAACAGGACGGAATTGAAGGATGACAATGACGCGAGAAGACGAACCAACGCCACGGTCAGACAGAACAACACCATATCATCACAGCTAGCTTCTGATCCCGCCGCATCTCAAGCATCTGGTCCGAGGCCCGCAGGAACCAGACTACCAGATGCTCGTGTTGTAGAAGATGTACCACATGATCTAGCCCCACAGACTATTCCTGAGTCTCCAGACAACCCAGGATCGAACCCGAAGGAGCCAAAAGCAACACCATCTGGCATTTCACCTCTCGAATCGGCACGAAAGCCAACGGCGGCAACTCTTCCGCAGCTTGCAGTTCATTTGTCCACGTCGAATTCAAGCCCGGTAAGCAAGTTCCACGAGATGCTTTCCTTAATCCTGTAGCTGTTGTGCAGTATACAGGATCTGAGTAAAGAATATTCGAGCTGCGTTACACGTACGAATTCGACCTAACATTTTATCTCCTAGGAAATTCCAAACACGAGGCGCCGAAGAATTATCCGGGCATCCCCAGAAGGAGTACTCGCCACAAGGGCTTGTCAACTCTGCAGGTCCCTTAGGCAACACTGTTCCCGACAAATGCCAGCATGCGAAAGATGCGTGGGGCTCAAGGTCACTTGTGTATATCCGACAGTTCGTCTTACGTCCTTGATTCACAGTACGATGCTAACTTGAGTTAGGCAAATGATTGAACAAAGGGAAAGCAAAGATATCGATGCGGTGGAATGATGAGATGATGCCGAACAACAAGAGGATGTTGTGACGGAGGGTTGCTTGCGTTGCTCTCACAGGCAAGAAGCTCAACATCTTGCAATGCAAGGCTCATTGAAAGCACAAAACTCTGCCATCTTTTCTTGCAGGACAAGCCCATTGTATAGTGGTTGATGTGATGAACATCCGGCAAACGTTCGAGCTTGCGTGAAGTTTGCAATGTGAGACCTGGTGAGACTCTTGAGCCTTTTGACCCCACGAATTACAAGAATAACAAGGTGACTTAATTTCCGAAGCAAACAAATTCAAATGAGCGCAGTAGATGCCATGAAACTGCCACGCGGCTGCCATGCAGCCGCAGGCCATTCGAACCATTTAAGCACTTGGGAGCTTTTCATAAATAGTGAAGACGAGAATATGTTGGTACCCACATGTTTTTCTCCGTTCACTCGATAGAAGCAACAGAGATGCTTTCACTCACTCGAGTTGCAGCTTCCCGGATATTATGTGGCTGCTCAGAAGCGGTTGAACTTCTAGAAACCCTGACCCTGACCTAGTCCAGCTTTCGGGCCGTCTTTTATCCAGGCAGGGCATTACTGAGACATATCAACTGGCACAACTGATGATGATGAGCATATGGAAAGATATTCTAGGTACCGATGTGTCAGGATGAGAGCCTAGTCAGACTGCATTTTTCCTGGTATGTATATCATGCTGCAAGACGTTGGAGGCTGAGGAAAGACAGGCACGAGGTATGCACAAAGAGGGCTAGATCCGGTGCCTTAGATTTTCCGCACCCGCCCATGCATCACAGTTTCGCAGATACAGGCCAGAATTGTAAGGAGTTGAGGCAGAACAACATACTTTCTTGGAGAACCTTTGTTAGCAACGCTCACAGAATCCACCGAAGTTGTTTGATCTAATCTCCACAAATATGGGCTACCTGGGGCATTGCTAAATCCATCCTCCCACGCGAACAGAAAGCTCAAGAATTCCCGGCGCATCGATGTTGTCAGTATGCTCGACCAGCTTTCGCCCGTTGCTCCTGCAAGAGTCCGCGTCGTTCTCCTACCAATTGGACAGATCAAACGTGCCAGATTTATCAGTTTTGTGGAACGCCTGCAGCCCGAAAATGTCGTGCGACTGGGGGATATTAGTCCTGATGGACGACCAAACAGAAGTGAGCATCTGCGCCTACTCCTGGAGGCAGGTTGCTTTGCAGAGCAATGCTGATCCTCCTCAGATATGTTCTCACCTTTAGCATTTCCTACTGGCATGATAGTATACGACTTGACGACTTTCTACCCACCTCCAACCCACGTTGCGCTCTCTCCATTCGAATTGTACCGTGAGCCACTCGTCATCATTGCTCTTGCTGATGCAGCAGAGCTGGACCATATATCATACAGGGGCAATGTGAGAAGGAGTCTGAATGGGAATGGGAATGGGCCTCCAAAGCCGGAGCATAATCTGAGAGAATTATACCAGGATTTGGAGGACCTCCGTGATCGATACCCAAAAGCACTAGTACATCAGATCCTATTATTCGATTATTTGGAAGGGAAGATTGCTGGGCCAATGCCGGAAGGCTTGGTAGCAATACCTCCTCTAGAAAAGTGTAGGACAACGACCATGAAGACAGTCATGTGCGACATGTCTTCTATGCTACTTGCCGAGATGACAACGTTGGCAAAGTCCCTCCAGGCTCTGAGCACAATTGAGTCCCCAAGTCAAGCCCAAATAACAAGACATACAAATGGGGCTGCTTGGCCGTCAACGCAGCCCGATGTGCTCTCCAGGCGCAATTCGCAGTTCTCGGTACCAACAGACTCTCGTTCTGCCTCCCCGTCTGATAGCGTAGATCGGAACCATGTACGAATGTCTATGCCAGCCCAACTCCGCAGACAAGACTCGAATGCCTCCACTCCATCTAATCGACCATCTACTCCAATGAATGGTGCCACATCAGAACCATCCACCACGTTCGACGATATTGTCGGCACTGCTGATCCTAGAAGGGCTTTGCAAAATCGATTAGCAGATGCTGTGAGGGATTCGAGTCAGGATCGGGTCTCCGTCCAAGGGTTTGGCTCTAACAGTGTGAGCGAGAGGTCAAGAAACAAAGGCAAAGGTCGGGTGGGTATCGTGATTGGATCACTGTACATGAACGCAGGCCGTTGGAGTGACGCGTTAAAAGACTTGGTAGAAGCCACCACTATTGCCAAAAATGCTCTTGATCATCTATGGCATGCAAAAGGCTTAGATAATATTCTTGTTTGTATGCTGATGCTGGGCTGGGCTGGGCATGACTTCCAAGTTCCTCAAATTTGTTACATTTCTGCAGAAAAAGCGGCTTCAACATCAACCTCCCAAACAGCAAGCAACCGACTTGTTTCGTTGCAGAATCTTACTACTCTTTTACCAGAGCTGCTGGACCGAATCTTGAATCTTTATGCTAGAGCAGCAAACAACACAGGAGAATCACTCCCACAATACCCTTTCTCGGAATCTGTCATAAGATTTTCAAAACTACTTTCAGCAATCCATTTGGCTGGGGGTTTTCTCAATGACGATGCTTTACGTCTTTTAGTGCTGGGTATTCCTTACACACAGTCGGCGAATCTCACTACGCCACGACTGAACATACAACCAACCCGAACAGAAATTGTGAATATTTTATTTCGAGCTTTTCCAAGAGGCTCATCAGAGAGTATGTCTGTCGTCGATCGGACCATTACTTTAAGTGGAATCGCATCTGTGTTAGGCTCTCTGGGGTACAGCAGGAAGAAGGCTATGGTGATAAGAGAGCTTGTCCACGTATTGATACCTGGACTGGTTCAAGCCCGGATTAAAGGTGCCGCAGAAATGGGCGTCCACCCTGCTGCAGGCCTTGCGGCATTAAATTCCGTTAACGGCAGCAGCCATGGAGCTGGCGCATTAGATCTCGGAGAGGGAGACGTTGAAGCTGGCGTTGATACCTTTTTGAGCTTGCTTGGCCAGACCTATGGTGTTGTAAGCGCATCAACAGTTGGTCAAAATGCCCCAAAGGATGACTCGAACGATGCGGTTATTTCACGAATCGTCAGGAACGCTTGCGTTCGATCATTTGGAGGTCACAATATGAAAATGGATGTTCTACGAGCTTGCATAAATATTTCGGAAGCCTTGCCTGATTTTCATGGCGTTCTCAAATTCACTGCAGATCTGCTGAGGACTGCCGGGAGTGGCGTTGCACCAGGTCCTCGCAGTGAAGACGCATCGCCATTAATGAGTCGAGAAGAGCAAGTGAGGCTGGCTACAAACATATCGAGAACTCTGAGTGCAGCTCAAAACTTAGGCGTGAAAGATATAGAGGCTGAGTACTGGGATGAGTTTCTCCTCAGGGGTATTGAGCTGGAGCCACTCCAACCCAGTCGAACTCCAATACCACACTTGCGAAAGGAGCTTCCGGGAACCTCAGCTGTGTCTGAATCTCGAGAAGTCAACCCATTCATCTACAACCCTTTTCTGAGAGCACCAGACGCGGCGGCCGTTAACCATCTGCTTGTCGCCGGGGAGGGAGCGATTTTTCGACTCACTCTGCAGAATCCATACGAGTTTGACGTAGAAATCGAGAGCATAAAACTGGAAGCCGAAGGTGTGGACTTTGATTCCGCCACACAAAAGACTGTGATAGGGCCTTACCGAACTCAGATTCTCACAGTTGCTGGGACACCAAAAGCTTCTGGGCAATTGAAAGTCACTGGTTGTCTGATTAGGGTACGAGGTTGCAGAGAAAGGAGATTCCCCATTTTTGATCAGCCATGGTCTCCTCAGCGAGAGCTCAAGATCAAAACGATCGGAGTAGGTGCTTTGTACAAGATCAAGGATCGGCCTATAAGTATTGCTTCCGGTCCAACGAAGGAAACCCCTCCTATGATACCTCCTAAGCCTACATCAGTCAGTCTTACTGTCATTGACAGGCAACCTGTCGTCGTGGTCAAGTCAACAACACTATCTCAGTCGGCATTGATGGTCCTGGAAGGCGAACGCGAAGTATTTTCTGTCACTCTACAAAACCTTTCAAAGGAGACACCGGTTGATCTCTTACTTTTCTCCTTCAAGGACTCGACCCAAGGACCCCTTCAAACGGCTTTGACTAACAGAGACGCATCTCCGGCCGAGCTTTATGAGTGCGAACTTATCCATGCCCGCAAGCAAGCTTTGCGCTGGAAGAGGAAAGACGACGAGAAACTCTATATCGGGCCAGGAGGAACGGCAACCTTCGAGGTCGAAGTGCTTGGTCGGCCAGGCCTGATAAATGCTGTGGTGCAAGTTGATTATGCTCATCTTGGTGTGCCAGTTGGTGAAGTTGCCGAGAAGTTTCACACTCGACAAGTGAGCTTGCCGCTCACAATTACCGTCAATGCTAGCGTGGAAATGGCAAGACTTGATATATTACCCTTGACTGGGAGTATTCCACGGTCCCTGTGGAGTGGCTTCAAAGATATGGATGACAAGTCTTTTCTGCCCGAGGAGTATTGTTTGCTCCTGGTAGATGTCCGAAATGCATGGCCAAGTTCATTGCACGCTCGACTGGAAGTGACGAATGGAGGCTCAATTGATGAAGAAATCTTACCAGGGAACACCTCTCGGATCATATTTCCCATGAGGCGTATCTTCCTCGAAGACCCAACGGCAGCTATACCTGCATTAGACCCATCTCGCCAACGCCAATTTGTTGTTAGCACAGGCAGGGTATCCGCTGATTCTGAAAGAGCCAGCCGAGAGGCATTTTGGTATCGAGAAGAGATATTGAAAATTCTTCGAGGAACATGGCGCACCAAATCTGGGCCAGAACGAAATGGAGAGATTGAGCTCCGAGGTATCAGACTGAGCCAGCGCATGATTGAGGGGATTCGCATCGATGATATTGGCATTAAACTCTACGTTAATGATGCTCCGAACAGTGGTGTAAAGCAGGAGCTTATTACGGATAAGTTCTCGGAGCTGAAAGTTAAAATCACAAACCGGACATCTGCGGTACTCTATCCTCTTCTTCGCGTTCAGCCATCTATTCGCAACCAACCGCACAATATTTCGCTCGACCTTGCTAAGAAACTCGCCTGGAATGGTACTTTGCAACAGACACTCCCACCCTTACCTGGCAATGAGTCTGTAGAAGTATCTCTCGGTGTGACAGCACTTGCTCGTGGCGAATTTGAAATCAATGCGTCGGTTGAAGAAGCTCGATTAATTGATGGGCCCCAACCGGTGGTCCCTGAAGGTGGACGAGCAAGAGCTAACACTAAGCAAATGATGGATGCGGTGCTCGGAGTGAGGGAGAGGAGGATGTGGCACTCGCGGGAACCGTGTGTCTTTGTTGTTAAGGACGAAGACAGTGAGAGCGACGATGATGAAGATGATAATGACGAGTAATGCCGTGTATAGCCCTTGCATAGCGGGCAATGTTTGAATATAGGTCAGCGAGATAGTGTTTTGGTGTGATAACACTTCGTGAATTCAATAATATGGGCCTGATGACGCCCTCAATATCACTGTGCTTCCTTGCTCACACATCTTCTCTAGCCTCACTTTATTGTAGCCTCTTTTCATTTCAGGTTTCTTCTCAACATTAAGCTTGCCAACAGCCCAGTCCGTCGGGTTACGAACCGATGCCAAGAGTACCCACGTGATCCAACTTCCGACGTTCTGACTTCATTTGCGCCGCGCAAGAATACCTATGTCGGATTTCCGCAGCAGCATCCCACCAACGATAAGAGTTGCTTGGAGCTACCCCACCATAGCTAAGTACACATTTTCAGTTCTCACATTTCCCCCTCTCTATTCTATCCTTCTCCTACTTCGTCTTCTCTTTCTCTTGTCAAATCCAATCTAAACTCCCTTTCCATACCTTACCCCAGAGCACCATGACCGCTCCCACCGAGATCAAGCAATGGATCACTCACCAGGATGGTCTCGATGCCCTCAAATTAACCACAGCGCCAATGCCTGTTCCTGGCCCGGGAGAGGTATTAGTCAAGATCTCTGCTGTAGCTGTTAACTACCGCGACACAGAAGTCATAATGGGTCTCTATAACCACCACTCTACAACCGGCGGACCTACATCTTCTCTCGTTCCCTGCTCAGACATGTGTGGCACCATTATCACCTCCAACTCCCCACGCTGGAAGGAGGGCGACAAAGTCCTTTCTATCTTCAATCAAAAACATCTTACTGGCCAGGTTAAGGCCCACCATATGCTAAGTGGCTTGGGCCTGCCGTTACAAGGCGTGTTGGCAGAATACCGAGTCTTTGATGCAGAGGGCTTGGTCAAGAAACCGGCATATCTAAGCGCTGGCGAGGCGGCTACACTCCCAATTGCGGGGTTGACAGCTTGGATGGCTGTGAATGGGATGCGACCACTAGGGCAAGCCGGCGGGAAAGGCGAGACGGTGCTCATTCAAGGCACTGGTGGTGTTGCTGTTAGTGGATTGCAGATTGCGAAAGCCAGTGGTGCTGAAGGTGTGTTGGTTCAGTAGAAGAAGATACATTGACTAAAACATTTGAGCAGTTATCATAACTTCCTCCTCAGACGCTAAGCTCGAGCTCGCAAAGAAGTTAGGCGCAGACCATACCATCAACTACCGCACCACACCAACCTGGGACAGCACCGTCCTCTCACTCACCAAGAATGAAGGTGTCGACATTATATTTGAGAACGGAGGCGCTGCCACGCTCCGCAAGAGCTTTGAGTGTATTGCCTTTGGGGGCCTGATAAACTGCATCGGGTACTTGAGTGGAAAAGAGGATAAGGAGGGCGACAGGACAAATACTAATGTTCTTGCCTTGAAGCGGAATGTGACACTCAAGGGGCTGCTGAATGGACCACGGGAGAGGCTGGAGGAGATGTTGAGCTTTTATGAGGAGAAGGAGATCAAGCCTGTTGTGGACAAGACGTTTAAGTTTGAGGAGGCGAAGGAGGCGCTCGTGTATTTGTTTGGGGGTGGGCATTTTGGAAAGGTGGTTATTGAGATTTCTTAAGCAAGGGGGGTTGCAGAAGGTGAACGAAGACATGTAAAAATGATACACAGCGAATTCATGCACATAAATATACAAGTTTTACTATTATAAATCAATCGACCATGAGTTAAATGCTAACAGGAAGATGATGGGGAGACACAGTAGCTGGCTTGCGCCTAGTAGCTTATGGTTGATGTATACTGTGAGATTTATAGAAAGATTAAATGCCACGGCAAATGTATCCTAGTTTCCGTTACCTAAACTCCGCATTCGGGTGATAATGGGGTGAGAAAGGCCCTGGGAGTATGTCGCATGTCTTGGCTAAACGAGTGAGGGGCAAACGCACGCAGGTGGGTCGGTACTTTCATTAGGGTATAATTCAAAATACCGTAACAACCTCCATCAATCAGATCTCCTCTGGAAAAGTCACATCCTTCCATACTGGTGTATCGGTAACATTTCCGCCTCTCATTAGCTCATTCGAGTTTCAAGTGCGCGGTAGCGCAGGGTTCGACTCCCTGGTATGGAATCTGATTATTTTTTGTCTTTTTGTGTTTTTGACCTAAAAGTATTTGAGAATGCTTTTGATGATTTCGTGCGCTTTTTTTTTTTTTTAAAAAAAAAAAAAAGGTGTATTGTAGTACGGTGTGCTTTTTGGCCGGAGTGGCTATATTTCACCAGCACGTAGAAACTTCAGTGCGTTTGGGCCCTCGGCTGAGTAATTTAAGGTTAAGGGTCTGCTTGATATGGTGAAGTAAGGTCTACGTATTTGTGGTGTTCAATAAAGTTCACGGGCAAAGAGCCAAACATACCTTACTTAGGTGATATCAATGTCTCTTGCTACCATACCGAAATAAGGAGGAGAAAGGCACGTGATTTGTCTAGAGCCTCAAATGGTTCCCCTAGGCAGCTATACTAATTGAATGAGTGGTGACAGTCAAGATGCGAGGGGATTTTTATGTCAGGCCTGTTCCTGCTAGAAAGAAAAACGCTCTTGCTTACGGTTTAGTTCTTGACAAGAAGACCTTCATGGTTCGCCGTACTTAGTTTGGCTCCGCTTCAATTCTTCAGATGTCGTTGGAGCAAGGTTCCGGCGAGGTTTAGCCGTCTTGGTCCAGTAGGAGGAGACATGGGAATATCAGTTGCGACTTTACCGCATGAGGAGTGTCTACGAGCTGAGAAAAGATGGACATAGACATAACTCGACGCTCTCAATACCTTCCATTTTCCATATCAAATAAAGAAGCTCTAGAATGATCTCGTAGCTCTTTGAGCTTACCTTGCCTTATCGTGGTTCCTATCATAAGCGAGTCCAGACTCCACGTCGCGTCGACCGCAGCTGTTGGTTCAACCCAGGAGAAGCTTTAGCATGACAATGTCACAACGAGGTCTCTCCTCTCTCAAATGCACAACTGTGATCGCATGGCCAGCAGAATGTTGTTGAAATTCGACTGAGCTGAAACTCTGCCAACCACAGCAATGGCATCGCTATGGACTGCGAAAGCGGCTCCTGATCCTCCTAACTCGGGGAAGGACATAGCTGATGTCGCAGATACGGGTCTCGCAGATGTTGGTCTACCAGCTCCCGAAAAGCTCACCAGTGTTCCTATGGGACGCCCACAGCTCCAGCGAAATCAATCTCAGCCACCCCCTCCACATCAGCCTCCCCCTCCTCCTGCGCCCCAGCAAACAAACAATCCAAACGATTCTCTCTCCTTGATGCAATTGAGGCGCATCGTCACCGAGTTCCCGAAGCTTGATCCAACCTCGTACGCATTTACATACGCTGATACTGCATCTTTTGAAGAGGAGGTCGACGAATGGTTCTCTTACAATGACGCCGAATACAAACGTCTCAACCGGGCGAAGGATACATTCCAAAGGCGGTGGAACAAGTCGGCAGGAAAGCCATGGATGGAAGCAAACGATGATCAACGGGGACAATTTGTTGCGAGGGAAGTTTTGGGATTGAGTGCGACAGACCTTCGCAAGCGCTGCAAAAGTCTGCAGACGATCCTTCACATTGTTCTAGGCGTATGGGACGAGACGGCAGGGGAGACGGTCGCTGTGGAGCAAAATGACAGTCCCAAGCCAAAGACGAAGGCTTCTGCCGCCCAGGTAGAGGAGATGAAGAAAGGCATAACTATTGTGGCACGGGCTGGTGGTATTTCGGTTCTGGTTACAATCATGCAGAATGCCTTTAAAAGATTATGGTAAGCTTCGATAATTTTTCTGCTATTGATTGCTGATTTTTGAAGGGATGAAGAATATAGGGAAACTAAACTTGTGGAAGAGGATATTCCCTTCATTCAAGACGAGCTTGACAATGTCACAACTTGTTTGTATGTCCTAATTGAAGCTATTCGAAACTATTCGGAGAATCTACGAGAGGCTCGGGCAAAACTTTGTTAGTATCATCTATGCAGAGACTAGTTTCCTGGCTAATTAGTTCCAGTTGAAATCGGCCCAGATCTAGTAAACTATTTGGTTGCCATCACAGCAAAACTCAGATGGGATGAAGCAAATGAGTTGCCGCAAACAAGGGTGTGCTCACATTCTTACCGTATGATACAGGACTTCAGCTAACATAATTAGATATTTCTCATGTTTTGGAAAGCAATTCTTCTCGTCTTTGGTGGAACCTTGGACGTAAACGCTGTCAAAAAGGCCACGAGCGAATTCAAGCATCGTAAAGCTGACGGTAGCAAGCTCATAACAGCTTCGCCATTGGATTATCACATCTTCCGACAAGAAATCACATCGAAATACCCCGCATATACCCCGCCCCAACCTCTTTTACCCCTAGAACCCGACAATAATTCGATATTGCCACCGCTCCCCAACAAACCAAGCAGACCAAACGGACATAATGGTATTATTACAGCTCCTATCGGTGTCAACACTAGTGGCGCATCTATTCTTCACCAACCAGTTCATATCGCCACTCCCGCTCCATCTCCCCCACCATCTCCTCCAGTAGGCGGTAAGGCTGGTAAGAAGCAAAACTACCAAACAAATCAGAACTTTCCTTTCATGTATCCCCCACTTGATAGCACCAGCAATAGTGCAGGTGGAAAGGGTGCTGCCGGGATGCAGGGGGCGCTCGTAGGTCGAAGGTGGGAAGGAAGTGATATCCCAAAATCGATTCTTGAGGCTGGCGAACTATTTTCGATACGTATGCGTATGACTAGGTCCATGCGCCAATTATGGGATGAAAGAGAACGATTTATGAAATTCGAGCGTGGATGGGATGGCGAACAAGCCAACGACGAAGACGATGATATCGAAGAGCTTGATTTAGAGACCATTTTATCGAAGAAGCTTGAAGCTCACCAGATCAAACATGCCAAGCCCGAAATTGATTACGGACCAAACTCCGATATCAATGACGATATCAAGAAGAAGCTGGATATGGTTGAGCAATTTTATGTCAGTCAAGCTTTCCTCGTGAACATTAGATAACCATACTAACTCTTCATAGGAGGACTCAATATCCAATCTACAGTCCCTAGTAATAGTGTTACTGAAGGCTATTTTAGCGAATGTCACTGCTCTCATCACTCAACCTATGCCACCACAGGGTCTTGCTGCAGGTTTTAGATCAGAAATTAATCTGCGGGCCAATGGGACGCCAGCTCAGAATAGAGCCCAGGATCCTGCCAGTATTTCTGTGCCGGTCACAATTGATCCTTCAGAACTTCCAATCGAGGAGATTGAAGCCCTTAGGTCCAGAGAGATCACTGCGAAGGCTGTGTCGGGTATTTTACTTATTCTGCTGAAATGGTTCAAGGTCTCTCGTAAGTATCGGTCCACACTAATGGCTCATAATTCTAATAGCCCACAGACGTGCTAAAGTTCGAGTATCTTACTCAACTCTTGTTGGACTCGAATTATTTGCCCCTTGTCCTCAAGCTTTTCGCACATCAGGAGATCGACAGAGTTGTAGACAGTAAGACAGACCGCGAGGAAATGAGGTAAGATCTACTATCACTAGCAACCATCATATCTAACTGCTCAGCTTTTTTACCTTTTGCAACGCGCATAGTAAAACTTCCCAAGTCGAAGCTGATCCCTTGGGGCTTGGTACTGAGGAGGAAAGTGAAGATGATGCAGCACCTCCTCCAATTAAAACACGTCGGGAATTTCCTATTTCAGAAACTGAGGATAAACTCCCGGCTTTAGCTTTCCAAGAAGGCCAACATGCTGCAAAGCGTGAAATTCCCGAGGTTGATGAACTTGGTTACCCAACAAATGGAGCCCCCTCAGAGCCCATCACAGAGTTCTCGTGGCGAAATTTCTACTCGTCCATCAACTTTCTGCGCATTATGCAGAAAATCTGCAAAAACAAGGCTCATCGAAATCTTCTGCTCGTACAGTACAAGTCCTCGAATATTTTACGGAAATCATTAAAGATTCCTCAACCTGAGCTTAGGCTCTACACCCTGAAACTTTTCAAGAACCAGGTCCCGTATTGCGGCCGTAAGTGGCGACAAGGCAATATGCGCGTCATTACGGCTGTGTATCTTCACTGCAGGCCCGAGCTTCGCGATGACTGGCTCGCAGGCAGTGATGTGGATGCCGAAGTAGAGGAGGCGTTGCCATTGGAACAGGCATTACGAGCACTCACACATTGGCACAATATCAAAAGATATCCAGACCAGATGGGAGCCGATACTAAGCTCTTGGAAGAAGAACATGATTTCTTTGTCAGAGAGCTAGAGAAAATGGAGTGGATTGATGAGGGTGGTGGGGAGGGCGAGAGTGTTGCTGGTGATAGCCTTTGGGAAGGCAATGGATGGTAATAGCCATGCAGTGAACCTGTGGGGTCATATTGTGAATATGTGAATAAGGCATAATATGCTTCTGCGAAATGAGACCCATGAACTTCGTCTGTTGCACATCGCATTAATTCTCCGAGGTGGAAAAACTTTGTTTCCTTTGCGGGGCTTTGTTTTTCCTTAATGTGTCTTGTTTTGTGATGGGGGCGCTCAAGCGAGCTTATCATAGGGGCTTTGTTTACTTTGTTTCAAAGCTTGTCAAGCCAATGATGTGGCTTATCATTCAGGTGGTTCATGTTTTTGCATTTCATTGTCGTCCGATTGGCATATACTCCAGTTTCATCACACAGGTGACGGCAAACGGAAACGGTTCCTGTCACGCACTCAGCCAATCCTAACCGCAACCCTCATCCGTCTCCATATCTCCTTCTTGAAGCCATCAACCCACTCGCCAGTCCTGCCGAGCGCATCACCGTTCTCCTTTACGCGCCGAAGCAAGAACTGTAGGCACTGCTGCGTAGTTCCCCAACTCAGACACTTAAACGCATCTGGCTTCAATGCCTTCAACTTCTCGTTCTCCCCTTCCTCAGCGAGCTGCAGGAGGCTGCAAGACAGCTGGTCCGCCATGCCTTGCAATTGCCCGTACGAAATGTCAATGGTTGCTTTGTTGTTCAGGAGGAGAGCCTTCTGCGTCTCGTAGGCGAGCTTGATGCTCTCTTCGTTGTGCGAAGCCAAGAACAGCGTCGCTTTGGGGTACGCCTTGCCCTCTATTTTGTCCAGCCCTGGAAAGTCCTGTATCAATAAACCCTTGACGATACTGTTATACTGGGCATGTGTCTCTTCGATAGTATCACAGATCAAGTTCCTCGTTTCAGTAGCGATGTACGCCCCTCGTACCAGCTTAACGCCCAATGCCCAGCCTTCCTCCTGCGCCAGCTTCAAGTGTTGCAGCACATTCCTCGGCGTGCTTTTCAAGTAGGCTTGAAAGGTGTTGTATATCATAGCGTTTTTCTTGTTGTACTTGCGCATCAGGTCGACTGTCCACACGTCGATGGTGGGCTGGAGATCTTGCTGCTCGGCATCGGTCCAAATCCGTGTTCCTTGGCGGGATGCGGCGGCGCAGACAGAGAGGACAGCCTCCCACATCGCTGGCGGTGGTGGTGAGCCAGTTGCAAGTGCGGCTAGCGTAGCAGGGCCTCCTCCTGAGAGTCTAAGGGACAGTTAGGATGTGGATGTCTGTTGAGAATGCTCGGGCGAGGCTACTCACTTGACAGCTAAGAAGTCTCCCTCCCCAATCAAGCTCAGCGTCTTCAGCGTTCCTTCCTTCCACTCTCTCACAGCGAGCTCATCAACGTCCTCACTTGCTTCGCCGGCAGCCTCCATCCCCCGAGCGCCATTCGAGACATTGACTTCCTTTGCATAGCCTAGGATTACGCCTTTGAAGCCCAACGATTTCATCTGTTCGACTGTCTTCCTGACCTCGCTTTCGTTCTCACCGGCATTGAAATGCTCGTAGATGAACTTCCGAACGAGGACCCGGAGAAGTGGATTGCGATCGGGGTTTAAGAACGCAGACGGTGAGTCGGCGATATGGTGGAGGAGCGGCATAGAAAGTCGGAGTAGTCGGGGGAGGATAGAATATAAGTCATAAAATAGGAGCGAAGAAGGAGAGAGGTAGGCATCAGTGAGAGAGCTGGTAATGATGCGGTCGATGGTCGAGAGGTTGGAATACCGAGAGGTTGAGATGAGGGAATACTTGCTGTCGCTGATGTAGCTATGTGTGATTGGGCGTAAGTGCGCCATTGAAAGCTGGCAATGGCTTTGTGTGAGGCACCAAGAGCACGAGGGGTATTGAGTAGTAATGAGTTCTTCATTTTGACGGCTTCGAATTCAAGCAACTTCTTCATTTTTCAACCAGAGTAAGAAATGGACACGAACGATGGCAGTTTAAGTGTCTCGAGGTAGTATACCTCCAATATCAACTCGCGTTCCTACAGGACACCAAACTTATCTCTCCCTCCAGCGACAACCTTGTATCGCTACACTGTCACTGCAGGTTCACACTACAGATAACGAATTACAGCAAGCAGCAGCCTGACAGCGCATATTGCACTAGGTCGTGCGCCCACCTTTTGGGAGGCAACTGCTGGATTGGGAGTGCACGGCGGACGGATGGTGGTGCGGGATGACATCCCGCAACCCCACTTCTGGGGCGGCGTGATGGAGGACAGAAAGTTTAATGTGTCGCACCAATACGCCTTTGCGGGGTTGGGCTTGAGAGGCACGCCTCCTTAAGCGTGGCTGGATCGGGGTGCCCTCACGGCTTCGGATCCCGCTCTGCGCCTGCATGCAGGATGCCGCTTTGAGAATTCATGTGCATGTGCGTTGTATTATGGAAAGATATCTTATAGCTTGTCTACGCGAACTATTAAATTCTGATAGCACTTTGATTGCCTTTATCTCCGTGGCTGTTCTTTTTATTTGACTCTTGTGGGTTGGTCACGAACACGCGTACACATTTTCAGATCACCCAATATGACTATTGCAAGAATAATCTCAGGTCTGGGATACAACTCTCTGAGGAGCAGCAGAGTTCGTCCTGTTGGCTGTAGTAAATGCTGTCGGGCATCTCTATCTTTATACCAGAAGCCACATTTTGAAAATGAACCAAGTGTAAGTCAACACCTGATCTACTCAAGGACGTTTGAGAAGCTTACCTTATAATAGCCAACATATGCTCCCAAAACACCAGAACGAGCTGGAATAACATTAGCTTTACAAAATCTCACGTCACAACTCCCAGTCAAGATTCCTCTCAGAATCGGAGAGCAGGAGGTGCGCTTCAATTGATTGGACTATGTGCATCAACTCACGCTTCAGTAGCTTACCACCTCAAAACTTCTAACACAAATCAACCCATCTAAACACAGCGAGGTTGTAGCACGATATGCCCCAGCCTCAGCAGAGCACATTAAAACTGCCATCGCAGCAGCACTCGCTGCCAAGCCAGCATGGGAAAACCTCGCGTTTGAGCACCGCGCTGCCATCTTTTTGAGAGCTGCTGATCTGGTGGCTGGCAAATATCGCTACGAGATGATGGCAGCGACAATGGTGGGGCAGGGGAAGAATATCTGGCAAGCTGAGATTGATGTTGCAGCTGAGACATGTGATTTGTTTAGGTGAGTTTTGGAGATTATGGTGCATAATCGATGAGATACAGCGCTGATGTAAGAAGGTTCAACGTGCAGTGTGCTATGGATATGTTTTCGCAGCAGCCGGCTGTCAATCCAGCGGGAATGGTAAGTTATTTCATCAACCTCATGCGAGTGTCTTAAGCTAATGTGTGACAGTGGAATCGTCTCGAATACCGACCTCTGGAAGGATTTGTTTATGCCGTCTCCCCGTTCAACTTCACTGCTCTCGGTGCAACTCTAGCAGGCGGTCCCCTTTTAATGGGCAACGTGGTAATCTGGAAGCCGTCCCTCTCCGCCCTCCACAGTTCCTGGCTTCTCTACAACATCCTGCTTGAAGCCGGACTGCCTAAAGACGTGCTACAATTTGTGCCCGGCGACCCAGCCGAGATCACAGATGCAGTTTTGGAGAGCCCTGACTTTTCGGGCTTGAATTTTACAGGCTCCACGGAGGTATTCAAGAGCTTGATCGCGAAGATCGGTGTTGCGACCGGTGAGGATAGATTTTTGAATTATCCGCGATTGGTGGGTGAAACAGGCGGTAAGAACTTTCATCTCGTGCATAAAAGTGCCGATGTTGATAATGCGGTCAATTGCACTATTCGCAGTGCATTTGAGTTCCAAGGCCAGAAATGCTCTGCTGCTTCAAGACTCTACGTTCCTGAATCAATCTGGCCAGAATTTAAGGACAACCTGCTGGAAAAAGTGAAAGCCATCAAAGTCGGCGATCCCACAGACTTTGGGAATTTCGTCAACCCGGTAATCCACGAGCAAGCCTTTGATCGACTAGCCGGGGTGATTGAGGAAGCAAAAAGTGACTCTGAACTGACGCTTTTGGCTGGCGGTGAAGCCTCAAAGGAGACAGGATATTTTGTCCAGCCCACTATTTACCAAACAAGCAATCCGCAACACTCCATCATGAAGAAAGAGCTCTTCGGACCTCTGTTCGCTATCTACGTATACCCAGATGCCGCCTGGCCATCTACGCCTGCGCTTGTGGATACTACCACCAGGTACGCTCTTACAGGTAGCGTGTTTGCGCGCGATGCGGAAGCTATACGCTTTGCAGAGAAGGAGCTCAGACATGCGGCAGGCAATTTCTATATCAACACTAAGAGTACTGGGAGTGTGGTGGGTCAGCAGCCGTTTGGTGGCATGAGGGGGAGTGGTACGAACGATAAGGTCGGGAGTGTGAATGTTCTGGGGAGATTTGTTAGTGTGAGAGCGATCAAGGAGGATTTTGAGGGTACAAAAGAATGGGCATATCCTAGTAATGAAGTTTGAAGGACTCTTTTGGAGCAAATGAGCAGGAAAGATGGATCACAAAGCCGGCCTTAAATTGTGACAGAAAATATAAATGTCTTCGTCTCTACATGGTCGTATAAATCTAAACATTCGACCAATCTTGTAGCCTTGGCTTCTTTCCTCAGTATTACTAATTGATAATCTATTTTAATTACCCTTTGCACTCTTTCCTTACAAATTCCTTGTCTCACGAAAGGGGAATTACTTTAGCCGAGCTTTATCACGTGCCGCCCATACGATAAGACATCTGACTCTATCCCGCTTCATCTCCTTCCCCCAAATCACACGGCATGGAATCGTCAAGAACTCCAATCCACAAGAAGAAGAAAACTCTTAATGCGTGGGTCACACCATCTCTCACAAGGTTCCAATACTGACCAGCTGCAGGTGCCAAAGATGTCGAATGAGAAAAATAAAATGTTCGGGTTTGAATCCATGCCAGCATTGCACCTCAAGAGGCCGTGAGTGTGTATTCGATGACAGGGCAAAGAAACTTCTTGTTACGGAAGAGTAAGTATCCGAATTTATGAAGCACTCGCGCTTACAGATACGACCAAAGGTACCTCCAGGCTTTGCAAGCTCGTGCCTCTGTAGCGGCAGATGGCAATGAGCAATCCTCATCTTCAAGAAGAGCTGAGTCCCAAGATTGGCCAAGAAGGCACGTTCATCATGAGTTATCTGAAGTGAACGATCGCCCGTCAACTCCTTCGATAAATGTGGTTTGTTGGTCCATGTCATGTGTCGATCCGCATCAGCTTAGCTTACTGTTTCAGGGCCACTTAGAAATCAGAGATAATGGTCCAAGTTCGCCAGATGCTATTGGAGATGAGTATCGTATGTCTCTCATTAATCACCCAGCAAAAGTTTGATTTTAATCCCATATCCCAGGCCGTCTTGGTCACAGCTCTTCCTGGTCTTTCAGCCGTCGGGTGCGAAGCTTCATCGGTGATCGTGTCGGAGGCCACCAACTTCATGACAGCATCCCTATACATGACGGAGTATACGGAGTTCCGTGGCAGACACCGCCTCTAGACCTCTCGACTGTGGATCTTCCAACGGAGGAGTATGCCGAGTATCTAACCAATACTCTTCTCTTTACAATGAATCCCCTTTATTATTTGCTAGACAAGCAGAAATTCCTGACTGAACTCCATCAATTCTATACTGAAAGTTCCCTTGAAACTCCAAAGCCTTCAGGGCTTTGGCAAATTCAGATGCTAGTGGTATTTGCCTTTGGTACTTCAATTCTTTCTCGCGAAGTCGGCCCAAGAGGTCCCACCGGGTCGATATACTTTGCCAAAGCCATGCAAGCTTTTCCCGACAGCCACAGGCTGCGATATGAGCCCATCTTAGCCATCGAGGTTCTTTGTATGGTAGCTCTCTTCTCGCAGGCAATGGACATGCGACGGGCTGCTTATGACTTTGTGAGTAGTCCCCCTTAACATGTATGAGAAGAGCTGAGCCAGTCTAGGCTGGACAAGCGGTTCGAATTGGCCTCACTGAAGGATTAAATCGAAGATTCGATCCTCAACGAATCACTCGGGCTGAGTTTGAGCATAGAACAAAGCTTTGGTGGACGATTTATACAATCGAAAGAAAACTGTCAAGTCTTGTTGGTGTGCCATCAGCCTTGCACGATGAAGACATCCCCTTTCCCATGCCGCCAATTGATCCCTCACAGAAAAAAGATATTACAGTAGCGTTCCATATTGAGCTTTCGTCTCAATTAGGACATATTTTGACAGGTAACACTACCTCAAGTCTTTGACATCTTCTGTCGCAACCACTGATTCTTGGACAGTTGTGTATGGATTGGGACTCCAGAGACAACTTGGTGCAAAATTTATCGCAGCAGTACAGTCTATACTTCGAAGATTGGCAGATACATCAGCAATGCTCAATACGAACATGAAGATTGAGCTTCAGCGACCGGCAAATGGGTTCTCTAGAGCTGCTGCGAGCTTGCACTTATTACAACACCAAGTGAGTATCCCGAGCCTCTAAGTGCTTCGACACCAATGCTAAACTTGCGACGTGTACAATCCTCACAGTGCGGCCAATTCTCTTCTTTCTTTTGGAAACAAAACTATCTATGGCATCCGCTCCGCTGGTTTTGTCGGATGCCGTTATCGCCCTTCTCCGAGTTTGTGTCGAGTCTGCCCTCCAAGTTCTAAAGATCATCGAGGGTTTACGCTCTCATAATCTCGTTGGTGAGTACCTTTATCTGACACTCATGTGCTTGGTCTAATCCCTGAAGATTTGTTCTTGCCCTTTGACTTGGATGCTATGTTCGCAAGTGCTTTTGTCCTCATCTTAATCGACATTATTGCACCTGCAACAGCAGATCAATGGGAATTAAGTAAGGTTTTCAATCTCATGGATGAGATGAATCTGCGAGGTATCATCATCGCTGTTCCCTACAAGAAGGATCTGATGGAGTTGGACACACTTCGACAGCAACTGAAAATCAGCCAACTCCAGCTTTCGAGTCAAGAGATCAATCCATCAACCCCAGTTGTCCAAACAGCAAATGAGCTAGCTCTTGAACATCGAGAAACAGATTTGCCCTCCTACAACATAGGTCAAGACTTGATTTGGTCTTGGATGGCAAGTGACGCAAACGAACTGGGAGTTTTGCATCCAGACACTATTCAGTCTGCTATTGACGGCCTCAACTTTGACTTTTTGAATGATCCTACTGCGCTTGAAGTAGCTGGAAGTGAGTGGATGTGGGGTAGTGCCGTTCCGGGTGAATCCAACACGCCGAATCACAACATTATGTGATAGAGTGTATTTGGCGATCTCCAGTAACTGTTTGTATCCTGTAGCATTGATCATGGCTCGAAAGCTACTGGAAGAAAAAGCAGCCGCAAAGGCAAGAGGCTAATCGGAAAGCCTAGGAAGTGTATTGCGAGTCTTCGAAGCTCAAACTGTTCAAAGGGGGACACGTTGGGCTGAAACTCACAGTTTGGAAGATTGTCTTTACATCGATATGGAAGGAACGCTGGTTCTAAGGCGAGACCGTTCTGGTAGGTACCACCCGCAATTCGCTTGCCACAAATATTCATTGGCTTCAATTCGCAGCCTTGTCCCCAACAGTTTTCCATGCCACAGCAGAATCGCATGAAAGATGGCACCAATCGGTCCAGAGATTGAAGAAGTTGGCAATAGTATCAATACTACGAACGAAGGGAATCAGATCAGTCGTGTGCCAACTGTCAGCACCCATGGAGGTGAAAACTATCAGGGGCCTCCCACAGGCTTCGCACTCAGCTCTTCCCGTGCAGGAAAGCGCAAATCGAGTCAAATTACTGTTGATCCAGTAAGTCACTATTCTCCATGTGAAAACATCCAAGGTTTAACAAATGGAAGGAAGCTCCCCTCAGAGCCAGCAAGAGGCGCTCAAATTGGTCCCAGAAACGAGATCTTCCTCGCGCTACACCTACATACGATGAGCTTGCTCGAAGAAATGCTTCGATGCTAACTACCTCACCGGTGGCACCGAGATATGATTGGACGCGACGAAGCGATTCCAGATCATTGATGCTACCAACAATGAGGCCAGCTCCATCGCCTTCTATGGTCCTCAGTTTCTCTCCGCCACCACCTGCTCCGCAATTGATGTTGCCACCCCCACTACCATCTCGCATCTCACAACCGACACTTCTCGAACGCAACTTGAATACCGCACGTCCAATCAAGACCTTAATTACTCATGAAACTGAAGGAGGAACTTTGTATTTTGAAGGTTACGACGGCCTAGAATACCTGGACCGTGAGAACAGTTTGGCGAAAGACCTCAAGAAAGAAGAAGAAAAGCTGGATTTTTTTCTTAGAGTTGGTGCGGCGGGAGGATTAGTGAAGATTCTTCGTGAGCTGATTGAGGATCTTAAAGACCAGCTTTATTTGACCAGGGCTGAAAGGATGGGAACGTTGTGAGGAGGCTGTTGGATCGATTGCGGTACAGGTAGTCTTGGAGGATACCATTATGAGGAGAGGACCAGTGAAATAGTTCACGTGCTTGTCACATACCACAGAGTGCGGAATTAATTTTACATTCAACTCTTATCTAACTTGTCTATCTTTGTCGGTGTTTCCCAAGTATTTCTAATCAGTAGTCTACTCTTACCTCCTGTCTCTATCGCTCATAACCAAAGTTTCAGACGCTGATCCGCGGACAATGCTCTATGCCACCCTCAATAACTGACTCTTAGCTAACAACATGTTTAGGTCGAATTCTGATCAACACTTCCCTTCCTCTCCATTGCCTCTTCTCGGTCTAACACCGACTTCAATCCTTTCTTCTCGTCCGCCAACTCCGCAGCTAGACCTGGCCTTGGTAACTCGAAAGTCTCGCTGACTCGGCCATACATCATACCTCCAAGCTGTACCACCGGTCTGAGCTTCTCCAACTCCATCTCAACCTCCTTTCCCTCTTCTGCAACTGCATCTCCTCGAGCCCAAAATCTAACACCCTCAATAATCGCCAAGGCCCCGGTCGCCTTGCCCTCCTCTCCTTTGCCATGGTAATCTAGACTCTTCATCTCCAGCAACTTGCCCTCTATAGAAAATACCGCTTCTCCGACTCGTTTTGGCTTGACGAGTGTGCTTTCCTCCCCAGTAAGTCCAGAAAGGCCCATTCTGACACCTTAAACGGGACATCAAGACTCGCTGCGTTCATCCCCTGAACCATGTGCTCAGACACGATGTTAATGACGCACTCCCCCGTCTCTACCAGGTTACGCTGCGTGTCTTTGACGCGAGAGAGGCGCGCGCTGAAGCCCAGCACGAAGATTGGTGGATCGTGGTCCACGATCTGGAAGTACGAGAATGGCGCTAGGTTGGCGATTCCGTCCGCTGACACCGTGGACACTAGTGCGATTGGCCGCGGGATGGCGGACACGAGGAGCCTGTAGTTGGAAATGATTGTTCGGTCTGGAGACGATGGGTCGATTTCAAGGTGTATAGGAGCTTGGGAGGAAGGCTCGGTAGCTTTGGTTTGAGGTTTGGTAGTGGCTGATGGTGATGGTGAGGTGGCAGGTGCGGGGGAAGGTGATCCGTATGTCCATGATATCGCAGGCGGCTGTGTGGTGTATATTGGCAGAGAAGGGATGAATGGCGGCCTAGCTGCTTGAACTTTAGCAAATTCGGCGTATTTGGGCTTCAGGACGAAGGGATTTGCCGGTGCTGCACCAGCGTTCGAAGTGGTGTCGCTGTCGCCTGCCATCTTGGTGCTTTTTGATGAGAATTGCTTGAGTACGCGAGCTTTTTGACAAGTTTTGATAAGAGAAGAACTCCTCTCGCTTGGGAGCCCGAGAGGTAAAGTAGCTCTCTTGAACATTGTATGAAAGTTCCTCAAGGCAGTGTCTCAACGGGTGGAATGAGCTAGATATTGATGAGCATGTGACTTAAAGATCTGGGGATGATGAGACTTCTTACGGTACATATCCATGTTGAATGCCTACCCTTTCACCTATTGAGATGCAGCAAAGAGGTTATATGGTGCTTCGATACATGCGCCTTTTTGTCGATGTTGTGACTTGTTCTGGTTGGTGTCAGTCAGTGTTTTCAAGGTGCGGGATTGGATCCCGCTGGCCCCGCTTGCTTGTCATTGGCGCTCACATAGCGCATAGCACCACAAGCTGTCTCGAAAGGTCAAAGGAGTGCCAGTTGTTTTGTTATGATCGATCGATGCACTGGAAAAAGATAGTAGGAAGGTAGAAACGGTGTCTTAGTCCAACATAACACAAAACATGATAAGTCCAGCATCCAGCACGTGACCCAGTGCATGTCTTTCTATTTTCACACCTAAAGTCTCAACCATGAAGCATTAACAGTATCCTTCAAAGACAAAACTTTACTGGTCCAGATTTACATTTCTATGTCAAACTTGTAGCATATAGATTCTCATTCTAAAGCCACAAGATCCATCTCCATTGTCACCCCTGCCGGCAACCGCTTCGCCTCCAGACTACTCCTCGCAGGCTTGTGAGGGAAATACTGCTCATACACAGCATTCATCTCACTGAAGTCATCTAGGTTTGTAAAGAATATCTATACTTCCGTCAGCTTTCTTTCTTCCCTGATTTATCTTCTCTTTGTCAACCCTTCTGCCACTCCCTTATGAGAGCAACCAGAGGAAATCACCATCTGCGAAAGAAAAAAGGACAAGAAATACTCACGTTCACCTTGACAACCTTGTCTAAACTAGAACCAGCAGCTTCCAGCACCGTTTTGGCGTTTTTACACATCTGATGTGTCTGCTCTGTCACACTTCCAACGACAAGCTCGGTTTTATTATTCGCGGGAATCTGACCGGATACCCAGACCAGACCGTTGGCCTTTACTGCTTGTGACTAGAGTTTGAATGTTAGAAGTTGATACGTAGATATTCCGCATATTCTCAGGGCAGATAGTTCTTACATATGGTCCGATTGCTATGTTGGATACATATTAGCACATAAACTTTAGAGGAAGTAGATGAGCCCGCTTTATGTAGGGAGCACAAACGAGGAACGCCATCTTTGGTAAAGATAGGTGTGATCTTTGAACTCCCATCTCCAGAGGTGCTAGAAGACATTCTAGAATTTGTAGCGACATTCCCTAGTATCCCACAACCAGGCTGGCCAGATTGTCGAAGCAATAATTTTGAAGGACGCGCAGAAAGGGCTCGCAATGTAGCTGATTTTGAAAGCATAATGAATACGAAAAACAAATATATGAAATATAACGCTTTCCAACTTCAAGCTGATATAACAAACCATACGGCCCTTAACATACCAAACTCTTAGTTGAGCTTAATCAAGCCCCTCTGGATGGTGCGCGGGGGTAAATCCTCGGCTAAGCCCCTTATCCCCTTATCGCGGGATGTGATCCCGCGCTGACTCTTGTCCCACCACATCCATGCATCCCACTCATGCGGGCAGCCAGATCAACACGACAGATCCCGCAAGACGTCTAGACCGGCATCATATCGTTGTCTACGTTTCTATTTTCGAGCTCTTGCACATCGTACATGCCAGCTGGATTATTATCACAGTACTTGAAAAGATATTGAGTGATTCTGGAGGAAGAAATGGGGCGGGCTGGTGAGTCATGTGCTGGCTCCTGGCGCGGCCTCGAAGCCGAAGTTCGGAGCTTAGAGCGAGAAAGTACCTTTGAGTTTTTCCACCTTTGAATCACATTGTCCTTCGTACGCGATTTTGTTTGATTTTCTGCAGTTTGTGTGTGATTCTCCAGTATCGAATGTGAGTCAGGGCTGGAAAACTTGGCTAGCATAAAGAAGGAATGTTGCTCCAACCAAAACCTGCAGTCTTGCAACACCTTCGACGCGGTATCACAACATCTCGGCTTCCACTCATTGCAAGCCACAAAGTCCAATTGATCACTCGATCACCCTCCAACAACCATTTCCGCCTCTTCTCATTACATCGACCTCTCAAAATGCCTTCAGAAACAAAAGACACCATGTTCCCCCCTGGCGTTGGCACTTCCACTCTCCCCTCTCCATCTCTAGATGCAAGCACTACGTCCGCTTCCTCGCCGCTACCTACCATCGCCATCATCTCCCTGGGCGAGATGGGTCTCGGTATTGCCACCTTGCTCTCGCGCTACCACTACCCACTCATCACCAGCTTGTCAGGACGGAGCGATGCAACCAAGTCCCGGGCTGCCGCGCTCTCCATCTCCGACCTTTCGTTTCCTGCGCTCCTTGCAAAAGCAGACATCTTCCTGTCCATTGTGCCGCCATCAGAGGCACTGGCTCTCGCGGAGAAGGTGGCGGCTAATGTGCCAGCGGACAGGAAGAAGAAGCTGGTGTACTTAGATCTTAATGCGTTGTCACCTGCTCTGTCGAGGAATATTTCAGAACCGATTGTGGAAGCGGGTCATACTTACATTGATGGCTGTATCCTTGGTTTTCCGCCCAAATTCATCGAATCCGACCCTGCTGGCGGAGATATCTGGTTCCGTCCAGGGATTCCCATTTCTGGCGGCGTCTTGCCAGAAGCCTATGCACCGTTCGCTCAACTGTTGAAACTGGATCACGTGTCTCCGCAAATTGGCGCAGCGTCTGGACTCAAGATGTGCTTTAGCAGCATCAACAAGTCGTTGACAGCTGTGACCATTCAGGCTTACACGACAGCCACCTCGCTGGGAGTTCTCGAGCCGCTGAGAGGGTACATGGGCGAGTACTTCCCGGGCCTGAAGAGCGTAGGTGAGAGCAGCATGGTTGCGAGCCAGAGGAAGGCGTACAGATGGATCAAGGAGATGGAGGAGGTTGGCGAGACGTTTGCCGAAGAGGGAGCGTGGGAGAAAGACATCTGGAATGGCGTGGGCGGTGTCTTTAAGATTATGGCAAACGAGACGCAGCTAGGGAGTGCGGAGGGGAAGAAAGATGATGTCGAGGGCGTCGCAGAAGAGATGTGCAAGGCTCTTGAGAAGAGGAGAACGAGTGTTTAATGGACTTTGGTACTCGGAGATGTAGAACTAGGAACGGTGTAGAAGTGAGATAGAATCGGTTTGCAACAAAGACATAGAGATAGACATAGACGTAGACTTAGATTAAATAGAAGTAGAATACAAGTTCGCGATGAGCAAATATCCCAATGAAAGCAATCGGACTGCTGCATTTAGGTGGCAACGATTGTGGTGCCGTTGTGGAATTATGGAAGGAGTCGACAATACTCATGCAATCTTCAAGCAAAGGGACGCGACATCAAATGACAGCTTCGCGTCTCTCTTTGATGGCCCACTAGACCAATCTTCAGAAAGTTCCATCTCAATGCATAGGACCCGTTCTGGGTGGATCATCAACCTCCTTGGAAGTAGAAACCGTTCATGCATGGGAATGCAGGTGTGGATTTTGGTCACGCTTCGGTTTGAACAATCGCTGATCACCAATGCACCCATCAGAATCGCCCTGTCACTAGTCATGAAAGTGGCGATAAGGCGTCATGTAGTGAGTGATATGATGCAAAAGTGAGAGCTGATAGAGCTGCAAAGTTCCACAAAAACGATACCCACTTTCAATATCCATCAGGATTCGGCAGTAATACCCGGATATGACAAAAGGAGATGCCGACAGGAGCCATTTTTGGTTCTAACTGATAGCGAAACTGATAACGTGGTATTATTTCATAAGCAACCAATATTGACATGTGCTAACGTGTTACAATCTTACACCCTTCGTACCCACAGCTCAATAAGGCTTCACACCTGCAAGCTTCAATAGCTTATCGCTCAGCTCTGGAAGTTCGCGAGGCTGCTCTCTATCTCTTGGGTCTCTTGATCCATCCTCCAAATATGTTTCATTCGCTCTGATATTAATGTTGTCGTGGGGCCAGTGGGTCGTTCCACCCCAGGACTTGAAGATGGTCTGTTTCTTTGTGAGCGCTTCTTCGCTCGCGAGACGTGCTGGAGTATAAGCTGAGTAAATAACAGTTCGAATCTGGTTGCTGAGCTCGGTAGGCTCGCTGCCATAGTGGATTGTTCGGCTGTCCCAGAGGATCAGATCACCTGGCTCTGAGCAAACTTTTATTGGTGCAAGACCCTTGGCTTTGAACCATTCCAGCTGTGCTTTGCTGAAGGCGAACCAGTCGTCTCGCTGCCATTTCGACTTATCTGTCTGCGTGTCGAAGAATTCCTCGTTGTACTTATGGGATCCGGGATATACGACGAGACCTCCATCCTCCGGGCCAGAAGGAGAAAGATTGATTATTCCTTGCACACAATGGAGTCCTCGACGGAGTGGACTCTGGTCGATGTGCTCCCATGATTCCTTTCGTGGAACGTCTTTTCGGTTTGGGAGTGTGACATTCAGAGCATCAAAGCTGACAAGTAAATCTTCGGTTCCCCACAAGAGAGCGAACGCTTGCACAACACCGGGCTCCATCCTCGCATCCCACATGAACTTCTCGTGAACAACACCATATGTGCTGAAGGTGTTGATCTTGCTTTGCACGGGGAGGTTTTCCTTGATCCAGGTCTCGGGCTTGTTGAAATCAAGCTCGGTATCGAATGACTTCAGCCATTCGTAGGCTTTCTCCTGGTACTGGATCGCCCTCTCGGTCGGGATCGCTTGCTTCACAACCGCATAGCCATTTTCTTGAAGATCTGCCCGCCAATCATTATATTTGGTCTTTGGCCTATAGGAATTGTCAAATTTAATGCAAGGTGTGAACAAAAATAAACTTACGCTACAACATCTGGCACGGGAGCCTCGAACAAGATAGGCTCTGGTAAAAGTGCTGAAGGTGCCATGATTCTGTGTTTGAGGTGGTCGAAGTTGAGGCTGCTCTTACCCAGGGGCTTACTTCGGGAGACGTTTATATATCAGTGCCGAAACAGATGCCTGCGGATACAAACAGCCTTCCATCAAGTGGTGGAAGGCGTCCCCCTTCGGCTGAGGGGCTCCCATGTCAAAAGTGGGAGCGCGTGGCGCTTGCCAAGCAGGCGACGAACGATCAGAAAGATGTTCACCTCCGTCCGCTGATCATGTCTTCTCGGGAGAAGTTCGGGCGGGTTGTCGGTCCGCTGCATGAAAAGGATCCAACGGCCCTCAATAAAACATAGTGGTCGAATCGGAAAGCAGACAGAAGAGCAACAGATGCACGAAAGAGATCTTGTCCATCGTGCCGAGCGTGGCAACGACGCTCACTGGAGCTTGATGTACGCAAGGTTTTCCTATCCCGTTTCACGAAATACGCTACCGGAAATAGTGTGGTTTGGGCAATTGGTGGGAGTAAGATGAAAGAATGCAAATCGAGTCGATGTGGTATTGTTGTTGGATGATCGTAGGCGAATCCTCGGCTTCTGATCCCGTCGCTCTGATTGGCTTTCGGACCGCATCAATAATCACCCGAGTCACGTGTCGAGCCTTATGTCCACCTGCCGCACTCTAATGCCGGCCGGCACGTTCATCAATGGAGATGGTGTTCGATAGGATATCTTGCGGCTTGATAGGGACAATTTTCGAGATAATGAATGATAAGCCAGAACTGGCGGGGACAACACAAGGTATATCCAGAAATTGGGATCCGAGTAGACCGACTCTTTGAGGCAATGGGGGCGGCTCCAGTAGGAGGATAGAACCAACACACCGCTTTCGCTAATGACGCACCTACAGCTGCATGTTCGAGTCCTTCTCCGACACGACTCCTTCAACCAATATCAAGATGCAGCACCTTCCCCGGACTACGCAGCACTTGCTAAAGCATGCCGGAGCTACAAGGCCGATACTCGAATCACCTGCCAGCGTCTTACAGACCTGCAAGCACGCTCCCCGTTCCCTACAGCAACTGCGACTGGCTCACAACAAAATCCGCCCAGTAAAAAAAGTACTGCCACAACCGCCAGCATCACCACAAGTCACAGAGACCTCCCCTGCGAAGACATATGGAATATGGGCGATAGCGGCATTGTTTGTTGCCATTGGCGTTGGCAAACAGCTTGGAGACTCACGAGAGAAGAAGATCTTTGATCCGCCACGGTTCACGCCTTTCGAAATCCTCGATAGGGAGGAGGTTTCCCCCACTAGCATAATTCTCACACTTCGACCGCGTAATATTCCTGCGAAGAAGGATGCAGAAATAGCAGACCCATATAAAGCAGAATGGGAGAAGGGCACTTGGTCGGTGGAGTTCAAGCAACCGGAACTGCAAATCGCAAGACGGTACACACCACTTCCTCCTAATGAGGCAACGCCAAAAAGCGATCTGAGATTTCTGATTCGGAAAGAGCATAGAGGAGAGATGTCTGGATATCTACATACACTTCCAGTCGGTGCCGAAATTGGATTGAGAGGTCCACACGCAGAATACATCATACCAGAAAATGTGAATAATGTTGTCTTTCTTGCCGCGGGAACTGGAATCGCACCCGCTCTTCAAGTCGCCTATGCAATGCTGGAGAGAAGGGAAGCCAAGGGTACTAAGGTGCACATTGTGTGGGCCAATAGGAGGAGAGAAGATTGTGAAGGAGGAGTTGGCCATGTTCTGGCCAACCAGACAACAGGAGCCAAGAGGGGAAGAATTGTGCTAGAACTAGATGATCTACAGCGAAAATATCCAGGCCAGATTTCGGTGGACTACTTGGTTGATGAGGAGAGCAAGTTCTTGGATCAAAAGAAGTTATCACAACTGATCGTGCCTGGGACTACTGCCCCAGGAGACAACACCAAGCTGATCCTCATATCTGGACCAGATGGGTTTGTGAACTGCTTCGCCGGGCCAAAGAAATGGGAAGGTGGCAAGGAATGTCAAGGTCCTCTTGGAGGCATTTTGGGTCAAATGAAGCCAAAAGACTGGATCATTTGGAAACTCTGATATTTATTCCTTCCTACCAAAACACCCACGTTACCAAGCCATTGGACCCTCTTTGTTCGACCATGTACCCGTCTCGCCATCTTTTCCTAAAGTTGCCAACCTCACAGCGTTAATTGCGCCACTCTCCGCAGTCCCGAATCCCTGGAAGTTGTTGAGTGCTGTTGCGACATATCCTGGACAGGTCGCATTGATTTTCCATCCCTTGTCGCCGTAGATTTCCGCATAAGTCATGCAGAACTGGTTCACTGCGGACTTGGAGCTTCGGTATATGGCAAAAACTGCTGGAGTCGGCCGTACTCCGCCAATGCTTCCATGTGGTTGAAATCCGCCCAGTATAGACGAGACGAACACGATTCGTGGTAGCGAGGACAAAGAGAGAAGAGGTATGAAGGCCTCGGTTACAGCCATAGTACCGAAGACGTTCGTGTTATAGGTTTCTGATATCACATCCCGGAAACCTTTCTCTCCACGGATATACTGGTCATCAATCGCAATTCCGGCGTTGTTGATGAGCACATCCAGGCGTCCATGTTTGTTTTTGACAATTTCAACTGCGGCAGCGATAGAAGCGTCAGACACAAGATCAATGACGATGGATTCTACTGAAAAGCCTTCTGCTTCAAGTTTTGCAGCTGCCTCTTGGCCACTTGAAGCAGATCGACTACCCAAAAGGATGTGATAATCAGGATGCTCTTTGATAAGCAATTTTGCTGTTTCGAACCCAATCCCCTTGTTTGCACCAGTGATTAGGGCTATGTTTGAAGACGAAGAAGCCATATCGTTGTCACCGAGGAAGTTGGCAATGGAGACTTGTTGGATATGTGAAGGTTTCCAACGGAATTAACGAAAGTGCTTCCATGTTGTCTTTATACTTTCATCTTATGTTGGACACTTTGATAGTTGCTGTACTCAATGCGAACCCATAGATGGAGATCGGATTCTACAAGGTATCCGAACGAGGTTCAGTTACGGACTTAGCGGTCTTTACGGTGTGGCGGCGACCAGCATTCTCCGCAACCGACCTTCGAAGTGCGAATGTCAAGATATCAATGCATGATGTGGAGCACAGGAGTTCTTGTCATTGGTGGACTCAGCCGGGTATATAAGCCTGTCAAATGTCTAATGACGCAGGAGCGGGAAAGAGAGTACGAATAGACAGGCAGATGGATAGTAATCTACCTATCAGAAGCTGCTGTGGAAAATGAACCAATGTAAGAGCAAGAAATTTGTAAATATGTAACAAATTGTACATCTAGAAAACAAAAGATCAAGTAGAGCTTGGCCATAACTCCTCTATCCGATTCTCGTCTTGCTCTTCAACGCCCGCCGATCACCATAAATACGTTAATCAATACTCATACTCGGCCGTCTGTTCCTTCATCATCATTATCAGCCCAGCGCTGTTAGGATCCAAAAAAAAAATGTAAGAATGCCACGCTTGCACTCTCACATCGACGTCCAACATATCCTAACATACAACCACGCTTTGTGCTCCTCGCCATGCCCCTCACAAGAAATTCTAATGCACGCTAATAGTCATGCGCTTGTAAACAGGAGATACACAAAACAGAAAGCTCTCTGACGAGCTCTTTATCAAACAGATGTTTGGCTGGCTTTTTTCAAGCCTCTAGATCCATTCACCGTGAACTCGAGACTCGAGACTCGACATTCGACAGGCAATCCTGAAGAAATGCCATCCGACAACGACAGAACAAAGCTCAGCTACTCCTCGACACCGAGCTCTCGGAGCTCGCACTCGTATTGCTAATAGTGTAGCTCACGCTCGTGTGCTCCGTCTCTCTTCTCCTCGTCGGCCGCGCGAAGAAGAACGTCCTCGTCTCAGTGTCGCGCACCACGCGCGTGGTAGCGCTCATATCGCTATTCGGCGCCAGCGTCGGCAGCACGTTGGGATTGTGCACGTAGACGCTGGAGAAGGAGCTGCGGCTCGAGCCCAGGTACGGGGCCCAGTCTGGGTTGCGCGAGCGCACCCAGCAGGTGATCAGCATCAGCAGCAGGATGAAGGCGATGACGGAGCCGATGGCGGCGCCGATTACGACGCCGCTGGAGGGGGTGAGGACGCGGCGGGTACGGAGGTCGGGAGGTTGTTCCCTAGGTAGAGGGTTGTGGTTGTGAGGGTGTTGGAGATGGTGAGTGTGTAGACTATGAAGGCGGTCGTGGTTGGGTCGGAGGCTGCGCGGGGTGCCATGGTGGGGAGAGGAGGGGCGAGGCTGGGTGCCATTTTGTCCACTTCGCTCTCCGCTCTTTGGGGTTGATCCTCTCTTCTTTCCACCGTTGAAATCCGTCTATCCTCTTCTTTGTTGACTGGAAATTTGACGATTGGGCGAGCAATGAATGGACTCGTCTGGATGCGAGTGGATAAGTGACCGGTACGGTCTGGGCTCGCTATCGGTATTTGTAGCTGTGAACGAATAAACGAACAAATGAGTGGATGGACGAGCTGAGCTGATCTGATCTGGGCTGAGCCGAACTGATCCAGATATCAGATACCAAACACCAGACCAGACACCAGACCAGACACTAGATTGCAGATCTCGAAGGGCGAGCGAGCTAGTTGAGAGACTGAAGAATGTAGTAGCGGATGGAGGGTTGGAAAATCCAATTATTGGGATGTCAATACGCAGGGATTGCTAGCTTCCGCCGGGCACGACGAGGGTCTGCAGTGTGCAGATGCGGACGGGCCAATCCGTGCGAAGTGCATCTAAGACATCGATTGGATAGGCAACGGATGGCGGGGATGTGCTTGCTCATTCGGTGGAGATGCAGCTATGCAATGTGCGCTGCGATGAGAGAGCGTGTGCGAAGAAGTAAGTCTGAGATGTTAAGATGTCGAGTCGAGTAAGTGTTTTCGTTTGTCTCGAGCAACATTCGGGACTGGGACGGGTATTGTTGAAGTACCTTTCCTTAAGGCTGAAGATTGAGGCGGAAGACGATCCCCGCTGGCCGAGTTGCACAAGCGAAGACAGGGAGTAGCGAGCGTGCAATCCGAATGGGAACAGTGCGTTGGCTGTTGACATGGCAACAAAAACCTACTCGGCATCGGGAATTCTGTCACATGTAGAGTCGGAAAAAGTTGGAGAGGGTTTGATCCGTTCTTGGGAGTCGGTTGTTTGGAATTACGAAGTCCACGTATAAGTAAGTATGGATACTTTGTGTATTAATCTGTTGTGCCCACTTAGTGACTTGAGTTACCTTCCGAGAGATAGGTAATTGAGAGAAACTGCTCTTTTGTGTAATGGCCTTGACCAATACGTTTCCCAAAATCGAAGCAAATGCCTGCAATCTGCTCTAAGTTTGTCTTCAGAAAGGCTGTTACTTTCAGATCCCTATTTGATCGGACAAAAACACGGATTTGTAATCTGTAGAGACACTAGCTCAAACTTGCACTTGAGCAATGAGCAATGCGTTTTTCCCCTAGCCCTTCTGAAATTATATACAAAGTTCAAAGATATGCCAGGAGATCATTAAATATAAAGTCAAAGAAGCTGCCGTTCTTGCTCAGAAGAGAAAATAACAATTGCTTACGAATTGGCTACAATCATATTCATCACAAAAAATTTAATAAAAACATTAATGACCATCCATCTAAACTCGTTTTATGCTTCAATAATTCATGGCCTATGCGATACACAGATTCGAGAGGGCCAGGTAGTACCGGGGTTTCAGAAGGTCGGATTTCGATTTTGGGTTGTATGTAGGTAGCAGAGGTTTGCACGTGTAAGGTACACACACGACGGGTGCCTTTACAGGACATTATTAAAATAAGAGCGATATAAAATGCTTCAGGCGGCTCTTGCATTTGGTGGCTTTATACACTCCGGTTATCGTAGGAGGTTTTTAAAACTTAATTGGGCCGTGCCAGAACTTAGAACAAGTTCCTATTCCCCCGTTGTGGAATATGTCATATGTACCGTCATGCTCACTTATCAAATAACTGGGACGCCGAGCGTCATTCCACGTACGCACTAGAGACTAAAAGCGTTTCATGCATCCAATTTCAAATACTCAACCACTACTTAACGCACAACTGATAAATTGTATGCAATTGAAACTTATGTAGAAGTGTGATTGAGAATTTTGCTGAGGACTTGTGTGTACCGGAATAGAGCAAGTCCAAGACTTGAATATACTTATTGACCATTTGGGAAAGGAAGCAGTAGCTTTTAAATTACGAATGCGTAGCGATGCGGAACTAAACTCGTACGGTACCGCTGAAGCAAGGCACAGAATCTCGTGAAGCAGAAATCCAGGCAAATAAACCCACGAAAGGCATCTGTACAACAGAACACTTGTTCATTCTATGATATCACGCAACCGACTAATCAGTAAATGATAAATGCTCAGGTGGCCACATGATATATTCAGTGATGCTAATATCATCACCTCTTCTTCTTTCCATTGGCTGACTTTGGCCCATTTGTTCTCTTGGCCTCCCATTTCTCCCAGCCAGCTTGGCAGAGATCTTCTTCCACAACGAGATCACGCATCCGGAATAACCTGAAGAGGTAGTGATCTAATGCCCAGGCCAACAGACCAGTCTGTCGAACAGCGCTTGTGACCCCAAACCATCCCACGGCAGTCACAGTACCAGCCGTAAAGCCAACCAGTACCTGCTTCTCCGTGTGATAACTCAAGTATATCCTACTCCATGCCACCAGCCCGGCACACACCATCGCCAGCCCGGACAATCCTAATCTAGCGACCAGACTGAGGGGTGTATGCGATGGACTCGGTTTCTTTGGCACATGGCGGAAGAGCAGGAACAGCGTCAAGCTCACCGAGAAAAAGGCGACAAATTGAGAGTGCGAAGACGGCATCCCGTATCCCTTCCCATGCATCTGCTTCGGTCGTTCTTCCTTGAGGATTCGCTTCAGGGCAAAGTTCAGAGCTTCACATGCCATTTGTCCGCCAAACATAAGGAGTATCTCAACCTCGCGCGTGGACCAGATCAGAGTGGCATAGACGATACAGAGGCCCTGGGGCACGAGAGCGAGCCAGGCGCAGAAGTAAGAGACGGGATCAGTCGGATCCTAGGGAGGTTAGCAGATGTGACAGAGGGCAGTTGACGGGAGAGATGTACATAGTGGACATGCGTCAAGGAGAGAGACGCGAGAGCCACCGTTTCGGCCATTTTGTGAATAGAAATGTTTACAAACTAGGTGTAAGGAATGGTACCGCCTCCAAGTATCCCCCTCAACTGCGCAGATCTTCGTCGTTGGATTCTGCCACAGCCAGTTCGAAAGTTTAGCAGCCCTGCAGCAGCGTCCCAGGGTCGTAGGGCGGCAGCAGCACAGCCAAAAGCGGCTCTCCGATATTAGTCATCGGCGAGGAGTGTGTCGGTCGGCAGCAGCACCGCCCAATCCAAATCCATATTAGCAATCGCAGCTCGATATTTATTTCTACCTGCCTCGTCGCCACATTCCATGCAGATTTCCACGCACGTTCTGCCACTTCTCTCTGTGCTGCGACTATAATCCCAAGGAAACCTCAACTCAGACTTATGAGACGTATCTCTTCCCTCGTTCGAAGCGCAGAAGTTGCCCCGCCATCCGATCGGTGACATTCGGCCAGCAATGGAAGACGAGCGCCAGACTGAGCTGGATTGCATAGCTGCTATATTCCCCGAGATACAAATTGATCCGCAGAATCCGTTCTGCGCGACGATTGACATACCGGTGCATCCCACTGCACCCGTAGAAGTCAATTTCCCAGCAGCATCGGACGGTGGAGGGGCAGCGTTGCCAACCCCGCCAGGATCCGCCACTTCTGGGCAAGAAAAAGACGAAAATGGCAACGCACCGGCGAACAACGTCGAGTCACATAATATATCATATCTACCATCTATCCAGCTACGTATAACATTGCCAGAGGGCTACCCAGAGGAGAAACCTGCCAAATTCGAGCTCTCAACAACCCCGCAGTGGCTCTCACGAACATATCTCGAGGAACTAGAGAAAAATGCGGAACACATGTGGGAGGAAGCTGGGAGAAGCTTAGTGGTCTTTGAATACATCGACTCGTTGCAACAAGCTGCTGAAAATGCTTTTGGATTTTCGAAGAGCGATCAAAAATTGGAGATTCCGCAGGACTTTATGATCTCCCTATTGGATTTTGATATCAAAGCAACACAAGCTGCATTTGAGAAGGAAACTTTTGACTGCGGTGTCTGCCTTGATCCCAGGAAAGGCAACGTTTGCCACCGGATGATCGATTGTGGTCATGTCTTTTGCGTCCAATGCCTCCAGGATTTCTACAACAATGCAATCACTGAAGGAGACTTGGCATCAGTCAGGTGCTTAGCACCGGATTGTGCAAAGAAACGCGAGGAGGCAAGACCAGCGACCAAGAAGCATCGCAAAGCCAAGACGCAGCTGAGTCCCAGCGAATTGCTCCAGATTCCCCTAGAGCATGAGATGGTGACTCGGTACGTCAAGTTGAAGCATAAGGCTGAGCTGGAATCGGACAAGAATACCGTCTACTGCCCGAGAACATGGTGTCAGGGAGCTGCGAAGTCGAAGAAGCACCGAAAACCTTCCGGATTCGACGACAATCAGAGTTCAGATGACGAATCAGAGTCTGAAGAGAATGGAACAGCTGCAAAGTTTGAGGCTGGCAACGATTTACTGGCAGTTTGTGAAGATTGTGGCTTTGCATTTTGCAGTAGGTGTTATACTTCCTGGCATGGCGAGTTCAAAATGTGTGCGCCCAAGAAGCCATCAGGAGAGCTTACCGAGGAAGAGAAGGCTTCTTTGGAGTACTTGAGAATGCACACCACGCCATGCCCAACTTGCGCATCACCTGCTCAGAAGACGCATGGCTGTAACCACATGATTTGCTTCAAATGCCACTCGCATTTCTGCTACCTCTGTTCGGCCTGGCTACAACCTTCCAATCCGTATGAGCATTACAATACGGAGACAACCGGATGTTACATGCGTCTATGGGAATTGGAAGGAGGTGATGGTGATGATGTCGGAATCGGGTTTGGGGGAGGTGTTCGTGAAGTCGAGATTCCTGCAGAGGTTGAAGAGCCTGAGGATGAGGAGGAGGAGATAGTGGAATTCATTGATGTGCCAGTAAATCAAATGGACATCCCCGAAATTGTGGAACCGCCGGATGAGCCACGACAAGAGCTTCAGAGAGAGGGTCCTTTGGTTTTACGCATTAATCAGATGGCCCCTCTACCACCTCCAGCACCTGCGGTTCCAGATCCGCCACCAGCTGTTGGTAACCGACGCAGAGGACCTCAACGCCCAGGGCCACGGAATCCACCTCCGGCCAGACGTCCGGCACGTGGTAATCCGCAAGCAGGACCAAGAGGTGGTGGTCGGGGACTGGTTGCTGATGATCCAATTGCCCGTGAGCGAGCAGATCGGGCCTGGATCCAGATGTTTGTGCAAATGGCACAAAATGACGAAGAAGACCTGCTGGACGATGACGAGGAAGATGGTGCAGCTTGGGAGATTCCTGTCCGGTGAGATGGGTCGTTGAGGCCCAAAGTTGACGAGCGTTGAGTGTTAATGAGTTTCATGCATTCGAGAGCATGGGGATGCGTTTATTGATTTTGGCATAGCGTGGGAAGCGAGGCGTTTGGAGTTTCTGATTTGACTTCTCTGCAGCTTGCACAGATTGAAGGAAAATCGAGAAATATGATGGCATGGTATCGGATGGTATTGCATGACTTTCGAATCAATCTTCGTAGATAGACACTATGAACATATTCCTATAGCCTATTGTCTTGTTATCATCTTGTCATCGCCGTCAGAGTTCTACAGCCAGTCACTTTAGGTCTTGTTCATTTTGTTTCAATGCTAGATCAATCTGCATGTTTTACACTACCTTTCATTATTCTCTACATATAATTACTCCTTTCTTCATTTACAGTGATTCTATAGGGCTAGATCCACAAATCCTGGTATTCACTTGATGACATCACGAGTTTCTGCTCCCTTCAAGACCTACCTACCTTAGGTAACTGACATATCCACACATCCCCATCCATCCCCAAACACCCATCTTCTCCCCCTTCAACAACCCATCATCCTCACAATTCCCTTCCTACTACCTCAAAATGCCATCCCCATCTCCTCAATCCCTGGAGCCACACCCCGACCCCGTGGCACTAACAGCCAACAGCAGCGACGACTCATCATCTCAAAACAGCAAAGCAGGCATAGACTACACGCCGCACCCAGCGTCGTCCATCCCTCTCTCGCCGGAGCGCCAGAAGATCGTCGATGCCATCTGTGCGCTGTACTCGGGGAGCGCGGCTGATAAGGAGCAGGGAGAGAGGGATATGCAGGTTTATGCCCGGGAGGCGATCTATGATGACCCGTGGAGTTATTGTGATACGCGGTTTAAGATTGCAGGGCAGTGGTATGGTGTGTTTATTCTCTCTTTTTTCGTTCCTGTTTCCATTTCCTTTGCGTGCGTGTGTACTTCAGATATACTTTTCTCTTAGTACGGCGTATCTATCTGTCTTTCTACCTGTCTACCACTACGTACCCAACCACACCAAAAAAATATATATAAAAAAGAACACCAAACTCATGAAATTCCGCACAGGCATACCAATCATCATGTCCTCCTCCCGCACGCTCGCAACAGAAGTCGTAAAATCCGACACCCACGAGCTAGTCTTCAAACTGCAGCAAGAGTACTCACCGCGCGGCCTACCGCTCTCCAAGACCGTAGACTCGCTCGTTTCGCTGGCGCTGGAGAAGGATGCGGACGGACAGGAGAAGGTGAGGTATCACAAGGATATGTGGAACGAGAAGGATTATAGTCATGAGGGGTTGGGGAAGGTGATGAAGACGCTGAATGGGGATTATTTGACGGCTGTTACGAGGCCGCCGGGGAGTTTGTGAGTTGGATGGCATTGGATGGATGGGATGGGATGGGATGGGAAGGGGTTAAGTCTGATGATAATGAGTATTATGAAATCGAACTTCGTTACCGTTCCCTTGCGTATGTTATATAGTAGTATCTTTAAAGTTGCACTAAGGAGGTGAAGAAGTAACACGTGAATCGATCTTCTTGCGTCGCTTATGTCCTGGACATAGTGCACACCAAGTGAAGATCATCTACCCACAGAAGGCGGTGCATGTATGCAAAAGGCGTTGGCTGCTTGTGACAGTCAGGTGAGATGAGATGAGATGAGATGAGATAAGCTGAGATGTGAAGTGGGAAGAGGAGGTGAGGGCGGTGCAAAGATAGGAGTCACTCGGGTGGCTTCGTGACTAGGTATGACACGAGGCGTACGCGCGGCTGACTTGGTGGTGTCAACCAGCTGCTTCAAATCCAGGTACGAGAGGTGTGTAAATACCCGTGATCACGGTGGACCGACAAGTACGAAAGTAGACACAAATATTGTCGTAGAAGTGGAAGAGCGAATTAATAAAGGCTAATGGAGAATTACAACATGCGTCTATCATTTAAACGTCACCTCTTTGAGGCGGGTATCATCTATACTCTACTGTACTGTAGTACACGGCACATTCATCTCTGGAACCGTTTCCAGAACTTCCAGCCCACCTCTTCGTCACCGTCACCCCTCATGCGCGCACTTCCCTTGTCTCTCCCCTTGATGCGCCAATAATACATGGGCACGCCGGCCGCAATAAAGAGCACGACGATCAGCGTCTGCAGAGGCTCTGCAAATACTGCTCGGCTGAGCAGGAACAGGCTGACGCAGCAGAAGATGATAGGCGTGGTGATCCACGTCCGGTACGGCCGTTCGAGATTCGGCTCCTGCACGCGCAGGATGATGAGACCCAGCACCGTGAGAAAGTAGAATGTGTAACCAGCGACACCGTAGAAGGTGACAAGAGTGCCGAACTCGCCGACGAAGATGTAGCAGCATGTTAGGGCTGCGTTGAGGAGCATGGCGTTGACTGGTGTGAAGAAGAGGCCAGTCTCCTCATCTCCGAAAAGACGAGCGAGACGCGTGCTAGCCCAGTGACGGGTGTGTAACTGGTTTGCGTTCTCTGCACTCTTTCCGATTCCAATCTTACCAAACATCTCGGGGAGATAGCCTTCTTTCCCTGCGACATACACTAAACGCCCTGAAGTAAAAGTGGTTGCATTCAATGCACCGAAGCAGGATGCTGAGACGATGAGGGCAAGAATGAGTGAACCTATTGGGCCAAAGACTTTGTTGCCAAACATGACAGCAACGGTATTGGAGCTGTTGATGACTTTCAAAGGTAGAACAAAGATGTAGGCCATGTTGGCGAGGATGTACGAGAGAATGACCAGAGGCATGGCTGTGTGGATGACACGGGGGAGATCTCTGGTTGGGTTGCGGAATTCTCCTACCACATAGTTTGTCTAGAAGAGTTAGCAAATCGAAGTGTATGAAAGAGAGCCAAACTGACATTATCCCAACCGTCAAATGCCCAGAGCCCAGCGTACAGGGCTACGGCCCATGAACTGGCACTCGTGCTCGTCCCCTCCAGCCATCCCACGTTTTTCCAGTCCTGGTTCGGCTTCCCATCGTGAGAAAATCCGGTGACAGCCACCACAATCCCAATGATTGTAACTCCCAGTAATGCGATGAATTTGAAGAACATGAACATATCTCCCATCTTCGTTCCTAACTTCGTCGAAACACAATTCAAGACTGTGACCGAGATCAAGCCAACCAAGGCCACACTCTTGTTGATCCATACACTGACGTTCTCTGCCTCTGCTCCAATAGCGGCCCGCACCAGATATTCTCCCATGATTATAGATATTATAGCTGTCGATCCTGGCTTCAAGACCATCACAGAGCACCACGTAAACAGAAAGCCAAAGAGTTCCCCAAATATCTTGGACAGGTACACCTGTGCCCCTCCATTCAGCGGTATGGCCGCACCGAGCTCAGCATAACTCGCAGCTCCTGTCCACGCCAATACACCAGCAATCGCCCACACAAGCAAGGATGCTCCTGGTGAACCAGCATTCAAGTTGACCTGACTTGGTGACGAAAAGATGCCCGACCCTATTATCAACCCCACGATCAACGACAGTCCGTTCAGGAACGTCAACGTCTTGTGTCTCTCCAACGACTCCCCACCCATCGCATTCTGTATGGCACTCGAAGTGATCGGGGCCCCTATCGCCGCATAGCCGTTCGCCGTGGCAGAGACGGGAAACAAACTCGAGGTGAAGTCGAAGGCGGAGGAGATGCTGAAGGTGCGGCCATGCCCGGGTCGACCACTCGCGGCGGGGTTCATATCGTCCAGCGGGTCGTCTTGTTCCAGCGAGAGCTTGCGTGAGGAGGTTATGCCAGAGCGCGAAGAGGACGACGACGAGGACGTTCGCGGACCAGGTGAGCTGGAGGCCAAACTGGCGAGCTCGAGAGAGTCACGCGCATTAGGCTGGAGGTTGGAGTACGACCGAGACATCGTGGGTGTGTGAGTGTGTGTATTCCTTTTTATATGGACCAGAGCTGCATGCTGGTCCGGAGCGACGCGGATTGGAGAGAGATAACGTGGCTGTCGCACAGTTTCCTATCTAGGTTATCGTCGCAGCTGAGGGGGGAAAGGCGGTGCGAGCGAGGGAGCGTGCTACGCCGAGCAAAATATAGTACAGAGAAGGAGGCGAGCGGCAAGGGGAAAAGCAGAAGTATATGAAGCGGGTTGATAATTATGTAGTGAGAACTGAGAGATGGATGCCGAGATGTCGAGGCCTATTGGAAGCGCACAAGGAAAGGAAGGGGTCGTTATTTGCTTTGTCCAACTTGCTGCAGCGAATTGGCGGGCGGCCGCTCCAAACAAGGGTGCGAGCCGCTCTGAGCATTACGGCAGGCGACAGGGGCGACGAGACGGACATAAAGAGGGAATAGAGTATATATATATATCGAGGAATGGTCAGGATACAGTTTGGAGATTCGGAGGAGAGATCATGCTAATAGCTGTGCACCATTTGAAAATCTTGAGACTACGCTTTCAGCAATGCCAATATCACTTTGCAAGGCACTCGGAGATATAAAGCTTCTTCCCTGTGGATTCGATCCGGAAGAATAGAGAGACTGCATCGCTTAAAGAGATTAAATACAGCCTTATTTGTATGCTACGACAACATCACATCTCAAGGTACCTACCTTACTACTGGGGAAGAACCTCATTAACGCAAGATCCAGAGCTGTTTGTTGCCTGGCTGCTATATAAATGTACTGTGAACCACAGCCTCAGCTTCTCACATAACACCAAAACATGTCGTTTCAATTGTTTAACGCCAATCATCGGATCTCCTTCTTACCTGGCTAATATATACATGTAATGTGAAGCACTTCATCAGCTTCTCACATAACACCAAAATACGTCGTTTCAACGATTTAACGTCGTTCATCGGATCTCCTTCTTGCGGCAACTGTCCTTTATTCCCCAACAGATGACGTCTCAGGTAGTCCTGCATATCCAGCGCTCCCGCCCGCCGTAAATTTATTCAAGCTCTGCCCCACAAAAACTCCAGAGCTTCAAGCGCGTTCATGAATCAACCAAACCACCATGCCGCTACTCACATAGCAAACTATGCCCGAATATGATGATACGGGGGCAATTGGTAGAGGCAGAGCGGCGGCGGGCTGCCGCTACCGTCCTGTTCTCATAACACGTCGGCACCAGTCGCAGTTCGCTATCGACCTCACAAAACTTGATCAAGAATGGCGAGACAGACGGGACCTCAGGAATCAGAAGAAGGAAGTGCACACCTGGTTCGAAGAGAGATTTGGAGATGGCACACATCGAAAGGCTGCGAAGCGCCCCAAGAAATACCTGGTGCCAATGTTCCCATACCCCTCAGGAGATCTGCATCTGGGTCATTGTCGCGTGTACACCATATCCGACACTTTGGCACGGTTCTGGCGCATGAAGGGCTTTGATGTGGTGCATCCAATTGGGTGGGATGCTTTGGGTCTGCCGGCAGAGAACGCTGCAATTGAAAGGGGAATCGATCCCGGGACTTGGACCAGAGACAACATCAAGAAGATGAGGGGACAATTGGCGGAGATGAACGTCGAATTTGATCTTGACAAGGTTGGTCTTCCTAAACTTCCGCGTCTCCAGGCTCCAGGCTGATCAGACCAGGAACTTGCAACTTGCGATCCGACCTTCTACAAGCAAACACAGAAGATATTCCTTCTCTTGCACGAGGCTGGTTTAGCATACCAGGCGGAATCCATGGTAAATTATGATCCTGTCGACAAGACGGTGTTGGCAAACGAGCAGGTTGATGCAAATGGAAACTCCTGGCGATCAGGCGCGAAAGTCGAGAAACGAATGCTGAAGCAATGGTTCCTGAAGATATCACATTTCCGGCAGCAGCTGCTGGACGATCTCAAACAACTGGAGGGGCACTGGCCAGAGCGGGTGTTGACGATGCAGAAGAACTGGCTCGGGAAATCTACTGGAGCCCGAATCAAGTTTCCAGTCACGGCTTACAAAGGAAACTCTAAGTCGGAAATTGAAGTATTCACAACCAGACCTGACACACTCTTTGGCGTACAGTATATTGCATTGGCTTCAACCCATCCGATCGTACAGAGTCTAGCAAAATCAGACGTAGAGTTGCAGGCGTTTTTGGACACCATTCCAGCATTACCACAGGACTCCAAAGTCGGATATCTTTTGCCGCATGTTCGAGCCATCAATCCCTTGGCATACGAAGAATCAACTCCAGATGCCGCCAAAGCGTCACTACCTATTTATGTAGCGCCCTACGTGCTAGGAGATTATGGAGATGGTGCTGTGATGGGCGTGCCTGGTCATGATGTTCGAGACCATAGCTTTTGGAAGCACAATCGATCTGATGATCCAGTTCGATTTGTTGTTTCCCAATCTGAGGACGAATCAACCACGGCTTTGGAAAGACGACAGCCATTTGTTCATCATGGTCATATGACCAGACACAGCGGTCCATTCGCTGGACTTCACTCAACCAAAGCTTCGGAACAAATCGTTTCTTTACTCGAAAGTAAAGGATTCGGGTCTGCAGCAGAAAGTTGGCGACTCCGGGATTGGCTAGTAAGTCGTCAGCGGTACTGGGGCACGCCTATTCCCATCATTCACTGTGGTACTTGCGGTCCCGTTCCAGTTCCAGACGATCAGCTGCCCGTCGAATTACCAGATGTAACCAGCCATTGGGGAAGGGTAAAGCTGGTAATCCTTTAGACGATGCTCATGATTGGGTCAATACATCGTGTCCAAAGTGTGGAGAAGCCGCAAAACGCGAAACTGATACGATGGACACATTTATGGACTCAAGTTGGTACTTCATGAGATATCTGGATTCAAAGAACAACAACATGCCAGTCTCCCCCGAGGCGGCAAATGCGGGGCTTCCTGTTGACTTGTACATTGGGGGCAATGAACACGCCATTCTTCATCTGTTGTACGCTCGGTTTATTTCCAAATTCATGGCCACCACAAAATTCTGGCCCGAGGGTGCTAACGTCAACGGGGAACCATTCAAACAACTTCTGACCCAGGGAATGGTGCTTGGCAAGACGTACTCGGATCCCGAAACCGGAAGATTTCTAAAGCCTGCAGAGATGGAAATGGTCGGAAAGCCAACCATCAAAGCTACAGGCAAGACTCCTCGGGTCTCTTTCGAGAAAATGTCAAAATCCAAGTTCAACGGCGTTGACCCTGGGACATGCATCGCCAAATATGGAGCAGATGCAATACGGGCCCATATCCTTTTTCAAGCACCAGTAACCGAAGTTCTCGAATGGGACGAGGAAAAAATTCTTGGTATTACTCGCTGGATGAAGAGACTTTACGAATTTATATGTTCACAGCATTCCAATCGCTGGTTAATCGAGTCACCCCTTGTCGTTCTACGTGACACTCCCAAGGCCCAGCTTCTGCTGGCGGCAGAGAGAATTGCAAATATGGCGAGCTCCCCAGCTACTACTACCCACACCTTATATGCACGGCGGGCAAACGCAAATGGCGGATCGGGGAATCATTTATTCATAACACCCCAGAAAGAGTTGCTCGAGAAGATGCTCATAGAGGATTCGAAAACCTGGCGTGCCGTCCAAAAGACCTTAATGAGCGTCACAGAATCATACAGCAAAACCCACGCTCTCAACACGGTTATATCAGATCTCATGCTGCTGACCAACAGAATAATCGAGCATTCCCAAGCGCAGCTCTCGGATCGTGGACACGAAGCGGTGGCCGATTCTGCTATATTCGTGCACCTGTCACTCAAGGAGCTACTGAAGATGATGGCACCTGTCATGCCTGCATTTTCAGAAGCATGCTGGGCTCAAATGTCACCTCCAAAGTCAACTCTCAAAAGGCGCATAGTACGGATGTTCTTGCGCCGCTTATCGCCATACCAAGAAGCCAGCCAAGAAATGAGTGCCATGCACGGCTCTATCTTTGACGTCCCGTGGTCTGAGCCTGACGGCACCTACGAGATGCTTGCCCCGACGACGCAGAAAGTCGCGGTCCAGGTCAACGGGAAAGTGAAGTTTGTGGTCAATCTATCTGTGCCTGACGCGAAGCTGCTTAAGAACCAGACGCAATTGGCCAACTGGGCGACAGGAGAGATCATGAAAACGAACGACGGCAAGAAAAGAATGGTTGGTAAATGGGAGCCCGGGAAGGCGAAGAAGGTCATTGTTGCAAATGGAGGGAAGACGGTCAACTTTGTCATTCCGCCTTGAGATGTTGTATAGATACCCCACTCTGATGTAAACTGTATATGTAGATGTATGATATGAAATTGTATATATTCACGTTTCTTTATGTTTACTTGTGATGGGCAGCCAGGGGCTAGTCGCGTGGTCGTATTGCGAGGTATGGTGTGTCCTGTAAGAAATAGGAAAGTAAGCCTGATGAAGGGAATGTACAATAACTAGAACATCATGCCCTTCTACTCATCTTTCAAAGGCCTCAAACCTCTCCTAAAATCTCCTATACATACATCTCTACCCAAGTGCATCTCTTGCTTCAGCACTGAATGCAACCCTTCCAGGTTACCTTTGACTGCCCTGGTCACTGACCACCCCACCATTCGTCTCTCATCCACCACCGTGCGCATGACCCCACTTTTACCACCCACACCATCCATTCACCTCCCCTGCGCTTCTACTTCCCTTTTTCTAGCGTACATATATTCACCTAAGCCTTCGTCCTCCATCAAATCCAACAAGATCGCTTAGCTCAGTTGGTTAGAGCGTGGTGCTAATATCTGGGAAACACCCTGATACGCCAAGGTCGCGAGTTCGACCCTCGTAGTGATCACTCTGAACAATTTTTTTGCTTTTGTTTTTTTGATGGAGAGAGAGGGGAAGTTGGAGTGGGAAGAGGCTCTGCGTGCTATGCTTTTTTTTTTTTTTTGGCTGCGGTGCGTGGTTGGATTGATGGATGGGTGGGTAAATGGGAAGACTTCGGGCGGGTGGTGACATGCATGTATGCATGTGATATTGACGTGGTGGGGTAGTGAGAGCTATTGGGTATTTTGTTTTGGTCGAGTTGGTTGAGGCTTAAGGTATTGGAGATCATGATCGAGGCTCAAGTGAATGGATGCGTGCCACGGAGAAGATGCGCGTTGTCAAGGGCAATTTCCTTGCAGGGTCACTTAGTGAAGAGGGATAGCGATTCAACACCCTAATTGTCACTTAAATCTGGCTTCGTAGTCATATGAAAATGAGCATATATTTGTCTTTGACCCGTACAACTTTATGAAGCTTCTACACGTTGTAGTTCAGGATCCCGGATCATCCAACACAATGTCTTCCAAGCTGTGGCATTTAAAGTGTTCAGCGGGGCTGAATGCGCCTTCGTTATTGGGGCACACCTCCCTGGTGGATCCGCTTCCTCATTCGGCTGGCAACCGAGCAACACCAACTTCACCCATTCCACGTTGAAATGTGTTTTCATCATCTTTGACACTTTGTGCAACAACTCACCATGGAGCATTCTCTACCCAGCCGATATACTTCCTGTGTAATCTGATCTGCGCAGTCGCGGTTCTCTTGGTGGAATTTCTTCAAGTGAAGCATCCCCAAATCCGTCTCAATATTGTTTTCTGGAGTGGCTTGCGGAAGCGATTGGTTCTGGGTCGGTCGTCCATCATCTCTCTTCTCGGCCGCAAGACAGGACACCCTCACAGCTGCATAGGTCTCAATTGGCAAGGTGGAGGGTGTGACTGGGAGCTCCAGCTCACATGCGGCGACATCTTCCCCTCTCGTCCTGATTTCTCGTCACCCCAGCTGGGCGACTTGCTTTTGCTGCCGCTTTTGCTTCTCGTCATATGTTTAGATGCTCCAAGACACTTTGTAGATAGGCAAAGCTGTCACTTGACAGACTTGGAGGGCGATTGCGTTAAAAGAGCGTTGCATTGGCGCGGAGCTGTCAACTTTCGGGCGCTCTTGCTTCCTTTGGGAGCCGGAACATGGGCCATGTCAATGTTGGAAGATAGACAGCTGTTCGTCGCCGAGCTATCTAGTGGCTTTCCCAATATGCATCCTCCTGAATTCTTATCAGCAGTTCCCCGCCTTCTTGTTCTCATTGACTGCAAGTGTCCCACACCTATTGCACTGCCATCGGAGGGGTTCTGCGAGAGATACACGTGATGATATGCACTACTGCTACGTAAGAAGGAGCTTCCCACAGGGTAGAGGGGTAGGCGGGCTATGTTACTGCACTGCCTCAGCCGTAGGAGGAGATATAGCTATACTTCCCTTCCATTTGAAGTTTGAAAACTTAAGACGATTCTCTTCCTCTGGACAATGGCAACATGAAATTGAGAGCAGACAGCGCATCCGCGCTATCCCTCGCTGCCAACCGCAAGGCAAAGTAGGCAAACCTCCGAGGGCTAACGGATTCTGCGAACGAACGGTATCCCACACTTCAAATGATCATGAGAAACCAGAACCCCTCACGATTGGTGATCTGCCAAGCACATCACCGCTCCTCAATCATCATACTTCTCAATCCGAGCTTACGCAACGTCCTCAACGATCACTGGGCTTCCTGATTTTGTCAGCTCCTGTCGCCCCGGTCGGTATCGGAACACTCGTCCTTCTTTCATGCTCGTTCCTTATCCCGGATCCAGGAAATGGACCACACAGCACCGTCGCGTCGCGAGGCAGATTTCTAGCGACCTACATGCGAACGAGGCAAACCCATAGTCTGAAATACAATGAGACCGAGCTATGAATACGACGGATTATTGGCTGAATGATACTCGGCTTTTTGCACGATGGCCATTCCTTGCAGCCATCACTGCACGAGCCTGAATTCCTGGGGGTTCCGTGGTCATAGCTGGTAACGCACCTTGCTCTCGTCCTTTTTCTGGGAGGGCAAGGTTCTGCTGTTTGGCAGATCTGGATGATTCGAGACCTGTGCTATCTGTATGTATGGACTGAACTGCCGCGATTTGAAGAGAGTCGGTGCTCAACTCAACTTATTCGCAGGCCGATTTCCTTTCGACATAGGAATCACGAATCAAGCCTCACAGAAGCTGAAACCTTTCACTTCATTTGTTTACGAGCTTGCGGTAATGTCATATCCTACGAATAACGACAGTGCGATGAAGCGACAGCTACTTGAGCACCCACGATGGAGAAGTGATGCTGGGGAAAAGACCAGCTATGGATTAGCTGTTGGGTATAATGAGAGGGATTCTGCCCCAAAGGCGCTTTCTATGTAGGTGCAGAGTTCGAACATTCCACTTCTGCAAAGATTGACTCAAACAGACCTCGTAGGACCTCCACCCCTCCGAAACACAAATCCTCACACCTTCGATTCCTAACATGGCTAGCCTATTACCGTAAATCCTATTTGGACGTTGGCAACCCCACGCCGAACGTATGCCCGGTGAATGAATGCCATACTCCGCCGTTCGGAACTGAGGCCGAAATGCTTCAGCACGTTGGCAACTGCCCCGAATTGTACAAGGGTACCTATCACTGTCTGAACTGTGACGAGGATGAAAAAATCAGCAAATACCACGGGAACTCCTGCCTTCAGTCTACCCTTTCTTTCCAAAAAGTCAGGAGGTCATTGCGCTCTGCGACGAGAAGATTGAATCCACATGAGCCGAGGAAACATCGTCACAGCGACGAGCCTGTCGATTCGGGGCCAGTCTTCTCTCGGCATCACGCGGAATTAGCCTCTGATCCGATTGTACGAGAGTTGCCTTCCTACCACCCAAGTAACTTCATGTCCGAAATGGAGTCCCCGGTATCAACGCCTACTGATGGGTGGTATCGATACCATTTCATGGGAAACAATGTAGGCAACTCTGCGCCTTTGGAGCACTATCCAACGACCGCCCATCATGCATTCCAACAGACAACTATGGATCAGCATAGCCATCATGATCCGGAATACCCAGAGTTTGTTGAGAAGAACCACTTTCAAAGGTCTGAAATCATGGATTCGGGTCACAATCAGAACTTGATGAAGACGTCAGCGGGAATTCACGGTGCACCTGCTTCGTATTCAATGACACAAGCTAAACAAGTCGCACCGGAGTGGCATATGCCATCTTCTTCTCTTCACGCTGCCGATTCAATGATTACTACAGACGAGAGTCAAGCGCCGTGGAGAATGTCGACTAATGCCTTCAACTACGGGAATACTGTCTGCGAAAGACCTCACCACGAAGATCAATATCAGACTCCAGCCAACTCGCCAATTCGTCCATATGCTAGCCGAAACAGTGTTTCATCTATGGGCGACTTCTCAACTGGACAATCAGCCAGTCGAACGTCATCTGTATCGACTATTGACGCTACATCATGGTCGCGCAATACTTCGGGATCAGACCAAGACATCACTCATGCGTCGCAAGCTCAGAACCATCACGATCATGTCTTCATCTTTGACGCCGGCGCCATGTTGTGCGACGAGCCTGAACAAGAGTTCTTTCCGGAAGAATTTGAGAACTGCGAGATTCGTAATGCTCCGTCCATCGACCCTCAACCACCGAGGTTGAGTGTTGATATTGCAGAACAAATTGACTGGCAGGATCTTTACAAGATTGCCCAACAGGATGTGTAAGTATATTCAACCAACTTGTTTACTTGTTACAGCTCTAACGCATGCACAGTCCGGAACCAGCATCGCACGACGTCCAAACCCAATCTCAATCTCAACCTCAACATCTCGCTCAAGATAACCAACCACCATGCGCTCTGACCGACGCAAAGACTTCCTCGCCAGAGCAAGTGTACGCATTACCAAAAGGCCCAACGCCTCTGCGTCGACGTGGAAAGGCTACACCTCGCTCGTCGAAATCTTCTTCGACCTCCATCTGCCCAGCAGAACCAAGATCCAGATCGACAGGCAAACCCAAAATGACATACGAATGCCGGTGTAGGAAGATCCAGCTCGTCTCCAACAAGACTCGCCACGATAGGAATTGTCGCGCCCAAGCACCCAGTCTGAAGGAACGCAAGGAGTTCAAATGCCACTATAAGAACTGCCGCAACTCTGGGTTTACGAGATCAGATAACCTGAAAAAGCACCAGATAGATAAGGGGCATCTGATGAGTACCGTAGAGATGGAGGTGAAATTTGAGATTTCCGGCCAGGCGCAGAGACTCCAGGAGTGGCGCGACGCGTCCTACATGGCGTTTCGTGGTTCTGGTATTGATGTTTGACGGTTAGGAGGATCGAGATTGATGCTCACGATCAAAGTGGTAATCAAGATGAGGAGGGATTCTGGAAGGATGGACCGGCTAGGAATGCCAGAGGATGGTAATGATTAATGATACTGGTATCGATATGGCAGGCCAAACAAACTGGAGCTCGCTACTGCGGTGGACTCGCGGCAGCTAGAGCACAGGACCGTACGGGATGTGGTCGAGCATGAAGAGGACTGAGTCTTTCTGTTTCGCTCTTATTCATCACTGTTTTCCTTTCTCTATTCTTTCTTCTCTGACGGAATTGGGTCATGTCGCGGTGCGGCTGAGTTTAATGTAATTACATATCTATCTATCACTTACGAAATAACGAAATAACGAAAATGGGACTTCAAAACAATGCAATCATTAAGTGTCAAATTTGGAAATCTGCTTTTTCCACACCTTTCTGTGAGAACACGAGAATTCGTGAATAGCTTCAGCCGCAGCGAAAGAAAGGGTGAGGGGAGGCATCAGCTCTGCGATTCAGGACGAGCGACCCAGGCTGCTAGGTCGCCCAGTAGGCAAATTCAGGCCTTGCGTGCGTGTGTACGTGTATGCATGCATGTTCTAGACACACACTTACTGACTCACTCTCTCACTCCAAATTAAGCCGCAGAAAGAGGAGGTTCCCTCCGGGTGAGTGTGAGAGTGAGAGTGAGTGTGAGTGAGCCAAGAGACGAGAAAAAGAAAGGAAGAGAGGAAGGAAGGAAAACAAGACCTCCACCTCGAAACCGGCTTTGTTTCTTCCCGTGCAGTGCTGTGTAGTGTAGTGTAGTGTAGTGCACCTATTCAACTCGTCTTACGCAAGTAAGTGGGCGGGAGCCTAAACGTGCGATGCTCGTGAGTAAGTGAGTAAATAAGGTCCGGCAGTCTAGTCGTGCGTGTGCTATTCTTGGGTTCCCACCCATACGGATCTTGGCGCGAGTCTCGGTCTGGGCGGGCCCTTCTAGGACGAGGCGGTTTAAGGTAGATGGGTGGATGATGGATGGGTGGATGATGGGTGGATGAGGTGATGTTGTGGTTGGGTCGATTGCATCGTGGAAGGGAAGGAAGGGTAGGGGGAGGGATCGATCGGATGGGAGGCCTCCGTGGGGGGTTGGTGGGGGCTACGTACTGACGGTGTGTAAAGGTGCTCTCCTGGTGCTCCGCTGGGGTTGGGCCGCGAGGGAATTGTGCGGAGGAGGTCATGGTTTGGCCGTCGGAGAGGGCGAGCGCATGGCAGGGATTGTGGTTTTGGTTTTCTCGGAGGTTGGCGTGATAGGTATGTAAGGTAGTGGTTGGTTGATGGATTCAGGTGCATGGGCTCAGGCGCGTAGGGAGGAAGTGAGGATGAGCGATGGTGCCAAGGGGTGAAGGCGTGAATAAGCGAGGACGAGTAGGAAAACGCAAAACAGGCTCTTCTCGGGCTCTGCCGTAGGCACACTCGCAAGATGGGGGCACGTGGGGGCATGAAGGCCAATTGTGAGATATGACTGACTTTGTGAGATATGACTGACTTTGTGAGCGTGTGCGGTGGCATGAGGAAGTGGCTGGGAACTAGTGATGAAGGATGAGGGAGTGGATGAGAAGCGGCATAACCGGGATTCTGGAAGAGGGGAAGGATGGAAATGAGGCAAGTGAAGAGTTTTTTTAACGAGCGAGAATGAGGAGAATGAGGAAGTGTGAGAGGTCCGTCAGAGGTTGTGCATATGCGTGTTCGTATGACCGCCTGCTTTTGCGGCTCTCCAGAGAGTCAGTGCGAATATCATGACTTTGGATTGGGTACGATGCCAATGCTTACGTTGCTGCGAGAGTATATAGCTAGCCGTTGGGGTCCATGTTGGATGTGTTGTGTTGATTCTATTCTGAATACGTACCTGAACGACGTGCACTGCCTTCGACCAAATATCAGAGACGAGATATCAAAGACGAGAACTACTGTTTTCCTGTCGATTTGTCTACCTCTCACGAGACACTTGAAAGCACTCGACACCAACAACTGCCCTACTATTTCCCTCCTGCAGACTAGAAGCCGCAAACATGTCTGCGCGAAATCCAAACCCGTACGTCTACCCCGGCCCTTCTTCTGTGCCACTCATGAACATGAACATCACTATAACCATAACCATAACAATAACCTTAAACTTAATCACCCGTGCCCATCCGCCAAAAGCTCACGCGAGTAACATCCCAACTAACAACCCAACCACAGTCCACACACGCCCTCGCACTCCCTTCCCCGCCATGCCGCCCGCCCCGAAGCCCCTCCTCCGCCGCCGCCCCATGTCCCACGAGTAGCACCCCCACCCCCACCGCCGCCGCCACCACCACCTCCGCAGCCACCGCGCATCGCACAGCTCATCAGACCTAATCTCGATCGTCTCGGGCAGCACGCAACTTCGAATATGGAGCTCTGGTTGGCGAGGGATGAGAACTTCGAGAGGGTGTCGATGGGCTTGCCGTCTAACAGGAGGGATGGCATGGATGTTGTGGCTGAGTGGGAGTTGAGGTGGAGGGACGCGGGGAGGTGAAGAGGTGCGATTTGGGTGGAGAGAGTAGGTGAGGTTATTGGAGGTTGGATGGTGTGTGGAGGTAATGGGGCAAGTGAGATATGGAGTTGGGGAGGGAGGAAGGGGTAATGTTGGATTTTAAAATGCTTTTGATGGAGTTTGAGAAACGGGGTTGGAGTGGTTGTCTGATAATTGGGTGAGCATGGCTACACAGTTTGCCGTTGCTGTAATATGGGGTATCTTGGAGTTCTGGAAAAGATGGGACCGAGCATACATTGCCTATCGGTGTAACACCAAGCAGATACTTATCCTTCGGGTCGGTGTCTCTGTTACCAACTCTGTATACAATCAATGTACAGTCGAGTCATCATCACCAATATACACGATCAATGTGCAGTCGAGTCAACTACTCTTGTCGAACGAGAAGACTCGCCGTCAATGCATTAAGGGGGTATTCGCTTAGCCTGGACGACAGCCGCTAAGCGAAACCTGTATTGTGCTGTTTCGATTAGTGTCAGTGTAATATCATATCAGGATCGAGTAAGTACCTCTTTACAGTAGCATCATATCGGGAGATACGTCACTCACTCTTCACTCGAACCTAGAACCATCCCGCTGTAGCGCAAAGCTTCTCGACTCTCCTCAACCATTTTCTCACCCGTTAAAGTTCAAACATCACTTGTTCCTGGGAATCCAGCACCAAATGGCATCTAGTCGCATCCAGTTGCACTCAGTTGTCCCCACCAAGTTCTCGTCTTGTCTCCTCTCAACTGCCGGTCCAGCCGCACACGCCGTAGCACGTGTCAGTGGCTGATCCCCGCCGGCGCCAAGCGTCGATCCCTCGCCAACGTCCCTGCAAGTGACGTACATCCCGAATGTCCCCCATCAAAAACAGAGGCACGTCGATCATTCCCCGACGTGCATCGTTTCTCCACCTCGAGAAACTCCCAAGACGATCCGTCGCTCAGACTCCATCTTGAATCAAGGTTTCATTCGCTGTCCCGCTCGAGAGGAGGCACGGGAAGGCTCCTGCGCGATGGCAGAGTGGCTGATGCGTGCCCCAGCCACAGGTTTGTCGTCATGCCGTGCCACGATCGAGCAGCAGGAAGCGTGCAGACTGGCTCTCAACCTGCGAATGGCATCTCCACATCGGCCGTCAAGCGTCAAGCGTCAAGCGGCGAGCATCGAGGGACCCTGCTGTTTCTAGACCGGGTACAGCATGACACAGGCATAGGCAGGAAAGAGCCCGAGGAGCTAACGACCCTGTTCTGGGTGGAGGCCGAAGAACATCGTTATGTCATGCCATGCTTAGTCTGCGTGCATGTGTCTTGGCTGGGGTGGCTTTGTGATATAATCCGCCGGTCGCCCCAACTTATTCCTCCATCATCAAAGACTCCAGTCAAGTCAGAAACAATACCTACAGCACTACTCTCAACATCATCTCGATACCAGCAAAATGGGTTTCGGCGGAGTTGCACTCAAGTCGCTCTCGTGGTTCCTCCGCATCGTGGAGTTCTGTTGCGCAGCCATCATCCTCGGCATCTTCTCCTACTTCCTCGCGGCCCTCTCGAGCCGTGACTTGGCCATCGCAACATACATCAAGGCCGTCGAGGGTATCTCTGGAGCTGCCGTTCTCTACACCATCTTCGCCCTCCTGTTAGTATGCTGTCTCGGTGGCATTGCGTTCTTCAGCGTTCTCGGCATGGTTCTTGATTTCGCCTTCACTGGAGCTTTCATCTACCTCGCCTATGCGACTCGTGGTGGACGCAACTGCACTGGCATTGTCAACACCCCTCTTGGTGTTGGCGAGTCCAGCGGTGATGTTACTGTTGTCGTCGGCAATGCCCAAGATGGATTCGTTCGACTTCCTTCCCTGCACACAGCTTGCAAGCTCAACACCGCTTGTTTCGCCGTCGCCATCGTCGGAGCGTAAGTTTTTTCCACCTCAATTCCTAAGAAAATATCTGACAATCAATAGTCTCTTCTTCTTCCTGTCCATCTTTGTCGAGTACGGTCTCATCCAGCACCGTCGCAAAGAGAAGGCATTCGGCCCATCCCCCAACAACGGATACACCGCCGGCCGCCCCAAGCGCAAGTTCTGGCAACGCAAGCAAAAGAACCGCGATGCCGAGTTTGCTGCTGGCGAGAAGAACCCAGATGCTCTCCCAGTTCACACTTCGCCAGCCGCTGTGCGCAGCTCGTACGCCACTGATGCGACCGCTGTTGGCAATGAGCCAGTCGTGAGCAAGTACGGAAACCCTGCTCCCATGAGCACCGGTGCGAACGGTTACTCAACCACAACCACCACGCACACCCCACACACTGCCCCACACACCGGGTACCAGGCCTACAACCCTCACACCACTCCAGCCAACAACTTTTAAATAAGTAGCTTGGGTGACAAGTAGTTGGTGGGCAATAGCCGACAGTGCGGGAGATTATATCTCAAGCAAATAAGCTCTGTATATATATCATGATACCACGATACCTTTGAAAGTTTAGTAAATAATGTCTAATAATACAACTGTACAATAATAAAACAAACAAACAATTTTCTCACACCTATCTTTGCAGTCTAAACGTGAAATGTGCATCAATTTCCCTTCTTCACCTCGTCTTGTCATCGCTCTGGGCAAGACTACGTAAGATAGTGCCAAGCCGTCGGTAAAGTACCTTAGTGACGAGTGACGAGTGTACCAAATCCTGCTAGCCCAGCGGAGGTAGCCTCACCACGAACATGCCTAGTGCGACTATAGATACTCGAAACGAGGCTCGGCGGATTTTAATGCCTACGACGGGACAGAGTAGGTGACTATGTAGGCACTTATACTTTCAGCCATTCAGATATTTAGCCAAGTTTTGAAATCATGCGAGATTTTGGAATGATTGGGGATGAAGATTTGGTTAGGAAACGGGATTGGAATAAATCACGTATATAATGTTGGACGGAATTCAATTTTGGGTAATTTGGTAAGCACTTGACTGAGGCCCAACAGCTGCCTAATTCTCGCCGTACAAACCTCATATCGTCAGACAAGTCCACCCAGTCTCTCGCCCAATCCTAGCTCAGCTTCACATGCACATGTTGCCCTGTTGCCAAGTTGCCAAACCAAGCTAGCTAAGCCTTACCCTTCTCACTCCCCTCGACACTTTCCCCCTCAAGAGTACCCTGCTCCACACTCTCTATGACAACAGCAGAGCCCGATTGAATATCAAGAGCCCTCAGGGCAGCTTTACTCAAATGCCTTTCATCGACCGCGACCTCGTCGCCGAACAACGCACCCACCTCCTCCAGCGCCAGCCCGTTCGTTTCCGGGAAGTAGGCCCAGATGATTGTCACGCCAGCGAGGGGGACGAAGATGAAGACTGAAGGTCGAGAGATGGGGTTAGTATATGGTGGAGTAGGAGGAGGAGGAGGAGCTAGTAACGTACCGAGATAGTATCTCCACCCGACCTCCGCGAATGCGGTTGTTGCGGCTTGTGTGTAGACTAGGGTGCTCATGAATAGGGCCATGACTGAAATGGCGACGCCCTGAGCTCGGAGCCAATTGGGGAAGATCTCAGAGGCGTAGACACTGGTTTTTTGTTAGTCATGTGTCATGGACTGATGGGGTGGTTCGGGTCATACTAGCTTGCTACAGGCTTGTCAGTTACAGTGTCAAAGATGGAGAGGGATTGGGAGCTACACACCAACATCTGTTCCGCCGGCAAAAAATGTCACGAAGAGAAACATGAATGCGACTGCGGCGCCGTTCCCGGCTTTGTTGTCTGTTCCGGCATACTCTGCTACCAACACCGTGTATATTGCTACCATCAACGCAGCCAATGTCTACAGTCACATTCTGTGGTCAACATAGTTCGATTGAGAGTCATATGGCATGGAGTACTTACAGAGCTGCAGATGATGACCTTGATGCGTCCAAAGCGGTCGAGGAGTAACGATCCAACAAAGTTCATGATGGCGGCCACCGTGTTATAGAAAGCTAAAAGCAAGAGTGAAACCCAACCTGTGATTCCTAGAGCTGAGTAGAGAATGACTGAGTAATTATTGAGGACCTAGACATATGAGTCTCTGTATTTTAAGTCTGATGGAAAATGGCCCACGTACCAAAACACCACTTGCTTGCGCGACGCACTGGAGAAAGAAGCCATAGAGGAGACGCTTGCGTGCTGATGGGTTCGCCAGAATGCCTCTCCATGATTTGTCAAATCTCGCGTCTAGGATGAGTTGTTCTTGGATCTGACGGAATTCGCGCTTGGCAATTTCGTTGTCCCCTGTCTTGGAACTTGGGTGGAGTTTCTTGAGAATTTCAAGGGCTTCTGCATCAGCACCATTTCCTAACAGCCAACGAGGTGATTCGGGTATCATCGGTGTAGTTGCAAGAAGGAGCAAGGGTGCCAACAGCTGGAAGGCGAGCAAGAGCCGCCATTGTAATTGAGGGTTCGTTGCAAAGTACATCCCGAGCCCAATCCAGCAGGACATTGCCTAGTTCTTATTAGTGGTCACGTTTCTTGCAGTTTATCACGTTGCAAATTAACTCACATAGCCAGCGACAAGACCTGTAGGGTGCAGTCCCACCATACGGCCTCTACTATGAGCTGGAGAAACTTCACTATGGTAGATAGGAACAACCACATTAATCATACCAGACCTATGTTGTAACATCGTCAACGCTGAAGTCTGATAAGATTGTAAAAAGGAGGTCCTCACCCAATGCCAGTGACGAAACGTCCAACAAGATACATTCCGATATGGACAGAGGCTGTCTGGATCACAGCTCCCACGAGAATAAGGATACAAATGATCTGGATAGCACGTTTGCGACCAACTTTGTCAGCCAACCAAGCGACAACAGCACATCCGACTATGCCACCCCCAGCGTAGAGACCACTCATAGCTGCAGGATAAGTTAGCTATTATCCTCAAGGTACCTTACACAGATTGTCACGTGTAAGCTCACCTCCAAGTATCTGATTGCTATAGGCTGCTCGAGGGCCAGTGGTAGAGAGGTCAAAATAAGTGTAGAATGATGGCAAGCCAGTGAGAGGCGAAACGATAGCGGAGTTGAGGCCATAGCTGAAGGAGCCAAGAGCAGTTGTCAAAATGATGAGGACGTTGTAACGACTCGTAGTAGCATCGGCCATTTTGAGTTACTCAAATTCAAGTAGGATGTTACAGCGATGCAGGATGAAGAATTGAATTGAAGAGGGTAATGCCTCCCTTTGTAGACATTCCCAATTCACGCATGATTGCTGTTGCATGGTTGAGACTCGCTCTCAGTTGCTGATAACATTTTAACCAAGGCGGCAGACGATTGCTTGGTCACTACAGATTAGATAGCTCGCTAATGAACCGACGATAAGAATCAAGCCCATCAGAGCAGTTTGGAAGCCTAGACCACAAATGACTCCAGAGAGCACGGTGGTGATAATTCGGGGTCGATCCAGTGATGTCTATGGTTTGGGGTATGACCCCAAAGACCCACTTTATTTGACCCCAACACGAGTACTGACCCCAAAATACCCCAAGATACCCCAAAGTATTACCATTTAGAATTTTTCATGACCTCTACACCCGAAAATTATCAGTATAAATGAAGAAGCTCAAGGATATCTCATAGGATAAAACAAACAATCTTATCATTCAAGTTCGCAGTATCACTCTAACAAATCTTTCAAGAACTCGCCTGCCATCAGCTCCCCCTATCATTCATCACCATGTCTCCTCCACTTCCATTCACCAACGAAGAGGGCGCTGGCCAGAAGCATTCCGATGCCTGCCACTACTCGCAAGCTGTCGTTCTCCCGAGTGGTATCGTCAAGTGCTCGGGCCAGGGTGGTTGGACCACTACCGGAGAGTTAAACGCCAATGATCTTGCGGGCCAAATCGATCTTGCCTTCGAGAACGTCGATCGTGTCCTTCAGGCTGTGGGTCTTCGAGGTTGGGAAGATGTGTATTCCTTGAGGTCATATCATGTCGATATTGGTGCGAGCTTCGACTTGGTGGTGGATAGGCTCAAGAAGCGAATTCCGGGACACCGCCCAATCTGGACTTCAATTGCAGTGCCGCGGCTAGCTTTTCCAACAATGTTGATCGAGCTGGAGGTCGAGGCATATGCAGGCGCAAAGGCGTGAGGCGTTTCGGCGGGAGAAAAATAAAATGTGGAACTTAGTTGCAGGTGTTTTTGGCCTCAGTAAGGAATCTAGACGGAGAAGAGCGCAGTGCTCTTGCCACAAAATATCCGGAGGACTGACTGAATTTGATTTGTATCTGCCTGCGGATGCATATAAATAAATGGCTTCGTCTCGCTTCACATAAACTCGATACATATGTTTCTTGCAAGTGAATGTGCTCCGGTGTTGATTTGATTCTGATGATTCTACCTCCAGTCGATCAAACTCTTAAGAGATTTCTGTAAATTCTCTCAAGGCAATTCCAATTGTGTTAACAAATTGGAATTTGCTGTGATTCTCAAATATTTTTGCCCAAATTGACACTAGTGTTTTGGATAGAACGACAGGATTGTTGCTAGAAGCGCCCAATTCCGAACAGTCGTATGTGGTTGCTGCTTCTTCAGCTATGGCTCTAAGCCATTGGAGAATTTCTGTCTGGTCATCGTGTGGCTCAGATTGAAGCCACTTACATGTGAATAGAAGACATTCGATGAGGCATATGGCGTAGATTGAGGTGCACAGCCCACCTTCAGATCGCTCAAAGTCGGCAAATCCGAGCTTAATTGGAATACTCATAGCGAACGTAGCGTGTCGAAGCGCAATCATCACCTCAGCAGTTGGAAATAAATCTTGCGCTTCTGTCATGGAGGTAGCCATTTGAGAACAATTTAAGAGCCCGAAAATTCTATGTGAGGGCAGGGAGAAACAGATGCGTATATGTGACACTGCAAGTAGAGCGATGCTTGTTGATAATGATTCTTCGCGTGCACACACCGAGGACAGTGGATTTGGATATTTGTGCTCCCATTTCTGTGTCCAGTTCTCAAGGGTCAAGCTTCAGGGAGGCGTCAGTATCGTTTCACTAATACAGCAGGCTACGTGTCGACTAACCTCAGATTGTGCTGTGTTTCGGTTGGCAGAGGATTGTCTAACTCCTCAAGTGAATGCTGTAGATTTTTAATCATGCATATTTTTTGAAGAATACCTTGAAGCAAGGTGTTGAACCCAAAGGCCGAGGTTCCGAGTTCCTCTTCCTTAGTCTGGGAGGCTTTTGTCAATCTTGAGAGAACGTCTTGTGCTTTGCACTCCTGGAGAGCTGAGATTTGGTGTATTTCATCCCAAATTTCTCTTGAAGATGCAAGCCATATATTGTTTTGGCAAGGCATCAACAGATTAAAATCTTTCATGGCATATGTAGCGGGGCTACCAAAATGCGAGGAGAGTAAGCTCACAACACAGAAAGTTGCTGAGCGAATGCGTCGGCCAGTTTCAGCAGCAGCCCAAGCCTCCCAACTCAATTCTGGTGAATCAACAGCTGGCTTGGGTCTGCGTTGAACATGCTGCACCAACTTGTTTTGAATTGTATTTATATCCTCGAATATATCGGCATCTTTCGAGAAAATCGAAAATATCAACAGGTGAAACATAGATGTAGCAACATCATCCTCTGAGCCCTGTCGATGTGCTAGAGTTTGGCGCAGAGCAGACTTTGCTTGCTTAAACAGATCGATGCTGTTGATATCTTCAGACAATAACTGAGCCCCAACAGCAGCCATTGAGGTGAGAAGATGTGCTGGTGCTTGACCTAGATCATGGGTTGGAAAATGAATGATTGGAAAATGTCTCCCAAAATCTCGCTGGTAGGACTTGAGGTACCTTTCAAATTTAAATCGGGAGACTAGCGCAATTTCTCTCAAGGCATCTCTTAAGTTCTCATAGCAGCGCGGGGTGATGAGCATTGAAGCTCCACCACTAATAGTTGTGGAAGGATGCAAAGCTTCTGATAAACTTCCAGGGAAAGGATTCTGATCTCGATCTACCATAATCTGGTTTGTACTGATTTCGGAGTTTTGCGGTGATAGCAGACTAGTAAGTTGCCTTGCGCCTTCCCCATCCATGCTTTGTACGAAGTGCATAAAGCGGCTCGTACTTTCATCGCCAGCAACATGATGCGGAGAGGAGAAGTCTGGGTCAATAAGTTAAAGTCAAATTTTAGATTGATTACTTTACTCACCTACGTGGCAGTACTCGGGTGGTAAGGGCAGGCGTTGTGTCCCGATTTTGGTATTTGGTGAACCGAAGTGACGCGGGCTCGTCGGGTCTCCACGTTCATCCAGCATAGGAGATTCATTGGGCTGACTCTGAGCACCCCCTCCAGTAGAGTTATCAACATCAATATAAGTATCACCGTCTATGTTCTCGTCATCATCTACCGTATTGTGCACGAGACGATGATGTCGCCTGAGAAGATCCTGACGACCAAATTTCTCACCACAGCCATTGCAGGAAAACGGCTTCTCTTTTGTGTCTGTGAAGTTCTTAGATACTAGCATTTCAACGGAATGACGAAAAGTGAAAGGTCTTCTCACGGGTACGAATGTGACGGGTAAGATGCTCGGTGCGCCGGAATTGACGTTGACAGTGAGGACATGAGCGTGACTTGTTGACATCTCTCGCTACGAGACGCGGCATCACGTCCTCGGTGTGCGCTAGTAGAATGAAACAAAACGAGCAAAAACTCTAGGTCTTGTGAAAGCTGGTATCTACCGTGTCCGCTGTGTGCAAATACCGGGTCATGTACCTGCATGCATGACAGTGATCGGTCAAGCTGTTCTTATCGCACGTGATTCCACCCCACTCCCTTTTTCTACTTACCTCTCTGGGACTGGTCTGAAGCCTATTTGAACGAGAGAGAACCGGATACTTGAAAGCTCCTCACATCTATTTTCGTCAGTGGTTTACGTTTGTATAGTTGAGATACTGTAGCTAATCCTTCTCATTACAACTCATTTGTGTCTGCCTCCACTTTTCTCCCGCTTTTCTATACGCCGAGCTACCTTGACTTAACCTTACACAACAAGCGATCCTCTTGACGACTGTTCGAACCCAGTTTCATTACGGAGCTACTTTCGCAATTGGCGGAGAGATTCTTGCCCATGCAGCGCATTGCCTCACCTGAGTATGAGTTGATAGGTAGCGAAGGTCAGTGGGATTGGGGTCTATCTACAGGCGGCTATGACTTTGCTCTTGGTGAGGAATCGGAGCAGTTCTTCAACAACCTCTTTTCGAACGCTTCATATCCCACGGGACCTGTCTATGGCGATTCTATCACTCGCTTTGCACCGTTTCAAGATTCATCATCGGCATTACCCTCGGTTCCTTCATACAAGTCTGAATCTGAGGTGTTCGTCTACCCTCTTTTGATAAAGATCTGCGAGAACGACACTGACAGATAACCAGAATCGAAGCCTACTACCTCTGGATACATCCCACTTTCCCTATTCTACCACCGCCCCGTTATCAAATCTCATTTGATCCTTCTATTTTCAGAGCTACATCTGACATCAGAGATTATTTTACTACTTTTGAGCCATCCTCGCCTCTTATTTTAGCTATACTCGCTCACGTTGTCTTGGTACCAACACAGCATGAGGAAGGTCCCATGGAACATGAAATTCGACAACAACTCTCAAGATCTATAGCCTTATGCGCACGTGAGAGTGTAGAGGTTGACTTAGCAGTCCACTCAAGGAACCAGGGAAGTGAAGGACTTCTCCAGACAAGCTTTGCCGTGCGTAGCACAGTCCATCCTGATATTCCCGTCGAACTTGAAAGCATCATTGCTCTCTCTCTGCTAGCCAATTTTGAATACCTCCAGAATGGTAATATCAATGCAATGAAAGAGTGTGCAGATATGGCTTTAGGCCTAGCGATGAATTCGTCGTTGCATCAAAAACACATATCATGCGATACGTTTTCTGAAGCTCGTTCGAGAGCTTGGTGGATGACAGTAAGTTATTCTTGACCTGGCCCAATATTTCATCAGAAATACTAACTATCACAGCTAATGTGCGCTTGTAATGCTTCAATAGTAAGCTGCAAGGTATAGCCTCGAGTGAATCGTTCAAAGCAGCGTGTTGACGATATCCAGCCTATGGATATTCCGCCAAATGATCCTAGATTCACGGCAGATTTTCCTTCTATATGTGGTTCTTCCTCGGTAAGTACTCAGCAAATCTTTTATATATGCGAAATATGCACTAACCAATAAAGTCGTGGATTTCTTTCATCAAAGCGGAGAAGATGCTTTATTCCGCAACCATGTTTCTTGTCTACCTCTTAACCGATAATGGTCACCAGTCTCAGATCCCTTACGTTAAAGAAGGCATGAAAGTGCTGCACAACACGATTGAGGAGGAGATCTTCAAAGTCCAGGGCACGGAAGACGAGAATCATGAAGGGTACATTGTTGATCAGTCAGAGCGAATTGTGGATTTGAGCTTGATAAAGCTTGCACGGCTTCGCTTGAATAGGTAAGCGTATTTGACTCCATTGAATATATAACTGTGCTTACTGGATCAGTGCTATGATTAAGACTCACAGATACTGCGCGTTCGTCGGAACGACAACACCCGTTCACGGGATTTCTGCTTCCACCTCACCCTCGTCGATATCTACTCCAGATGTTGACTCTCAAATTTCAGGCAGTCCTGACTCGACAGTCTTTTCATTCTCTGCCGATGAATCTTTTCAAATATGTTTGCGATCTAGCCTTACTAATGCTAAGATCTTGCGATCATTGCCATCACAACGTCGCGTTGAACATTCCAACGGCTCAACGAGGAATTGGCGTACCCAAGCGCCTTTTGCTTGTTCACTTATGCAATGCGGATATACGCTGTTGATGATAATTCACAAAACAAGCCTTCGCTCACCTATATCTCAGCGTCATGACAACTCTCAGTTACGTTTGTTTCCAGAATGCAAAGCTGCTCTTGAAGTAGTGCTTGCAACACTAAAGGACTACGGGATGCTTTGGCAGGCAGTACATGGAATGCACAGTAAGTTCAAAATCTCAGATAAGGAGTGTCTGCAACAACGAAAACTAAGGCTTTGAAGTCCAAATGCAAGAAGCAGTACAGATATATTTTGGCCAGTCGCAGTCAGATTAAGCGGAATGACGATAGAATATAATTCACGTATGGGGTGACCAAGTTTGTTGGATCTCTTTTATTAAAAGAGCAGCTAATCGACCTACAAGCTTGATTTATGTCCTTCATTTTTCTTCCCATCCAATTGGCCTTGAAGTCCCTTGAAAACCTCCACATCCCGCATGCCAGGTTCAAAGGCCAATACGCAGTCCTCGAACAAGCATGCGGGCTTCCTATCAATCTCTATTTTCGACAGAGCACTCAAGCCCTCACAGTATCCGGACCGGGGCCACATCTCACAAATATCCAAAAGATCCTGGCGCGCGACGTGGTTGGCACCGAGGCCCATCAGATCCAGGCCAGACCCGAGTGACACCAATGCACCAGTGAGACGAACTCGAGAACTGAATCCGCGAAACTCAATCGTGTGACGCGTGATTGCCTCGCAAGTTTCATCGGCCCAAGCATGTAACTTCTTTATATCCTCCACGGAAGTCTGCGCCAGGATCCATTCTCGGGCCTTGATGCCACCCCATAACTCCAAGCTCATTCGACTATTCAGGCCGTCGGGATGCATTCCCATTTCGTGTAGGGCGCATGCTAGGAAAATCTCGTCTCGGTCAAAAGCTGTCTCTTCGTCCCACCCAGCATAGCTATGACTCAATTAGCACAATATTGACCAATATCCACGGATGTGGCTCTGCCAGCGGGCTCAATTTTCCAGCACCGGCTCGTGTAAGGGTTCTCATACTGACCGTGCGATAGCCAGCGCAAATGCATATGTTCGAAAGCAGTGGTTGGCAGTCCATCTTGGTAGATATGACTTTATAAAGTCGTACGCTTGCTGGCAGATGGGTGTCTGTGGGACGGCGTAAAAGGAGGCGCCTTGAGGCTTAGGTTCGGGGCGGCAAAGCCTGTCCACGGTGACGAACACAGGCCCATCAACGGTGAATGAAGGGACGGACATGTCAGAAATGCTTGGGGTGTTGAATTCAATGATATGTTTTCGTCGGAGCGATGTCAGTGTACAAAATCGTCTTTATCACATTGTACAGCTTTTCCCGATATGCTCGCCTTATCCATTGCGTTAGATACTGACTTCCCCCGATTGAGACCTATCTGCGCTTGCCGCCCGTTTCTCGATTTCGGCATCAGTCTTATCATTATGGAAGGCGATTTCGTGCCTGCTATCGAGATGTCGCCCCTCACCGTCTGACCCCATCGGCCTACCCCACTGACCCCAACGACTCCAATGACCCCAAGTCGCCCAATCAAAACTTGGTCCCACATTTCTCACTGCGCGCTGAATTCTCGTTGAAAACGGCAATGAAGAGATCAACTTGCCAGTATCTCCTCCTTATCGGTACTTGAGGCGACCAATGACCTCTTGCTTCCGTGTCTCTCCATGGTTGTGCAAGCATCTTGACTCGTTTCATTGAGTAGAATATAGGATAGATTTTCAATCCTAGAAGCCTTGGATTGTATTGCGCTCTACTGTGTCGACGGTGACCAAAGATCTGATTTCCAAAGCCATTTACCAAAGTCCGGATGTGTAAAACTTGAATATATACAATTGAATTTTAGATCCTATAACTGACTGTTTCTTTGTTGCTCTTTGCGCCGTTTTTTTTTTCTTTTTCTATCCCTTCACGCCCTCCCAATAACCTGATTCCCAAAAACTCCTGAACCTATGTATGCGCTACCAGAGCTTCGTGTGTATGGACCCAGAGCCTACCCAAATGACGCAACTGCCAAGTTAAATATACAACAGATACAAAATCCAAGTCCCAAACTAGAAAAGTACAGAGCTAACCATCCAGCCATGGTCGTACAAATTTAGTACACTTCTCAAGCTTTTACACTCCCCAAGCTTCAACTCCCACCCGAGCATCCCATTAGTCTGTCAAAATCCTCCGTACACTTCAACGCACGCGCTTGTGCTTCTGTTCTTGCTCGCTCTTCCCAGTCTCTCGATGTGGCTGTGTTGACTGGGAATGGTTGTGGGCTGTTTCTGTATTCCAGCGTTGAGTGGACAGGATCGGAGAGGTAGTGCTTGAGAGGTTCGGAGGGTATGTATGGTTGTTTTTTGGTGTTTGGATGGTGTGTTTCTTTGTCAGGTGACGAGTTTGCTTTTGACGACGTTGTACTGCTCTGGTGCTTTCCTTTGGTCGAACTGGGAGTCTTGTTCGACGAGCGAGAGCTAATTTCTCCTCATGAGTTTCTGTTCTCAACTTTATAGCGAGGGGTGAACTTACCTTGCTACGGACCCTTTCGTTGCTCTTGTAGACATCTTGACAAGTCACGAGGTATGAGGCGATGAAAATCACGTGAGACAATGAAGAGAGCACGTGAAGTGGTTGTGGATAAAAAGCGTAGAATGATAGGAGCTTCATGCAAACCATTTCGAGATCTACAATACTTATACCCCGACTCTCCATCTCGTCCCATTGATACAAATGCGATATCAATTGTTGCAATAGCAGTCTTGTACTACAAACTGCAAAGTGCAAGTGGCACGGGCGGATGTCAAAGTCAAACGAAACACACTGACAGACTTCTAGAAGGATACTATCAATATCCATGTCCCAGCCGGAAAAAAGAACGATACAGCGGAATGCCGGGTCTCCATTGAGCTTGCGCAAAGCCATTCTTGCCCCCTGAGCCTCCGCCAGTGGCTGCCCCTAGCTCCTCCGCTTGACGTTTCCACGTGGGAATCTCTTCCTGTGGAGAGACTTGGAGCTGAATATTGCTTCTCTTTGCGACTGGGCCCTGGGACCATCCTGTTCTTGAGCCAAAGCGGTGGCCTTCGATGCGATGCTCATTTTAAAAGAAAGACAAAAGGCGCAGCGGCGTAAACTGCAAGACTGGGGGGGCAGCCCCTGTCGATCGCTCAGCCTGGGATGATGACGTTTGTGGATGTTCCATACAATGGGTCGCCGCAGAACCTGGAGAACATCATGAAGGCTATTGTCGACAGATCCATCGCATACGGACGACAAAATATCAGTCTTCGGAGAGAGGCTGGTCAATACATTGATGCATTATGTCTTTGTCCTATTTCACATACCGATGAACTTGCGACCCATTGCGAGCCTCTCGCAGCACCGACTCGTGAGCGAGAACGAGGCAACCAAAGCACAGCCCACCTGATTCCAAGGACCGCGACGGCTCCCTTCCACTTTGGGATTTTTCTTGCAGTTTGGAAATGAAGGGCAGGATCCGTGGTGTTTCCCCAATCCGCGAGCCTTGCTATCACGTCCAGCCAGGGGCGTGCAGGAGCTGAAGATACGGTCATTCGGTCATTCGCCGCTTGGAAGATCTCTTGATTCGTCCACTTCCCCCCCCTCGAGCTTCTCGTGTGGGACTTCACAATCTCGAGTCGTCTGGTTGGGTTTGTGTCTGCCTCGCAAGTACGCCACCAGCACCTCGGAGCCGGATGGTCAAATCTCAAACCAGACTCCCACCTTCCTTTTCTTTCTCGAAGTTTCTCTTCTCAAAATTATTATCGTCGCTGACGGTTTTGCGCCAAACCTCAATTCATTCAACCGTCTTCTTGCTGGACCCGTATCAGCATGTTGCTCTTTACCTGAACCTACCAGTCGCTGAGAATCAGGCTTGACGTCTCCCAGCCTTGTCCCAGTACCGTCGAAATACTCCTCTGGACTTTGGTGCGGCAACCTTTGAGCTCCCTCTCGAACTCGTTCGACACACATCAATGAATAGATGATATTCATGGATTGAAATTAAAATCTCCAAATCACTTTGCTCAACTGAGCGTCCGCTCCTTACTACACTATCATTATTCCTCTCGGAACGTGGCCCGGTGCCACCACTCCTGGAAATTACCATTATCACCATCATCACGCAGACAACATGTCGAACTCGAAGTACAAATGGGATGATTACCTACCCACAATGATCAATCTCTATCACTCAGGGCTATCAATCCCTAAGATTTGTGCTATGATTCAGGACGAGAAGAATGGATTCACGCCATCGTATGCCTCACCCTAGGCGTCTCGTTCCAAACTATGAGGGCTAACATTCACAGGCTTAGTATGGTGTACTCCAAGTTCAGATCCCTGAACTTACCAACGGATCTCGATCGGAAGGAGCGTCTGAGTTCCAATAGTGTCTACAGGTGGTCTGCAGATGTACCGCCAGGACAGATGAATACTCCTTCCTACGCTGGAGAAATGTCCATGGTGTCACCCTCGGCCAATTCTCCCGCAAAGTCACAAGCTCTTGCTTTTTCCCAACATGGCGACACCTTCGTTCAAAACGAAGATAGTGTCGACCGTTTCTCCGTAGCCACAACTGGGCCAAACCAAGACTTTAGTGACTTCCAATTCGGACCTGACATCTCATGGGACGTACCTCGACTTCCTCTTGATACATATTCACACATGACCACTGGCGAAAGCGCCCAATGGCAAGGTCCTCAGACGATGGGTGGCCTTTATCAGTGCGACACCCTGACACACGGAGACATCAAACAACAAAACGAGCCACTAAATCTCACCTCGCATCAATTGCATCTTGACTTTGACTCCAATTCTGGATCTCAACCAGAACCCCAAGGCACAGCCATCAAGGATGATACGAATGCATCTCTTGTGGCCAATGCCAATCCATCGGCAGTTGTCACCGACGCAGGTGATGGAAAAAATCGCGGCACTCCCAGATCTAGACTTACCCAAGCTGAGGATATCTCTCTCAGCTATTACACCCCTTCGCCTGATCGTTCCTCAAAGTCGGATGAAAGTCTCTCTGCCAATACTGGCTCATCTATTGGTAGCCAATTGACGTCCTTCTTCCCGAAGATGAAGCCAATGTTGAAATACAATAGATCCTGTTCGCCCAATAAAAGAATTTCACATTCGAGTCAGGATTCGGCATATGCCAGTGGTCGAAATTCGCCAATGTTCTCCTTGATGGAAGCTGATACTCTGGCAAACCCAAATTCCGTCAGGGAATTCAAAGGGCTGCATCGAGTACCGTGCCTACTTCATGAGCCTCGTGCTCTCAAACAGACGTTTCAGCCATATCATATCGAGCGATACAAAAACACCTTCAACTGCGCTCACTGTCTTTACTCAGGAATCCACAATTTGAGTTGGTCAACGCAGTATTTGAAGCTTACCGTTTTTCAGGCCGAACTCAAACTTGACAGTTTATACGAAATGGGCGCCCTAGATACAGCGGGGAACTCTGCACTGCACTATGCTGCCACTGGTGGAGCAAGCTTTGATCACTTCATTTTACTAATGGAAGTGGGTGTAAATCCGTATCGACTTAACACCGCCGGTCAACTCTTCCTCCATTGCCTGCAACCGGCTGGCGGTACGAACAGAGAACCAGTTGATGATGACTCTGTCTCTTCATTCGACTTGGACTTGATTAACCTGATGAACTACTTTAATACTTCTCTTCGGTGGAGAGATAACGCAGGCAGAACCGTCCTCGACGCCATCTCACCCCTCATTACTAGTGAAAAAGCGAAGACCCAGCTCCAAGGCGCGGGATATCGTCTAGATACCTCGAGCCGTCCAGGAAGTTTCCGACACCCAGGTAGCAACTCAACTAGTACAAATGGAAATGCGTACTCGATCTCGGGCGTTGATAATGCTTTCGTTGCCACTCAAGAAACGCAGAAGAAAGCATGGAACATCTTCAATCACGCGTTAGAAGACCCGTCTTATGTTGACCCTGATACCGGTGATAATGTCCTACACGCTCTATCCCGAATCAACTTTGGCGAAAAGAACTCTCTTCTTCTCCAGCTTCAAAAGTTTATAGAGAAAGATGTCGACCTCAATCACCAAAACAACAATGGCGACACCCCTCTCATATCATTCGTTCGGGAGCGCCCGTCGCTGTGGTTTGAGAGTGACGAGACGGGTGCGACCATGTCCAAATACCTCGATGCACTACTCTGGAAGGATGTACGAAACCGGGTCCCGAATCGCATCAACGTCAACATTCGGAATAACGAGGGTGCTGCAGCAATCCACTATGCTGCCACGTCTGCCCGACCCCATTCAATCAGGAGTCTCATTGATGCGGGCGCGAATGTCAATGCTAGGATTGCCGATGCTTCGGGTAGTGGCAACGGGCTCAGCGTGCTATTGGCGGCTCGCAATGCGAAAGCAGCGGCTATTGCATTTTGTGACGAGCTGGGGATGGAGCATCGAGTTGACCAGTTCAATGAAGTGCTGTCGTATCTTGAGCATGAGCGTGCTCGTGATGACCCTACTCTTGCTGACGAGCGACGGGTAGGTATGTACTCGTTGATGTCGCTTCCGATGTGAGAGACGCTTAGTTGCCACGGCAGGGAGGTGGATGATGAGAACTGCGTGTATTTTTGCCATGATTTTCTTCTTTGTTTATATTTTTGGGATTAGTGATGATTGGACGGATTGATGTCATCTTTCATGTATATACCATTCTGCTTTGCTTTTGTTTCTCAGTTGTATACTATCTCATGAGGGCACGAGCGCATTTTGAGCGAATTGATGCATGGAGTTTGGTGCATTGGTCAGGGACTTGGAAGAAACATAAAAATATATGAGTTTCCAAGTTACAAAGCTGTTGATTGATATTTGACATTGACTTGTGATATAACGAGCATGCACGAGGAAGGAGTCATTGTAGTTATCAACAACAGGATATTGCCCCTTCTTTCTACTCATCTTTCGATCTTGACCTGCTCCCACCTCCCTCAAAGCCGACACTATCATTCTCAGCATTTCTCCACTCACCAACTAGCCATCCTCGATCCATCAAACATTCATCCATCCACCATTTATCTATCTATCTATCTACCTACCCTCTATCTCTCCATCCATCTCCTCTTCAATGCGTAGGATGGTGAATGAAGAACAGAGCAGTGGAAAACGCATCATGAATGAAACCGCTTTTATAAGGTATGGTTCATGGTGGACAGTTTCTGTGTCTTTTGAGTTGGAATGATGGATGGATGTCAATAGCTAGAATTGTGCTAGACTAGAGATTGCGCTTGAGCTTCAGAGGTGAGTTTCAAATACACATACATTCTATCATTCATTTATTTATATCTCTTTGATTCGATAACCCATTGAGAGCTAGTGGGTGATGAAGTGCCTACCTAGTTACCATAAAGGTAGATATATAAAGCCCTTCTTCGTGATGTCGCATGTTGCTAAGCGAGCTAGAAAGGGAGGTCCGCCTGTTTGTCTCGCGGTGGTACTTTGTGCTCTTCGAAGTGATTTCACATCATCTGAGCTTGTGGCTATGAATACCTTTTGGGGACAAATTAAGCTCCACCGAAATTAGGGATTCTCTCTTCACTGGAGAGGTGAACAGGAAAGATTACTTTGAATATGCTACTTAAATTGGTATACAAAATTACTTGTGGAGGGTCATCTCAAATACCTCATATCTCATAGCTTCCTGGGAATCTTGGAGAAGTGTTTTGCTTGGGGACGTTACTCAGATTTGTGTACTCCTATAGGTGGTAAGGTAGGTCTCTTGGGCGAAATGCGCTACATCTTGCACACTTCCTCCTCTCCTTCAACGGAGAGCCTTGGTGAGCCTTTCCGCTCCGCCGGGTGGCGGAGGTGAAATGCATTGCACAAATCGGAACTACTTTATTCATGCCATTCATTCTGCTCTAGACATATATCCAGCCAAACGCCCATTAATCCACTCGTACCCTTAGTACCTCTCTCCACCTCGCTCTCCTTTCCACCCCGCCCCTCAGAACCCTCATCCCGCTCCACAGGCTCCCTCTCACCGGTCTCCATATAACAAGCCCTGCACCACCCAAGCCTACAAGCGAGGCGTGATCACCACCTCGACTCATCGTCTGACTACTCCAGTTTCGGACGAACAGCCACGCCGTAAATACCTCCGTAGTTCACGCAATAGTGGCACATCATACTTCGCAATTCCCACCTCCTCGCTCTCCTTACCTCGCCTCCATCACATCATAGTACATTCACACATTTGCGGCTCGCTCGCAGCCACGCGTGCCACGACCAGGGTCCCGTCATTAGGCTAAACGCGCCGACCTAGTGGAACAGCCTCGCCAGCCACGCAGATATTTCGGCCACCAACCAGACCAAACCAAACCAACCAGAGTGACTAAATCAGATAATGAAGATCAGTTCTTCCAGACCGGGCGCTAGAGAGCGGCACTGGTGCTGGCACTTGCACTTGTGTCGGATCGTGCTAGCGAGAGAAGCTCGCGAAACGCACCGAAGTATACGATGATTGGGACAGAAGGCGCTAGACCAACCTAATTGCCCAATCAGAACTAGTCCTGGACTGCTAGAGCCGGATCCGAGCTATTGCTCCTACGGTGATAACGTTTTAGTGCTCCAATATACATACGATTATCGGATGTTGTAGTGCAGTGTAGTGTAGTGCTAAACCTGCAGAGCTGCTGCACCCAAGAGACCTTCAGCCAAGCTGGTACATGCCGAGTCTCACCGTCACGTCTCTTCTCCGCACCTCCCTCGTACTATCTACAAACAGCACCTTGCACCCTGGTCCCCTGGTCCCCTGGTCCCCTGGTTCCCTGGTCATGGGCATTTCCCGTGTGCAATTCCCGGAGAGGTGAGGGGAGGGGAGGGAGGGGAGGGGACGAAAGGAAAGGAAGGTTAGCCGAACACGCCAGACCAGCATTCCCCGCCTTGCCCCCTCGCCTTCGTCTCGTGTCGTGATTTGGCATCATGTCGTCACATCACCGTGGAGGGGACTACTGCAGGGAGGCGGAGGGAAGCACACTGACTGGATACTTACTGACCGACTGACCGGGCTGGGCTGGGCTGGGCTGGGCCGGGCTGCCCTACTTACATTCCTTGGTAAGTGAACACAAATTAGAAGTGAGTGAGTAAGAGAGAGACAAAAAAAAGTAGGACGCGGGAGGGATTGGCCTTGTGACTAGAGGACAGGCGTGGTGGAGTGGAGTGAGTGAGGAGAATTAAACTTCGAGTGAGACGCGACTCACCGCCAGCCAGCAAGCAAGCAAGGCTGCTTGCAAACGAGAGACAAGACAAGAGGGAAAGTCTATTCTTCTCCGAGCTCCTCGCGCGTCACTGATACGTACTCACCTTTCGTTGTCACAGTGACAATCGCAAAACTGCCCCTCTCTTTGCAATGCAATCAGGATTCAGATTTTAATGCTTCATTCAACTTTTATTTGTACAGTAAATGAGTGAAACTAACACAGGGTATAACCTTATCCAGCAGTAGAACCCTGCGGTAAACCGAATCTAAACCTTTGAATCCTGTCCCATCTAACCAGAAATCCCATTATGTTCATGACCGTTGTCGTATCTTCCCCGAAAGTACCAGACGCCGTTCATACCCAAAAAAGCCCCTCTCCCAATCTCTTCAATTTTTTAAGCACTAGCCTCAACCCAATCCGTCTCTAAACCAGGACTATTCAATCTGCTCCATCCAGGAGGTTGGTCCACCCAATTCATATCTCCCATGAAGCCACCACTCTCACCATGGGCACCCTCTTCGAGAGGCACATTCCACATCTCATTACCCGCGTCAAAGACTAAGAAATCGTTGAGATCCACCGCGTCTCCTCCAGTATACGCCATCCCGTTTAGATCAGTGTGCATGCTGATATTATGGAAGCCAGGATTCTGGTGATGCGAGAGTGAGTGGGTGAGGGAATGTGCATCAGAATCTGGTGGTGTGGGTGCAGAATGATGAGGCTCGTCTGACGGAATACGGATATCCATCATATGCGGAATTGAAGATTCTTCCTGCAGAGGTGGCGTGCGTCGCATAGCTGCCATCTTGCTCCTTTCACGCAATTCCTTCACCTTCTCGCTGTTCAAACTCGCGAGAACATCTTCCTGCCTCAAAGGTACCAGCCCACGTGTCGAATTGCTGCCAATAACAACGTCAATATCTGCCTTCCTGATAGCAGCCTCGAGGAATTGAGTCGCGAAGTCGGCACTAGAATAGTTATCCCGCAACTTCTCAAGAACAAGCATACATTGGCAGAATCCATCCATGGCCGTTTGTCGATCCTTGTCGTTGCAGGATTTGATATCGAGAAGGTGAATTATGATTGCTGGTAACAGAACAGTAACACCTGTCGTTGGCAGATATTTCTCAAGGCCCAAGCTGTGTAGCGAAGATGAGATTCTCGTGATTTCCCTGGACGCTTCCCGAACCTTTTTGCGAGAGAGATCCTGCAACGAGCGAGCTGAGTCAGGCTGAGTGAGCGGTGCAGCAGGTAGTACTTGTGGTCTGTGAAGAGCCGAAAGCGTCGTGAAATAAACCATGTGCAACAGACTCTTCTGCAGGAATAGCGAAGGAGCGTTTGCTTGTGAAAGTGAAGGGATATCGCTCGTGTATTGGCAGCTGGGAGGAAGCTCCGCAACCCACTGGCTGAGTTCGACATCGCAGCGCTTGACTTCGTCTGTCTGATCCAGCTTTTTGGGGAAAAGCATGACGCTCGATCGTGTGCTACCTTCTTGTCCTTGTTGGCCTTGATTCCGTACCAAGACAGAATACTGTGCTGAGAGCACGTGCGAGATGCAGAGACACAATTTTGCTTTCGCAATGCACATCTGAGCCAGCTTTCGCTGTGCTTCTTCGTCTCGAATCATGCCACCTTCTTGTCCTACAATCGAATTGTTCGGGTCCAAGGCACGTATTTCAAAATCGTCTTCCGTGAGCATGGGCACGTCATAATCCTCGTCCTTGACCCGGGTTGGCCTACGCATACCCAATGCCACCAGACGATCACGCATGAAGCATGACCACCATATCCGCTTCCACAGCTTCTTCCTGTTGGGCTCCATGGCCGAGTTTTCCGGATTGCGATGTAATCCGATCGTATGTGCCAGAGAAATAGCTACACCCATCCAGTGCCAGGTATCTTTTTGGTCGTCTGGTGTTTCGTACCAGTATGTCATCAAAAGTAGGGCTTGGACGAGGGACACGCGATCAATTTCGTAGTCGAAGTCGTACAGCACCTGAAAATTAGCTTTGCAGTCAATTGGTGTCAAATAACTCACCCTTGCTTTCTGGAAAAATGCCTTTCTGGCAGATTTTCGACTTGAATACCCTGCCGCTCGTAGATACTCCATATCCACAAATGCCGTTCCGGCGAACATTATGGCCTGGAAAAGTAGCAAGCTGATTCGCCCATATTGCCCAGTTCCATCGTCGATAATCTGCAGGAGTTCGTGCACTTCGATCAAAGGCATATATGGATGTACGTATTCCAAGTAGCTTCGTAAGAGGGCATTTCGGGTCGCGATTTCTGGCAAGGACAAGGCGCCCTTTGCAAACAGGTAATCAATATCGACTGATGTCATTCGCTGGGGCAGAGGCTTCAGATAATCTGGCAGTTTGTGCTTGAGCATTGGAGGTGGGAGAGGTGGTGGAGGGGAATCCAGTCGCGTTCGTGTTCGATCGCCTGAAAGAGACGCAGAGGTGAGGAGTGAATATGTTGGATCTGGGTCAAATGCACTGATGAAGCTCTGTCTTCGTAGTATTTCGCCTTTACTCAACTGATTCGATACATTTTGATCTGTGAATATTAGCCTACAGCCCAGACAGTGATCTGGTCAAACTGACATATCGGATGAGGGACGTGGGAAGTATGAATCAATTCGTCCGCCCCGTCATGGGACATCCGTGAGGAACCACTCCATCTTCTTGCGTCTGGATTGCTGATCTCTGATGGATCAACGAGTCCATTGCCCCACGATTGACTCTGAGGCGCAGAATTTGTTGCTGTTGGCACTGTTGTTGACGTCGGGTTTGCAGGAGTGCCGTTGAGATGCTTTCTGCTCAAAATCAGCTTTTGGGACCTAACCCAGCGCTAACAAAATACTGACTTCCTTCGTTTGCTCTCCTCAATGACACATTTAATCCCGTCCATCGTACAATTGGAGCAAGTCACCTCTCCCTCCGGCGTTACGTGATACCTCTGCATCACATCGCAGCGGACCTTTCTCGCTCTGCATGCTGCACATGCTTTGGCCGCTCTTCTCTTGACCGGCTTGGGATTGCCATTGGAATCCAAGCCAGCAGCCTTGGATTCGCGCTTCTTCGAACCAGAATCGTGGGAGGACGCGGGTGACTGCGAAGCATTGCTGTCGTCGTGCAAGTTTGACTTCTCGGCGCTCATGATGACGGCGGTGGGCATGGCGGGCGTGAAATTCTCACCAGTGAGCATGGGGGCATGTGATCAACAACAAACAAGGACCACGACCTCTTCACACATCTGAAGCCGGCGAGCTGCGAGTAGAGTGGAGATGGAGATACAGCAACATGAAAAACCAAACACTAGTGAACAGTGAACGAGCAAACGCAAAATCGAGAACGGCCGGAAAAAGTTGCGTGGAGGGGGGTCCTCGAGCTTAAGTGCAAAAGCTGGAGTCCAAGCAGCGTATGGAGAAAACCGCAAACTGCTCAGCAACTAGGCGTTAGTGATATGTGGAGAAGGAGACTAGAGCGCATCGGCCGGCATTCTGGGGCAAATCTGGAATGAAATCACGGAGCTAGTTTCTATGAGGCTCGAAAATGGGTTTCGGGCATGTGGAGAAAGTCTTGTGTGGATGGGACCAAGGGCTGGGCCGGTGGATGGATGGCTTTTTTGGGCCAAGGCCGAGAGAGCGCAGGTCCTGAGCTGCCTTGCGTGCCAGAGGATTTTCATTTGCACGTATTGTAGCTAGTGTCTGAGTCTGGCGTCTGGTGTCTGGTGTCTGGAGTCTCAGCTGCGGCATCTGGCTGGGTTGGCATTGGCATGTGTTCGGTATAGCCCTGTGCATGCGTGGTGCCACCGCCCTTTGAGCAGAGTCAGTTTGGATGAGTGAGAGTGAGATAAGAAGGCCATATGCATCAGGGTGCAACGCCGACCGAAAGAAAGGTACGCGAGCTGCGTGTGACTGCAGTTGGACTTGCACTTGCAGTTGCAGGTGGTGCTGGTCGGAGAAATACAATGCGAGCGTTCCGTTCTGTGCACGCAAGGTTCGGAGTGAAACTATACCCAGCATCTGTCACTTCCATAGTTCACAGTCCATAGTTCGATTTAGTGAGCAGCCAGCAACACCTTCGATCCAGATGCTGCTCCTCGATGAAGCTTGGAAATCCGCAAATATTCCTCTCAAAGCCCCCTCGCGCCAGTGCTTCTTCTCCGCACCGTCGTCCCCTTCCGTCCAATGATGCTTAGTGCATTTGCTCTAACGACGTGACACTATTCCCGTCCCGTCTCTAACTAGCGATTGTACAGGACGCAGATTTGCAACCTTCGGACCCCTCGTTCTCAAGCCGCAGCCCTCGGCGGCGACGTATCAGAGGGGCCACCAGACAGGGTTGTAGCCCACTTCTCCAGAGCACGGAAAGCTGGAGCTTGCGGAGACCTCCCCAATCTCGAGTCTTGCATCGCGCGGATCAACCGCAACCGGTAGGAGCCCGATATTCGGACTTTGCTCGAAGCATCCTGCACCGGAAGGATTAGGTGTAAGATCGAGCTGCAATCCCGTCTCGACGATGGACATATTGAACTCAATCAATGCAAACCGGTTGGATACGGAATGGGACACGCAATTTCATTCGTGTTGCTGAAATTGCGGGTTAAAAGTTCTGCCCAGATCCTGCCCCGCCAGATCGGATTGGGATTGAGGATGCGGGTTTGGCGTTGTACAGAAACGTCGTCATGGGGAGCACCAAGTGAGACATGCTGCAGCTGATGGGTCAAGAAACCGTTGGTTCCAGAAATCTTTTGCTTTCTCACTTTGCCAGTCTCACTATTGACGCCCGTCAGACTCTCCGACGATCTGACATGGCTACAGCGCACCTGGAGCGCAATACTGCTCCTTTGCGCTCTCTCTCAAGATCTCGATGATGTCGAAAGTTGAAGAACAGGTCCTGCACCTCGACTCGACAGAACTGCATCTCCACCCTGGTCGACACACGGAAACGGCCTCCTCCCACGGCAGCCATGCACGCGAGTCGTGCACTTGACTCGGCATGGGAATCGGCAAACCCTGCAGCACGCAGAGTAACCGAACATAACCGATGATAATGGCCGTGCACGCGAGGCGTTTCCTGTCAGCTGCACGTGAATACAAGGGTCTGAATGAGTCGAATGAGTCGAATGGCCCACGTAGGATTGCATGTGATTTCGGCCGTTGATGTATGCCCGCGTGACGGTCAGAACTGAGGACAATATCGGCATCACCGAGGTTGTTTGAGACCTGTCGAGTTTTTCATTTATGCAACAACAAGACCGAAGCCACGATGTTCTACAAATAGTGGTCGGTGAACGGCCTTGCGAAAGCCGTTGTACGTCGTGATCCGGCCCAATGTTGGACCATGCCATTCCATGTCGTGCCGTGCTGCAGCCAGCCATCCGGGTCCCCAGACTTGCGGAAATATATCTCGACACTGCATCCGGTCGTCCCTCTTCTGCAGACAACAATCAGTCTACCCCAGATTCCTCGCTGGATGTCGTGCCATACAAAGGCACGCATTTCGTATCTTTCCCCAATGGTGGCGTCTCTCCAACGCGGGGATCGTACGAGGGGCAATCATGACATGGGGATGACATGTCAATTGGAGTTTTGGACAACATGCGTCTCATAAGCATCCTTCCCGCCGAATCTGAAGGCGTTGGATGAGAGACCATCCTACTTCTGCCGACTGGAGATGGTTTGATTTCCTTCTGTTGCAGAATTGAGAAATATTTCGTCTTTTCCGAATTTATTATCTCCGAATTCGATCAACCATCCTATTTTGGCAGCACTATCGCCATTCGGTCGACCTTCCTTTCTTGCAGCAAGTGTTCGCCTTCTGTTTCCGCTTTTCTCTGTCGTTGATTTAAAGTCGCCCCCTATTTTTCTTCACCCGTTTAACCATAAGCGAATCGCCAGCAGGCGACGTCACTCGGTCTGCCCAGCGTTCCTGATGTCATCCATCTTTTCACATCCAGCAAATTGTCACCAATGTGGGATTTGGAGGATATCATTCGTTCGCATGGCGGACTGCAGACTCGATCGTCTTGTCATTGCGGAGCGAACCCCTTGCCAGGCTAGGAGTTAATGTACGCACCGTGACGCTGAGCTTCCAGATGGGTTATCGCCGACCGTCTAGAACCACATGTCTTGGTCATGGCATCGTATGGTGGACCGCTGAGGTCACTGGGAAAGCGATAGCTGAAAGAATGGTGATCTCAACATTGCCATGAGCACATCGGATTTGAGTGGATCGCCAGGTGTACAAAACCACGTACAGATCCACGAAATAATTACAAGGTAATCAATTATCACATCTTGCAATTACAACTTGCAAATCAGAAAACCAAGACATATCATACAAAATGGCTGTCCCAGAACAATTCACTGGCTTTATGGTCAATTCCGCTAAGGAATGGAGCACATTCACCAAGGAGAAGGTATTTTCAGTTGTTCCACAAAACCCAAGAAAAAACGCTAACTTCAGCAGTTCACTCCCAAGATATTCGAAGAATACGATGTCGATATTGAGAACGAGTGTTGCGGAGTATGCGGATCCGATGTACACACCATCACAGGCGGCTGGGGAGAGATCGCGCACACCCCAATCTGCGTTGGCCATGAAATCATTGGCAAGGTCCTGCGCGTGGGCGATAAAGTCAAGGAGTTCAAGGCCGGCGATCGCGTCGGTGTTGGCGCACAAGTGCAATCCTGCATGAAATGCGCTATGTGTAAGTCTGACAACGAGAACTACTGCCCCAACATGGTCGACACATACGGCGCGCCATACAAGATGGACGGCGGCAACCCCAACAAGCCCGTCAGCACGCAGGATATGAAAGACCAGTCTGGCAACCAGATCTGGGCACAGGGCGGCTACTCGTCGCATTCGCGCGTGCACGAGCAATTCGTCTTCAAGATCCCAGACAACATCCCCTCGGAAGAAGCTGGGCCGATGATGTGCGCTGGTCTGACCGTGTACTCTCCCCTCCGCCGTGCAGGCACGGGTCCAGGGAAGAAGGTCGCGATTCTTGGTATCGGCGGCCTGGGCCACTTTGCCATCATTTGGGCGCGCGCCCTGGGTGCGGAAGTCACAGCGCTGTCGCACTCACCGAGCAAGAAGGACACAGCGCTCAAGCTGGGCGCACACCACTTCGTCGACACGACGCAGGAAAATTGGGCCGAGGATCTGAAATACACGTTCAACTTCATCCTCAACGCGGCGGACATGACGAACGAGTTCGACATGGCGACGTATCTGTCGACGCTGGCCATCAACGGCGAGTTCCACAACGTCGGACTACCAGATAAGCCACTGCCCGTAATGCAGGCGCAGATCTTCACGACGAACGGCAGCAAGATCGGCGGCTCACATATTGGGAGCAAGAAGGAGGCTATGGAGATGTTGAAGCTGGCCAGCGAGAAGAATCTACACCCGATGATTGAGACGATTAAGATTAGCGAATTAGGGTGCAAGAAGGCTGTTGAGAAAGTCAAGGTGAATGATGTGAGGTATCGTATTACGTTGACAGGCTTCCATGAGGCTTTTGGGACTGGCAAGTAGATTAGGGGAATGGATGTACAATGTTAGATGAATGATTGGGGGATATATAATCAGTGTCATAGATAGCAACGTGTATAAAACGTAATTCAAGAAGTGAAACATTTTTATCTATTCTGTCTAACTGAATGATATGTGCCATTATAATATCCATGTGTTTGAGCATTCAAGCCATCACATAGGAGATTTTATGGCTAAGTGCCGAACAAAAATAATGTTTCTTCATAAACCGATGAAAAGCTATTGGGATATGGAGTTCTTCCAGATATGTGTCTCGTATAGCCTACTGTTGACTATCACATAGTACTATTTGCCTATTAAAGCCTGACTGCAAATACATATCAGGAATGATTTAATACTCAATAAGTCAGGAAATTGTGGTGGTTGGAAGTAAACAGGGTCGCAGCGGCAATTGTCTGAAAAAGCTATGGGTATTTGTAGGAACCACTAGCTAGCGAATACGCAAAGTGAAATAGTGTGTGAAGCAATCATATAATTTCGTGTTGCTAGTAGCTTCTGCTGGTCCTTCTCCTTATCTTGCTGACCTCAGTTCAGTCAAAGCTTTGGATCTTCTTAAGCGGAGTGATTCCCATCCCCCAAACCAACTGGACGCATCCCTCAATTTGAACCTTCTGTAAGGTATCCCATGTCTCGTCTACGACTATGGCTCAGCAAATGATTCTACCTGGCAGCAAGATTGTCGTTTCTTAGCTCCAATAGCCTGCGTTGCCAGCAGGATTTCATATAGTCGTACGTTGACCAATATTATATCAGCCGCTGCAACAGCGCCTCAATCCTGATGCCTTTTCTCCTGCAGGGATAGATGGTTTCAATCCTTAGCCTTGCCTTTCCCCTTGCCCTTCCCAACACCCCTGGCTTTCTTTATCTCTGTATCAGCCTTCTCCTGATCAATAAAATCCTGAATGAGGCCCTTCAGTCCTTCATTGCGCCTGCACACCAAGAGAACATCATCCGTGGTGATCGTCGTGCGGCCGGCATGTCGGCTGAAGGTCTCTAGGTCAATTGCAACAGATTCAATTTGTGCCCAGACCATTTCAGTTAGGGAGCCGATGAATTGCGGTGTGGAGGAGATATTCAACTTTTCGCATTCGCTGGTGCAGAGACGGCCGATGGAGAACCAGAGGGAAGACTTGAGTTTCTAAACTGAAATGTTAGTGTTTGGTGAGGAGGCAAGGTGGGGGATGTACGTCTTGAAGCTCGGTGGTGTCCGGCAGCGAGGAGGTCATCTTGTTGTTTCAGGTGGAGACACAGGCAGATACCTTGGATGTAAACAAGACCACTTTGGACGGAGACTCAACTGGTCCAGAGGTTGTTGTCGTTGTTGTTGTCGCGTCTGATCCGAAGTCCATCAGGGAGACGCGCCGCGCCGAAGTTGAGCCGGTCGGCACGATTTTAGTTCGGGCTCTGGTCAGGGTCCTCTGCAATCTGCCTATCGAACGAATTCGCGCATTTTTGATCCTCACTTTTCTTTCCCACCCATTCTTTCTGCTTCTCTCCCATCTTCTTGGGTGTTTCTTTCTTTCCTTCACCTCCTTTTCGTGGAGCGATTGCAGTTCCAACGTCTGCAAATATACTTTGTGGTCGATTGCCGAAACCTTCCTTGCGAACCGAATCGCCTTCGACTAGACTCTACGAATCTTGGGACCGCATTGAGAGCCCCCTTTTGTATTTGGACTAGTCGAATATTTCCTTGAAGTCTCCTTCCAAACCTTCAAGTACCTGCATTCTCCAACGGTCTGCGACACATCCTACGAGAAAATTACAACCGAAACCCTATATTCACAATCTCTATAATAACAACAATCTACATCCCAACACGATGGACGCGCCAATGGATGTCCTCGAGTCCATCATGGAGCTCTTCACCATATGGGGTCAGAACTTCTACCGAAATATATTTGGCATGTGGACGGGAATGAATGCCACCCGGTGGATCCGCCTCGTTGCTGTCGTGGGGTTCTACATGCTCTTCCGCAACTACATCGTCAAGAAGGCCGAAGCAAAGCAGGCAAGGGAGCATGCAAAAGCAATGGAGCCGCAGGCGAAGGCTAAGATCAGTGCTAATGCTCTGAGAGGGGTAAACGGAAAGAAGGTGTCCTTCCAGGAGAGCGATGAGGAGGAAGAGTCGGCAAAGGCTACGGGCCCAGAATGGGGCAAGAAGGCGAAGAAGAGGCAAAAGCAGGTGGCCAAGAAGCAACTAGAGGCGGAGGAAGAGAAGAGGAAGGTGGAACAAGAGGACGATGACGATAAGGATATCATGGACTTATTGGTGGATTACGAGGAGGGGAAGGACGGCTGGTAGAGTTGGGTTTGGTGGAGGTGTATGTTGCCCGACTCTGCACTTGGTGTGTCGATGCCTCGCAGTCATACCCGGTTATAGAATAATGGAAAGCATCATATGCTTCATGTTTGCCCACAAGATTTACATGTGTTTGCTGGCGAGGACGTATAACAGCCTCGTCACGGTGGGTTACTCGCAATAAATAGTGTCATGTTTCCTGCAGCTCTTCGGGCAGAGAAGGGATGGGCCGCTGTGGATAGCCTCCATACCGTTTACTACTCGGACAAGGCTCGACCAGGAGACGTCGTTGGGAGCCTCACGCCGAGTAAGGTTACCCTTCCATCTCTCGATACCCTCCTCAGGGCTGGTCTCGTGCTCTCGTTGATTGGGTGGGTGCTTTCATCCTCCTCCCCGACCTCAGAAGGATGGCAGGCTGCTTGGGTACCACCACCTTTCTTTTTCTTGCACTCTCCACTCCACCCAGCGACGCTATTCCCAGTTTCCACTGTACTTCTTGCACATGGCAGGTCGGATTTGCTGGCCTCACTTCGGATACGTGAAGGCGGTTGGTAGACTAAAATGGCTCAAGGCAGTGCAGATCGCTGTTGGAAATTTTCAGGGACAGCCGGACATCAATTCGCTGGAAATCCGGGGGTGAGGAGAAGGCCAGCAAATAGAAGATGCAAATTCCAGCATCATCGCCGTATGCACAGCATGCGGCCCGATCTGTTCATGAATCGAAACATATCCATACCCCTGGACCTGGATGGGGGACGAGTTTCAGCTTCACGCTGCTTCCGTTGGAAATTGTCATTGTAGATAACCCTTTGTGCCCTTTGAGAGTGCGCGAGCGAGTGGGTGAGTGAGATTTTGCCTTCTGCAGACGCCGTCGAGGCAAGAGAGAGGGGCAGTGCTGCAACCCCCCTACGTTTTGCGTACTCGACCCACTAAAGGCTGCCTACCAGAGCTCCAGGTGCTCACTCACTCACTCACTCAATACACCCCGTCTGCCATACGAGTGCGACCGACCTGGACTTGACGACGATGACCTACGACTTTACGAATATAATGTGATCAACGCCCGCCGTGCATCTTTTACTGAATATTTTTGCTTTTTGACAGCACCCACGGTTGCTGAATGCCGGGATCGACCATGGAGGGGGACAATTCCCCGCTCCCATCAAGACGAGATATCAACGAGCTGCTCACAACCGGCTACTTCAAGACCACGAGAGGCAAGAGTCCTTCTGGGTATGTAGTACAGTGTGGTATGATGACCGTATCTAATGAGAGCAGAGGAACACCGACGACGTCAAATGCACCATATTTCCTGAGACCGTCTGCATTCGAGTACGACGCCCCATCCGAGAGAAGTCGAAGCCGTGGTCGCTCCAAGCCCCCTCCTCGCCCAACTGTAGAGGACGAAGTGGTTTCTCTATCCCGAGAATCACTTGCGAGTCAAAAGCTATCATGGCAGAGTTACGACCCACCTTCGCGCGGTATCCTCAATCAGAATCCGATCATTCTCGAGTCTGATATCAGCAAGGCTGAGGCTGCTAGGCTCCAGGAAATACCGTGCGCAAAGGATAGAGATGATGATGTCAATCCAGAGAATAGGAAGCGGGCAGGTCGGAAGGATGATAACCCCGAACGGAGATTTGTCTTGATTCCGAAAAGCGATACATATGATCCCAATGAGGAGAGTGAGGTCGATGTCCGGAAGGGGGATAAGTCACAGAAACCTTCGAAGGATGAGCCCAGGAGAGACGAGAGGAGAGAATCTGCTAGACAAGAGCGACCTAAAAGAGAAGAAAAGAAGGATTCTTATAGAGGAGATGCACTCCGACCCGAAGAGAGGAGACCATCAGATCGGCCCGGGGCAGAGAGAAGACGCAGTAGACAGGATTTGCCCGTTCTTGAAACTAAGGTACCACGAGAGATCCCACCACAATACAGGAGAAGTGCGTCAGCCTTTTCTGGTGTACCCAAAGATTTCCCAGGTACGCCACGAACTGCTGCAGCACCTGGTACGCCAGCAGAGTCCTTCTTATCGCCTGAAGTGTCAAGACCGCCAAAAGAGTTCAGTTCGCAATCTGTACCTCGCCAGAATATTCATGAGGCTTTGTGGGGAAAGATTCCGACATCTGGAACCGATCAGAAGAGTGGTCCGAATAGCTCAGGATCTCGGCCAGGAACTCCAGAAAAGAGGAATAGTGGAAATTTTGAAACTGCAGGCCGACCACCAGCAGAGAAATTGACCCGGCCACAGCAATTGGCTGGAGATATTGCTGGCCGCAGACAAGAGAGACACCCTTCGCCAGCCAAGTCATCAAAGTCATCGACCCATTCAGCCCATTATTATAGCAGTAGTGAGGATGACCTGGGAAGCGACGACGATCATTATAGGAGGCGTCCACGACGAGATCGAGATGAGCGGAGGTTACGGTCGCCATCGAGATCAAACCGATCATCGTTAGACGTGAAGAATTTGTCTAAGTTCTCATCTCCGTTACCTTCACCAAAGGTATCGCCAAGTCAAATTCCGACAGGGGAAATCTTCGAAAGGACAGACTCTTTCCCACCATCAGTCCGAGATAAGAAACCAAATTCTCGCCCCGTTTCTCCTTTCTCGCCCGACAAAGAAGGTCGGGTCGATCGGTTGACCGCTGTAGACCCAACAAGACCAAAATCGAGACAGTCCAGTGCGGTACCTATTCCTAAGCCAACTCGTTCTTCACTCCCTCTTGGGGCAATTCCAATCCCAATTCCCTCTGGTCTTCATACATCGACTTCTTCGAGTGATGTGAGACGCTCGCCATCTACTCCCCAATTCGAGGAAAGCAAACCTTTAGGACCACGACCTCAACCACAGCCCCAAGCACAGCAGAAGCCTTTCTGGCAACCTCCTCCATTTCAGCCACCTCCACAAACCCTCGAGAAGCCCATGGGCTCCTTCAGGAGATTCTCAGAAGATGTTGAGCGTGGCCAAATAGCGCCCCTTCCCACATGTCCTCGAACGACCTATACTAGAGGGCGGAATGATTGGCTTACATTACCACAATGCCCAGCATTTGATATCTGCCCGTCATGCTTTGCCTCGACAATTGCACCCACTGAATTTCGAACAATGTTTGTGCAGGCTCCTAGACGATCTCCTGATACTCCAATCTTGTGCGACTTTGGAAGCTCTCCTTGGTATCGAATCGCCTGGCTGTTGACGCTCAAAGAAAAGCGCCGCGATCTCAAATTGTTTTATGGGCTCGCCAATATTGCAGCTAACGTGCAACAATGTCTGGGGAAACACGAAGCCGTAAGGCAATGGCATTCGGTTAATGATCCGAAGACTGGATCACCAATCAAAGGATTTGATGTCTGCTACAGTTGCGTCAGAAGTGTCGAGGTTCTACTCCCAGCTGTCAGGGGTGTATTTGTTAGAGCAGACTCTTATGGGTCAAGTATGCCAAGGATATGTGATTTACGTTTCGATTCGAAACGCTTCATCCAATATTTTGACGCATTGGAGACAACGGCCGATCTCTCTGCTGATATGGACAAGCCACCGGATACTTGGGACTTGGTGTATCTTTGTCGCAAGCTGGCTCTTGTCCCCGAATGCCAACAAGACACAGATCTCAATGACAGGAGGTGGCACACCATAACCCAACTCCCAGAATTCACCGTCTGCGAAGAGTGCTATGATGAGGTTGTCTACCCCGAAATTGAGGATGGCAAAGCAGTCGCCAAACTTTTCTCGAAAGACCTCAAGAGAGTGCCGAGGGCGAGCTGTCAATTGTATGGGGAAAGGATGCGGGGTGTCTTCAGGCTCGCTGTCGATAGTGGCGATTATAAACTTCTCGCTAGTCAAGCGCGAGATAGGCGGGTAGCAGAGGAGGAATACAAGAGAGCTATGGCGGACTTAAAGAGGCAGCCCTTGGGCAATCCAGGTATAGAAAGAGAAATAAAGCGGAGAGAGGAGGAATGGAGTCGTTGGGAATGAGCATTGAATGATTAAATATCATAAGACAGGATTATGAGAATATGAGGGGCAGAAGGCGTTTATGCTGGCCAAGGTGGTTTGGAGGTGAATTAGGGCAAGGCTTGGTGATTTACTTGGGCATACACACCCAATTTTATGAGTAAGATAGGGATCAGATTTAGGGAAGGGTCTTAGGCCATGGAGTTCCAGTAATTGAAAGCTGGATCAAGTCAGAACTCGTATATCGTGTACTGTTTCCCGACCTTTCTGAAGTGATAAAGTGCGTTTCAGCCCTTTGCGGCACTACGTTGCCTTGTCTTCCATTTTGGCAAGTGGTAGCTGCTTCCTGCAAGTTTTAGCGGAGGAATAGCTCCTCCCCTCTTGTTATTGTGCTGTTCTACTTCGGCCGGTCTCTCCTTATTGCCTGGGTTCTGATAGACAGTGCAATTTCTTTCGACTCTACTTAGAAGACAGCGTTCCAGTACGCCGCCACTTGGAGCCTAGCGGATTCCATCGCAGCCCAATGATTCGCTTCTTTGGACGACAGTATTGCGAGTGCTTGCATGAGCCTTGGCAGCTGACCAGTTCTCACCCACAGATTCGGAGTAGAGCATGTTATCTTCAAGAGTTCAACGAAGCCAGTATTACAAGCGCTGCAGTACCTCTCGACTAGAAAATGCCAACGGTCACGGATTCCAACACGATTCTCCAGAGGATTCGAGCTGCTAGGGGGCAAGGCCCTGCCGTTGCTGAAAAAGGCTTGTGTGAACTCTGCCAAGGCATCTCGCTGCAAGCGCTCCTTTCTCCTCGCGGGTTCGAACATATCTCCGATCCGGTCATCCTTTGCGATTCTGCTATAACATGTCGAATGTGTTCTTTGGTATACGAGAGTGTGGCTCGTGTGCATCCTAATCATGCGCTGCGGTATTGGTATGACACTTCTGGCGCTCCCCGCTTTACCATCCTGCGTGGGCTGGGGAGAAAAAACTCGGGCTTGAGCCAGATCTTAGTCTGTTGTGGAGTTTTCACGGATGGCCCGGAGGATCTGAATGATGGATCCGTCATCCCCCCAGGAACAAAGGTGGTGGGTAGGCTAGAGATATCAGCAGATAAAGGTAGGCCGAACATCTTTTATTCGGAATTGGATATAACCCGTTTGCTCGGAAACAAGCTGATGGTTTTGTAGGAGACCCGGCTGCCAAATTCGTAAAAATCCGGGAAAACCCTCGTGATCCCGGATCGGAAGATGGCATGTTTATGGCTACCCAACTGCTAGAGGAATGTATGAATATGCATTCATTTTGCAGAGCGCCGCAAACACCAACCCTACCAACGCGTGTATTAGATGTTGGGTCTGTGAATGATGATACGATCTTTCTTTGTGTTTCAGATGGTCGTAAAGCAAAATACGCCGCTCTTAGTTATTGTTGGGGAGGTCAGCAAAATGTCGTGGCTAATGACAGTTCCTTGGAGGCAATGACGCAAGGAATCTCACTTGCTAGTCTGCCAAAAACTATTCGAGATGCTGTGATAGCTACCCAAAGACTGGGTCTTCAATATCTCTGGGTTGATGCTTTATGCGTCTTGCAAGATTCCAAGGAGGATTGGGCTTCCGAGTCTTCCAAAATGGGTGTTGTCTACGGAAACGCGTTTGTGACCATTGCAGCTGCCGGTGCTGACAGCTGCAATGCGGGCTGCTTTATCCAAGATCATGCTGGTATGGCTCAGGATTCGATCAAGATCCGTCTTCCCGACACAAGGACGGGGACTATCACCATTTCTGTTCAAAACGTCTACCAAGCATGGAGGGATCCACTCAATAAAAGAGCGTGGGCTCTCCAAGAGCGTCTCCTGTCTCCAAGACTCTTGATATACAGTCTGGGCAAAATATCGTGGCAGTGCCAGACCAAAGTATCCATGACTGGTATCGGATCATCACGACTCCCAGACATGTTCTTCAACGAGGCGTCCTTGGAATATAATGAGGTGAAACTATGGCGAGCAGAAGTTAACGAGAACTCTTCTCCGAGCCTGGCGGACAGCTGGAATCAAGTCTGCTTAGATTACTCTCGTCGTGCCATAACCTATGATGACGATAGACTGCCGGCACTTTCTGGCCTCGCCAGAAAGTTCCAGGATCTCACAGGCGATGTGTATCTGGCAGGCCATTGGAAGGAAACTCTCTGTACGAGCCTGATGTGGCATCATGGAGCGAAGCCTAGATACCAACCCAGACCATACATCGCACCTAGTTGGTCATGGCTGAGTGTCCCCGGACCGATCCTCTGCGTACACTGTGCTCGAACTATCAAGTCTCCCCCAATCTGCGAGATTATCGAGGTAAAAACCGTCCCATCAGGTCTCGATAATCTAGGGGCTGTGCTCAGTGGCCAAATCACGCTCAGGGGGCAGTTGAAACAAGCTTGGGAGAGATCGCCGGAGGTACTCTGCGGAGTAGATGGCGAGGAACAGGTGGGCTGTTCATTGTTAGATTTCGAAGCGGAGCCTATGGATGGTGTCGACGACACGTTGTGGTGCGTGCGTCTTTTTGAGGATAGAGGGTTGTTATTGATGCCTTTTAAGGAGAACTTTCTGCGTATAGGAATCTTCCTCCTAGATTTGGATGGGAACAAAGGGAAAACAGGGCGAAAATGGTTTGAGGATGGCGAATCGCGGATCTTGACGATTGTGTAGCGTTTGATTCGGAGGTATTATCTGTTGATATGACACTCGTTCCAATACGCTTCTGCTGCTGTGGGAAGGAATACCGAGTCTCCGTATTGATCAAACTTAGAGATTTCTTGGATTGAATGCACAGGGATTTAAATCTTAAAAAAGGCTTTAGATTTTCGTCGATCCAAAACCAAAGCTGGAATCTGAGTACTTAATTTACTTCAAAATATAAGCTACTTGGTCACGCAATTAGAAGACTTAGTTCCGGGTACTGTCTATCATTATTTATGCAAGCATGACTGCGAGCATTGCAAAACTCTGTGAAAAATCAAACTTCATTCTTCAAATCTTCGAGAACGTTGCTCGCGTAGAGGACATATTTCAGGGGCGATTTCTTTGACTTGGGAAAGTCGGTGCACTTGAACTAGTAGGTGAACAATCTCCAACACAACTGTCGCCTAGGTGCAGTTAAAAGTTACTATATAACGGTCAACTAATAAGCAATTTTGCGACACAAGTCATAATTAACCAATAGATACAAATGTCGTAGCTAATGCACGCGCAGGGGGTATGCAGTCGTGATTGGGTTGGCCTGCCTGATCCGATCCTCCTCCCGCATCTTTCAGCTTTGTCGGCGATCCACCCTTCTTCCTTCTTCATTCTCCGGCTTTTATTGTCAACTTTCTGGCTTCTCGAGTGTTTATCATTGTATATGCCAAACGCCTCTGTTCAGTCTTGCCCAGCGCAGTAATAGTAGCGATAGGGTAGGGCCATATTGCGCTTCCGTACGGCTCCACTGCGCAAGCTGTGGGAGTAAAATCTTCTGCTCAGGCTTTCGTTAAGGTCCGACCGCAATTGAGCATCGTGTCGAAAGTAAATCGATCAAGCATGGATGTCAGTCCTTCTGTCTTTGGAATAATAGATACAATATTGACGCCATATACCTAGGAAATGAGAGAGGACTTTTCTTGGCTCGAAGAGGTAGCAACAGGTAGTACACTCTCATTTTCAGATCAAGTAAATCTCTTGATGTGCTATAGTATAAGCTAATTTGGATCGTATCTATGCTTCAGGGCCTTGCTTTACACCTCTTGGAGATGGCCCAGCAAGATCATTCGATATTGGGTCAGATGGCTTCACTGCATCGCTGAATCTTGGCCAAGAGATTCTGCAAATGACCGCTCCAGATCGGGATCATGGTCTTGTCCGTGTCAGAGGCTATTTCGACGACAATCCCGACGCCATCCTCGCGAGAGCCCAGCGTCGGGTGAGTGGGAAGTCGTCATTTGGTCTCAAATTTGTGAAGGATACAACCTCACCTTGTGAGGTTGGGCCTCCAGTCGCGCAAGGCCTTGTCAACTTTCGATGGCCGTATATCAAGTACCGGCTCTGGGACAAATCGGCAGTCAATTATCAAATGTTCCCAGGTAGCTGTATCAAGGTAACGTTTGTGAAGGACGGGACGGTTTTTCAATTGATGCGATTTCATCCACATGAGCATCAGACTTCCACTCAGCAAATCAAGCTTGCCTTCAAAGGTCGCCTCGTGTTTTCCTCTCCATGCAGTCATTCACACGAGTACATGGCAGGAGGTGATTTCATAAACTATTACAGAACCGTGGAAAGTGATGAAGTCCTCACCTGCTCCCACAAAGTAGATTCACAGATATTGCGGAGAAGTATTTTCATTAATGGTGATGAGAAGGACATTGTCGACCCCCCATCGACAGTTTCTAATGACAAGTTGGAATTTGAATGGGATCATGTTATCGATATACGCCCTAGGCGTGAAACGGTTGTCATAACTGCGCTTTCTCTGAGTGGAGATTCGACACTTCGCCTGCAGGAAGTACGAAATGGTCGTATATCCATTGACTCACTGTCAATCAGGGACTACTTTGGACTGACACCAGACTCGATCAACGCGTCCCGACTGATCTGGCTCACGGAGACCGACAGTAATACGGATGTTGAGCAGCATGAGATACTTGCAATTGGGAGATGTCTGGAGCAGATCTTAAGTGTCGTGACGATTCCGATCGTTTTGCCTGGAGTATTGAGTCAAAAATCGGCCCAAACAAGTCAGCCCAATAACGCAGAGGTTTGTGACGATGTGGTAGCCGTTGTCCACTTGGGAAACCTGATGGTTTCTCAGAACATTGATTTGAGATGCACATTGCAAGTTGGGACTCCCGGTCTATACTGCACATTCTGACGAGCAGCAGTTGGAACTTACGCTTTCTCATAAAAGCCCAAAAACTACTGGGAATCCGAAATTCCTCTTCCCCAGAACAGGAAATTGAAAAAGGGATTGACAGGCCACGTAGGTTTTATGAGGTTTGGAATTCCATCCAGCGTAATTGGAGCAGAAAACTTACTGTCTACCCAGTCAAGCAGTGTTGAATTTGGTGATCAGCACAACCAAATTCTGAGACTCCAGAGAGAAAAGAGCTTATCAGCCAAAATTCTCTCTACCATTCGAGGCTCGTTATTGTGGATTGCCTTGCCACAGTTTGAAAGGGACCAAACCCTCTTGTTTGCGGCGGCTGGTTCTTCCTGGCAGCAGGTGCGAAATAAGAGATCTGCCACCTTCCTGCCGGATATTTCATACACGACAATTACAATATGGTATGCATTGCGACATTGCGAATGGACCTTTATATCTGAAAGCGATGTGTTGATCCAAATTCTGGGAAAGTGCGTAGATGATTTGTCCATGGATATTTTAGATAGCGTCGACGGCCAGGAACGGTATTTCTCATGCGAGCGTACGATCTTAATCTGGTACGCCTTGTATTCCCTCCAAAACGCAGCTGTGTACCTCGATTCAAAATCCACAAACGTTACGGAGCAAGATATATCCTCACGTGTGAACTACGCAAGGCTGCGCTGGCAGAAAAAGGCAGAAGATGCGATAAAAAGAGACTTTGCTCTCAGAGGGGAAGCATACTCAGTTTCTCAGGAGTCAGTAGATATGTTGATATCCCTGGCGCCGGAGCTCGACATAGAGATGTCTGATGAGATCTCTGATGTCATGTGGCACTACTGGGACACCTCTCGCCGACAAAAAACAGTCTTCTTGAACGGCGGTAGCATCTTGCCAACGATCAATCCACTCTCTAGAACTTCTCTCGAGCCCCCTTGGGAGCTGACATGTTTGAATCACAATACAGCCCAGATTTCAGAGCGATTTCTGGTTAGTGCCGCCCCCGAGATACAAATTGGAAAAGAAAATTGTTTGCGGTTCTTGACTAACGATTATCTTCTGTTGCCGTCGTGGGATCAAAGCAGATCCAATTCGGCATCGTCTTGGTGGGATTTGGATGCCTCGAGTATTTTTTGTGCGACTGTTCTGGATTCTATGATCCAGAATATTAAGGATATTACGGATGAAGATAGTTGCCCTATGCCTTTAAATATACCACATGTGAGTTTGAAAAAACAATCCTTGGGGTGGGGAGAACGATAGATATCAAAAGAATCTGGTGTAAATATCTAACTGGAGGTAGTCAACTCACGGGGGAGCTGATTCATATCGGCGAGAACCGTTGTCAAACCCAGCAGGCGAGGCAGAAGCAAATTCAATCGGACAAAAACATCTGATTAGGGAGAAAACGCTTGGAGGACTAATTGAATTTGACTGGAAAACTTGTGCACCCTCTTCGACCATGCACCCCAACGCATGGGTTCAGTCGTGGGATGATACACCGGAACTCTTCGCGGCAGCACAGAAGAATCTCCGTTTACGAGACTACCATCACCATCTCGACATCTACTTCCAATGGCGGATACTAGCGCCGTCGAATCTGCAAATGGGTCTCGGGGATTCCGTTCCAGAACTCAAGTCGCTCTTCTCCGCGAATGAGCTTGCATACCTGAGCCTGTGGGATCTGAGCATAACTAAAGATCAAGGATTTACTTCCGAAGCTGCAGGCCGTATGGCTATAGCAGACACGGAAGAGTGGACTTTTAGAGGGTCCTTGCGAAATCTGGGCCCGAGCGAAAGGCTGGAAATCTGGATCGCGTATGTTGATGGAATCCTCCATGAAGGAACTGGCGCATTCCGTGCGATGTCAGACTCTGCGCAGCAATACTACTCCAATTTGGACAATTCGGTAAAGTACTTGCTAGCAGATGCTACGAGAATAAGCGATGTTAAACAGAATACGACTAGTAATCTGGTTCAAGTTTTGCATGATAGTGTAAGTGGAATAACTGTCGTTCTAGAAGTCAGCTCATCATTCTTAGCTTGTGGACCTTGCTGTTCGGAATCGCATTTTGTAAGTCGTTTAGAGTATTGATCTGGCAATTGAAGCTGACAAGAGAAGCTTCCTTCAAAAGTTCACGCCACTCATTATAAAGATGTTCATTCACATGTGGCACGCAGAGTCAATCGACACTTTTAACAATCATTTTGGTGACTCCTCTAAATCATTCGACAGCCGAAAGGACACTTGGATAAGCAGCATCACATTGTCATCTTGGAGACTCGTCAAAGGAGATATTAACGTCAACTCTATTTTCTCGGACATGAGTAAAAGCACACAATTTCCGCCGAAGGGGGTGGTGGGACCTGATCAGTTGCATACTGACTTATGGAGTCACATACGACACGCATTACGCGAAGATGAACCCATCCGCGAGAATTTTGTGGTGGAAAAAACCGATTCCATCGTGATGTCGGGTGACAAGTCGGGCAATTGGTGGATTACGACCATCGTGTCATCGTCCCTCTCCGAGAAAGCCATGGATCTATGTGTCGAATCATCCAAGCGGATCTTGACAGAATTCATGCACCAACCTGCAACTGGGCGATGCCTCGTATTCTTGATGTTCTTGGGGGCATTATGTGAGCATCATTCGAATGAATATGAGAAGTTGCTACAGTGCTTGGGTCAGTTCTACCGCTTTGGTGTAAGTGGAATTGTGACCCTTTTACATTTATTTTCTAGCGACTGATGCAACAGTTTTCAGCGTCAAGTGTTTGTTCAGGGCCCCCAAAGTGTAGACCCGACAAGCGACCAGGCTATTCATCATCTCACGTTGATGGTATGGGCACTTGAAGCACTGCACGTTTTCCGAGACAAAATCGCATGTTCCATCCATGAGGTTGCCAAGGCAAAAGAAGCAATGCAGAGCTACATTGATCAGGTACTTGCGATCATGAAATTCACGTTGTATTTCCACGCTGATGTGCGATAGGGCCCAGGACGTCGTAGAGAGGAGTTGGAGACTCGATGTCAATTCTTAGTTGCCGACTTCGACAAGAAGTTTGAGAAGCTGTCAGCAACACACGTCCTTATCGGCGAGCAGCTAGAGCAGGTTTCTCGCAACCACAAGTTGGTGAGTCGTAACTCAGCCTTCGACTATTCACAATCGGTAGCTCATGATAAGCTAGATCTCTTCGATGGTTGACATCCAAAGCACGCTCATATCGCTCAAGCAGAACGACAACATCAGAGTTTTGACGTATATAACCATTGCCTATCTACCCATTTCGTTCGTTGCTGTAAGTCACTTTCCAGACTTAGCCATTTCTACAGCTTCGACTAATACCAAACCAGGCCCTCTTCTCCGTCCGCATCATCCCAGACAGCTGGAACGGCGGCACCTTTGGTGGGCTCATGACTGCCTTTTTCCTGGCTACTTTTGCCGTAGCTGGGAATTTAGGACGCGTCATGAGGCTGTATGATCTGGTGAGACTCAAAATCATGGAGAAGATGTCTCAGCATGCGAGGAGGCGAAGATAAAAGGTGTCGAAGGACCCAAAGTTGATAGGTGAGGATAGCGTTTAGGTGGCTAAGGATGTTATTTGAGACTGAAATTGATTCTCGGGCACATTAGCGAAATGGTACAATGAAATTGATTTGACTCTATATAATGAAGATAAATTATGGAGAAGCAAAATTCGCTATATGCTAGAATCACGTAGGCCGTTCCAAGGCTGAGTAGAGTCTGCCTTATTGACAGAAGCCCAGTTAACTCGTAAGGCTCTAAACGGGTATCAGGCGAACCAAGACAATTTACCCTCAAGTATCACCAGTCTTCAATTATCTCTCACAAATTCTTTTGTATATCTCTAATCAAGATTTAGCATGGAGAAGCGCTCTAACTTCTCTTCCGAGGCCTAGTTCTGTGAGGCACAACGTCGAAGCCTTTCATTCTCTCATGCACCCAGGCTTGGCTGCCACATGATACTTCTCCCAATTGTTGTTCTTTAAGCTGCGCCACGATAGCCGATCAATTAGAGCGAAGCCGTCGGGCTCCGCCTCCACAGTCTGGCTGCGAGGGGAGAGCCTCACCTCAAACGCCTTAGATCTATCAAACCCCCTCTTCACTTTTTTCTTTCTTCCACGCTGCTGTTCTCAAGAGGTGTGGTTTTGTCTTGAATGAAAATCAGCACCAGCTATAGTACTTGAGCCTCCGAGCTAGTGTGTCATGTCTCAACCGGTGGCGACAGGGCAGATGGATGTAGTGTATGATGGTGTCGCTGAAGAGAAGGTGTGTAGGCAATGAAGCTTTTCTATAACTAATTCTCTGATTCTAAAAGTCTATGCTTTTACATGTGACAGCGACCGCCGGTGACTGGCATGTTTCTGCCTGCTTCATGCCGCTTTCTAGAGCATCGTATGAAAAGAATGCTAATAATCGTTTCTAGCCTCAGTGTGAGGTATGTCTGAAGCTTGTAGAGCTGTTTCAAAGGTGGAAGCCCAAACACACTCAATGGCAGAGGATGGAACTTGGTACATTGCAGGAGATTCTAAGCTACGATACATGTCTCGTGCACCCTCCTATATTTCGGAAATTCTTTCGCGATGCCGCAGAAACGTCTGGAGAGCTTCGAATTGACGGTCGTTGCAGACATGATGGGACAGTCAATCTGAAGGGTTGTCTAGCAACTCGTTCATGGACTACTTCGCTAAGTCTCTTATCAACGCCTTCAGACTCAGATGGAAGACAATATTCTAAACCTGTAGATCCAGAATGGATAGATCATACTCTTCTTCGCCAGTGGAAAGCAGCTTGCGACGAGAAGAGATGCAGCGATTGCCAACAAGACATGGGGCGTACTCGGCTGTCGCCCGCGTGTCCCCAGTGGCTGATAGATACTTCCAGGATGTGCGTGGTTCGCGGAATTCCTGGAATGGATTATGTGGCACTGAGCTATGTCTGGGGCACAGGTGCATTCTTCAAGACGAGCAAGGCCACAATCACCGAGCTGCAGAAAGAGCATGCGCTTGATGATGCGCACGTTAGACTTGGAGTGCCTCGCACAATCACAGATGCTATCGCAATCGTTCCCCTTCTCGACGAGAAGTATCTCTGGGTTGATGCGCTCTGTATCGTTCAAGACGATGAAGTGACTAGGAGCGCCGAAATAAACAAGATGGCCGCCATATATGACTCGGCTTCTCTCACCATCATTGCCAATCAGGGAACAGATGCCGAGTATGGTTTGCGTGGCATCCGTAACATATCTCAACCGAGAGCTAGTCGGCAAGTCCTTGCCTCACTTCCTGAAGGGTATGAAATAGCCGGTATTTCGAAAGATCAAAGAGAATCATACATTTGGGCTCAGCGAGGCTGGACCTATCAAGAAAGTACGTTTTCACGACGGAAGCTCTGGTTTGAGAGTGACAGTGTGACTTGGGAGTGTGGCTGCACATCTTTTGCGGAGCATTTTCAGGGAGAGCTACAGCTCCACGATCGGTATAGAAAGCGACCGTTCGTTCCAAGTATTCTTCCGCCTATGAGACTCTACGGCGAACTTGTGGAAGGCTTTGGGACAAGCAATTTTACCCATCCCCAGGATGCACTATCTGCTTTCGCCGGTATAATGACAGCTTTGAATGCAAGTTTTACTGGGGGCTTTGTATGTGGACTGCCATTGATGTTTTTGGACATGGCTCTCTGCTGGTACAGTTCTAACGGACATATCAGCCAGAAAACCAGGCGGCTGCCTTCAAATAACCATGAACCAACCGAAATGGGTCTGCCCAGTTGGTCCTGGGTTGGTTGGCAATCTACCGTATATTCACTTTACTGGCTTGATGCAGAGAAGCATGTGAAGAGGCATTGGTTCCCCGGATGCGACCTCCCCTCACTGTACTTCGTGCCTCTTGTTGACTGGTCGAGCATGAATTGGGGAGCGAGCGAGGTTACGCCGATCAGCCATCACCAACGCGCTGTATACGAAATGAAACGTACCCCTTTGGAAGAAGGCAATGAGATCCCTCCCGGATGGACGCGTTTCCAATGTTCTCCTGATCCGCTGCGGGAGACAGCAGATAGGAGAGACGCAGATTCGGCTCCAGGAGAGCTGCGTTATTATTACAAGCACGAAAGCGACGCCGAGGCGGAATATTGGCACCCAATACCCACTTGTTGCGACAACAGTCCAGACTCGTCAGCCTCAATGATCAACAACGATCCCTTACTTTCGGGTCGTACCAGGAGAGCTTGCTTCCAGCTGCGCAGATCAATATACGACGATGCCGTAGCATATATCTACAACAATGGTGGTGACTGGGCCGGATCGATGCTCTGGGATATTATTCCATATGAAATAAAGGATCTCGCTTTCTCTCAAGGCGTGTTACCGTGTGATTTGGTTGTCATTTCAGTGGGGTCTTTCATCGAGGGCCAAATAAGCATCAGATCAGACATCTGGGACCCGGATGAAAGACGGTTCAAAGGTAAGAAGGGTGAGAAATATGAGTTTTATAATGTCCTCTGGGTTGAATGGAAAAAAGGTATTGCGTACCGGAAAGGCGTGGGAAGGGTGCAGAAAGATGTGTGGGATGCGGGGGAGGAGGAATGGATTGATTTGGTGCTGGGATGAATTGTGTTTTCGAGAGATAGAGATGCGGGCATTTATGTGCGGGTCGCTTTGATTGGACTCATAGTGAGGCTGTTCTATTTTTGCAAGGACGACTGCATCTTCAGAGCAAGAGCGGCCCGTACTCGAGCTCTAAGTGTCTGTCAAATGCACATCACGTGGTACAGAAGTAGAAATGAGGGTGATATATGTGGTTAACACTCCTAGGGATGTTACCAAGGTTTACCGAGATTGGTAATTGACAGTATTATGTAAAGGAAAAGCTTGTATTCAAACTTCTATTCATTACTCTCTTCCATATTCTATATAACATGTGCTCGTACACGCTGAGTCGCTAACTTGCTTTTAAGAACCACCTCAAGTAGCTGAATCAATACCTCTAGTCTAAATCCACATCCCATATTTTGTTTATATTCCATACACCAGACAAAAACGAGACACATACGTATCATACAGCAACCTCCTTCTCCCTCTCTTTCTTCCCCATATCCAGCGGCGCCTCCATCATCACCACCTCCTTCTCGCCCCTCGCCCCGCGATCCACAGCCAGCTTCTCCACATCTCCCTGCAGACCCTCCTCACTCTCGCCCTCGCTCGTACTCGCACTCGCACCATCGCTCTTCCCGCCCTGCGTACCGATGCTCAGGAACGGCACAAACGCCAACCCGGCCGCGGCCGCCGCAGAGCAGAACCAGAACACCATGTGGTACGGCCGGAGGCTCGTTTGTAGCGCCGCCCCGTCCGTGCTCTCCGCGTTGTAGATGCTGGCTGAGATGCCGAGGCCGATGGCCGAGCAGAGCTTCGTGACTGTGTTGAAGATGCCGCCGGCGAGGGACTGCTGGTGCGGTGGCAGCGCGGACATCACGTACATGTTTGCGACGTTGAATTGCAGGTCTGCGCCGATGACGGAGAGCAGGAGCGCTGGGAAGATGAATGCCCAGTATGAGCTGCTTGTCTTCATGTTTGCGAGTAGCAGGCAGGAACCGAGATATGAGAGTGCGCCGATTCCGGTGAGGAGTTTGTTGGAGACGCGGTGCAGTACCAGTCCTGCAATGACGTTGACGAGGATCCCACCGATGGCTTGTGGGAGGAGATGGACTGCTACAGTCAAGGCTGAGTAACCAAGAACGTTCTGCATGTACAACGAGAGCCAAAATGCAGAAGTGGAGAAGGACATGAATCCTAAGAGAACAACAACGTTGATCTATTGAGGTCAGCTAGTGAATGAAAATGAACGAAGGAAAACATACGAGGGAGAAGTTTCGGTCGCGCCATATCCGGAGAGGCATAAGTGGGAATTTGCAAAAGCCTTCCCAACCGACAAAGGAGCTAATGAGAGCTATTCCAAGTACTAGCAGGATAAGAACATAGCTTGTTCTCCAACCTTTTGGCGCATCACCTGCGAGTCTGCTGATGGTTAGCTTCTCTTCTCTAAAACACTTAACTAGAAGCTGATGTGTATGACTTACGTCAAGCTTGAGCAAAACAACGCAATACCGCCCATACTAAGCAAAACACCAAAAAAATCAAACTTCCTCAGCGCCGAGAAGCTCAACTTCTCCGTCTGGCCCTGCGTCCTAGGCACCGTCCAGATAGCAGCCACGAAGAAGAACAGGTAGATAATAGCCAGCATCCAGAAGCTCGACCGCCACCCAAGCAGCTTATCCGCAATACCAGAGAAGATACTCCCCATCACGAAGCCGACGGGGTTACCAGCCGAGAAGCACGCAAACGCGCGATTCTTGCGCTTCGACGGAACAGAGTAGGCGGCACCTAGAATGCCGACTGCAGGCGGGACGGCAGCTGCACCCCAGAGCCCGAGGATGCCGCAGAAGATGTCGAGGTACATGGCGTTTGTGGCGAAGCCGGCGATGAGCGCGGAGATGGAGAAGGCGCCCATGGAGAAGATGAGCAGCGAGCGCCGGCCGAAGGTATCTGCTACCTTGGCGAAGAAGAGGAGGAAAGCACCCGAGGAAAGCCTGTGTCGAGTTAGCATCATTTTAAAACCTTTCTTATACACACAATATGAATAGATCAAGTATTATGATGGAAAAGAACATACGCAGAAGAAGCATTGATCCACGTGATCTCCGCACTCGTCATATGGAGATCCCTCCCAATCGGCGCCGTGATAACGGTACAGATACCATACAAAAACGACGACATCCCAATCGACATCGTCGCCGTAAGCACAAACAGGCACTCCTGCAGCGTCGAGGAGAAGCACTCTGGTCGTTTTCCCGCATCATCGCTGGCATCACCAAATGTCTCAGCTTCTCCATTCTCGGTCTCCGCTGTAGGCGGTGAATGTATATTCGCAGGTGGCGAATCAGCCATCGTACGTGGAGAATCAGTTGATTTAGCCATCCTTCTGATTTTCGATATGGCTGAATTACTGCTCGGGTCGGTCAGGATGAGATGCACTTCCTTCCACGCAAGGAACGAGAATGGGAGACAGCGGAACTAATATACGTAGCATGCAGGTTCGATCCCACTCCGAACTCCGTACCTCGCTAAGAGTCGGTGAACAAGCCGTGTTTGTTTTGTCAGCCCGACTTTTGTGGGCCCGACTCTCGGCTCCCCCTTTTTTTTCTGGAAGCGACCGCGGATTGGTGGGGCGGACGACCGACACGTTGATGCTCATCAGGCTGAAGGTCTTTCTCTTCGCATAAGCTTAACGACGATGCAGTGAGTTAGTAATGTGTTGTGGGAGCCATGGAGCGGCACGTTGAATTCGCACGTGTTTGATGAGAACGCCGACTCCGAATGTTACTTGGGGTAGTAGGGTACATAGCTAATCCCCGATGAATCGTTAAGGCCATGGACTTAGGAGTTGCCTCGTCTAGGCTGGGTTACGGGACGAGTGAGCAGCACGTGTACTAAATACAAGAGACAAGGATCGGCATTGAATGAATCACGATGACTTCCATATCACAAAGGCATAGGGTGCTTATTCGGTTGCGTAACCCACGTGAGGGAATTTTTTCATAAACAAGCAAGTAAGGATCGATTCGATCTACCTACAGCTACCGCATAAATTTAGCTATAGCCAACTCCCCCTCTTCGCGCTGAGGCGACTGTAACTATTCATACTCTTCAAGTTATGACTTCCTCTCCTCCGCATTTCAAAGTTACCCTTTCCCTTCGGGCCTCCTCCACCTTCCTTGATGAAGAAATGGCCACTTTGATCGTCTGCTTTGACGTGCCAATCCACATTTAATTGCTCCCCTTTGGGTCCTGCACCACACGACCCGTGTAATTTATTGCTCGGCGGAGAATTTACCGCCAATGCGAAGAGATTCTGCGTCTCTGTATAGTCCGTCACCAGACCAGAGAACAAGAAGAAGTATATTAGGCAGAACACGTTGGTAACGAAGACAAGTAGTAGAACCAAGTAAAACATGCCTTGCCAGCGTTGCGTGAGCCCCGAGGTGTATTGCTGGGTGACGATTGAGGCGTTGAATTTTTCAAAGGAGCCTGGGTCGAGTACCATAGCAGTGTAATTCCAATAATGATAGAAGGTTGAATCGGTGGATGAAAGGAGGAGAGTATTGCCTGCCATGACTGCCATATGTTCAGCTATGCTCGGCATAAGATTTCCAAGCTTCGGTGTAGCACTGGTGTCTGCTACGACAAGCTGGGCAAGGAGGCGAGACGTCGAAGAATTGGCAGTTGATGTACCAGTGTTAAGGGAGAGAGATTGCATCCATTCAGAACCAATGTTTCTCCAATCAGGTGCTTTATTTACGGGCGCGTCATCTGGCAACAATGACTTAAAATATGCCATGTCGTCGTGAGGATCTTCACAATTACTTTGAAGGTGTCCACCTGTCAGTCCTGAAACGGAGTAGCGAGTCGAACAGTTGGTGTTGAGATATGTACGTAGTTGGCAGAGGGTATAGTCTGGTGTGAGACTGTTGGCTGGTTTGATGAGCATGTACAATGAGTCTGATTGGTAGACCGAGATGTTTGTGACGGAATTGTATTCGAAAGGATACTGTTGACTTGTTAGTCCCGGCTGGGAAGAAATTGAGACGAACTTACCATTGGGAAAACTGGAGGGTAGCGGCCGTACTTTTCGTAACCCCACTCAAAAATATCATCCACATCAGTGGCGTTAAGCTTAGTACCATTTCGCATGATCAAGGAGATCTCTGTTTGATACCCAGACCATGCCACTTTCTGATTCGGAATGTTAGTGGTATTGGTGGTTGCATTTGGCCATGCCGTGTATACGATGGGGGCAAGTGCGGTTGCATTCATATTGGCACAAAGAACATTGACCGTTGGACTGATAACAGATGCGCTGATGGCATATTCTCCGACTCCTGCTAACTCTTCGGGCTGCAATATACCATTTTGTCTATTTCGAGCTGCTGTAAAAACTCCTGCATGTGGCATGGCAAGGGTAACGTTGTTTACAATCCTCTTGTACTTGATGAAATTGGCAGTCATGTTGCTAGAATTTGTTGCCACCCAACTTCCTTGTACTGTGGTATTGTCGAAGAGCATTCCTGGAGCTGGTGGCCTGTATGCAAGATCTGTCGAAACTCCTTGTCCCCCCTTGCGAATTGCAGCCCAGGTCTCGAGGAAAGCTTGCGAGTTATGATACGCTGTTGGTTTTAGCAGAGAGCAGAGCTGAGGTGGGTCATAGAATCTTACCTTGACCCGCGTGCATCAAATCCAAGCATGTGGTGCCATAATAAACAGGATCAACGATGTTACTTATTGGAGTCTGGCAGTTGTCTGCAATATACGATGGGTTTGCAAAGCTTGCCTTGACCAACCCTTGCATCACTTGACTCTCTGGCTTTCCATACTTCAAATGTGGGGACACCAGAGCATCCGATGCCGTCGTGTAAAACATGGCCACAATTGCAGCCGTCAAAGTGATCAGTCCCAGCACTGTAACGCCAACATGCTTCAAGTGCTCGGCATGAGTGATCATAAATCCAGGCTGGATGACCCAGGTTCGCATCGATAACTCCGCAATCGTTACCCCGCGAGATGCTTTGACCAACGACCGTCTGCTCAAAACTTGGCCGAGGAAGGTGACAAAAACAGTGACAAATGATAATTCGATGCTTTTTGCGAACAATGCAAAAAGAATAGATGCCGTTTCTGGTGTAAGTTTTCCTCCCGAATGTATTGAACGTCCATATCTTGGCTGGGCTAGAGCAATGACCAACCATATTCCAGAAAATATAGTTGAATAAATAGACATCGATAAAATGGATATAGATAGCCAACTCTTCCGACTCGAGTGGATATCATGGGTCGCAGGACATGAATGTAATAGATCTGTAAAAGTCAGTAAGACCCTCCATCCAAGGCGGTCCTAACTTACGGTCGTGATCTTCGTGATCATGGTTGTGGTTCATATTATTATGTGGAGATCTTCTACCCTCTTGCTCATCGCTCGAGTCTCCAAACGCAACTTCTATACTATCTGCAAACGCCGTCTTTTTCTTGACGACATCTTGATCTGAAAGGGACGGCTCTCGCACTTCTTCTATCCTGTCTGTATCATATGGATAGGTTCCACTTCCGTGTCTCGTCCACCCCGCTGGTGACAGTAACGGGTTTCCAGAATTCGGACCACTTTGATTCGGATTAGGGGACGGTCGCGCACTTGTAGATTGTATATAGGGATTCGTGGTGGTGGTGGGGGGTGTCCTCGGGGAGGTGTATATGTGTTTGACGGCGCAATTGGCGACACCGAGTCGCTGCTACTCGGAACTGGTCTTCGAGGTATGGTACTCGTTCGATCAATGATTCCCAACCCCCTCAATTCATCGTCCATCGAATCGAATCGCACCGTCGCACCGACGCCCGTCGGCGACGAGTACTGCGGCGCTGGATCTGGGTACTCATCTGCCGCTGAGGAACCCATTCTCTGGTAAGCGTGTCGTTGGGTAGGGAGGCCGGGAGAGGGGATTGCTCTAGAAGTATCGGAGAGATCGCTATTGTCATGCCTCAGCAAGCTGTGGCGATCTGCTGGCGGACTCGCCATGGCGATTGATGTCAATTGGGTCTGGTATGAGTGGCGGGTGGCTCTGCGGTCAGCTTAGACTTCGTCTGATATTTTGCTGCTTCGCCAACTTTGGCCGCACGAGCAGCTCACGTCCTCAGTGGGATGACGTGGTAAGGATGGACAGGGGAGAGAAATAAGGCAGAAGTATAGCAGAGGAATCCTGCTATATCTATTCCCAGCATGGAGTGGGGAGCAGGTCAGCCTGCGTCCGAATGGCGGCTGGGGAGTGGCAGGTCGTCAGGAGTTGTGGAGAGAAGGACTTGGGCATTGCGGCTCTTGGGTCGACTCCGCCCTGGTGCTGGACAGGCGTGTGCATCTTGCGGCCTGGATCGCAAGGCCGTGATCTGGGTGCTCCTGCTGCCATTTGAAACTTGACAAGTGCGGGTGGACCTGACAGTTCCGCCGCTGTGGTTTCGCAGCAGCATCGGTGCATTGTGCATCTTGGCAGAAATGAGGGAAAGTGGAAAGTGGAAGTGGGTGGGGTCGCCGTGGCTTCGGCAGGATCGGACAGGCCGCGCCCATTGGCCAGGAAGCCGAGCCAGCGGCCACTAGCGGATGCGTTAGTCAGCGGCACTCGGTTCCGCTTCTATTTCGGGCCCCAGCGGCGGGAACAGCCCCAGCACCATGTAAACACAGCCTCAGCCATCGAACCTTGCATCCAGAGCAAAAGCGACAGAAAACTCCTCTAGAAACCTGATCTGGAGTCAGATCGAGTGCGTCCAGCTCTGTGCCGCGTAGTCCAGCCGTCCAAGCTATTGTCGTCTTGCAAGCGACCCAAATCCTGGGGCCCAGCAAGGCTGATTGAGAGTTTGTCGATCAAACCTTAAGGAGGATTTCGCAGAGCGAAAGTGATCCCGACATTGCCACTTCAGGATAGCGGGGAAACATCTCACTTCAATCCTCTTGGTGCCATGCTTGCAGATCGGCTCACCTCATTTGCTACTTGATGGCAATCCTTTTCCATGCTTTCTTGTAGCATAGCCATGAAAGCTGGCGACGCTGTTCATGCCATGATTTGTCTATAATCCCTCGAACAAGATTTCCTTTATGATTAAACAAGAGCTCTCCAAACTTTGAATCGCGCTTAGAAGAACTTAACGAGGCACCGACGCTGAGGTGAGTACCTGGTTCGGGCAGACTGGGAAGAGAGTAAGACAAGGTCTCATACCTTCCCTCAACATTGTGCTGTGGAAAATGTATGTGCTGTTTGCTGATTGCTGACGATTGATTCTGTGCTGTGATTATTAGCTATGGATACAATGCAGAGTTACCTCTCCAAATCTGGGTCATATGATTTGGTATAAATCAGGTGACCTCGTAGTACTTCTCTACCTACCCAGCTTGCTTCATCTGTCTTGATATCTGCAAATGCTGCGTCACTTTGAAGTTACCAAGGACACGCGATGAGCTGCTTCTGATCAAAATGAGGAGATCTAACTGATAATACGTTTCATTCGCTCCACAGCCACCCGTTGCTTACAATGGCCCGTTGGCTTTCCAGGACCAGAGCATTTGGAGCTGAGCCTGTTGTTCAAGTGAACACCCTAGCTGTAGCTCTATAGTAACTACATACCTTTCTATCTACTAGCAAAATATTCGAGCGTCTGCCGTTGGATTAGTCCCGAGAGTATGGATAATCGTTAGCGAAATGTGGTTTGAAGTCCTCCATCCAGACCCGGATTTCAAGATCCTTTACACCGACAGTGCTGCAACTCGATTGAAAATATACCCCAAGCACAAATCCAATAGAACCATTTCATGGCGTTTCTCTACTTTTCAATTGCCTCAAATCCCTCCATGGCCAATAAGGAAGTTGGCTCGTGGCCCGTTTGTCATTGGTCCACAAAATGAGGCCTACCAGCAGTGCAACAAATGCATCAACCACAACTTCCCATCAATCCAACTCACAATTCAGTATGATATTTTTGCAGACAGCGATAAAATGGCACCTCTCTTGATTACAGAAGACTATTACGCCGTGCTCGAGGTGAAGCAGAGTGCGACAGTCGCCGAGATCATCAAATCGTACAAACGCTTAGCTTTGTCTCGTCACCCAGACAGGAACATCGAGTACAATTCCACCGCGGCATTTCAACTTGTTTGTAGCTTCTCTTTTTTTTCGCTTTTGTCACTTACATTCACGTATAGTATCTCAGGGTTTCCATGTGAAGTTATACTTTGCTGATAGATTTACCCCGCATTGAAGTTAAGTGCTGCATACGAGACCTTGAAAGATGACAGCAAGCGACGATCCTACGACCTGATTTACCCACAGATTCTACGAACCAAGCCCTCTCCTCAGGCCCAGCAGGCGCCGCAGACGAACAAGCCCACTCCGTCTTCTGCAAAGTCAGAACAATATGACAGCAAAAAAATAGCCGCCGCTCTTGCTGCCCTTCTGAGGAGAAAAGAAACCCGTTCAACGGAATGGCTTAGAACGCAAGAAGAATATGAAAATGCCATGTTCGAACTTCGGAGGGAGATCAGGAAGTTGAAGACGGCCATCCAAGACATTGAAGCTATCGAGAAAGCGGAACGAGAAGAAGACGCTACAGCCAAGGGCAAGTCAACATATACTTTCCCTCCATCATACAAAAGCCCCACACAAACTCAGGAAGAAATGGAAGAGAAAGAGCGCACCCGACTCGCCAGACTGCACGCCAAAGGTTTCAAGGAGCGTGACATGGACAAAAAGCTCCAAGAGCTCAGTGAAAAGAACAAATCATTGAGAAACAAGAGAACTACATTTGACGATGCAAACACAAAAGATGACAAGATTCGATCCGTTCTCGAGAAACACTTACGGCACCATAAGCAAGCGACAGAGAAAGAGCAACGTGAAGAGACCACCAGAGCACAGCAGCAGCAGAGGGAACAACAGCAACAGAGGGAAGCAGAAAATGCCGAGAGAGAAAGAGAGAAGGCAAAAGCAGACCTGCTAGCAAAGCAGGCAGCAGAACGGAAGAGACGACAAGAAGCCGAGGAAGAAGCCCGACAGAAAAGAGCGGAAGAATTTCTCAAGAGACAGCAAGAAGCCGAAGACGCAGCACAAGCACAAGCTACCTATATGAAAGAAGCCCAAGCAAGAGCCGAGATACAGAAACGGCTAGCGCTGCAAGTGAAGCTGGAATTTGAACGCAGATTCAGGGAGCAAGCAGCGCAAGCAGCTGAACAGGCGAGAATTTTGCAGGCACAGCAGATGGAGAGACAGAAGCAGAGACAGAAGGAGTGGGAGGAGGCTACGAGAAGCAGGCAAGCGGAAGAACGCTGGTTAGAAGAGATGCTGCAAAAGACCAATGGTGGACATGAACCTGTTTCAGAAGGTACTGGCAGTGCCGGGCCGGGAGCAATGCATGGTAAAGGTATACAGGGTGGCACAAATCCGCATACCCGTAGTTCCAGCAAAGAGACGCCAACACAGCCAACAACAGCGACAGCAGCAGCAACAGCCAGAGCCGCAAACCCAACCTCAGTCCCAAATACAAACACCGCCAGAACCTCTTCCAGGCCAACCTCGGAATTCAACACAAGCACCGCAACAGCGACCGGGCACAAATTCACCCCTTGCCGCCACAGCGCATGGTGGAACAAACTCGAAGAACGCAAGACGTGCTCGCACTGTAACACGACGTGTAACCCCCTGCTGCAATGTCCCGGCTGCAGCATGCAAGCATGCGTCACGTGCCGGTGGAAGCTACGCCGTCCTCCCAAGTGGAATAGGATGAAGAATGGGTGGAAGGATAAGACTGAGGGTTGAACCTCCGTCCTTGCCAACTTTGCGGCGCTGATGTTGTGGCGATCTTGGTTAGGGTGGTGTTTGGTTGAGATGACAATCCTTTCTGGGTGGCTAATCCCTGTGTGAAGTCTCTCAAATTAATTTAATATTGATTGCTAAAGGGACTGCAAAATACAAGTGAGATTATCGGGACGTTGAATTTGTACATTATTGAGGAGTATCGAGTGGAATTCCAGCTCATATTATGCTACTCTGGGGGCCAATTTTATTATATTAACGTGATAGTTTCCATAGGACAGCTGCTCAGCCATTCTTCCTGCTCTTTACCCCCTCGCACCAAGCCTCTGTCAAAAAACTTGAAGACTCCTAGCCTTGAGAAAGTAGAGCCTTTAATATGACGAAGCATAAGGCCTGTTGTGGCCAATCCGCCTAGGATTTTGATCAAGAATGCAGTCATGGATCCTGAGTTTCCGTTTGCGACTTCCATCTCAAGTGCATCAAGGTTGAAAATACCAATTAAATCTTTTAACTGTCCAGTATCGTGTTTTCTTTTGAAAGTCCATAGCGCCTCGGAACCCGTTCCGGCGTTCGATGAACGCTCCTCATGCGTCAACTCTACTGCGCTCAATCTTCCTCTCAATTGTACGCTCGCAGACTCAACGGCGCCAAACGAAGGATCGTAAGCCGAAAGTTTTGCAGACATTGAGTGGATCCTGATATTGTAGTCCAATATCTCACAGTCCATGTTAGAATGTGGATATTCCATGCGGCTGCCTGTATATATTGGCTCATTAATCGCAGCCCATGACCAAGATGGACCTTGATATTCCAGCGGTCTGAGTTTCAGTGGTCTGCGTAAATCGTTGTTATATGCCTTACGTTCCCAGAGCAATTGATATTCCATATCTGATTTCCAAAGTCCAGCTTTGTATTCATCGCAAAGAGCCTTTCCAAAATGGGCTGCAATACTAGAGATTGCAGGGAGTCGATCAGTTCCAAAAGTAAGCGCACGGTGAGTGTATGCAATGAGAATTCGAGCCCAATGGTCACGCAGCGTGCCTTTATCACTTTGGACCAAAGTGACTACTTCTGATGTTGCAAGTATGATTTGCAAAGCACTAGTAAATACAGAATCGGGCCTTTCGTTACTCTGGACAACTGTACTCTTGAAGCCATCAACAGGACTATTGTCATTTAAGAACTCCTGGCAGATCCAACGTGTTTGAAGAGTACCATACTCGATAATCCGTGGTGAGAGTAATCTTTCTTGAAGGGACCATGCCCTTAGGTCTATAGGTTCTGTGGAGGAGATTATATGAGGTAACAGCACAACCGATCCCATCTTGTTATCCGAACATCGAAAAGGCAGCTCAAAAATTCTATCGGGAGTTTCCATTCCCATTTTTGGCCGTGCGTGAAGAAAGCCGTCAGCCACCGTTCTCGCCCTAGAAGCCACAACAGTCACAGCTGCTTGACTGTAAATCAGAGGCATTTTTGCTATTTCCCAATTTTTGTCCACGGGGTCGTCCCGAATAATGCAAAAAGCATCAATCCAAAGATACCTTAAACCAATCTTCTCCGCAACTAATACCGCATCACTCACTGAAGCAGGGAGAGGTTGCTGGTCGATAATTGTCAAATTTCGCTGATATGAATCCTTTGTTGAAGCCATAGTTTGTGGACCACCCCAGCAGTAGCTCAATGCGGCGTATGGCTCTGGTTCCATGGAAAGTGTTTCTTTCAATTGGAGTCTATACCCATTCCAATCCGCGTGCTTGACAATCTCCAAGACCCGGGTAGGCATGAATGTTCCTGATGGCTTAGGACAGTTGTGGTGCGTCTTTAAGCACTTGTGTTGCCATCGTTTCACCCGACGGAAACTGTCTTCCGAAGATGGGGCAATATTTATTGGTCTCGTCAAAATTTCATTGGAAGCAGGGTCATCTTAATATGATTAGATCTGGATATACCAGGGAGCCGAACCGCCTGTTGACTCACTAAACTGGGCTAAAACCTCAAAAGTTCCACCATTCTTAAGCTGAAGACGAGGTTTATCATTCCAGTGGAAATTTTCAAGCACCAAAACTCCAAAGTAGCCCTTCCCAGTCGAGCAAGCCAGAAACAGATTCTCACGATCGACCCTATCATGCAGTGGTGAGCTACTGGTAATCTCAATGCAGGAATTACACCCTGCATTAGCAGCTAGCCTTGCTTCTGCCAATGTGCAATCGAAGACAGCGTAATCTTCGAGAAAACGCGCGAAAGAGGATCGGGCACTTGAACGCGATTTCGCGGAGGCCATCATCTGGAGTAGCCAATCTCGGGCTCTAATGCTCAGCAATCCGTCGATATGCGCTTCGACATCCGGAGAGGTTCCTAAGGCTTTCTCCCACCACTTCCGATCTCTCTTATAGACGACTAGCTTCCGACAGAAATCGCAAGAGTGAGGAGGTGAAAATGCTGCGTATGAAGCCATATCGTATATTGCAGGAGACACAGGCTGTACATTGCTTGGTTGAATTTCTTGATGTCGACGGGGAAAAGTGTTCGTAAAACACGTCGTGAGGGAAGCAAAGCAATGGCCCCGCTTTTGGCTGCAACGGCAGGCGCCAAGGCAATCGACGCCCGACTGAAGTGAGCGAGGCATTTTTGGGAGCTGAAGCTTCCGACTTGGATTTGTCGTCTTACATCTCTGGCCGCGAAGGACAAAATCTCCAACTGTTTGGGGGCGTTTACCGCTGCTCTCAGACAGATCCGTTCTGTGTAAATATTCATTATGCAGCCAACGGTTTGAATCCAGTGTGGTTTGTGCCCTTGCACATGTATTCGCGATAACACTCACTACCGCTGAGGATAAGGGGACAATAAGATACTTGTATATTCTATGCAACGCTAAAAACTAACCATAAATGTATCATCTAAATCATCTCGCAAATTTGATCACCTAATCCTATCTCACCTCGGTAACATCTCGTTCCTGCGACGACACCTCAGTACCAGACTTCTCTGCATCACCAGTCGGCGTCACCGTTTCGCCTTCAGCGCCAGCCTTCGGCTTCCTAAAGTTGAACTTCGCCTCCGCCCATCCTTGCTTTCCAAACCCGATACCTGGGTGCATGACTGTGAGGCAGGTGGAAGCAATGAGCACCATGACACCGTCGAGGACCATGAATTGCACCTCGCTGTTGGCCAGGTGGCCGGAGAAACCGCCGGAGAGCTCGACGGAACGGAAGACGGTTCGGACAAAGAGACAGGCGCATGCTAGGGCAAGAGCTGCATGGTGTTAGTGAGGAAGGATCAGCGTTTATGTGGATGTTGGGGACGTACAGTAGAGGAAGATCTTGAAGCGCTTGCTGTTGTACAGCTCTGCGTTGGCGGTATTCCGCTGCTCTGGGCGTGCACGCACTCGGAACATGAACTCGATACTGCAGACAGAGAAGAAGAAGAGACTAGCAACCTGGATTGAGAGACCTGCAATGAGCGTATGTGTCCCAAGATCAATCTAGCCAGAGGTTAGTCTGAATTCTTCGAGTGTGTGTAGAACACCCACCATTGCCTTATTCGTAACTGGGAACGAAGCAGCAATCCCACCCCCCACCGCTTGCACCACCAGACTGAAGAAATCACAGCCCATGAAGATGTACGTGTACGTCTGTGGCTTGATCCTGCTGATACCTTCGCCATACACCACCACGATGCGTCCCAAGCAGAGGTAGATCCCAGCGGCTAGGAAGGCCGGACCCAAGGTAAGGCAGATCAGATACCACAGGAAATAGACGCGACTGAAAGGGTCGTAGTGCATCAAGATCCTCGCCACGTATCCCATCGACTCACATCCCAGCCCCAGGAGCATCGCCACGGCCACGAGCCCAGTCCGGTAGTAGATGCCCATGATGAGCTGCGCGAGAGCCAACGCGTCGATGATGACCAGGAAGAGCACATTGCCTGGAATCGACGGCTGGTAGTGAATGTATCCCCATTTCTTGATATCGCACGTCTTCAACGAACAGATGAATCCCGCAATATAGCCATCTGTGGACATCTTGGCTGGCTGGCTGGGGAGAGCGAGTCTTACCTCGCCGTTGTAGTTGGTGCTGGAAACCGAGACGGGACTTGCGAAGAGCAGGGAGAAGGGAATGAAGATATACAATTGACGACGATATAAGATTGAGGAAAGAAAAGATGGTTGATGGATGCGCATTCGGCCGTCCGCCAATCACGGCCCAGCACTGGCTCAGCTCGGTGGCACGGCTCGTAAAGCAGAATCTGGAGTCCCGAGCAAGGGAGATTGGGGATTGGGCTGGCAGGCAGAGGCTCGAGATCTCCTCCTGTGGGCGTGTGGCGCAGATCAATATCGTGACTTGCTCTCTTATCAGGCTATTTGCGAAGCCCTTCATCCCGCCCATCAACACACAAAACACAAATACCAGCCCGCGTCTTCTCCACGCACGCATGCCCCAGGGAGTGACTTCGATACGTCGCGCTCGAAGGGGCCAGTGCGCCCCAAAAGGAGGTCGGTCGGATGTATCGACAAACGAGAGACGACAGACGAACGACGTACCGACTGGCTGCCGTGACGAGCCCCCCAGATGTGGAGTGTGGAGGTGGGGGATGCATGCACCCGGTGCGTGCGATGACGGCTGGGCGACCCGCGTATCCTGGCAATGGGTCGAGATGCTCGAGCGGGCATTGGAGGGCAAGCGGAGAGATAGATAGGCGGATTTAACACTGCGGTGTTGTGGATGGATTTATCGATGTATCCTCTCTTCTACTTCCCACTCCTCACCCCCCACTTGCTATATTCTATATTAAAGATGCTTGGGCGCGCATCCCACTCGGCATCTCCGTGAATGGCTCGTCAGCTTCATTGAGCCGCACGAGCGACCCGAGCGCGAGGAAGCCACACGAGTGTTGTTGGTGAGGAGGTATCTATCTGGAGCCAAATCTAACTATATCGTCACGTGTTTTCATTCCCACGCTTTGCAAAGTTTGGTACCTGTCTCAGGTATCCAACCAGGTTGTTTGTACTACAGGTAATGGAAGGTAGAGAAGCGACTGTTAGATAAGTCAGAGTTAGAGGTGGCGTGTGCTGCAAAGGTGGTACGATACGAGAATCGTGCGGGGAAATAGAAGCATTACTCTCCTTTTCCTTTAGTTCACATTGAATGTTGGGATACGAGCGATAGTACAACTGGGATATAACTTATATTCGTAGCATTCCGATCCGGCGTGGCAGGAGTAGATAGAACCATAACTCATTGACAGCTTGTTAGCACACAGATTCTTCGTGTTAAGGCCAGGCTCTTGACTCAAATTATGGTCACTCGTTCCTACCTGCGTCTTGAGGGGACGTAACACCTCCTGCTCGGACAACATTGGGCTTGCTAACACAAAGTACGCCTGACAGTCACTGCGTGCTTGTTATATCGATTGAGCTTGAATGCCTTCTCACAGAAACCCCTCGCTCTCTTGTAGTCCCCTATTTAATCCATGCATGCCACTAAACTAGTGTACATACCTCCACTCTTCCCAATTCGACAAAGGGTTTTGGAAACCCCCTACCCTCTGGTAACTGTGCAATACCGATTCTAACATATGTCTTTTCCTTCCTGCCGTGCCGCTTGAGCATCAGGTACAGTCGATACGGCCTGCTGTAGATTGGTATCTTGCTGTTGGCACTCCCCAGTTCCAGCAGGTAGAACTGACCAAACGACACGTACGGTCGGGCCTCGTCGTGCAGGATACTCTCGTACGCAGCTAGGCGGTCGAGATACATGGTTTGTCTACCACAGAGCAAAATCATCCCCGTGGTGAAGTTGAGGAAGCGGCACGCCAGGAGGCGACCTCGAAGCACGAGCTCCCCGCTGGGAGCCGTTCCAAACGGGTTGTCATTCGTATAGTGACAAGTGGCACGGAGGACCTCAGCACGGGCTTCGCCATGCGCCATGCCTTCAGCAATCTTCTCCGATATCACTTGGAACGAGTCGGATGGGAGCGGAGACCGTGATGCCCACGACCAGCTGGGCGCCACCGGCGACGACGGCTGCGACTCGGTGCGTGGCCACGCGCGGGACCTCGGCCACCCGTTTCCCCAGAGCAAGTCGGCATGCAGCGACCCGGACCAGAGCCCGGCGAGGTAGTCTTCGCCGGGTCGCGAGGCCTGGACGTGCTGGGCAATGGCGCCGATGGCTAGCAGCCGGTCGCCTTCGTCCGACAAGCGCATGGTGCGATAGGCGTGGACCATCCTCCGCCAAGCGTCACCGATGACCTGGTCTCGGGTTAGGAAAACCCGGGTGTCTTCTGCTTCGTCCTCTACTTCGTCTTCGCCGGCAGCGGATAGTCCCTCGTCGGTTCGGCCCGGCAGGTGCGACCCGTCCTGGGCACCACCAAAGCGGTTGCTGAACTCTTGTTTGTCGCCCACTACTGACGTGTATACCGATGTGCTCGGCGGGACGGCGTCCAGGCCACATTCGCAGTCGCACTCCTGGAAACACTGGTATGCCACCTCGGTGCCCATAAAGAGGAGAAGCCGCGGCGAGACCAATCTCTCCTGGTAGGCCCACGCCCGGGAGAAGAGCGGATAGTGCATCTGCCGCCAGTCGTAGAACTCATCGTGTCGCGGTCGGATATACAGTGGCCACACCACGTCGCCCAGTCGCAGCCACGCCGCCAGAGTCGCCTCCCGATGCCCGTTCGGGTCTTTCCACAGGCCGGCAGAGCTGCCCCGGCCGGCTGCAGCGGCGAGCGTGACGTGGGCATTCTGATAGACGTGGAACATGGTGCCGCCCTCGCGCTCCCATTCCTCCTTGTCACCTTGCACAATGCAGATGCTGTCGATCCAGAGGTACGAGATGCCGAGCCGTCTCGCCACGTGGATGGCATCCCGAAAGGTGGCCGGCACGGTGCTCCATGGGATGCCCTGCTGCCTCGCCTTCAGTGTCTCGGCCGTGGTGATGCATGCGGGAGGTTGACCAGTACCCCACGTGTAGCTCAGTGCGGCGTACCGCGACCCGGGCTGGATAGTGTCCCGGTTCTGAAGGAATATCTCGGCGTCCCGCTCCAGCGGCGACAAGTTGATCAGCCGAGTGGGCAGAAACGAGCCCGAGGAGGAGGCAGCACTGTTAGTGACACGACAGGACGGGTGAGAGAGCACACAGGCCGCAAGCTGCTGCTCCGCCCAGTCGAGAGACGACTCGACCGAGGAATCGAGCAAACGCCGCTGCGGAAAGCCAAGCGGAGGTTCCAAGGCGGGCTCCCACTCCTGGATGAAGAAATCCACATGAAGACTCGCCGTCCCCTTCTCCACTCGGTACTCAACACCGGGCCCTTTCGGCGTCCCTGGACTGCTCCAAATATGTACCAGGCGACTGGTGATGCCGAGTGCACTCACCACAGCCTCCAAGACTTGGCAGGAGACGCACCCGTCCTCGGCCGATCGCCTCACAGAATCGATGGGGTGTCTGCTCATGTTGAGCAGGCCGTTGCCTGCGATAAATTCTGCCGCACCCGTCCACCCGCACGTCTTGCACTCGCACTTGTCTCGCTTTTCCCCTAGAAGTTCTACAAGTTCTTCAACTGGCGTAGGCACGTTCCAGTCGGTGCGCAGGACGATTTCCCGCACCCGAGGCGGCGGGTTCACGATGGTGTTAGCCATGTCTCGTAAGCGCGTCTACACTCCTCTTGCGTGGTGGGGAGCATCGGGAGCGTGCCGGGACCGATACACTCGACCGGGGAGTATATTCAAAGTAGAAATCAGTCAGCTTGTCGGATTGGTGGCATAGAGCGAGACTGTAGGGTAGCGAAGATGGTGGCCAGAGCGGCGCTGGAGCAGGCGCCGAGACGGACGTTGAGAGACTTTGGTTGCTCGTGAACAAACTGTACACCAGCAGTATGGTTAGCGGGGAAGCTTTTGGGCGATACGTATAGGGACTGACATGGCGGTGACCAGAGAAGCGGAGCCTGCGTAAGAAATGGAAGATACACGTCTGAATACTGATGTTGTATCCACGTACAGGTAAGTATATATACACTCCCGCCTGTAGTACACGCAGCCTTGTTGTGTTGGAGGGCTGTTTACTTTCCCCGCTGGGGCTGAACCAACGCCCGGCATTATAGTGATTACTAAGCTAGACAGACACGGCACACCTGGTACCTTCAGCTAGCCTGGACTACCTAACGTCTAGCCACGAATTAAGTCTTCACAGTTGGTATTATAGAGTAAATCTGATGGGATTGCTTCGCGCCAAGTTAATCGCCACTCGCCAAAATGGGCTCCACATTATCAAGCTCAGGGGCAACTTTCGGGTGGATAGACCCTAGCTGGCCAAGTGATTCTCGGCGACTTAAGCGCAACCGAAGGATATAACACAACATAGATCGAAGACGCCATAAATGATAATAGATTTCGCTATTGTCTTGATAGAACCCATTGCCAGTTATCATTTTTGCAGTTTTTTCCCCTAAGGATTGAACACAACAAGTTGTCCTAACCGACCACCCACATCAAAAGCAAGATCCAAAGCTTCCTTCCAGTCGGCCAAAGCAAATCTGCCGACAACTTTGACTAGATCCTTGACGTTCAAGACACCAGACTCGAATAGCTGCATAAACGACACGATATCTTCACGATTGTACATCCACTTCCCTTGCAGCATGATATCGCGGCGCATGATGAACCGATGCGGAACGGGCAGGTCGTCATTCAAGCCACCCATCAAGCTGACGCGACCGCCACGGGCCAACGAGAGAATCGCAGACTTGAAGTGAGTAGAGTTCTGAGCAGCGGCGGGAGATATATCCAAGAAGGCATTGATGCGACCGAGTTTCTTCAGCGCAGCCAGCTCGTCTTCCACGCTGCCGGTGATGGGAACCGTCTCGATGCGCTTGAGATCTAGTGCTTTTATCTTCTCCAGTTCTTCGGGCTTGCGTCCCATGGCAATGACTCTCGCGCCCATGGAAAGAGCGACAATCACCGCGGCGCTGCCGAACCCCCCCGTGGCTGGGGCAATGATGACCGACTCACCAGGCAAGAGATTGATGCTTCGAAAGCCGCCGTACGGCACCAGACCTTTCAGAACCCAGCCCAGCTGGTCAACGTCGTAGCCGAGTTCGTGGCACAATCTCGTCTCGTTGAGGACGTAGCAGTTCTCCAACGGAACCTTGGCGTATTCGGCAAACGTCCCATTCCGCCACTCACCTTCCATGAGTTTCTTGGTCCCAGCTGTCCCGGTATGAGTTAATCCCAGGAGGAAAATCTCTTCTTCGTCATCGCGGCCTCGGATGACACTCTCGGTGAGGACGAGATCACCTGGCTTGAGCTTCACGGCATCGGCTCCGGTTGCGACTACGCGGCCGATGGCCGACGTACCAGGTGTGAATGGTGTCGGGTATGCGTACGTCGGTCGAGTGCCGTCGAGGACTTCGCGCGTGTAAGAGAGGATTGGCACTGAGAGGGTTTTGACGACTACTGAGCCTGGAGTCGCGCAAGGAGTAGTTTGCTCCTTGACGATGAGAGGCTGACCCTTGATCTCTTGGACAAGTGCTCTGTGTGTTTCTGGCAGACTGATGGTAGTAGCCATGACCTTTCAGTTGGAGAAATATGGTCTAGCTATAGGAGAACATCACAACAGTCACACCTTCTTATATGGTGTTCCCGTCGTCAATCCGAACACCAGCCATAATGTTCGTTCGTACATGATCGAGGAACTAGACGACTTCATGTGACCTCAATCACGGAGGTAGGAGGTAAGCTGCAGACAAACGCCGTGGACACTATGTGACCCAATCACGGAGGTAGGGGGTAAGCAGACATGCAAACGCCGTCGAGTTCATGAATTCATGCGAATATATAGTGGTGGTAGCAAATTCCAAATCTCAATATATGTACTGTGGTATAAGCTATCTTGGTGATGCTACCTACCAGTGTTTGCGACTTCACAATAGCCATATATATATATATATATATATATATAACCAAGAAACGCCGAGGTGCTTTTCCTTAAACATCATGTTGGGATATACGGTGTGCAGAAGACGATGATATGAGACTTGGGACGTGGTCCAGCTAAGGCGAAATATATAGACAGCAATTGAAATTGCATATTTATGAAGGTGTGGTTGGCGAGGACTGCGAGGCACGAAGTCAGTCGTAGAAATATTCTACCCCTCTTGCCTCGGCACACCATAGCTAACCCTGCAAATCACGTGAGATTAGATAGGGTGTCTTTGAGCATGCTTAGGTAAGTGTCTGTACGCAAACTAAGGTAGATTAGAGTACCTACGCCAAAATCTTATTCCGTCTCATTTCTAAAGCTTTATACACTTGGAACTATATCTTCCTTTGCACATATTATCTTCAGATTCAGACATTGGCTTTGCTGGTATGAGAACTTGTCCCTTAGATGCATGTTACAAGTCAACAAGACGCCTCTACTCACGTCAAAGTAGGGATCCAGGACTTTTTCGAGACAATAGAACGAAATTCAAAGGAGATATTCATCCTAGTGATAGGGGAAAAGTCTGTTGTGATTTGCAGCCCGGATAAGCTACTATCACTCTCTTAGGATGATCTGAAGCCATCTCTGGTGCATGCGGAACTGTTCATCCTATGACATAGTATCATGAATCAATTTTCTCGTTCTTGAGTGCCGTATAGAGTTAGTAAGCCTGCTGCTCTTGCTCAGGTGCTAATCACCCTCGGCTCAGCCTCGCCTCAGTCGACTCACCCGAGCACCCTGAGCAGCTCACCTAAGCAGGCCTGATCATCCTGAGCAAGATTGACAGCATTATCACGTGTTTTGACATTCGCTTTTTAGCCAATCACACCTAATCTAACTTCCGTTCTCTCGCATTATTTTTGTCGAGTTTTAACGACGATGCTAAAGGAGCCCAAACAAGTTCCTAAGGAACCCAAGGTGGACACTTTCCAAAAATATGCTACACAATGAATGGGACAGCAGGGGCTAAAAGCAGCAGTTCATTTCAATATCGTCGGACTCGGTGCAGAATTCTTGGTATATAAAGACCAAAAGTCCTCCAACAATCGGATATGAAGAAATTCCAGATCAGCATTCACATTTTGCAACAGCAACAGCTTCTTCTGTAATGGCTCAGCCACTTCACCTTAATCAAGCACCACCAGGCCTCTCAGCAACGCCGCTCATTCCTTGCATCCTCGCTCTATGCCTCATCATAAAACACCTCGGACCTCCAGAACTAGGAAACAACTCCCTATTACAGCTTTCCCTCATTGCCCCGATGACCATATTATTTGCCTATTTACCAAACCACAACGCATTGTATTTTGACCCATAGCTAGAACAACTTGGGCTGATGTTATTGTTCTTCGAGACTTTTCATGCGTTTCTAGGATTCCACTGATGGGAAGAAAAGGTTTGGCGACAGTGGGGCTTACACTAGGAGCATACAGGCGGATCTCAGATAGTTATTTCCCGGATTAGAAAATAGATGAAAAAAGTATCACCAAAACACATAAGCTCCATCAACCCACTCAAGGACTTATGTTTGACAGAGTGTACCGCCCGCCCAGCAGTATGTAGACCGTGTATCAGAACGCCGTAAATCTTCGAAGAATGTCCCCTCAGCACAACGCCTGAACATATGACCGCGATTCGAGGGAGATGGAGATAAATTCTAGCAAGGCAGATAATGGTTAGCAGTATTCTCATCAGATTTAAGGAAAGTATTGCAAAGGTGTTTCAGACCATGGTTCCAGACAATCGTTGTTCCAGCTCGAAGCCTCCTCTCGATATGTGCATCGTGGAGAACGTATGTCCTCCTAGCCCCTCGTGGACCTGAGACTCTTTGAAGCATTCTACCTATTAGTAGTGTTAGTTAGTAGCAAAGCAAGCGGAAATTTCGCAAACAGAACCATTGTGTTGTCGCCCTCTCCTACGTCTGTTAATCCAGCCAACTAAAAGAAAAGCGGGTGGTGCACAGGTGACAAAGAGAGTCACCAAGCCGATGATTGCTTCTGGTGAAAGGCCCATTTGGATGGAGGCGAAGGGACTGTCTAGCGTAAAAGAGCAAGATTGGTATTAGGAATTGGAGAATTGGAAAGGAAATGATGGACTTATGGGTCCCAAGGCCACCACTACAACCTTGAATTTGTACTGGGGCGTTATGGCCGTTCCTAGGACGAGAAATTGCTCATGTCATGAAATTTGTGCCGCAGATTTTGGCATTCTCCAATGGATATCACACCGATACCAACAAGATCAGGATGAAAGATAGCTTTCGCCAGGGACAGCAGAAGAGTTTGGGAACTGCCAATCGATGACTACCACCCAAGCCACGCTGAAATCTGTGCCCCCATAATGTTCGGACATTTGAGCAAGTCCAGTTGGCATCTGTGCCTGTTGGGGCTGTTCAGACACTTCGGCAGACTGCTACAAAGCGGAAATCAGCAAGCAGATTTTGGCACCAGCCAGTGAAAATGCGTATGGTGTTTTAGGAGGCGTGGTGGAGTGTGCGCCATCGCGATGCCTGATGATCCGCAAGGAGATGCCATCCATTTCACGCTACCGCATCGCCTTGTGAGTGAGCCTCAGGGCCCGTGTTGAGATTCCTGCATGCAAAAGATTTTGGAACTCGCCAATAAGAGAGGATTTGATCGAGGACCAATGTTAGCCACACGGGGGTTGAACGCGCACTTGCTGCACGCAAGTTTTGGAACCGACGTATCATAGCTGCGCATGTCAAGGATCCATGCACGCCACATCGGGCGCTCCTGTTGGGTGTGAGGCAGGGAGCCGAAGAGGCTGCATGTCGGATTTTGGGATCTGCGAATTAAAAGGCAGTGTTTCAGCTGGATCGTTACACAAGGATCCAAGTTGGAGGTAGCTGCGTAGAGCCTGACTTTTGACCGCATTTATCTTCAAGATGCCCTCATTTCACTCATCTTTCACCTCTGAACATTGCCATCCCGCTTTGCACCTCCTCATCCTACTTAACTGAATCACCAACAACGAGCTTGAGCCATTCAAGATGTCCCATTCTTTCGGCTCATCATCACGTGGCTGGGTTGACACGCCACCACATGGCTGGGAAAAATTCAAAAATGCCATACGTGGGCTGTATATTGTGAAAGGGCACAAACTTGAGGGTCCTAATAGCGTTATCAAATTGATGGAAAGTCAGTATGGATTCAAGGCAACGTACGTACAGATGAGACCAAGACGCGCACTTTGAAGGAACTGACTGACAATGTCTAGGAAAGCACAATATGAAAAGAAGATCAAGGAATGGGGATTTCAGAAGAATCACACAAAAGATGATTGGAAGATCGTCGGCCAGAAAGTTGGGCTACGGAAGCGGACTGCCAAAGAGAGCAACGTCTATCTTAATGGGGAATTGATGCCAAGAAAGAGACTTCAGAAGGAGATATCTCGCCAAGGTTTTATGTCAGTCACGGAGCAATTCAAGACAACGCAGGGTGGGTTACTCAAAGCTTGAAAGCCTGCATTCTGTTTCTGACAGCTTTAGAAACGCCACCTGCAACACCACCTGGATTCGATATACGGACCCCAATCGTTAGACCAGTATTTCGACTAGTCTTTGAGAATCTACCGATACTTCAATTTCAAGAAGCCATACCGCCTTTAGTTAGTGAGTAGGATAACTATTCAATTTCGAGCTGTTGTTAACCACTCCGATGTGTGGCAGAGTCGATTCGATCCTTTGACACCGGCTTGACGGCCCTCGCGCCGTTCTTGGGTAAATCTCTTCAAACAGATCAAACCGATTCCAGCCTGCCTATCATCGATTCGCTCCTTCCCAACGCAGCATTTCTTGAAGAAGCCTGCGCACAAGGGCTTGCAATAAAGTCACTCGAAAAGTTCGGGCCAGTCGAGTTCCTAAACCTCGCAACTTTCATGATATCGAACAACTTTCCCGGCGAGACAAACGGAGAACAAGTATACAAATGGCTGAAAAGACATGGCAGCACAAATGTTCTCAAAACCATTGCCACTACAAAGGGCTTGACAGGCGAGGCGCTGCTCGAGAACCTCTTTCGATTAGCAATTGAAGCTGAAGATATACCGATCGCCAAACTCTTGATTGAAGCCGGAGTAGATCCCAACGGGCACATCTGTCGGCACCCACGAATCCCTGATCATATGAATCCTTTGCAGTATGCATGTATCAGAGGAAACTCGGAACTGGCTCTAGAACTCATCAACGCCGGATCTAGCATTGATCAACCTGGAACTGGGTGGAAAAGCAGTGCGTTGGTTCTTGCTATTATTGGAGAGTATCTCCGGGATTACAGAGACTTTTGGGAATGTGGAAAAGAGAATACTCAAGCTGGAGATGACCAGGACCTCAAAATACCATCCGCCTGCTTCTTCGACCTCATTTACTCCTTGGTAGATGAAGGAGCAGCCATTAACCCAATTATCGACCGGTCTTCTCCCACTCTCCAATATTGGGAGGGAGAGAAAACCTCAGATCTAGACCCAAGATTGGACTCTGTCATGAATGATGGGCACTCGCCATTGACGGCCGCATCAAAATACCGGAACGAGAAACTTGTTAACTTCTTCCTTCAACAAGGGGCTGACCAAGATTTTCTCACACAAAGAAATACTTGCGCTCTTCGCGAATGCCTCTTTAGCTGGGAGCAAATAGAGCTAGATACTGACAATAGATATGATGGTAGTATAAGCACACTATCTGAGCGTGATTCAATATTTCCCGGTTCCGAAAGTTTATCCAGGATTATCAGTGTGGCTTGCAGTCTCATAAATGCGGGAGTGGACGTTGACAAAGACTTTCTCTGGTGCCTTCGGGAAGAAGACGATGAAGAAGACGAACACTTCCACACTGAAGAAGAGGGTTGCTTCTTGTCAATCCTTGATTTAGGTGTGCTGACAGAAAGTGCTGAGCTTGTTGATATGATGATATGCGCTGGGGCCACTAAGTCAACTGGGCGCTCGTTAGAGCAGGCAATTAAGATGAGGAGTTTTGAGATGGTGAATGCACTGTTAAGTTCAGGTGCTCCTCTGTCGTCATTAGCTGTGGAAAATGCCATACGCCAAGACGGACGTGGAGTTGGCCGGTATATAAAGACTCTACTCAGGCAGCGACCGGGTTTTATTACCCAAAAGAACATATTGTATGAAGCCATACGACTAGGAAATGTTTCTATTGTCAAGCACATATTAGATGATGGAGATTTCAAGGGCGACGAATTTTTGCACGCGCTCGGGGGGCTACAAGGAGCTCTTGAGGGCTGCTGCAGGTCTGGGTACATTGGCACCCTTCGCCTCATCATTGACGAGTGCTCAAAGTATAATGTGTCGATTGATTCACATCTCGGTGTATCCCTTCGTCTAGCGATCCTCTATGATCACGATGATATCGTAGACACCCTTCTTTTGGCGGGTGCGGATATTAATGTTGCTTCCTTTCGCAGTGTCGACCTTCTGACTGCAATTGAAATGAAGGATCGAAAGATGGTCTTGAAACTCATCGAAGCGAATCCAATACTGAGCACCGAAACGGAATACGACGGATTTGGAATTAGTCCAAGTTGCGTTGATTATCACAAAGTCGCCGGAGATCCGCTAATCATGGCTATCAACTGGGGCGACGACTTCGTGGTTGAGAAAATCCTCGACGCGGGAGCTAGCATGGACGCTTTAGGCCATGTCAATAGGGATTGGGGATCATGTTGCTGTATAATGCCCCTGACTGCTGCTATTACGAGCGGAAACTTGATTTTGGTCGATACCCTCCTTTCCTTGGGCGCTGCCATCAACAACCCCTCTGGTCTTACGCGGCGTTCCATGACACCTCTCGAAGCCGCTATTGGGAGCCAAAATTCAGATTTGGTGGAAACTCTCATTCTTAAAGGAGCTAATCCGTATGATCGTCGTGCCTTGCGGGAAGCCACAGGTAATAGCAGGCTACTCTATATCCTTCTCACAGCGTTACACAGCTGGAACGAACCACCTGACGACGAAGAAGTTGGAGATGAAGCACTTGCTAGCGCGATGGAAAAGCAAGACCTGGAAATTATTCGAGCGCTCCTTGATAGTTCTCTGATGAGGATCAACCCAACCAGAAGATTATCACGGGCGCTACAAAGTGCTCTCGAATATGTTTCCACCCCCAACCTCGAGATCATTCGCATGGTTCTAGGCCATGGTGCGGATCCAAATACGGTTGGGGAGTTTGGAATCAATAGCAACCAAATCTTTTTTAGATCTGCACTGTGCATGGCAATCGAGCGGAACAATCTTGAGCAACTTAAAATCCTTCTGGATGCAGGCGGCAAGCCAGATAGTAACCTAACGTGCGGCATGTACGACTCACCAATGCAATTCGCTGCTTCTTGTAGGAGGGTGGATATAGTACGCATACTCCTCGAGGCGGGATCTGATCCGAATGCTGTTGCGGTACCCAAAGAAAACGATAGAAAGCCAGGCGATTTGCCGGAACGTGACAACGGAACACCACTTCAGATTGCAGTTAGCAATCGAGACATCGAAACGATCAGACTCCTTCAACAATACGACGGCAATCCAAACGGGATATTCGGCAACATGCCTCACACGCCTTTGCAAATGGCCAGCAGAGATGGAAGTAAAGAGATCGTTGAGCTGCTGCTCGAGCACGGAGCCGAGGTCAACGCACAGCCTGCCAAAAACTTCGGCGCAACTGCACTACAGTTCGCCGCCATCAAGGGTCTTTTGGGAATTGCTCATCTCCTGTTGGAGTACGAGGCCGATGTCAACGCACCGCCTGCCGAGGTTGGTGGTAGGACAGCGCTGGAGGGGGCAGCAGAGCATGGAAGAATCGACATGGTGCAATTGCTTCTCAACGCTGGAGCAAATATCTTTCAAGAGGGAGAGGAAGCACAGTATGAAAGTGCTATCAGAAGAGCGTCTCAGAACGGGCACCATGCAGTTCGACGGCTTCTCGAGTCATATCATGGATAGATTTCTTTGAGTTCTGGTTGTGAAGCCCATTTCTTTTTCTCTGCTTCTCTCTTTTCTCTTCGAAACAAGTTTATGGCAAACAGGTGATCGCGATTAACTTCTGAAATATATGGTACTTTCACTTATTCAGCAAACCAGTCTGAGATAAATCTCCCAACTTGTTTTCTACTTTTCCCTTCTAGCTCCCGTTCTGTTCTTCAAGATAGCTCGCGAATCAAATCGTCACGACTTTTATACTATAGAGACTGTGTATAGAAAACGTACGCGAGCTTCTGCATACGGTTCTGTTGCTCACCAACAAAGGTGCATTGACAGCATATCAGGGCTTTTCTATGTGTAGGCATTGATCAAAGGTTCAAAAGGATTCAGACGCCAAAAAATCTTCTTCGGCTGATAAGACCAACCACAAGATTCCTAACGCGTTACACTTAATCACGGATCCACTTGCTCCATTGATCTAACCTACTGTGACAAGATAGGGCTTACTACATCAATATAAAGCTTACTCGAGCCAAACCAACACCTCAACCCAGCAAACGGAAACAAAGCCAAATCAAGGACACCCATTCCTCGGAAACGGCCTAGAGCTCAAAGGATGCGGGAAAACCCCTCCCCAAGCAACGCAAACAAATCCCACTCCGCCACTCCCCCTCCATCTTAAAAAGATCTAGCCCTGTGTCTTCACCTCATACGCATCCATCTGCGCCTCAATAAACATGCGATAATCATTCTTCATCTGCTGACTCAAACCCTTAACATCACTTCTCCCTGCACAAGTACCCACAAACCAGGAGCCCAGAAACGAGCCATCGAAACGATGCCCGATATAGCGGCCGCTAAGCCAAGGCGCGCAGTCCGTCATCCCGGAAGTCCATTCACCTACCACCTGCCACTTATCCGTATCAGCGAACATTTTCGTAGAAGTGCAGACTTGGGCACGATGTGCGGAGGGACACATGGAGAAGGGGCTTGTTGAGAAGCTCGATGGCGATGGCGATGACGAAGTCTTGGCATTCCGGCTGCGCGTACTTGGAGATGGGTTTTAGGACTTGGAGTGTCCAGGCGACGGATTGAGGGTCTCCCCATCCAAGTCGGGGAAGCGTGTTCCCAGCCGTTTTGGGACTTTTGGTGCGCCATGCTAGCCGATGATGATTTTGAGGCCTGTTTGGCGGGCCCAGGTGATTGCTTGGTCTAGGGAGTGGTGGGCAGGATTGGGTACTGTGACGGCTGTGTTGGAAGGGTTTGGTTTTGCAGTTTTCGAACGGAAATATGAGGGTGGGAAATGCGAAAGCACGTGCACGAGAGAAGAAGGAGATGGAGGGGTGGAAGTAGGAGAGAGAAGGGAATAAGAGGAAAGAAGGGTGAAGGCGAGAATTAGGATGAGAAGTGGAAGGGGTGAGAGGTGAGGGCGAGGTGAGGAGTTTGCCTATGGTGTAAGTTGGACTAGCATGGATACCCCTAAAAAGAGTACGTCTCTTCCCTCTATAAATTCCTTCCTACTCCGTACTTGTCTGCCGACATCATTCTGCCTTGCTAAGATCTGTATGAAAGCCACTGGACTGTGATCTGAATTCTGCTTGATAATAGGATCGCTGTGGGCTGAGCCGACATATCTGCTCTTCTTTCTGTACCCTCTATTTACGGAGTAGGGCGAGTTCAGCGCCGCACCCCCCCACCGGCAAATCCACATTTTGCTAAAAAGAGGGCATGAGCTAAGCACTGTTTCAACCTCTCTCACCAAGGTAACTTCCTATGCGGTCTGACTCGCCTTATGTTGAGTGATAACTTGAGCTGAGCACCACAAGTGTGATTCTGCCTTGGCTCTCCCAGTGCCACTAGCCCTTGGTGTGACCCCTTCTGGACGCGGCATTGCCGTTGTATGAATCTCCACCTCTGTCACTATATATCCAGATGGTTGTTTGTATTTGAAGGCGAATTAGCCTGGAGACTGGCACATTCAGGTAGCGTTGATAGGAGGATAAGAGCGCCAGATTGGCAGGTCAGAATACCATGTCATATGATGAGTAGCTCCGTATGCACCAAAGATAGCTTAAGAGAGTATTTATGCAGTCGCCAGGTTATTGCGTACGCCATCTCTACTTCTTACCATATATATCACAGTGAGGTACCCCCTGTGCCGCGTACGACTCCAACTCGGGTGAATACCTTAGCCACATCAGCAGCAGGAGCAGCAGCTGGCTCAGGAACCGCTCAGCCCCGCGTGTTCCCGACGCCATTCCCCCACATAGCGAATCAAACCACAATCCCAAATGCCGACCACAACATCCTCCTCTTCCCACATTGTGCCAATGTGCAGAGTTCCAAGTCCACACATTTCAGGACCAATGTCCGCTGCGCAAGGGTTCTGGAAAGGATGCTCCCGCCCGAGCGGCTTTCTTCCTATTTGCCGAAATGTCACTGCATGCATATGCATGCCCGGGGCACCTTGCCTCATCAGGCGCCCTGCAGTCTTTTTCCAACAGCTCTCTCCTACCCAAACCTCCTCCCACCTAAAGTCAAATTTCCAGTTTCTCTCTCTCGGGCTTTGGAAATTTTGACGCTTGACGTAGATATCGTGCGATATTTTTTTTAACCCTTGGACATATCTGTAGCGTTTTCAAAGAGCACTAAGTCATTATGTGTGCCGACGATCCTGTCGCTGCTATTGAGGCTGAGGCAAGTCACATCACTAAAACAGAATGACCCTTGCTAATGAAAAGTGACAGACGGACGATTATAACGATGCGGATTCATCATTTGGAGTCCTCCTCCCACCGCCTCTTATATTTCTCCAACTAACTTTAGTATAGAGTGAGCTCGGAAGCTCAACTACTTCGATCGGGTCAAGCATCTTGAAGTACCGAACTGAGAACGGACGGACTTATCACTCCTACAAGGAAGGAAGTGCGTTTTCCGTTCTACTAATCATCGTGTGTTCCACGTTAACTGTTGTCATCAGAATACCTAGTCCCAAACGATGATGTAAGTCCTCTAACCACTTCTCAATACCCACGACTAACGTATACCAGGCAGAGAATGATCGATTAGGTAGATAAGCCTGCAAATCCCTAACCATTTGGCTATCAATACCAACAAACTAGATCTCCAACACCACCTGTTCTCCCTCACCTTTGACGGCGCTCTCGTTGTCGCTCCTATCCCAAAAGCAAAGACTCTTCATCGTGTCCTCGATGTTGGGACTGGTACTGGTATCTGGGCAATTGATTTCGCCGATGAGCATCCTGAGGCTCAAGTCCTTGGTGTTGATTTGAGTCCCATCCAACCTCTGTTGTAAGTTTTGTGAGAGTTCCAAAAAGACCAATAACTGATATCTTGATAGCATCCCACCCAACTGGTCAGTTATCTCTTTAACTGTGCATTCAAAAAAATGGGCGAAGTCGTGGGAGATTTTATTCGGCGCCTTTTCGTTCCCTTGAATCGATGTCTGAACCTCGTCAATAAAGCTAATGTTAAATAGCACATTCGAAGTCGACGATGTAGAAGAATCATGGACTTACTCTGAGAAATTCGACCTCATTCACAGCCGTATGATGACAGGTTCACTAGCCGACTGGCCCAAATTCGTGCAGCAGGCCTTTGAGTAACTCTCCCCTTCCTTCCATCTTGCTCTCTCATCCCCTCCCATTTACCCATCTCTCCACCCAAATAAACAATCTAACCACCACCCCCACCACACAGAAACATAACCCCCAACGGCTACCTCCAACTAACCGACATGTGCCTCCCTGCGCTCTCAGACGACGGGACGCTCCTACCCACCTCGCCACTACAGAAATGGTGCGACTTCGTCCTCGACGGCACCGCCAAGTTCGGCCGCCCCACCGACTCGGCAAAGAGCTACAAACGGCTGCTAGAGGAAGCCGGCTTCGTCGACGTCGTGGAGAAGGTGTACAAGTGGCCCACGGGCCGCTGGCCTAAGGATCCGGCTATGAAGGAGTTGGGGATGTGGAATGTGAGTTTCGGTCCTTCCTTTTATTCTTCTCTCTATCATGAGAAGAATAAATGGCATGATAGCTCGGGTGGATGCGGTAGAAGGGATGTATAAGCTTACTAACTCCAACCCATAGTACGAAAACATGGGCGGTGGTCTCTCAGGCTTGAGCATGGCCCTCTTCACGCGCGCGCTGGGCTGGTCAGTCGAGGAGCTCGAGGTGTTCCTAGCCGAAGTGAGGAATAACATGAAGGATACGAAAGTCCACGCCTATCTACCCATGTGAGTTTCCATCCTCTGCCTATTTCCCCTTCTCCTCCTTATCCTTACCATCCTGTTACATCTCTGCATTATGCACTATGTTCTCTGCTTCGCTGTGACTATTGACAAGGGGTGTATCAACTAACGCCAAAACCACAGATACGTCGTCTACGGCCGGAAACCAGAGTAAATGGACCCTCAACCTCCCTCAGACACTTGCTCTCTCTCTCCCTCTCTTACACTTTCACTACCCCGCCCTCTCACGCACCACCCACGTCCACTTCTCGCCCAGAATATATTTCAAATTAGATCAGATCAGATCAGATCAGATCAGATCACATACGTTTACCAAGCGCAAAGGCTGTTTCATACGTAACAAGTTGAGCCAGTAAACGATATCTTATATAGTTGCTATCTTATCTTACCTTCGCCTTTACCCTAAATACCTCCCGTATCTATGTATCTATGTATCTAAGTTGTGCGTGCGTGGGCTGGCAGTTGGAGCAGTACCTACCTACCTAACGAACACAAAGTAGAAAAGGGACGCCGATGTAGAAAAACAACCAAAGGCAAAGAATGCAAGTATGATTCCCATCTAATAGACACGCAAACTAAAATATGCATATCCTCCTCCCGATGTATCTGCTTCCTCCCCGTGTACTACTCATCTGTCTGCTGATCAAAGACCAGCAGGCAGGTAAGCAAGTAGCTGTACCTCACACGCAAACTAATACTCACATTCATGCTTGGTCATGCACGCTGAGATGCCGAGAGAAATGAAATGCCCCGAATCCTCTGAATCACAAATAAATCACGCATTGCCAAGCCCATCCTGTCCATTCATTCCATCCATAGCTACCATTAAAACGCCGACTCCTAACGTGATCGCCTATTCATTCTTATGGCCCCGCCATTCTCCATTCGTTGTGTTCTCGCATCCTCTCAATCGGTGCAATTTAGGCGTCTGAATGCTCAAACATCGTAGATCTTTCCCCTAGCCTCGAGGGATGCTTTGATAGCTGGATTATAAAGTCAACGAGTGCTGTAGCAACAGGAGGGATACTCACCATCACAGCTATCCTTTGCATCTCCAAATAGCATCTTGGTACCAGGCATGTAGAACATCGGGTTCGGCACATCTGCATAACCACTGCTCATCCCTCTCTTCATGACGATGACCTGCTTACTCTTCCATGCGTGAAGAACTGGCATACCTGCAATGCTAGAACCAGGTTCGAGGGCAATAGGATTGACAGTGTCATTAGCGCCAATAACCAGTGTCACATCAGTCTCATTGAAATCATCGTTGATTTCGTCCATCTCGAGTACAACTGGTTGTGTTAGTCAAGGAGTAGCTTCGGTAGACGATAATCTTACTGTCATAAGGAACACTAGCCTCAGCAAGCAGAACGTTGCATTGGCCAGGCATTCTACCCGCAACAGGGTGGATTGCAAATCGAACATTGACACCTTTATGCTTGAGCATTCGTGTGATATCGCTGATGGCATACTGAGCTTTCGCCACAGCCATACCATATCCAACAACAATAATCACGCTTTCAGCCGTTGCTAGCGCATCAGCCGTTTCATCAACAGACGTTTTGGTTATTGATCCTTCAATCTTGTAATCACTATTGTCCGTGGGAGCTATACCGCCGAACAGGACGTTCGTGATGCTTCGATTCATAGCCACGCACATGATGTACGATAGAATTGAGCCAGACACACCAATCAAGGCTCCAACCGTTGTCAGAAGCGGGTTGTCAAGCATGAAGCCTTCCGCAACAAGAGCAAATCCGGAATATGCATTGAGTACGGTAATAACCACAGCTACTTTTGTTAGCAGGAGAAAAAAACATTACTTTCGTTTACTCACGCATATCAGCTCCGCCGATAGCAGCGGTTGTTGTATAACCTTTGAGGAAACTAAGAATGGCATTTCCAGCGAGACAGCAAGCAGCAATGATTGGAGATCCTGCGCCCATGGCCAAGAAAGTACCCATAGTCGCGACGTTGAGGCCAAGAAGTGTCGAGTTCAGGGCATGACGGGGTCCTGGGAGTCTAATGGGTTTAGAAGACATCCGACCTGCAAGCTTCATAAATGCAACAATTGATCCAGTGAAGGTCACACCACCTATGCAGTCAGTAAAAGTAGTACACAACCGCAAGAAACATACCGATGAGCACACCGAGATATCCCGAAATCATATGAAGCGCTGAGATGTCTCCTCCTCCAACATGAGCCATCACGCTACCGACACTAGTAAGGACTGCAGCTAGACCCACGACAGAGTGTAATGCAGCAACTGTCTGTGGCAGATCGGTTGCCGTGGTTCTCCGTCCAATCATCAGACCTATACATTTGTTAGCAACGTCAAGTCTAGTCGCATTAAAACTTACCAAGAATACTTCCAATCATGGCAACACCACCAAATTGCATCAATACCGCAGGCGGGAAGCCCACGGCTGCCAACGATGCAAGAACACCAGAACTAACTCCCAATATGCCAAGAATGTTACCCTGTCTAGCAGTTGCTTGCGATGCGAGACCCGAGAGGGAGCCAATGCAGAGAAGAGAACTTGCCAAGTATCCAGCTTGAACAAGTCCAGCCATTCCAGTACTAGCGGCTGCGATGTATCCACCTCCGAAAAGTATAGCTGGTATTCCGTAAAGCCATGGGTACTCGGGAGGATCGGTTGGACCTACGATGTCTTAGAAGGATCTCAAATTAGGGGGTGGGTTTCTCACGCTTGAACATGTCGAGCATGCGTTTTGTAATCACAAATCCTCCGGAAACGTTGACAAATGCTAGCAAGACTGATAAAGCACCAAGTGCCTGCGGAATAGTACCAGGCAGAATACCACCACCCATGATGAAAAAGCCACCAACACCAACCATGCCTATGACGGGTGTTAAAAATAGCTCTATGTTGTGTGCTTGACCTCTTACCAGAAATTGCATTCGTAACACTCATAAGAGGTGAATGAAGAGCAGGAGCAACACCCCAGACAGTTCGATATCCAATCAAACCTGCCAAAGCAAATGTAAAAACGTTGCCCATGAAAATCGGTCCAGTTGCCTTGCCAAGAGCCAGTGCAAGTCCCATTCCACCAGTGACTGTTGCGACTTCTCGAGATGTCTTCTGCCATGGAGTGATCGCCACAGATTCGACGGGCTTGCTGTCACCCGCAGGATTAACGACACGCTGCGGTGGGGGAGATGGGCGCGGAGCAGTAGGGACGATGTCTCCTTTATAAGTAATGACGCTTCCCCGAACGACTTCGTCGCTCATGTCGACACCGAATGAGTTCTCGGCCGGGCTCATGGAAAGCAAAAACTTGGTAATATTGTTGGAGTACAACGTACTAGATTGCGTTGGCAGACGTGAAGGGAGATCGGTATATCCTAAAGCAATTAGTAATGGTCTGGTGTATTTCCTTCCAGGACCAACCAATGACTGTGACTCCTTGGTGCTCGACGAGCTTTCCGGGAACGGTAGCGACACAATTTCCTCCAGCTTCAGCTGCAAGATCAACGATCACGCTTCCTGGCTTCATGGCGGCGAGCATCTGAGAGACTACGGTCAGGCTCGGGCTTTGGGAGGTATGTGATTCAGCTTACCTCCTCCGTAATCAACTTTGGAGCTGGTCTTCCTGGAATCAATGCGGTTGTAATCACAATGTCTACTTCACGGCACTGCTCGAGGAAGAGCTTCATCTCTGCCTCAATGAATTCTTTGGACATCTCTTTTGCATATCCTCCTGCACCTGAGCCATCTTCCTCAATTTCAACTTCGATGAACTCTGCTCCAAGAGATTGTACCTGCTCACGGGCGGCAGGTCTAGTATCAAAGCCACGCACAATTGCGCCTAAACGACGAGCCTAACAGAGTTTGCATAATTACAAATCGCAGACAGGCTGAGGACTTACTGTTGCAATCGCAGAAAGACCAGCCACACCGGCACCAATCACAAGAACTTTGCAGGGTGGAATCTAATCGGAAAGTAAGAAAAAGAAAAGAAAATCGATGGAAAGTCTTACCTTGCTGCAGGAACGTTAGCAAAGCCTCCAAATAACAGGGGAGAGACAGCTTACCCTGCAGCAGTGACTTGACCAGTAAAAAACCGGCCAAAGTGGTTGGATGCTTCCAGGACGGCCTTATACCCTGCAATATTGGCCATGGAGCTATCATCCAATCAGCATCTGGCTCTTGGTATGACCTCCAAACCTACCTCAGCGCATCAAACACCTGTGCCCTGGATATTCTAGGTATCATGTCCATCGCAAAGCTGGTCGTGCCTCGATTGGACAGCATCTCGACCACATTTTGATTCTGAGCCGGATAGACAAAAGAAATGATCGTAGATCCCTCCCTCAACTGATCGGCCTCGCTCATGGCTCCCTTGAAGCTCGGGGCCCGCACCTTGAGCAGGATGTCACTCTCAGACCACACCTTCTTGCTATCCGTCAGCTCCACTCCGACCCTCGTGTATGCCTGATCCGGGAACTGGGCTTCAGCACCCGCACCGCGTTCCACCAAGACCCGCTTGAAGCCTTTCTTGAGTAGGAGAGCAGCATTCTGGGGGGTGAGGGCAACGCGACGTTCGTTCGGGTATGTTTCGCGGACGACACCGATCGTGAGGTCGGCGTAGGGCACCGTCGTCACGGGAGGGAGGAACTCGGGCGCGAGGGTAGATTCGACAGTTGCATTTCGCGCAGCGATAACCTGTGTGACCTTGGGACGGAGTTGCTTTCGATCTTGCCAGCCTTGTGCTGGACGATAGAGATGTCGAGCATGGCGAGCTAGGTTTGCCTGTTAGTATTTGCAGATCTGCAGGTGGGGTCTTGCCAGGAAGCTACGTGCCTACGAGGCCCAGGCTGGCGCGTGGTGAAGAGAGGGTCGGCGACGAGATGCTAGCACGACACGTTCCCCATGTCGGCCGCATGATGGACGATCTTATCATGGTTGACGAGTGTGTTCGTTCCAGAACACGTCGGGAGGCGAGTCAAGGTGGCATTTGCTGGTACAGGAGATGTTGGGTGGAAGAAGGGAGATCGGAGTCGGAATAATTGTATGGTTACTCAGAGGCGGTGGAACAAGAAACTCGTCGAGGAGACGGCAGTGCACGATAAGTTAAAGCATGAGGAGAGGAGAGGAGAGGCAGGTGTGAGGAGATTTATTCTATGAAGAGTGCACAGGTGGAAAGGAGAGGAGAGGAGAGAGAGGAGGGAGAGGAAGTAGCGACGACGAGCACGGCAGAGTCGGTGGCTGAGGTGGTGGTGGTGGTGGAGGAGGTGGTGGTGGTGAAGGAGGTGGAGAGGATCAACTGGGTCAAGTGGCTAAATCAATCCAGGCAAGTTCGCTGGGCAGAAAGTGGGTAAAACATCGAACATCGCATCACAGGCACAACTCTGGGGAAGCGGGGTGTTCATGCTGGTGCCCAGCCCACAGACTGTGCACGGCTGGGGCGCGGGGAAACTGGGGCCGACGCTTCCGTTGCAGCCAATCAGATCGAGAGTGTCAACATCACTCGAAGCTGCCCATTCTCCAACAGGCAGGAGATGTATCGAGGGAGAGCTGGGCAGCACTGGGCAGCTGGACTCTCCCCCTCTTCCACCTGCCTGCGACGCTCCAAGTCAGATATGCACACATCCTCCCATGACGCCCCTCACGCTTCACGCTACCCCGATGCATGGTTCAGGGAGCAAGGCCACCGCCGCCGTTACCGTGGTTGGAGGCCCAGGAGATGCATCGTCAACGCGAGCTTGCACCCAATCCGGATAAATCAGAAGCCACCACAGGGGACGTGGAAACTCTGGTTCCCGTCCATTCAGCCTCGCATGCAGAAAAGGGACTTGCATTGGCACTGTATCAGAGTGCGTATGCAGACCAAGTGCGGGGTCAATCACACGTGACCATACATGAATCGTAAGTACCTTGATGGTGGCGAGCGCTATCCTTCGCGATGCTCCAGGATGTGGATGTAGAATCGAGATGTTAAGATGATATCGCTAGGAACATGGTCATGTCTTGAACTCTCTGAGATGTCCTTTGGACGAGGCATTCTGTAGCCTCAATTCTTGAGATCCAAGTTGTCTACATGTGAGACTCGGTTTGCTTATCATTATCAAATCCTGTCTCCTCGATCGATTTTGTGGGAAGGCAGTCCGCCGTTCTTGACTTTGAAATGAGCCTTGTCACAGAGGTCAAACTCACGCTGCGCCATCGACCATTCCCAGTTCCGAACCAAGGCCGCTCACTACTTCAACAGCAGAGGGAACCTCACAATCTGCTCAGCAGCTTGAGCTTTCCAAGCTATCCGGCATTCTTTCAGCATGCCGTCGCGTACCAACATTAGTCTCCTGGTATTGTACAATGCTCTAAGATTCACCGGAGAAAATAGCCCATATTTGACTCTAAATAGATCAACCTCATAGGGCATCCTAGGAAGTATCAAAACAGTTACAGAGTGTCCTTCATTTAGTCAGAAACGTGAGTCCAGCCAGACATCATGAGTCTTAAGCAGGGCGTGACAAAGAGCATAGCTCTGCTTGTGGCGGGAATATTTGTCTCGCAGACGCGAACGGTCATCCATGTGAACTGAACTGGGAGATTTCGCGAGGAATGCTGAGTGGGTTTGTAGGAACAGTTTGCAGCTGTCATTGTATGAATTGATGTCGATGGCCTCGTATATTAAACAAGCTGGGATGGGTCATCACGTGCTTCGGAGAGTGAAAAGGGGTCAGTAAATTACGCGAGGTAGGATGGAACTCAACGTATTGCACAAATGCATTTGTGAACTGTCGTTCCTATACACCAACGCAGATGGTTAGGTGTCATCACGTGCTTCGACGAGTGAAAAAGGGTAAATGGATTACGCGAGAATGGATGGGATGGTCAATGTTTCGTAGCTGTCTTTGTCTAAGGTAGTTTCATTGTTCTTCTATGCAACCTGGTTGTCAGTACATGTCTTGCAGAAAAGGTTTTTCATATGTTTGAAAAGGGGTAAAATGTACTACGTGAGAAATGACAGGACTTGTGAGACCGAATATACTTACATTTGCATGCTAGGTAGGTGTACTTTGCTATTTGTATCTGCTGTGTAATGGTGCAAAGTATGTCTTTTAGACAGTCATGAGTGTGAAAAGGGGTAAAAGAATTACGCGAGGAACGACAGGATGCATGAGACTGGATGCATTTTACAGCTCTCTTTACATAGGTATGTTTCTTACCTTCATCTGCTAGCTAATGGACCAACTCGCGTTTCGTAGACAGCCAACAGTGTGAAAGGGGCTAGAATAATTACGCGAGAAATGATGGAGCTAGAAGTACTTAGCAGTTTGTCCCGCTCTTCACACTCTTCACGTAGTGTCTGTATTTTCAGAAGTTGGCGGATGACTCGGCCCTTTCCTTGTAGGTCGCAAGTCGATGGGTGATCATTTGGGGCAGTGCTCGTGATGGTGCAATGGGAGTGTTGGTCTTTGCGTTCCTTGATGCTTCAAATTTGTGTTCAAAGCCAGATTAGTGACCATGCTTTTGCAAAAGGGTTAGATGCTCAAATGTAGTCTGTGGCATGAACTTGACCAAAACATAATTCGCCCGCAAGCTTGCAGAACATTCTGTTCAGCTCGAAAGCTTGTACGCATGCTGTACGTTTCTTCAATAGGAGGCCCGAATCGAGCTGACGGGAAACGGAGCTCAAAGGCAGAGAACTGATCTTCCCATTTATCAATGACAATCTGACTCTGCATTCATACTTGAAGCCTCAGCACTTCCTAAGCATAGCAAAGGCTAACCTACCGATTGTCTCCGAGCTCATCGAATCACAGGACGCCTTCGGTACGCTCTTGCAGAGCTGCTAGGCTTGTATCCTCGAGGCTAACCTCGAAGCGAGTGCGGTCAAGTTCCTACAGACGAGGCTGTTTGCCAGTCTCACCAAACAACAACAACAACTCTTCGCAGCCGCGACTTGGTCAGCCAAGAAACGCGCACGAAGAACGTGGCATCGCATTTGCAAGCGCTGTTTCTGAAAGTAGGTCTCCCTTGCGCTCATACTGAAGTATATCTTCTAACAGGAGCATAGCAGTTCTTCTTGCAAACAAGATGTCCGAACAATCTGGCTCTCCGCCTGGCTCGCCACTCACCTCTCCTCCCGACTCCCCAAACATCTCTCAATTCGAATCTCCTACCAACTCTCAACCCGATTCCCCAAGCATCTCTCCACCGGACTCCCCAAACATCTCCTCATCCGAATCTCAAAGCAACTCTGCTCAAAGTATTGCGTCCGATGATTCGATTCGTGATGACCCACTTTTGATCTGGCCTATGGTCTGGGGCAATGAGGAAAGCGACTGGACTCCAGAGTCTCCACTTCCAGTTGCGCCTTACGACGTATTCGACCCGTTCAAGCACCTACCCCTCGAGCTGCGGCTGAAGATCTGGCGCTTGACATTCCCGGCTCGTACCATCACCAGGACAATGCTTGAGGAGTTGTCTTGCATTGCAACCGTTCTTCCAATCACCGCTTGTATCAATCAAGAGAGTCGTAAAGAGACAATCAAGTGTTATCAGAAAGTCCAATTCGTTAGGCCGGACATCGTTAGCTACGACCAGCCACTTCCAATCTTTATTGGTCCATGCGATATGTTCAGAATTGAGATCTTCGAGCTCCTCGGTACAGAAAAGATGGAAGAGTTTTGGAAGTATGCGCTAGAGACAACACTTCCCCTCTTTCTCGGATCTTTCACGAAGTTAGAGATACAGTGTTGGCCAAGCGACTTTCTCAACAAGAAGGGAGAGTTTGTGGATCCTTTCAAGACAAATTTCAAGGAAAACACAACAATCGAGATGTTGAAGAAAGTCAAGAGCGTCGACACAGTTGTTTGGGTTGAACATGGTTTCAAGCGGAGATTTCCAGGCGTGGTCATCGACGATGTAATCGAGAGAGTGATTGAGGAAGCTCAAGACTACTTGTCCAAGGCCTTCCACGATCTGTCTCTGATAGATTCTGGTCGAACCAAGCCAAAACTCACGATGGAATGGCGCTGACTTCGATTTGAAATTTCTTCCACTGGAAACGACGGCTCTAGCAGGGTTGGGATTTGAGAATAGCGTGGCAATGCGGAGTGTAAGAATACGAAGACTCAAGGCTTTACAGCTCATGATGATTTGTTTCTTTGTCACTCGCTGGAGCTGGCTGATTATGGGACCGTGATAGCACAGGCCGGAGCTGAATTCCAAGAAATGCCTGTCTAATAAAACGCGAGGATGGAAATGCATAGCAATTCTATACTTTGCAAGAAACTTTTCCTGACTTCAATGTGATATGATAGTGCACAACAGCAACGCAATCAGTAACTGATGTCCTAGAGATACTCTCTCTAGCTTATTTGATTCTTTGTTACTCTTGATTTCTTTCCCTAAACTAACGCGGTTTTGATCTGCTCGCGAAGGAAGTATCACTAGCGTGAAACTAACACTAGCGCAAGGCATCGATTCACAGATACCACCCATCAGGTTCGCGGATTCTCCTATTTGACTGTCTGCTGTTCGTAGCTTCCCAACTCGAGATTCATTGTCCCTTGACCAGCCACAAATACAAACACAGGAACACTGTCTCCCGAAACCCTCCAAATCCTCTATCCTTCTCAGATACACCTCCTCTGAATCTCAAGAGCGCTTCCTAAATTCTTACATGCACACTAAGCCCACATGGACTACGAACTTTCCTCGTCTCCCAACGAGCTCTCCGTTTCGTATCAAGAGCCTTTTATACATGTCTTCGGCCAATTCAACCCGTTTCCCCGCCTGCTACTCGAACTCAGATGCATAATCTGGCGTTTTAGCTTCCTGCTACAAATCATAAAAGCCAAAGCAATCGGTGAGCTGTTCTGCAGCGCCAGCCGCTCTCCAGAATCCGCTTTTGCCAGCCGCGGAAGTATGGCAGAAGCTATGCGATATTGTTACCTCTGCTTCCTCGAGCTAAATGTAAGTGAGCCAGTAGGGACAGTTCAAAGGGTAGAAAAGACGCGTTTGTTATGGGGAGAGTCAGATATTGTTACACTAAATTCTATCAAATACTTTCGGATGCCTCGTCAGAAACTGGCGGAAGAAATTTAGACAGCTTCCTTATAAGCTTCTTCTTAAGATTCAACACATTACTTTCAGCGTTTATATTGATGATCTAATTCGAAGTGATGGTAAGCCTTTAGAATTCGATGACATTTTCGACGTACCTTGGGGGGATGGAAGCGATTCTCGATGCTCGTGCCCCTTGTTTGTGCGGTTGCTGCTTCCTTTCTCAAAAGCGGCAAACTTTGTTGCCAGATTCGTCAATGAACCTGTCCATCAACCCCTCAGACCTTCTTTTCTAAACTTCTCAACTAATCATAGCTCAAGTATTTGAAGGACTTGAATTCAAGAGCTCGCAACGACTGGCTCTTCCGCCGTCAAAATCCGGGAGGTATAGGACAATTTTTCCTGCTCACTCTAAAGTATGCTAACGCGCTGCAACTGCAGCAACCAAGATTCATACCCGGAAAAAAAAAAAGAACCCATTCTTGAATATGCGCGGAACCATACGTAAAAGAAGCTTCACGACGAAGGCGACGAGAGACATTCACAGGAATATTACGACTGTGTTGGAATTTCTCGAGCAAGAATTGCCGGATCCGAATCAAGATCTCTTCTTGCAGCCGCTGCACATACCATGGCGTAATACTCTGCAGGATTTCCACCTGTTTCCCAGGCTACCTCTTGAGCTCAGACTTGTGATAGTATGCCGCCCATCCTTGCTCCGTGCTTCCCTACGAATCAAAACCCCAAGTCGAAGAAAGTTACTTCGGTGTCTGCTTCCTCTCCCTAATTTTAATTAACAAGAGGTAGAGGCTAACAAATGTTCTTAGTGGCGTGCTAATTTTCCAAGGCGAACCGTCTTTCTAGATTTTTGGGCAATGTTGTCAAAGGCAAGGAATCGGAAGCTGTGGAACTCACAACCTGCCCCAAGTTTGGCCATCAACTCCGAAAGTGCTAAGGAGATACTGAGACACTACAAAATTCTCGAGCTGAACCCAAGCCGTGCTCATCATCCACATTTCACTCGCAGTAGCCCTGGGAGTATGAAAAGAATAATATTTAACCCTACGATCGACACTATTAGAATTTCTAGTTCAGCATTGATCGATGAGTATGGAATACCAGAATTGTGGGAGAGTTCTTTTAAGACTAGTTTTGAGGATTTTGCCAAAAGCGTGGAGAATCTTGGACTGGTGATAAATGGATGGAGTGGTAATCCTAATTCTGTTCGTGACTCGTATGATCCGCTCAAAAATTTCAAAGCTCTGTCCAAATTATCGTTTGGATACTTCGCTCCAGAATGTCCTTGGCTTGGAACTTTAGGAGAAGGTGCAGAAAGAGCTTTATCAGTGCACAATTTCCTCACAGCTCTTTTTGTTCGGTATTCCACTGAGGAATCCGACTGTTTAATCCCGACTGTTGGTATTCAATATCGCACTGGGAGTTTCAGTGGTAACTAGGAGCTACTGTTAGAAAATCTTTTGCTGTAGTTCGTACTTCGAGAAAGAAGTACCGTGTAGGCAGATTTTAAACATGGCAAGGGATGGAGTAGCTCAGAGTTGGCCTGACACTCAATATTATGATTGAAATTCTAGGAGTGACCATTTACTGTGAATTTTAGTCAGTCACTCCGTCGATGTTGAACATAGAGATATATCTTAAAGAGTAAATTCCCTAGAGAGACCCGCGCCAAGCTTTACTTAGCTTCCATTTCTCATAAATTAATCAATGGCTTCAAAGAGAAAGGTTGCAGAAAGATCCTTTGTCAAACTTGGATGTTGAGATAAAGCCAAATAATCCCGAATTGGCGCTAGCTCGATATTGTGGCCAGCACAATCACCCAAACACTCGACCACGTCTTGAATTTAGTCAAAGCCAATTCTGACATTTCTATTTTACAAACTCAATTATAACATTCGATTTTGTAGCTCGATCTCGCACGTGGATTACCAAAGAATGCGAGGCTTCTTGTCCAATCGAAGGTAAATTACTCAAAACTTGCTGGCTTGCATTGATTAACAGGTACCAGTGGAGAGTCTAAGCTCTGACGAGGTTCTTGACCTCTCAATTCAGGTCTCGAGTAGAAGGCATAGGTTTGGGTCCTTTAACCTCTAGAGTTCACTTCTAAACTGGCAGAATCTAGTAAATAAGTAACGGCTTTGCATTATTCTTCGATCAAAGCTATTCTAGCATTCATCCTCCACGAAATCCCACACCAATTCACCCCAGCAAAGATGTCGAACCTCAATCATCTCACCGATTCCAAACCATCGCTTCATTCCATTAATAGGTTGGGCTTTTTGTCGAAGAAGAGCCATGCCCCGACCATCATAAATGTCTCGGAAGTCGAGAAGGAGGACCAAGAAGAAGTGATTACCAAGCCCCTGGAGCATTTTCGCATCTTCTCCACGCTACCTATCGAACTGCGCAGGAAGATTTGGAGACACATGTTCCCTTCCAAGCGCCGTCTTATTGCCTTCTATATCACCATACATATGGACCAATCATACCGAATCAGCGGAGAGAAAACGACGCCACCTGCCCCGGCCCGCCGCTATCGAACCCCGATCACCTTACGCATCAGCCACGAAAGTCGAGAAGAGACGCTACTTCATTATGGACTTCTGCTACACAGCTCCACTGGAAAAGTCAAAGACAGCCAGATCATCATGCATACCAACAGAGCAAGCTCAGTTATTGAACCCCCTATAGTGTTGGAGCACATTCAATATCTTGTTGGTAATGGATTCTGCAACTACATCAATTTCAAGGAGGACAAACTGCTCTTGGATGTAGAATACCTACAGGAAAGTCCCATAGGTCACAAGTGGCTGGTAGAAGTCTGTGGAGGATTGAACCGCGCAACTGTGGCCAAGATCGAGAATGTCCAGGTTACCGTCAGCCAAGATTTCAAAAACAGATATGGGCGAGCGAAAGGATACTGCCAGGGTGCAGGAGAGGTTTTCAGCCATTTTGTGGGACTGAAACAGGTTTATGTTGTGCCTAAGATACTGACATATATGGGTGAGGTGGTGGCTAGAGATGATGTTATGACTCGGAACATTTGTGAGGATCTGGAGAATGCACTGAGGAAATGTGCTGAGACGAATTCGGTTTTCAAAATGCCAATGGTGATTAGTGTTCGACCTGGAGAGGAGTAACTTGCTTCAGCATAGGTGGGAATTGAACAGCGCGATGATACCCATCAATACATGTAATCTTAGATTGTCCACTACGCTATACTCATTATGCTTCTGTTTTGATAAGAAAGGAAAATTCTATTCAGAAGATTTGCAAACTCAATGTACGCGTGGTTTCAGCCTTGGAGTATGTTTGCCAATGGGATTCAATTCCTAGAATAGGTTCAACATATCGAAAAGACATGATTCCATGAAAAAAGTAGATTTCTGATATTCTCTAATCACTTCCCCAGGCCTCAAAGCCAATAATTTACTCCTCTGCATCAAAAGAGGCTGTAAGCTATCAAGTGATATGCGGTCAACCTACATGAGCACCTACTAAACTAAATAAGATATGTAGATCCTTCCCCAGCTTTGACTGTAGGAGCAGATCAAATATTTTGCGAGCCACTCAGTGTCTTCTGGCCCTGCACTCCAGTCTGACAACGAAAATCATAAACATCATGAACAATTGGCTTCTGTGAGAATATGTACAATAGAATACGCTATCCCTCATCCTCCAGCCCTATTCTTGCTTACCTAGCCCCTCTACGTCTTCATCAAAGGCATCAAAAGCGCCCCACTCTCCCAACCTCTCCTTAAGCGCAAGAACTAACTCATCCAACGCAGACAGAAAGCCCGTCCACCCCGTCACAGCGGTACAAAACTCCCTCGACTCCGGTAACTTAATCAACTCAATGGTTATACTAGCCCCAGGCTGCTGCAACATGACCACGCGCTTCAGCAGCGGGTTTGGCATGATAGCTGGCAGTGGCCTCGAGGTTCGCAATGCTAAGTCGGCGATAGCGAGGACGGACATAATGTCCGCGATCACACGCTCATCATTGCACCCCATGCTATCCTGGAACTGCTTCAAAAGGGCAGGCGGAAGCCTCGAAGCTGTATTAAGGAACTGACACAAATGCGTGTTAATCCGGTTCGTCAAGCCAGCTATTTTCATCAACGAGGATTTGCTGAACGGGCTAGCGGTGAACTCATATTCTAGGATTTCGAGCATGGGCTGTAGCTCGTTAATGGTCTTGTAGGTCGAGAGCAGGGTTTCCTCGACGTGTTTTTGGAGGGTGTTTGGCGAAGGGTGCGAGACGAAGAGGGCATAGAGCTCGGCTTGGGTTTCGAGGAGGGAGGAGAGGGATTTTGCGATGTGGGTCGTGGAAGAGGATGGCACGGGGAGGAATTGGATTATTGCTGCTGTGGCGGAGCCGATGAGGACGAGAAGGGTACGGCGATAGACTTTTGGGTTGTTAGCAATATTTTTGGTGAAGGAAAAGAGAATCATAAGACAATGGAAACGTTAGGTGCGTATACTTACAGACAACGTAGCCCACACCGGCACTTCCGTAGCTCGGATTGTGACTGGAACAGGTTAGTTTCTGCTATAATGATCCGTAGAAGGGAGAATCTTACAAGTCAAGAAAGCTGTAGCCAACGACGAGATATATTGTCGCCATGCAAACAACCACGGTTTGGATATCTGCACGACTAACCCAAAGACGGAAGTACATGCCAACAGCAACAACCACAGCCATAACCGCGGATAGGCCGTACGCATTGCCAACTCCAGACCCTGCGCCCATGTACCAAGCCACCATGCCCAGGACACCTCCGAGGACCGTGGCGCCAGATTTCGTTACCTATCATAAATGTTAGCGGTCCGAAGCATGGAAATACCGATATGGCATAACCTACAAATCCAAAAGTGAAATCCACCATATACGGCATCATTCCCGTCTGCGACATGACCAAAGCCCAAAGACCTTTCTCTCGATTATAAAACCCAGCACTGCTCTTCAGAACTCCTGGCAGACCCAACGCAACCGTAGCAAGCGCAACACGCAACGCGTAAGTCCCCTCAAATCCGAACAGGTATTCATTAGCCGCAAGGACGAACTTAGCCAAACCAGATCGTGCTCTCAGCGGCTTCCGTCTCGACAACTCATGGAATCCCTTCACCTTCACCTTCACTTTCTTCTTTTTCTCCGAAGGATCCTGGACCGGGCGTGGATTTGCACCTGTCGACGGATTACTCTCGGATATGTCAACAGCGGCCGCACGGATGTTTCCTGGCCACCACATCTGGGACTTTGTACTTTGCTTTTCGAGATAGATGAATGTTTGGAGGAAGTCAATTGTTGCATCAACGGTAGCGAGTATGATGGTTTCGAACACCATGCCAATGACGAGTCCTCCAACGGGCGCGACTTGGGACTCCTCCTTTCCAGCAAGGAAAATTCCCTCGGCGTCGAAAAGATGGCGGTAAGGCGCCAGAAGAGACTCCGTGCCTGCAGCTGTAAAATCTCGCCTATGAAGCTTCAGGTTCTCGAGGATTCTTTCTCGTGCATCTGCCATTTCCAAGCATTGGGCCAGAGATGGTTTCGAAAACCATCGTCGACTATTAACCTGGCGGACTCCGTCAATGCTTGCGTCGATGGCCTCGCTGCAAGCGAGTAACAGTGGCCGAGCTTTGATGTGCATTGCATTCATTTCGCTGTTCAAGAGATCATCTCGCGCTGGATGTGCGTATTGTTTCCCCATATCGAACGTCGCCATCAACTGATGATGTCCGACCTGATGTTTATGATCGTCGTCGTGAAACTGGGATTTCTTGATCATTATCTCTCTGTATTCCTGTCTTGACACCCGATCCAATTGGAACTGGAGGACCTCCACAAAGCTCAACACCATTGTCTTCAGTCGGGCTTGTAGCGATACAATATCATCGGCACTGAATCGACCGTACGAGACATCAGCTTTCAAGAATGGCAAGCCGGATACAGTCGTTGTGTAAGCGGTAATCAGCTCTTCGTGCGTCTCCTTAAGCTTCTTTCCATTGGGCACAGTTGGGAAGTTCTGTAAAGCCGCGAGGGAAAGGTTGCTCAGGCGCTTCATGGGCTGTAAGACGTCTTCCATGCCGGCCATGACGAAGTGCGAGGTAGTCTCGGGGAAGAAGATAACTGAACAAACCATGGAGATACCAATTGCTGTAGCTGCTGGCTTGATCATTTGAATGGGTGCGGTGCCTAGGAATTGTGGAAGGAGGGGTCCGTTGGTGAGATAGATGTCAGCAACAACTGTGCCGAACATCTGCACCAGCTGCGAATTGGGATTGCTTGCCCGCATGCGTGCCTCTAAATATTAGCCAGGTTCAAAAAGTCTTGCCGGCTTACTTACCATCAGATAAATAAAGACCAGTATTAGCACAAAATAAACTGCGGTTACCCTTCCGTCCAAAACAAACCCACTGTAAATCAGATCTTGGTAGGCGATGGATGGATCCACACCCGTTGCTTGTGACACTGCGGCGGCTTCTCTTCCCAAAGCCTCCTCGATACGTGCGGTGTCTGCAGCTGGTCTAGCTGCAAGTGCGGCTTTTGCGACGATCACACCCCAGGCCCAGCCCAGGGCCATTCCAATGATCATCATCAGACCCCCATAAAAGTGGTCAAGGCAATACCTGCAGGTGGTAGGATGAAAGTAACTATACTGTTCAACCCATTAGCTAATACAGATAATTAATCACATGCTTGACCTACGGAGCGAAGAAAACTGCTGTTCCATAATTCTTCAGTACTGGGTTGATGAATATTAGGAGGGTGGCAGCCCAAGCGGATGCGGCGCATTTAAATAGTGTTTTCAGGTCTCTTGCGTTGAAATGATCGAATAATGGGCGGCGTGTCTTGCCATTCCCTCGACCGGTGCTTGTAAAATATGGGCTCTCCATATGCTCGTATTCCCTGTGGCTATTTGTTTCGAGCCTGCTAAATCCGTCCACAGTAGGTATTGCCCGACCATCTTTTGATAGTCTCTCGAGTTCTGTGTCTGGCATGGTGGAATTATACCGGTGATATGTTGCTCAAATGAAAGTAAGGTCTAGAACGCAGAAGGATGATAAAGGAAAGTAGCCAGCTCCGTGATTTCCTAAGGAGCAGAAGATTCGATGCGTGCAGTTGATCTCAAATGTCGTGTAACAGTCAGGATTTTAGGGCAGTGAAACGATTGATGGTGGAGAAGTCGAGGGATGGGGAGAATTACGAAAGACAAGGACCGAGCCAGTACATAAGGCGAAGATCCTAGTGCACGGGTTGGCTAGAATAGAATCGACGCTAAAGTACTAATTAAGGTTTAACTGGAAGACCATTTGAGATGATTCGCGTAGGGATGGAATGAGCCAAGAGCCATTTGTATGACTGACCCCGTCAATCTCACTGACCGTCTCTACTTCAGCAGCCTTAAACTCTTAAAATCTAAATCAAGACAAAGAGTAGTAGTGCAGTAACGTCTAAATACAGAGAAACAGAAACTTAACGTTTGCAACAAGAATGAGAGACGGAGACAAAATCACGCCTTGGAAGATCCTCAATTCTGGTAAGCAGAACCCAGGTACAAAAGCTGGCACTGTTTAGTCGTGCAAAGTTAATGCAGAGACAAGAACACTGTATCAGCAACCAGAAACGGGTACTCGTAGAATTTTGCTTGCACAACTGATGGTGGCGTTGCCAAAACCCCTTATAGCGATTGAAGCTCCTTCACACTGAGGTCAATCTGGGGGAATGCGAACAGGAACCAGGGCGGCTGTACTGTACCCTCCAGGCGGTGCTGTCATACGCTCATGGCGGCCACAATCCCAACATCGAACCTGCAGATCGCATGAGATACCTTTGTTCACATTGGGTGACAATGAACTGAGCGGTTGTCAAGAAAACCTACGGCCATTGATTCGTATTCGTCCCGGATTGTTCGCATTCGCATGTCAAACTCGGACCAGTTTCCGAATGCGAGTTCTACCGCCGTGGCGAACGTCACGAATCCCCAAGACGAAATAAGATCGAAATTGATCGACCGGGGTCACAAGATCATCATCATTACACACGCATACGAGGGCCGGACTAGTGTGCGATATCTAATGAATGACCTCAAAGTCTACTACGTCCCCGTTTCCACTTTCCCCACCATCTTTTCTTTCTTTCCCGTCTTCCGGAACATCGTTATATAAGAGTAGATTAAGATTGTCCATTGCTATGCCACTTTGAGTAGTCTCTGCTATAAAGCTTTCCTACAAGCGAGGACTATAGGCTTGAGAACTATCTTTACCAACTATTCGCTGTTTGGATTCGCGGATGCCGCTAGTATTCTGACCAGTGAGCTCCTCAAATTTACTCTCAGTGATATAGGTTACTGTATTAGCAATACACACTCAGTACTGTGCTATCTTAGTTCGCTTATTTCGACTTCTATTAGTAAGGAAAACACCGTCCTGCGAGCATCTTTCACTATATATTTTCCCTTCTGCTTGGGTTCTCGGCACCGAGAGATGCCATTGATATTGCCAGAAACTGTTCCAAGAAGATACCAGAAGAAAGAGTCTGCTTTGGTAACGTCGGATATCTTCTAGATCCAAATTTAGTGGAAAATAAGAAGGTCATCTCTCCAAGTCTCAGGATTGCTCGATCGAGAAGGGTTCGCGACGGCTGCATTGACCACATTTGTTCTGCACGTATGCTCCTAAAACTCCTCCACAACTCCTATGCGGAGCGATCCAAAATCCGCCACAGTAGGAACCCTTGTAAGGGCCTGTAAGAGAGCAAACACGAATTCCAGGAGAGAGTTCGGTAAGAAAATTGTAGCCGGTGCACACAAGAGACCAAATGGTATCTATATTATGGTGCGCAGGCTGACCCAGGGCGTGCTCAGGATGCTCAGGCCACGGCTTAGGATAGCTCAGGCTCTACTTAGGCATTCTCAGGCTCCGCTCACCCTCGGCTCAGGTTAAAGCAGCAGTTGCTCACATCCGGAGACTAAAGCGGAACCAGCGAAACAAAAAATAAATCCTGAGTCTAAGGGTATCCAGAATATATGTTGTTGATGCGGGGTTTTGTTCACCTGGTCACAGCAAATGCCGAAGACGGTGGATATAAGCTCGGTTGCCATCCTAGCAGTTACTTTTTCATGCTTTTGCGTAGCTCTTGGTCGGCTTGCTCCCCGCAATCATTTTCAAAAAGGGAGAACGGCGATGATTGGAATATCTGGAGGCTTCTGTTCCAATGAGGCGTCGAGAATCCTAATCCTTCACTAGTCACAAAACTTGGCTCATTGGATTGACGGATCTCCCTATCTGGTCGTACACGTCTTACGGGATGAGGTATTCGAGCGACCTCAACCAAGCGGGAGTAGAAGGCTCTGAATTCGTTGCTCATCTTCCGTAATCGTGTTGACGAGCATTCCCTCAGAGGTTTGAGAGAAACAGTGGTGAGGCGCCTTAAAACATCTGGGAAGTTTTTCGATATGGATATGAGCACGTTCACGATACGGCTGGAGGACTTCAAGGTGCTTGTTCGGTTGCTCAGGGGCAAAAGGAGGACTGGACAAGCCTCCAATTGGTAGGCCTCCACATCTCTATTCTTCCCCATAACGGCGCAAAGTTACTCAGACCTTTATATCACCACAATCCCTATCCTTGATCATGTCTTCTTTCCAGATATGTGAATCGTTTTTCTTGGTAGAAATAATTCGACCGTGGCCTCGGGATTGGCCGTTGTGCAGAGTGTCCCGTGACTGCCGCGGGGCTGGTGGCTTTTCTGACTCGTCTCAACGTCAACCTCACACTTCAGCTGACTTGGGATGCTTCAACTCTCTATTCGTCAATATCGAGACACCGTGCAGTTTCTTTTGCTTGCGACCGAGGCAAGTAATCAGTATACTTCTAATATCAGGGTCCAAGTTCAAGTGAGCACCCTCTAACGGCGAGGCTTTCATTGAGAAGCCTTGGGCTAAATATAGACGCCGGAGCCTGGAAATACAGCCTCCAACTTGAGACACCCAAGAACGCCATCCATCCCGATTCAGACAATCGTCTTCAGTCCAAAATACACATATTGGAAAGGCTGCAGCCTGCTATTATTTGACTTCTACTGTGAGTAAAGGCTCATTGTTTAGACTTTCCATCTGCTTGGGCGACGAACTCCTTTCCACAGCCGCGACAACATTTATAGTGCTAATGGCATCTTTAGCACCCATCGCCACGATGGATCCGCTCAGCGCCATTGGCCTGGCATCAGCGATTGTTCAATTTATCACGTTCGGACTCACAGTCGCCAAGCGTCTTGACGAGCTAAACGCCATCAATCCAGGCGATGTGCCGAAATCGCTGCAAGCAATCTCGTCCCAGCTTCCTCTGCTACTCAATGCCCTCAGTAGAATCAAGTCGGATTCTCAGCTCAAGAACCTCGATTTTGATGCAAAATGTATCCTTAAGGGTATGATATCCGGATGCCAGTCTCAGATAGTTGAGGTGGAGAACATGGTCAACCTGATTTCCAGCGCTCCGGGAGACAACTTCAAGACCAAGATCAAGAAGGTTTTCACCAGTCTAAAGTACGATGACAAAGTTCGAGAAATTGAAAGGAATCTGCAGACCTACATTTCTGTCTTGATTTTGCACCACGTGATTGATTCTGCGGATGCACCCCTCGAACTGGCTGATGATACGTTTTTCGACGTGCGAGAGGAACGAGTTGAGACTTTCGTTGAACGTTTGAGTCTGATGAAAGAGCTGGAAGCCTGTCTACATGATGCCTCGAGGTCTCGGGTCCAGACCCCAACCATTCTCCTGATATCCGGAGACAAAGGCGTGGGCAAGACTCAGCTGGCACTCGAGTACTGCCATAGAGCCCATGCCTTGAAGCAATTCCGTACAGTTTTTTGGCTCGACGCGTCGACTCTGGAGAATCTGTGCCTGGGATTTGAAAGCATGTATGCCACAATCCGGCGATCAACGGATGGATCGAGGAAAGAGAAGATCGGTTTTGTAACAGGCTTTCTCGGCGACTTGTGGCACCCGTGGCTTCTCGTCCTGGATAACTACGACCCTTCTGCCCTTTACAATGATATCATAGAGCTGCTACCAAGCCGAGGATATGGAGGAATCATGCTCATTACCTGTGACGACACAAAGAGCGGGCTTGGCAAAGTCATTGAGGTTTCCAAGTTCGTGCCACCAGAGGAGCAAAATCAGCTTAATTCACTGCTAGCTCAAGAAGTCCAACGAAAAGACTTTGAAGGAATGAAAAATCTGGTAAATCAAGGAGCCGACGTCAATACCCTAATCTGGAATGAGTGGCCTTGTCTCCACCGGCTGGCCCTCTTTGGCCTCGACGAAGCATTTACATTTTTCCTTGAAAGAGGCGCAGATCCAAACCCTCCTACTGTCAAGATTAGGAAACCCATATACTGGGCTGCGGGCGAGGGAAATGAAACAATATGTCGTATGCTGCTGGACAAGGAAGACGAGACTAGTCAGTTCTTAAAACCAGCAGATTATCAGGCTGCCTTCAGTCAAGCAGTAGAGAAGGGCAGTATCGGCATTGTGAAGATGCTATGGAATCGACGAGAGGTTATTTTGAATGGAAAGAATCAGTACGATAACACACCCTTGCAGAGCTCTGCCAACAAAGGGCACAAGGAAGTCCTCAAATTTCTCATAGATCAAGGTGCTCTCATCGAAGATCACGATCAGGGAGGCCAAGCACTCATCGACGCAGCTTCCGAAGGCTATTTCGATATCATCAAGCTTCTCATCTCAGAAGGAAAAGTGGACCCAAACGTAAGATATGGATCGGACAAGAGAACAGCTCTCTACTGCATGGCTGGTCTCAAAGATAAAGATGGAAGAGAAAAGCAGCGCGAGGAGATGGCGAAATTCCTTCTCGAAAAAGGAGCAGACCCAAATCAATTTGATGGTGAAGGACCTCTTCACCAAGCAGCGACGTACGATCTCCCAGACATGATTCGTCTCCTGCTAGAGCATGGCGCAGATCCGATGAAAGGGGGGACAATTACTCGCCACTCAATGTCGCCATCAAGTACAAGAGTCCGGAAGCAATCAAACTATTCTTGCAGTATAAGATCCGTGATCCGGCCGCTTGGGGAAAGTGGTTAGAGAGGGCTTCGTTTTATGCGGCAAGTTATGGACACAGAGAAGCTGTGTTGCAGATATTAAAGGCGGGGGTGAATATCAATGCGGTCCAGGAGGAGGGGTATTCGAAGGGAGCCACGGCGCTATTACTTGCTATTTTAAGTGAGGAAGTAAAAACTGCACAGTTGCTTGTTCGTCAAGGTCAGTAGTCTCTTGAACATGTTTTGAGTTTCAGGTCTTTGCAGTCTTTGATATTCATTCATTGACTATCCATAAGACTTGAGCTGAAGCTAACTTTTTCTGCCTATAGGTGCACGACAGGACCTCGCTGATGATCTTGGCCGGCTTCCTCTCCCCACTGCCGCAGCAAATGGCTACGATCTTCTCGTTCGGGATCTCATCAAAGCTGGTGGAGACCCAAACATGAAGACAGGCGAGAACGAAGACACACCGCTGATAATTGCAGCGGGCAAAGGACATGAGAAGGTTATTAAAGTGCTTCTTGCCAACGGGGCGGATAGGGATTTGACGAATAAATTCGGCGATACGGCTTTAGATATTGTGGAGGAGAATGGGAAAGAGGAAATCATTGCGTTGTTAGAAGGTTAAAAAGTGGTAGCGCGGAACAGGTGCGGTGGGGTAAATAGTAGAATCCTGCTCAAAATGAAGAAAAGTGCCAAGAATCCGAGGGGCTCATCTCCTTCCACTTTCTTGAAGTATATCCGTTCGAAGTTCACATCTCTCAAAACTATCTTCGGATATGTACTGCCCTGAATGTCCTTAGTTTAACTTGACTACACTCTTAAAAAGAATCATGGAATCATAATAATACAAGTACAGGTATTGAAATTTCCCAATCATCCCCGTGGTATATAACAACTCGATCGCTCATTGCCTGAAATTGTACCTGTCCTCCCATCCCAGAAAGCCCACGATAGCTCGTAGTGTTGCCGAGTCCGACGCCATCAGATCAAGTCTGTTCTTCATATGTAAAGGACATATTGAACAAACTTCAAACTTGTGAACAGATTGAAAGTAACCCGCTGCATTCTGATCGCTTTTTGAAGATCATCGATCTGAAAGCTCCTTCAGCCTTAATGCACTCTTCATCACGTACCAGCGAGGCTCGATTCTGAAAACGTGTATGTTTCCCGCTCTTTACTCATGTCTCGTAGATATGTCGGATTCTCCAACTCTATTTATGCCTGTGCCAGCCAGGGAGAGCTGTTATTTCATCTCCATGTTGCGAATATCTGCTTGTGTCCAAATGTGTGGTGGCCTCTCTCGATGAACCTTTTCTGGTCGCTCTGGTTCACTACTTCTGTCTGATCGCCCACCAGATACCCCCGCCGACGCCGAAGATGCATACAAAAACTATTTTCTAGTAAGTTCAAGAATTCAAAGAACAAACGGAGCTCTCGGTGAAAAACTTACTCACGAGAAATGCCTCGACTATTTCATGCGTCGGTACCGAGTCTCTTTTCAATATGACACTGGCTTCGCTTAGTCCCCGAATGATTTGTAAATCAATTCTTGGCATGTTGAGAGATGGAACAGGAGTAGAGGCGTAGGCTGTGGTGCAAAGTTCGAGTCTTAGGATCAAGCGGTTTGTCCCTCCGCGCAAGAGGGCAGTATTTCCAAGTGTTTATATAAAGTATAAAGGTACGTGGTCATTGCTGTAGATCAGCTCATTCCCCATAGTGGTGTTGTCTGGGCGAGGCTTGAAACGCACATTTGAAACAGGGAGGGTGTTCGGTTTTAAAGCTCATTTCTCGCTCCAGAAATCAGCCCATAAAATGCCATTTTGGCTTCATTATGAACTCACGATCGGCGTGAATTCCTTGCCAGCGTTAAATCTCGCAACAGAGTAGGTACGGTAGCGCCGCGTGTAATGAAGCTGGCTACAAGCTGACATATCCAATTCTTGATGGCTTGCAAGTTTCCAATCTCACGACTCAGCACAACGTATCTCTGGAGATTCTACTGAAGACTCTAGGTTTTCAGAGTCGCAAAATTTCTCACCCACAACTCTAACTGCTCAGTTCACTAGGTGTAGCTTCCCACAGATGTTTTTTCCACTGCAGAGACAATAATTTCATGGCTTTCACCATGCACAGACCATCTCGGCACCTTCGCAACTCCCTGATTGTTGAGATTCATATCATGGATGAAAGAGATTCGCCAGCGTGATACGAGATTAGAAACAACCACTTCATCGTTAATGGTTTGTGCACCCTTGCTGTTTGTCCACCAGAGAAATACATCATCAACAACAACAATTCCTTAAAATGTTCAACGCTTGTGCTCTACGCTTGGAATACTGCTTCTTTCCCTTTGCCAACCTGATTAATACATTTTTCTTTTCAGCTCTACTCTTGCAACACCTGTTTGAACATCCACCATGGCTACACGTGGCGAATTTGTCCCTCTTATCCTCTTAAAAATGGCCATCCAACTCGAAACTATAATGGTTAATCAACCATATTATCCCAATCAATTAGTGGAAATTTTTCACTGATTTCCCCATCGATTTTTCTTCCAATCATATCAAATCAATGAATAACAACCTTCTTGCTTCAGGAATTATCCTGTGGGCTATCCTCTAAATCTTGGACATATGAAATCAAAGCCTCGTATACAATAAATCGTCCCCAGTCTCTTGAATATCCCTCTTCGCAGTCGTTGTGAATCAGACTGGGAAAGCGTACAGCCAAGAGTTATTGATATAAGAGTATTAGCATGGCATATAGCTAGAGCAATGTAGGGGAGTGGTCAGACAGTTGCCTGTAGTAGAAGGATCGTGAGTGCTTCTTGCATGAGTTGTAGTTGTAACAATAATTGAACTCGTTCCTAGAGCCTAATGGCATACCTGCATAGTCTTCAATCTCTACTTAATCACTGATACTGGCTGGGTAAGTATACTCTGCTCACCAGATGCTATTGCTATCGTAAACGAGAAATGTTTTGCGTAGATACCTACGAGTTCACTCCATGCTCAGCAATTCCATATATGATTTTACACAGAAGTGTAGATATATCACCAGAGCTAGTTACTCTACTCAGGAGCTATAGAAGTGTATTAATATAACTCCTAGCCGGTAGCCAGTAATTATATGACCTGGCTATTCCTGATTGGGAAGTCGGAGGCGAGCTCCAACTCAGTACCAATAGTACCAACGAAGATGTAATCAAGGTTTCCCAGCTTTCCGATATCAATGCGGCCTTGACGGCACCATATGGAGAATGGAGTATATCTTCACTGGCTCCGGCCGTGGTTTGTTAGACTGGCACTAATGGCCCCGCCCAAAGCCCGTGTTCGCATGTTCCGCCCCCATTTTTGAGAGCTTATCTTTCTCTCACAGGGATATCCTAGGGATGAAAGAGTGTAAATTCTCTTGCCCTGGGTATCCTCCTTCTTCATTCGTTCTGGCTCAACATTCTAGGCGGGTTCTAGTGCCTCTCTTCTGCCCTGTTCTTGGCTTTCAAAGCTTATCTCTGTCATGCACAAGACTTAGGGCACGATCCACGACAACATGTAATTAGTATATACTGTGATAACGGAAATTTCCCTCTCGTTCTTCCCATGTCGATATCGCAAAGTCTAGGGTACGAAGAGCAAGTATTAATTCAACAGCACATCTCTTTCAACACGACAAATTCCCAAATATTTTATCTGACGTGAAAGGTCCGCTTGAGCTCAGAAGCGATGCTGTTCAATCAGGTTGTGTTAGGAGGTCTGCAGCTTTGGTTAAGCGGAATAGTCTCAGCGTATGTTCTCCGCTTCGTACTGGTTCCAAAACTGACAGCCTGTAGAGCTACCAGTCCAACAGCGGACTATAGCAGAAGCGTACCACGGTGGGAGTGGTGGCCATCACTGGGACCTCTCGACAATGGGGACAAGGGCTATTATTTGAATCTCTCATCTGGAGTTGACATTTGGTACACTACCTTTGGCAAGAAGTCAAAATATACTCCTGTTCTATTGCTTCATGGCGGCGAAGGATCCAGCAATCAGATGTATCTCCAGGCCAATAAATTGGCTGAGTCCAGACAGGTGATTCTTCAAGAGTGGGTTATGACTTCCATGAATAATGGCTTAACTAACAAATCAGCACTCGAGGTGAAGGACGCAGTCCTTACGTGAATTTCGATGGATTCCACTATGATGATTTCACAAGAGACGCGATCGCTCTTCTTGACCATCTCAAGATTCCTCAAGTGGCAGTTGTTGGCTGGAGTGACGGCGCAATCGTAGGTCTTAACCTGGCAATGAACTACAGCTCCCGAATCGAACGTGTATTCGCTCACGGCGCCAACGCTCAAGCCAACATGAGTATTCCAGGTCTCAATGATCCAATCATTAATTCTAAAACTGGAAGTCTTGCCTCAGATTCTGCAACCAATGGAACCACTTTTTCAGTGCTCCAAAGAAGTGACGATCCATATTCATGTGAGAGTCTCAGTCCCCTGCCCGGGAATTGTAGTGCAATGAATGATGGTGTTGGAGTGTAAGTGCTCCGCTTCCATATGGGATTTACCTAATGTCGAACAGGATGTGGGCAACTGAACCTACATGGGGTCCGGATGCATTTGTCAAGATCAGCTGTCCAGTGTGGATTGTAGATGGAGATCACGATATATCGATAGAAAGAAATCAACCGGACGCTATGGCTGCATGGATTCCATACGCTGGGCAGCTGATTCTACCTCAAGTTGGACATTCGGCTTTGCTTGCGGATTCCAAATTCTTCAATTTTGCAATGGAATACTTCCTGGACATGAAGTTTGATGGTCCTCTACCATATTATTAGAATGTCTACCTGTATATACTGATGGGTCCTTTTGCATCATAGACATTGTTCAAAGATCGATTTTACATAGTTGGGGTAACTATGGGACCTTAATGCACAGAAATAATGTTTTAGGCGGTCATTGTGGGTGCATGGTTTCAAACAGGGATTGTAGCTCATCGTTTGTGACAGGCCCGAGAATCCACATGGCCTCGTAAAATTAGTCTTGCCTCGGCGTTTAGAAGACATAAGTTCTTGCAGGGCCAATAACGAGTTAATCATGGAATTGAAGATAGGCTGGTTCAAGTTCGATTGTGGAGAATTGGAGAAAAAATTTGCTTTAGCGGAAAACTCTGGCGCTATTCGTACTGTGAACTCATGGACTAGAAAAGAGTACCAAGAGTCTATGTTCATATTTGGGACAGCAACATGTTGTAATTCTACCATATATGGATCTTTAAAGCAAGTAGCCACTCTAATTAGCCACTCTGCCCATTCCCAAGTATCATTGCAATCTAGAGACTACAAAGATCGGTACGTGAAGACTGATAAAGAAGCCCTGCAATGCAACTCTCCATCCTTATTCTCCACTTTGTTCCGCAGAACTTGGACCATTAAAGTTCTCTCAAACATTCATCAAGATGATTCCACTGCCAGAAGTTTTCTTATCTCTCTCGGCACGCTGCGCATCCGTCAAACAAGTCTTCTTGTGGTTTTGCCAATCCTTTGTCTGACATTCACGGGAGCAGTAAGAAGCCTCCCTGCACTTTCCACACTTCTTCAGCTTGTTTCCTTCGGCTAATTCATCTTGTGCTTTGTCACAACCCTGACCAAGGCATCGTTCAGCGTTAAAGTCGTATGGGGTGCCGTCATTCTTGTAGTGTGCGAGAGCTATCTCGAACTGCTTCTTCATGGGCTGGCGAAAGCCACTATCGTTGAGAACGAATGAATATTTGGGGGAAACTCTGATCTTGGTATAGCTGCTGCGAAGGGTGTCCATCTGCTTTGGAGAGATGGTGGCACCGACGCGCATTGCAAGAACAGCTTAGAGAGGTCAGTCATACATTATTTTCACAAGGGAGGAACTATGAACATACCAGTTAGGACAAGGCGAAGTTCCTTGCCATAGATGAAATCGATCTTGTCCTTAGCATAAGTCTCAAGGAGCTTGTCCAGAACACCATTGTTCAAGTGGTCTCGGGTTGCTTCCAGCCCCTTGCCACCAAAATTACCATCACTTTCTTCGGGCTCAACTTCGTAATAATATAATTCGATGCCAGCGTCTTGGGAGATGTAGCTTGCCTCATCATGATCAGCGTCGCCTTCGAAGAAAAGCTCACCCCAGCGACCCATCTTGTTGGGTGTTTGGATCGATGATGGAGATGCAGATGGTTGCGTGATGCTGCGCGGTCTATGCCACGAGTAGACTGCGGATCAGACGATGAGAAACAAAATCTTAATCAGAGAAACTTTGTTTGAGAAGACGAGAAGATTGATCTGATTTCTCCAGTCTGAGAATTCGCCTCTGACTTCGCTCTCCCCTCGTCTCGGTTAGTCAAGCGTCAGCTCGCGACTGCCTTCCTTAGCAGCAGCAGCAGCAAGCTCGCACGTGCTTCTCAAATGAACGGCTGTACGTCTTCATACTGGCTGGAACTCAGAAAAATATGGCTTGTTATGGATGTTGACCTTGGATCGCACTTCTAGGCATCTTCATTCAGACCATTTATGCTCGTATCCAAGCATATTGAACGCGATACCGCCAACCCCAAAGTCACATTTTCAACGCAGCTGCTCATTTCCTCGCCCAGTTGGTCAAGCAAACTTTCATCCCTCCTCTTGTCCTGCTTCTTCCACGCAAATCTAAGGTAGCTAGCTTGGTCAAATCCAGTGTCGTGGTCTCTTTACAATTAAATTTTCAGTCAGTCCATGTTCTTAATGGGCTACGAACTACAATTGATCAAAGAGATACTTCAATCGCGCTTGAATATTTTGCGTTACGCGATCTAACTACAATCAAGGGCGGCTAAGTATGAGCCACGAAAGAGAGCGACTATGCGGGGTGAGGTATAATGCTAAGTTACCTAGATCAATAAGCTTTTATTGCCAGCGGAAGCGGCAACGGAAGTTCGGTGATTGTCGAGGCGTAGAGATGAATCGTTACACGTTTTCTCCCTCTTGGCAGAACGACTTTGAGGATCGAAAAGTTTCAATTTCTCCACCTCATGGCACTTATCTTGACTGAAATTCAAACGCTATTGCTTCTTCAAAAACGGTCATCTTCTGAGATGAATGTCGGGTAGAAAGCCTGTGAAGTATGATCTCACGCTAGCACGTGACATACCCCCTTGCACCCCTGCCCTCAAGGATGCTGCTAAGCGAGTTTCATCCCAGCCATCAGATCCTCACTTCGAACTCCTGATCTCCAAAATAGTCTCAAGCAAGGTCCCAGCCGCAAACCTCAAACCGCATCTGTCGGATCTGATCGCATTTCCGTCCTCCGCGCCAACTTTCTGCTGGAAGAAGCTCAGATGCAACGTCGGATATCTGCCATCCTATCAATGGTCCCTTGAACCATGTTTCATGCTTGTCGATCATGGGATGAAGCTTAGGAGTTTCGGACGGATCGGTGCGTATATGTAAAGCAAGTATCGTCCCAACTTGTGGGTTTGCCTTACCTTTTCTCACGCTCACTTTCTTTCGCTGGACGTCTTTCAATTCAAGTCAATTCATTTCAATTCAATTGTTGCTGGACAACCTTGCGGATATTCATCGTCACCCTTTAATTCTAATCAACTTCAACTCAATCGGTGGCAAATCTCTGCTCGTCTCCTACACTACCACTTCACCACTGTCTCTTCATTACACCAAAATCCAACACTCATCACCTCCTAAATCCCCTCACATCCGTCAAAATGGGTCAAAATCTCTCCAACAACTACGCCAAAGATACCTTCACGGATGAGAAGTTGAAGCTAGATGTCATCGGCGTCGGAGATGCTTTGGGCGAGAAGATCCTCCTGATAATGTGGGTTTGCTCGCTGTATGGCATTGCAATGATCGCATGCACAGTCACCCTCTGCGATAGATGGGGAGGGCCACACGGGGGACGGAAAATAGGGTTAGGGAGTGTGTTAGCGTCGCTACTACTGAGTGCAGCTTGGCCGTTGGTGTTCTTGTATTTGATGTTCAATTGAATTGGTTCCGGGCAGTTTTGGGAAGCATTGGAGTCAACGGTTGGGGGCGAGCGACAGTGGAAGAAGGGTTACGATGTATATCGCCATCAATTTTTTTTAAATCCCATTTTGGGGCATCCTCAAACTCGTCATGCGCGCGTGTACTGGATCTCAAAGATGATTTTTATGCGCTTTTGTCACACTAATTGAAGCCGATACCCCGCAAAGCACGCACAACACACCTTTTGCGAGAAGAACCAGTGGTCCGAACGAGCATGCCATTGTCCCCCTTATCTCCCTCGCATTCAGACATAACCTGTCATCAACCCCTGCGCCAGAAGGATGGTTCCCAGATTTTTGTATGACTTTAGCGCCTGCTTCTGTTTCACTACACCACTTCACAACTCTCACACACTGATAGCCGAAATGAGAACGTTTAAGAAACGATTGGAGTATAGATACCACAGAGGGCAAAGCCGAGAGTCAGGAATCTTCATTGCATCCCTCAAATTGTCCATGAACAGAATATAGCCCGGATTAAATGATCAAAGAAGATAGATTAACTCGGCGACCAAACGATATGAAAAGCGATGTTGACTTGATTGTAGAAAGACATCTGCAGCTGCAAGAATGCCAGTACTTCTACCTCATATCGGCAGGTAATAACTTTCCTAGCAATAAATCCTAACACTTATTGCCCCCTTAACAACGTGCTCCCCTGGAGGGTCGAGAATGGTGCAAAATAGAAGGTCGCTCTCATTGAGCTCTCCAAACAGGCGTAAACTACCTTTCCGTGTTTAAACAAAAATGACCAAGCCTTCTGGCTATCTTTGGTTGGAAAGGCAACTATCAGAGGCGCTGCAAGTGTGATCGCGGGCCGTAAAGCAAGCCCAAATGTTCATTCTTTCCGCTTGACAATCACAGTCGAAGAGTTCGCTAAGCCCATGATCTGACCTCGGAGGATCCTATTATACCATTTTCTTGGCCCTGTAGTTGTTCTAGAATCACCCTTCCCAGGCGATTCTGTGTTTGAGTTTCCTGTAGTTGACTGGTCTTCGACATTCTCGGATTCATCAATTCTCGAGTATGAAGGTGGATTCGTCTCCGCATCATCGCCCTCAATCCCATCACATACTGATTCCAAGACCGGTTCTTCTCCAACTTGAACAGGCCGAAGGTTGAGGGTTAACTTTGGCCGATCCATCTTGAACGATTCCTCAAGAAACTGTCGTTCCTCATCTCGCACGAGACTTAAGTGGAGAGCCATCTCCGCATGCTTCTCAAAAATTCCAACCAATTGTCGTTTGTCTTCGTCTCCATGACGCAGGCTCCTGCGCTCGGCACCTCTCCAACCCAGGCAGCCAACAGCAATATGCGGCACCTTTGCGTCCGGATTGTTTTTCTTTACATGTGCGGCGTAATACATCTTAGCATCATAAACAGTGCTCAAAATGAACTTATTCTGAACACCCATCGACTTCTCATCAGCTCCAATCAACAGCTGGTCAAGCTTGGGCAGCTTTTCAAATAACGCCGACGGTTTTTTTCTATCGTCGGTAAAGTTAGGATGCACCATAATCTTGCGCATATCTCCAAGATCTGGAAGTATGGAATCCAAAGGGTCCACGTTAGATGAAGTAGGGGGAGCAGGTCCGTTTCGAACGAGATCAATCCATCCAGCATCGAAGAATAGATAGTCAACAAGAGGACTGAAGTACAATGGTATGGAACCAGTTGAGATGTTCCGGTACTCTCCGTACAACATCGCCGCCTGTCGAGCCTCGTGACAGACGTCAAACAGAGGGAATGATTTTGAAGGTACAGCGAATACATTCTCGTTATTGATTCTTGACCATTTGACGATCCGCGGTGTGAGAGCTGCTCGCCAAATCTGGGAGCGTATCTCAGGCGGAAGTTGGGAGAATAACGTGAAATCCAGGTGTTCATTGTCGGTTCGGCGTTGCCGGGTTTGTGAATATTGAAGGCTGGCATAAGTTGGAGCCATTTGGGATCTCAAATTCATGGTATTGGGCCTTCTCCATTCCCCTAGACTGTCCATGGTGAGGTTTGTGCCGTCCTACAACAGGAGACTACCAAGTGGCGAAGAAACTAAAGTTTAATTTGCTTCTGACCACAGCCGACATGACACTTAGTCGGTCTCGTATGCTTCTGGAAATTGAAGTTTACTGTGATCTATATTTGAGTGACTAGAAGTTATTCAAGGGATTGTGCAAATTGTGAAGTTATGATTGTAGTTTTGGCTTGCGAAGAAGCAAATGAAGCCGAAACTAACATGTGACGTCGGAATATTGAAGATCCGGCCGATTTTGTCATGTGATCTAGGCAGGACGTGGATGAGTGACACATTACCTCACCTCACCTCACCTCGTTCCTCATGCGTTCATTTTCATGAAGGGTCTTTCTATGCATTATCAGTTTTCCATTTTCTCCAAACGAAGTTATTATTAGCAATCTGATCGAACCATCGACGTCTTCCGCTCTTTGCTCCTGTTCCTTCCGTTACTGCGAGGCTGGCCAAAGCCAGCCTTCTGAAAATCAATAAGCTTCCACTATTCCTGGCGTTCTTCGACCTCGCCATATACATATAAGTCCAAGAAAATTCTAATCTAGTTAGTATCGGTCACTAGGTGCCATGAATCTTTGGCGAAACTGCCTTCCCCTCAGGAAGAAGAAGCCATCAACTACGATGGAGCCAGCAGCAGACACTCTTACAGAGTTGCTGTCGAATGATGTGTGTCCAGAGGCAAAAGAATTCCAAGTTTTCAGTCTGTTTCCTCGATTACCGGCTGAGCTCAGAATCAAAATTTGGGAATGTGCGTTTGTTCCTCGCATTGTTACTCTGAAGCGTCATTCTCATCGCCCTTGTGATAAACGTTCCATCGAAGCGCTTCTATTAGTAAACCAGGAAGCACGATACCTGTTTCTTCGAAAGTACGCGAGATATTTTGGCAGTCATGGACTCCGAGGAATTTACTTGAACTTCGATCTGGATACGCTCAGCCTCTCCGGCAAACACGCAAAGAAAGACCTCGTGAAATTGCTAAAACAATATTCAAGAACTATGTCGAAAGTTAAGTATCTCGACATTTACCCGGAAATCTGGAGGACGGAGTTCAGTTGGGATCGTTGCAGCATTCAGAAGACAATGACTGCTTTGGAACTACTTATTGTGAGGCTACCACCACCTATCAAGGACAGCGACACGAGAAGCCCGCTTCTGTCCCAAATGAATTTGGCGTGGAATTTGAGTTCAATTTCAAGTACCATGGGTAAATCTGAGGCCAGAGAGGTTTCCGACAAAACAGCAGGTAAAGCTCGACTTGCTGCCATCTATAGTCCAACCAGCAGCTTGCCGGTAATTGAATTCGAGGCAACTTTCTCTCACGTTGGAGGAGGACTGAGGCTTATGAGGCCATCAGAGAGTACATGGGACAGGATTGAAGCTACAATGCCGGATGATTTATCGCCAATTTGGCCTGGCAGGGAGAATTATCGTGATAGGGGTTGGTTCATAAACGAGATTTTGATCCTATAATAGGAAGTAAGTGAACCTACTCAAGATTTTCTCCATTGTACTCACTCTTCAGCAAACGCCCCTGATCCTTGTCTGCTTCCAGCAAACCGGACGTCAGCAAGACCGAGTTTTAGGTTTTAGAGGCTGCTTACAACATGAAGTGCGGGGTGGTCATTCAGCCTAAATTGTTACCAAGTTTACGATAGTTCTCTGAGCTTCTGCCTAAACTTTTTTCAAAAGTACAAATACATTGGTGTTGGCGCAATCTCAATGATTATGGTAATAAAGTAACATACAAATTGATTCATTGACATATCCTCCATCATGGCTGTTGAACGCACTTGCAAAGTAGTCGAGACTGAGGGATGCGAATTGCATTACTGGTATCAAGGTAGCGGTCCACTCATAACATTCATACCTGGCGGCAACGGTCATGGGAGCCAGTATGACAAAATCATGGCCCTTCTTTCGCCCTTTTACACTTGTGCAACGTTTGATCGCCGTCAGATGTCTGCCAGCACATGTAAAGTCAACAAGTTCCTGCGGCTACCCCAACAGGCCCGCGACGTAGCAGAAGTCATCAAAGGATCAGGGCACACCAAGTCGATCGTTTTCGGAAGCAGCCTCGGTGGAGTTATTGCATTTCAATTCGCCATCGACTTCCCAGAGATGGTCGACCATCTCATATCCCACGAAGCTCCCACAGCTTCCATTTTGCCCGATGCTACACAGATGTATGAGACTATGTTCCCATTCTATGAGCTTTACCTTTCTGAAGGCGTCGAGGCTGCTTTCGTGCCATTCCTAGCTTTGTTCGTCGGCATGGATGAATCGCCACCAAACGTCCCCCGCCGCCTCATAACGGGGTCAATTTCTGGCAGTGGGAGTTCTTACCTGCGACATTCTATACTCCAGACCTAAGGAAGATAGTCTGGAACAAAACTAGTGTTGCTGTCATTGCGGGTAAACGAAGCCGGGATGCTTGGTATGCCAGAACAACGATTGAGCAACAGAGTATCCTCGGCTGCATCAGGATCGTAGCTCCTGGTCATCACTGTGGATTCGACTCTGAAGCTGAAGAATTCACGCCTGTGTTTGTTGACTTGTTGAAGCAATTGGAGCAGAAAAGAAATGAGACAAAGGCGTCGTGACACTAGCCACCAAGAAATCGAGAGTGTAAAGGCAATCCACATTACGAAGACAAGAATAATCAAGCTACATCTTTTAAATCATGTGCCTCCTCATTGGGTGTTAGTTATGATGCGAATTATGGACTATGTTGAACTGCCGAATCAGACCTCCCATTTGCCGCTGCTCAGGGGGACTGGACCCTGTCAGTCAGTTCCTGCCCCCAAACATTTCGCCAACCCTTGCCGTCAGCTCTAATCTTAAACGCCATCTTTCAGGAATCTTATCTCAGGATCCAACAGCTCAAAAGTTTCCCTCACTTGGGTCAGTGAGTAAGCTTACGGACTATTCTGGTCACTGCTTGACCCCTATTTTGAGTCTCCCAAGTGGCGCTTAAAGAGGCACATGTGTCTTTCGAATGGTTCTTGTGTTCTCCCGGACTTTATGAGAGTATCACAAAAGCCTCGTCGCTCAGATGTACCCAGAGAGCTCACTACTGCCATGCTTCGCATCAAGCTCATTTCGTCCGTAGGGAGTCTCTCTACTATCGAGCTCTGAGAATTTAGGCTCATAGACCACTTGCTGCTTTCGCTTTAGAAGCAGAATCCCTAACAAGCCCAGCATAGCAAACACTACGACTCCGGCTGCACCAATTCCAATACCAGCTTTTGCTCCTGCAGAAAGTCCGCTACTGGTCACTGGCAGTGATGAAGATGTAGATGTGTTTTTTGCAGCAGTAGCACTCGCAGCAGTACCGCTGGCAGCAGTTGCAGCGGCATCTTTAGCTGTGGATGTAGGCGATGTAGTTGACGATGAGACTGTGGGTTTATGAGCCGAAGTCGACTGCAAAGAGGAGGGTTGGCTCGATGATGATGATGATGGAGTAGAGGATGACGATGGTGAAGGTGATAATGATGATGGTGATGGTGATAGTGATGGTGAAGTGGAGGGTGACGACGAAGTAGAAGATTGGCTTGGTGAGGGTGAAGCAGACGTACTACTACTTGCGCCAAGAACTGCAGCTATTACAATAGCTTGGTTCGTGCCACAGCAAGCTGTGTTGGACCCTCCACAACACCAACTCGTCGCAGTGACACTGCCTCCGCATGGTGTAACTTGGACATTGTCATTCGCGTCCTTCATTCATCGAGCAAGATCAGCCCCAGTTCGCGTCTCATGTACGTTCAATGAAGGTTACTTACAGCACCACAGGCATCAAAAGCTGTTAAGCAATATGGACTCGTCCATGTCGGATCCGTGCAACTTTGTCGCCAGTAACCGATACCCCACATGGTATTGTTCTGTACTGTAATGCCATTTGGGAGACATGCGTAATCGGGTGGACTGCCAACCGAGTCTACTCCTGTTCGATAGCACATCGACACTTCCTGATCGGCATTACATGGTGTATAGATGATGTCGGTGGCTCTATGATTATCTGCACGGTAACATGTTCCAGCTGCCGAGTTGAGACTTGAAAAGAAGGCTATAAGAAGCAGAATTGACTCTCCAGAAGGACGAGTGGAAAGCATTGTGTGATTTTTATGGATAGTGGAAACTTCAAGAGCGAGCCTGTCACACCGATAATCAGGAAGTGTGGGAATGCGCGATCTCATCGTACTTATGTTTCTACGTACCTGCATATCCTTCATCACCATCGTGGCCCCCAAATGAACAGTCGTGCTTTTGATTGGCATACGCGAAATGAGCTGAGAGGGTGAGTTGCAGCCGATACGGCTCAGCAGCCTCCTGCATATGAAATGTCTTGGCACAATCCCTTTTTGCAACCTTTCAGGCCTTCGTCTCAACAATGTCAGACGGTGTTTAAGGCATTTCACGGTGGTTTTGGGAATGGCCAAGATCTTAACGTCCTCTTTGGCTAAGGTTGCAGATAGGAATAAAGGGAAATTTGATATTGATTAAATATACCTTAAAACCATCTTTTCAAACACACCTGTACCGCAAGATCCTAAGCGCTTATATTGTCCAATGGTCGTATAGCCGTAAGGCTGTTTTACCCTTGTCAATATTAAACGTATATCTCCCCAAACAGGTCTCAAAGCTCCGAGATACCAATTTCACCTCTTTTGGTTGGATGCGTCGTATCCCAAAACGGAGGCAGCGCGAAAATGCTTTCAATATCTCAGATCGATCTCCTCTTAGTTGCTTGAATCCATCATCCCCTTACAAGTTCCCATCCCATGCATAGTAATTCACTCGGGTAGATCTCAAACACAGACTAAATTCTACCTTAAAAGTGATGCCTGACCAAGGTCTGGTCGTGGCCAATACTGAAGATGATAGGGAATGTCGGAGATGCACACGCTCTAGTGAATTTGTTTTGAGAGCATCTGGTGGGAGAATGGTCTCGATTGGCTAATCTCCATTGGTGAAACGTTCTATCTATTGCCATGCGCTGATGATTGAAGTGCTTGTACAAGAAGTCGCTGTAGTTTTGCCTACATCTCTCTTATATAGCGAAAAACAACCTCGCATATTGAATCATGCAAGATTATTTCTAATCAAGTCTCAGTCCCCGATTTCTATTCTCTGCCCTACAAACAACATCTGTTACAGCAGATTCTTCCCCTCAAACAACAGGGCATCGTACGTAACGGTCCCCAACAGACAACCAACAATTGGAGCAAAGATCGGGACGAAACAGTACCATCCATCGGCCCAAAACACCTCACTCCCATAAATAAATGCGGAGAAGAGTCTCGGGCCCAAGTCCCTGGCAGGGTTTATGGCATAGCCGGTCTGCCAGCCTAGACTTGCTCCAATAGCTAATAACAGCACAAACAAAGACATTTGCGGCGCCGGGAATCTTTTCTGGTTTGATGGGTCGAAGATGGAGGAGATCCCGAACATAAGGATGGCGCTGCCGAGCATCTCGGAGAAGGCAGCTTCCCAATTGCTCTTGAGAAGAGCCGAGGGATAAGTTGCAAAGATTCCAGCCGATGCATGTCCACGGGGACTGAGGATGCTACCACCTGGAATGGTGAGTCTACTGCAGCATTAGCAAATTTACTTATGTGGCAGATCAGATCCAGAGCTTCTTGAAAATATCTCAAAGGGTCTTCTCAAGAGATGCAGTCATTGCATTACTGTCTAGGCTCTGTTCGTGTACGCAATTTGAAAGTAAAGCGCATTCACCTACTCTGGATCCCAGGCATGGATGGCTGAGTAGTAGGTCATGTACACCAGTGCTGCTCCAACAAATCCTCCAAGAAGTTGTGCTAGGATCTTTCCTGGGAGTGTCCGGAGCGGTGTTTGGGACGGTCGAGTGATGGCGCTAGCGATGCTCACTGCGGGGTTGATGGTTGGAGATGGGGAAGAAAGGTAGCTGGAGAGACAGACTGCGCTGGCCCAAGAAATATTCACCGATAACCAACTCCCATATTGGTAGTCTGATAAGAGAACTTGGGCAACGACGCCGTCACCAAGGACTATTAGGAGAACAGTACCGAGAAATTCTGAAAGGTAGGGTTTGAGGCCCATGCGGGATGGACCAGCCATTGAAGGATTAAATGTCAAGACAAGGAGGAGGTGACTTCAGGTGAAGATGATCAACTCTCTGTGAAGGAAAAGTTGAGTACTTGATAAGAGAATGATATACCCCGTTAAGCATGACAAAAAGCATTAAAAGAACATGAACAGAACTTCGTTCACATACGCTCCTCCCCACTTTAAGTTTTAAATGACGCGTGGTTCCCCGAAAGTCCATAAAAATATATGGCTCGCAAACTTGTTTCATAACAATGAAAGCAAGACATCGAGTGCACTATATCTACTTAACAGAAACCTACACATTTTATGTCCTCGAAGCTTGATAATTTACATGCTGACGTCAAGAATCAAGAAGTACAATCTGCACCGGATCGACATCATTGCACAGATATTAGTGCACCCGCACCGTCAAACTCTGAATTGTGGAGCGATTTGTTCGCGTCAAATTAAGCGCCAAAACTTCCCAAGGATTGAGAAGACGACGTGTGAGAAAATTCCAAATAAAAATGGCTTCACGGTATCAAGTTAAAGCGGGAGAAACGAAGCCTAATACAGAGGAAGGGATTCCTTCACACCTTGGTCTTTATTATGACTTTAATCATAGTTTTTGCGACATCAGAGTAATTCTTACTCCCTACCAACCCACTTCCAGAGACCTAGATATATACTTCATCGCTTTCGCGTTCCTCAAATCAGATTTCTCAAAAAGGATGTACCTCATTATGTAAATCTATCTGCCTCGTTGCCACTCAAAATCCTTACTGGCCATCAGCTCAGCTCTAACTCATCTCACACACCGAAATCCATCCTCAAGGCAATTGTTGGTTCCTTGCCCTCTGCATCCCCATTCTCAACCTTGCTCGTATCCTTAGCCTGCCGTCCCGCAACAATGACACTCTCCATAAAGCCCTTCTGCCCATCCGTCATACCACCTACAACTGTCCTAAATGCAGCTTGATCGCCCCCCGCAAGGTCCAGAAGCCTCGCGCTTGTTTCCTTGAACACAGATTCGCCTTCACCATTTGCGCGTGCGAGCAAAGTCGGCACTATGACTGACATCGCAGCTGCTTTCTGCGGGCCGGCAAGCGTATTGACGAATTGTGTGAGTGCATGCATGACTAAAGTGCGCGCATTTTCAGGGTCTTCGACGTCAGTGTTGGTAACAAAGGCAATGAGGCGAGGGAGGAGGTAGCGCGCTATGCTTTGATCTGCTGGGTTTTTGGGTGACTGGAGGAGAAGTGTCCGGATGCATCCAGCTGCCACTTTTGCTGTCTGCACAGTGTTAGCAATAATCTAGAGAGAGTTTTGAAAGTGAGCTTACCATGCGATCACTAAGACAATCGACGACCTCGTCGAGGAAGCGGATGACAAGTGGTTCACTAGCAGACATGGAATTCGTGCCGCTTGTGAGAAGGACGGTACTAGCTAAGAGGGAGTTCTTGACGCAAGGCAATGAAGCTTCCGTCTCACGTTTCTGAGCATTAAGGTAAATCGACAGAAATCGTTTCAGACAGCCCTGAATCTGTGTTAGGTCTGACTTTGAAGTTGTTGCTCCACTCTTTTGGGGTGTGGAGATGCTGGTAATGAAGCGCTTTAGTATTGGTAACGATTGAGGCACTACTACAGCTTGACAACTTGCGGTTCCAAGAATAGTCGCGAAGATATGGATAATGCAAGCATGAAGATCTGTCTTGATAATAGCCGGGAAGACTTCCGCTGCATCAACCAGAGCATTGAGCGACACACGCACGAGAGAGACTGCTTCGTTCGTCAGTTGGTGGCGAGCTGGTTGTTTTGCGTCAGTCAAGTTTGGCAGCAATCCAGCGAGAACAAGGACAATAATCCGAGTCAACTCGAACAACTGTTCGATATCCTCTGAAAGGTCTCCATTTTCTGTATCTTCTGGCTTGGTAGCCGATGGGTGAGCAATGCATAAGCTTCGAGCAATCTGAACGATGACGCTTTGAACATCCAAGCCCTCCGTGAGAACTAGACGATCTAACAGGTCCATGGTCTCGGTGAAGATAGCTTCGCGATAGATTGCATGACCTGACACACTGGGATGCAGTATCTTTTTGAGGGCTTGGAGGATTTCCAAAGTTTGCTCCTTCGTTGCCAGTGCATCACTACCGGGTCGGGCAACGAGAGCCTCGAAAGCGATTCCAAACAAAACGAAGAAGAATGCCACAGGCTCGTCTCGATAGTTGATGTCGTTACTTTTAGAGTGACCATTAGTGGTAGGTGCATCTGACTCTTTACCATCAAGAGCATCAAAGACGAACTCGCTATCTTGTTCAATCAAACTAGCAATAGCGTCTACAAGTTTGAGCCATGATTCCTGGTAAAATCTCAGGAGCGTTTCTCGATTGAGAGCTGAATATATGGTATCCAAACTTCCAGAGAGTGATGGGGGCCCTAGGCTCATGGAAATATCAGGCTCAAACCGGAGGCGAGCAAACTCTCTCAGCGAGGCCAACCATAGCGGGGTCAGCGTTCCAATGTATGGTTTCAAGACATCAACGAGGTAAACCTGTTCTGTACTAGCAACTTGGAGTTCGGCCCATGCAGAAAAAACAGCCATCTTTACCATGACTTGCGCGTTGGAGCTGAGCCCCTTGAGATCTCCAATGGATTGCACCTCTGCTTCCGTTGCAAAATTCTCCAATGCTGTGACCAAAGTCTTGAATATGCGACCCATGCGATCGACATCGGTTACGATCCCAGTCGAAATGAAGGCAGCACAAACATTCACAGCTTCAGAAGCCAGTTCTGGCGAAGAATCTGCCGCAAATGCCGGAGTAAGGGCCGAGCTAATCTGTGCTTGGTACTGTTCAAGGAGGGGTGCTTCTGCAAAGTCCGGATCTGGTGTCTTTCCGAACATCTTAAGAACAGCATCGATAATCTTTAGACCCCAGACGCGAAGTTCAACGACGTTAGAAGTCGATGCCGAGAATGCCATCCGAATGACATCTGCTACCTTCTTCTGCAGCGCCATCTCAGCAGGCGAAGATTTACTTGCACCGGATAGCATCGATTTGCTTACGATGGCAAATATATCGCCTAAGCAACTCATAGCGAAAGTCCGCACCTGCCATCGGAGTGGTTCTTGTCCGGCTGCGGCGGCTGCAGTCTCGCCATCCTTAGTGTTTCCTGCGGCGGCTGCAAAACCAGCCACCTCTTCATCCTGTAAGTCTGGCATTGCACTGACTTTAGTAGAGGCCGTGAAAGTCTCCGTAGCTTTCGCTCTTGTCATTGACAATACAGTCTGACATCTCTGGAGCCAACGAGCTGTCTCGCTTAGACAAGATTGTTGCAGCCAATTTCTAATGACGTTCCTGATTCCTTCATGGTCCGGATCAGAATCAAGCGCAAGCCACAACTCATCCTCGAATCCTGTCTCCGCTGCTTGAACAACATCTTCAGAATTTCGCTTCATTAGGTTGTAGAGACCGTCAATTGCAATGTCCCGAAGCTGCGGATACTCGGAGTTCAGCTCTTTCTGCAGCAAAACAACATAATCTGTGAAAACCATGTGCCCAGGAGCATACAGCGCTAGATGCTCAAGACATCTCAGGCTGCGACCCAAAACTAAAGTGTTCTCCTCAAGTTGAAATTGTCCAACAAGTGTGAGAATCAGCTCGCGAGGCTTAGTCAGGTCTTGCAAATCCGGACCTAGGACGTTCACTAGTGAGTCTACGCAGCGTGCAATAACAGCAGTCGTGGATAGCTCAAGCTCCATATTTGACGGCGCGAATGATGAGATTTCTTCGTTGTGTGTATCTGAAACATACAGCTGGCCCAGCATTCCAAGCGTGCTCGACACATATCCCGAAAAGTTGAGACCTGCTGAATCCGCGACACCAGCCAATGCTTCAAGAGACCAGAAGTGCACAGTGGGATTCGGGTCGCTGCACAAGGACATCAATATGCCCAGAATAGTCTTCAAATGAAACCCGGCTGCCATGCTCCCAACCTGAGCATGAATGGCTCCCAGTGCCATTGCACACCCTGCTCTGGCTGTGGGCTCACGATTTGCCACTATTGTATCAACCAGGTGCTTGATCTCTTGGTTGGTGAAAGAATTTCCGGAGCTATTGCACAGCCTAGCCAAAGCTTCATAGCCGATGCTTCGAACATATTGATCTGGGTGAATAACGAATATGCGAATGATCTCTTGCATCAACTTTCCAACTGCGGGATTGGTAACATCACCTGCTGGCGATTGTGTCTCCTTAACAGCTACCTTGAGGGTGGAGAGAAGAGCGGTTGCAATGTTGACATTCATTGCTGCTTTCCTTCCAGGATCCCTCTGCAGGGACCCAGCTGACATGAACGTGGCGATCTGCTCTAAGATGCTCTCTTGGATTCTGGGAGGTGTGAGTGGAAAAGCGATAGCAAAGAGCTTAATAGCTATATTTACGACTTCTGTTGCAGGTGGGTCTGGTAAAGTGTCGGGGCCTTTTAGGTCACCTAAATATAGAGACAACGAGTCGTGTTCTAATGAGTTGCAAATTGGTGAGAGTAAGACACTTGAGATTGAGTCGTCAGGTCCAGTCTCGTTCATCCAGTCGTCGAGAGTATCGTTCTCATGCTGGCCAGGAAGCTTTTTGACATTGAAGCCTCGAACCAGTCCTGTGACACCAAAGCCACAATTATCGCCGATGTCCCATATGCTCTCGAAGTTCCCAGCTGAGCTAGCAATTGAAGTGCTCAAAGAACTCGGAGTGTAATTTTCGGGATCGGCGAAGAAGGAAACAGCAAGTGTCAGAAGATTAGACTGTAAAAGAGCTTCGCTTCCACCTGCAGGACTGAGATTCACCAATTTTGTATAACATTGAAGGACGCGTCTTTGAACCATGAGATCTAAATCGAGTAGTTGCAAAGAAGGGAAAAGTCGTTGCGAGATATCCTCCGTTGTTTTCCTTGACGGAAGACTTTTGAGGAACGCCGAGGTATTTTGAAGCATAGCAGCAATGCGCTTTGATACATCCACAGTCAACAGCCTGCTGTTGAACTGCAGGAATGCCAAGATTGAACCAAGGGCACAGTCTCGTACGTGGGTGAGGAAGGATGATTCGAGATAGCTACGCTGGGACGTATTGTCTTTAGCCAAGGGTTTAGGTAAAGCATTCTTCCACAGTAGAAGAAGTTGCGAAAGATGTATCTTGACAAAATTCGGGCCAAGCGACATGAGGCCACCAATCAAGATCCATGCGACTTGAATCTGGGTGCTAGAGATTCGCAGTTCGGACTTGCTACTTGACTTGAGAAGATTTGTAGCAAGTGACAGAACTCTACTATTGACATCTACTGAGCCATAAAGAGGCTGTAATGGTGCGGTACTGATCATGGCCGAGAGACCATTTGCATATCCCACACAACGGCGAGGCGAGTTTCTTCCAGATGTGAGTAGCGTCAGCTCTCTATTAACACTGTTCATGCATATCGTCAAACATGGTAACAGTTGCTGAGGGCAAGCCAAAGCAAAAGTTCGCAGACAAGCAGACGTGTAAATCTGGACCGTATAGCTAGGATGTTGAAGGACCTGCAGCAGGCCATCTCGACAAGCATCTGCGAACCCGTTGGCAGCGGATCCTAGTGTCTTGATCAAAGACGCCAAGGCACCAAGAACTGCAATCAGCGCATGCTTCCCAGGCTCGGCACGCTCTTTGATGACTTGCGGGTAGTTCTTGAGAACATCATTGATTAATGATTTTGCAGCCGCTATTTGACCTGATTCGCCAAGGATCGTCTTTCCAATTACGTCTTCCAATATGACCTGGACGTATCTTCGGGTAGTCAACAATCGATATCGATTAGTTGTGATATTAGGGTGACTCAAAACGTCGATGCTCAGATGATCGACAATCTTCAAATACATCGTCTCGACATTCCTTTCGCTCAAGCTACTGAAAATTCTGGTATAGCAGACAGCGATGCCTGCCCTTGCCTTGTTGCTCGTTGAACTTTTGACGTAAAATAGTGACAGCTGATTCAGAATTTCTGGGAGGGTAAATGCCACCACTTGGCTCTTCTTTGGCCCAGGGCTTTCTGGCCTCTGTATCTCCTCGTCATCCATAGCTCCTGGTGCCATTGACATGCGCTTGGTATTTGTTCGCTTTGGTTTCTTAATCTTGGGAAGATCGTTATCCTGCACGGGGTCTTCCGAATGGTTCTTGACCAGTATTTCTGCGAGGCACTCCGCTGCCGCCTGCCGCACTGACGAGTTCGAAGAGTCGATGGTCTTAAATATTGTCGTCTTTAGATTATCAAAGTCGCTTGAATTGTCGAAGTACCATGTAGACTTCGCAAATAGCTTCAAACATTTGCAAGCGGCAATCTGAACCAAAGACGATTTGTCGCTCGAAGCATGACTCCTTGCACTCTTCCATATCTCCCTCGCTATACTCTCATCCATGCTCCCTTCCACCATCTTGGCCACCTTGCCTAGTGCGTTGAATATCGCTGCACGCAGTCCTGCATTGTTGCTTGCTGATTTGATCAATTTGAGAAGAGTGCTGCACGCCAATGGATGCAAGCCAATTGCACTATCTCCCGCAGCAGCAAACACATCCCCAAACAGTAGACGGCGGCATGCTTCGTCCTCAAATCCGCCTCTGTCTTTGCCTTGCCACTGCTAATTATTCCAATAAGCTCGTTGACTGTCTCAAACAGCAACTTTCGATCTCCCTTCCCAAGTATATGCGCGAAACATCGTCCCAGATTATTGCGTATCACTCGTGTGCATGGTGGGGCAACGAGGTTGAGGATCTGAATGAGCTCCTTTTTCAGGTACAATTGTTGCGCGGTGCAGTCGTCGGGCTCCAGGCTCTCGACATGTTTTGTGAGAGCTGAAACAAAGGTGAGGAGGTATAGGTCTTGTTGTTCGGAGGGGAGGGATTGGAGCTTCTTGACGTCGAGTTCGGGATTAGGGGATGCAGCTTCAGTAGGTGCGGTCCAAGGTTCCTTGGAGCCGTTTGTAGAGGCTGGTTGTGGAGTTGAGGACATTGACACGTCGTTTGGGAGGTTAGGACGTGTATTCTGCTCCTTCTGATGCGCTGGAGTTATTCTATCAAAAAGATAGGCAATAGGCTTCAATATATTGCTACCCCAGACATTTGGATTATGTTGCGCTCAAGTAAAGTTCATCCAATCACCAGTCGCACCTTGCTCCACTCTCCGGATGAACGTCTCTCCATCTCCATCTCGAAATTCGTTCTAGAAGTTCAAACCATATATATCTATATATTGTCCAAGGATATCGCATGAAATTTATTTCGTCTTGCATCTACGAAATACTATGGCTGCATTTTCTAGAGGTCTTCGTCCCCTTGTCCCTCGAAATAGGACCTTTGAATTCTTCTGCCCACGATGCCTCTTCTCCACCACGACTCCAGTTCAATCAGGCCATAACCGGTGGTCGAAGATCAAGCACGACAAGGGCAGCGCAGATGCAAAGAAAAACGTCCAGCGGTCGATCTTTGCGCGCGAAATCACTCTGGCTTCGAAATGTGAGCTTGCTGTCCCACTTGCGGGGTGTTAGAGCATGCCATATTAATGCGCGCATGCAGTATATGGCGGAGATCCAAATACAAACCCAAAACTGGCGACGATACTGTCCACAGCGAAGAAAGGTACATTATAATGGGGTAGAAGTTCTGCAATTGGCATGTTGAAGGAAGCTTACACTGCCTAGCTGGGTTTCCGAAAGCTTCAATGGAAGCAGCCATTGCTCGCGGTCAGGGAAAGTCTGCGTCAGGAGCAGTGCTCGAAAATGTCAGTTTAGAGGTCATTATGCCGCCGACGGTAGCCATGATCATTGAATGCGAGACGGACAATCGAGCCAGGACGCTTGCGGATCTAAGACATCTGGTAAAGACTCATGGAGGAAGTGTGACGCCTACAAGCTACCTCTTCCAAAAGAGAGGTAGACTTGCATTTGAGAAGGATGAGAGAAATCTGAGAGTAGATGACATTCTAGACGATGCCATTGAGGCCGGTGCAGAAGATGTAGAGGAGGATGAAGATGGAGGTATTGTGGTTTGGACGGAGCCCAGCAAAGTCACCACTGCTGCGGAAGCTCTGCTAAAAAGTCACGGCCTAAAAGTTGAGAGCTCAGATATCATATGGGATGCGAACGAGGATACCAAGGTGCCACTGGAGCCAAGCGATGCGGTAACAGCATTGTCACAGCTCCTGGAACTCCTCCAGGATAACTCGAATGTCCAAGGTGTATACGCCAACGTCGCACAAGGAAGCCTGACAGAGGAAGTGTGGGACAATCTGCAAGGGAATCTGGATGCATAGATAATGGCGGGTAACGGATATAGAGTGTACAAAAGATAGATGTACAATTTGTAGTACTTGTACAACAGCAAAAGATTCTGCTTCTTTGCCAATTCGCGGAATGGAGGTGGGCTGGTTCTTCTCCCCGTGTGCAAATTCCTCCAACGCCTTCAATGCAAACGCCATTCTTTCGTTCTCACTTGTTTCAACTTTTCCTAGGCGCTCAGCCGTTAACATCCGGACAGCCATAATGCGTCCCAGCTCTTCTCTCGAAGTCTCCCAGCATCGTCAATCTCTACAGTATCATCTCAACCTCTGTCGCAACCCAGTTCAATTGTCCCTCTCGCCTTTTGCCTCTTGTTCCAGTCGTTTCTCTCTCAAGAACAGCCTCCGCTGCCTCAGCCTCTCCAGCTCACTGTGGATCTCATCCTTTTCGAATGGAATACGGTTCGTCTGTTCTTTCTTCGGCCAGAAGTCCGGCACTGCGAAGCGCCGATCAAGGTTTGTGCCGTAATAGTACATGATTGCGATAGGGAACATGATGTACATGCCAAACTTTTGAATGTGTTAGATTCGACATGATAGATTATTGTAGAGAGGGCCTAGTAATTTGCGGGAAGATTGGGGGAAAGAGACGGAGGAAGCGTACCTTGAAGACTTCGAGATTAGGGCCTCCCATGATTGCGATTGGGCTGTGGGTATTGTGGTTGAGCTCGTGGTTTGGGTTGATGGAGGGGCGCTCACAAAATGTCGTTGACAATGAGTCGTTCGATATTTGCGCCTCACAAGGCTGCCACTTTCGAGAATCAGAAGTCAACTAACCCTGTCTCCCCTGTCGAACCTTAAAACCGGACCGAGGCCCAAACCGGTTGCTGAAGAGCAAGCCTTACCCCACAAACTCGTCTTCATCAATCGTTCTGTGTTGCCGACTTACATCGACGTTAATAATTTAAATAAAGCATTCCCTATTGTACATAAAATAGATCCCTCTAAGAATCCGCAGCATCCAGTCCACACCTCACGAAGAATCAACCAAGATGTCCAGTCCCGTGACAGTAGAGTACAAGGGCAAGATTGCCGTCATCACTATTGACGACCAGAACAAGCTCAATGCTTTGAGTGGCGATGGATATTATGACCTCGCAAAGAGCATGAGAGATATTGCCGAGCATGATGAGGTATTCATTACGGTATTGACTGCGAAAGGAAGATACTTTTCTGCGTAAGCCTGCACTAAATGCCAAAGATGAGGAAGCACTAACAACAACAGCGGTGCGGATGTGGGGATCTCAAGGGCTCTCCCAGAAGGCACAGATCTTAAGAGACATTGGTTGAAGAATTTTGTATCCAACAATTTGGTGCGCATATTCCCTCTTCATGGCGATAAAGTATGTGACACCTCCATACTGACTAGAAACAGAACATCACCCACGCTTTCTACACACATCCTAAGATCCTCGTCACAGCACTCAATGGCCCCGCAATTGGTCTCTCGGCAGCCCTCATCGCCTTCTCGGACTTTATCTACTGCGTTCCTCACGCCTTTCTCTTGACTCCGTTCTCCTCGCTAGGACTTGTAGCCGAAGGCGGCGCCTCGCGAGCCTTCGTCCAACGGCTGGGGATAAGCAAAGCAAACGAGGCGCTGATCATGAGCAAGCGGATCACTTCCGAAGAGATGCTACAGGTAGGATTCGTAAACAAAATTTTCGACTGTGGTAAGGGCGAGGATGAAAAGTTCCGCCAGTTGGTGTTTGAAGAGATTGAGAATCGGCTTGGGGATCACCTGGTCAGTGATAGTTTGACCAAAATCAAGGCATTGATCCGAAAGCCAGAGAGGGATATTTTGGATGCGCAGGGCGTGGCGGAGGTGTTTGGTGGGCTGGAGAGATTCAATGCCGGGATTCCCCAGGAGCAGTTTATGAAGATCGCGAGCGGACAGAAGAGGCATAAGCTGTGAATATGTTTAGAGACGCCTGTAGATTTGTACAATTTGATCGCACCTTGAGAATTTAATCTCCCTTGCACCTTTATATCAAGGAGCCATGCCCGTCCAGAGGAGTTGACTTTAGGCAAGAATCCAGTACCACAACACCGAAGCCGAACGTTTAACGCCGCGTAACCCAAGCCAAACCGACTGTGATATCCTCCCAAGCGCGGATCTCGGCTTCCATCACTTTGCGTCATCCAACACCGACTTCTCTGCCGCAGCCTTGAGTCTCTCCTCTTGCTTCTTCCAATGGCTCCCTTCCTCGTAGTTCTTGCTGATGCCCAATGCGCTTCTGAACCTATCGTCTTGCTTGATCTTTGCTTCGGCCAGCTCATGCACCTGATGCATCTTCAAGCCCTTCCTGTTAGGCCCTCCTCCCTTTTCGCTCTCTTTCAGCAGTTTCCGCCTTAAAGCTTCGGTCTGTGTTTCGATTTCCTCTTCGTCAACTCTGTTTTGGTGTTAGCAGTGCGAAAGGATCGAAGATTGAGGGAAACATACCCTTCATCCTCGAGCCTATCGCGGAGCTCAAACACTTTGACTTCAACTTCGCGCTTCCGGTCGTGCTCCAGGATCTCCTTGTCCGGCTGACGTTGGCGATGCTTTAAGCTGTCAAGGTCGGTGGAGTATGGCTTGCCATGATCGCGGGGTTTTAGGTGCGCGAGGTTGCGCTGGACGTAACCAGAAGTACCAGTACCTCTAGGAGTGGAGAGACCGACGTTAGAAGACATATTGCTGTATGAAATGGTTTGGATGTCCTAGGAATGAAAGAGCTGCATGAATGAAGGAGCTGTAAATGCACAATAGGGCGGTATTCCGTGGCAGAATTTTATTGCCCCTCGTTTTTCGTGGAAGGTAAGTCATTATTTGCTGTGACTCACCATATAATCTCTTCCAAACACATTAAAAGGGCCGTATCTGTGTATTTCTGTCTCTTCAAGATCTCTTCAGTGCCTCTCCTGACATTGTGAAGTGATCAATTTTCAATATGCCAGGAATTCCTCCCACAAGTGGCCCAGAATCCGAGCCAGGACCCCTCACCAAACTCCCATTCCCACCAATATCTCGATCACATATATTGCACTGCTCATACGACTACTGGCATCCAAAGTAAATCACGCTTCTCACTTCCTCGGTACAAAACTAACCCACTGTAGATATCGCACCTCCGCCCTAAAATCGAGAATCATCCCGCTCTCCCCGCCCTTCCTGTCCTACTTGCGCGAAGATGGCATCGTCCTCCCTTCTGAAACGCCTACCTTTCCCCCACCGTCTACCTACACCGACAACTCGACCAGTACTGGCTGGGATGAAGATCCAGATCCGGACCCCTCTCTCCAATTCCCCGAAATCCACCAGCAGATCAAAGATACCATCTCCGAGCTGGGAGGTCTCGTTGCCCCAAAGTTAAACTGGTCTGCACCCAAAGATGCAACATGGATTTCGATCAAGAAGAACAGTATGGAGTGCGCAACTCCAAACGATATCTACCTCCTTCTTAAGTCTTCCGACTTTATTACCCATGATTTAGAGCACGCATTCGACTCCTGCGATCCTGAATCTAGCTACACAAACTCCACCATAACCCCAGAAACCATACCATATGTCCTCGTATTGCGGAAATGGTTCAAAGTCAATCCGTCATGCGAGTTCCGTTGCTTTGTACGGCAGCGTACCCTCGTCGGAATCTGCCAGCGCGACTTGAACCACTTTGCCTTCCTCTTTCCTCTCATACCACAGTTACGCAACACAATCCAAACCTACTTTGCCAAAACACTTAAACCAACCTTCCCAGAGGAAAATTTCGTGTTTGATATCTACCTCCCAGAGCCCTACGACAAGGTTCGACTAATGGACATCAACCCCTGGGCGCCACACACCGACCCTCTCCTCTTCTCGTGGCTCGAACTGCTCACGCTCTCTCTTCCAGCTCCATTGCTCGGTATTCCATCTTCTTCTGATGAGCCACCATTACCACAAAGCAGCGACGAGTCCACGGAGGACGAGGTCGACGACCTGCCATATGTTCCAGAGATACGATTGGTAAAGAAAGATGACCCAGAAGCCTATTCGTTTGCCAGCCCGCAATATAGCGCACATAAACTTCCTAGAGAGGTGGTAGAGGCTAGCATGAATGGTGAGAGCGGGATGAGGGAGTTCACAGATCAGTGGAAGCGGATGATGGATGGTGAGGTGGAGTTGCAAGGCGCAGATGATAGCAGTGACGACGAGGAAGAAGTAGATTCAAAGCCTATGGAGAATTTAACTGTATGATAGTAGAGCGTGTATAAAACAGAGGAAATAAAAAGATAATCAAACAATAATTCAACCTGCATGCCAAACCATCAGTGTCTCTCCTACCATCTCTCCTCGAAACCCTGAAAATGAAACAATCCTCTCGCTTAAAAACTTACCAAAAAAGGGGCCTTTGCAAAAGTCAACTCTAAGAAAGATACCTTAAGTCAGCTTCTTCCTGGCAAAAGACAAGCCCTGATCCACTCTTAACACTCAAGCATAGTGAAATTCGTCACAACAAAAAAGTGAGGTTTGACCCGTCAGTCCCTATCGCGTGGCGGTAGGGACCTCAGGGTCGTTGTACCCGAATAGGAGTCGAACCTATACTAGGACACCTGAATAAGATGCGCCTGTGCTACCGTTACACTATCAGGTCTTTTTCCTCATTTATGTCATCCTTTGGATTGTTTTGGTATTAGAAGGTAGTTTGTGAAATTCTGAGACTAATCATTCTCTTCGTTCCAGATCCGACCAAGTCACTCTACAGCTGGCCATATTTGCAACTCGACTCATAAATCATGGAACTCGATATCAATCTTCATAAAAGTTTCTGATTAAGATCAATTTTCACCACTGCAGCGTCTCGAATACGACGTTTCGCCCGAACGTCATCACGATGCTCTGTCTCCAAATACTACCTACCTACTCTTCCTCCTCGGGCATGGCATTTTTACAATCTTCACCTTCAGTCATCTATCTATATTTCCGCAAAACTTTGCGCTCCGCACCATTACCAAGCACACCTCAAGCCTCGCTTGAACCCTCTCCCGCTGTAGATCTACCCAATCTCAACAGGCCCATTTTCTTTTTGATCGTCACTTTACTATCCATCGTTGAACCCGTTCCAATATGCGTAACAATTTGGGCAATATGTGTCAGTCCAGAAAATTGGTCGTTTTCTTGGCTTCCTCTGTCAAGTTTGCCTGGTTTGCTTTCTTGAAGTAGCTCGACCGAACGTTCAATTTCGATGGCGTCGATGGACTGGCGGACCCGGTCTCTCAATTTTCGAAACTATTCAACTCATTGTCAGTTGATGCTTATCTCTGATCGATATGGCGGAAATTATAGCTTTGCCTTGCTTACAGACTGTCGAGCTCGGTCTCGTCTTGATACAGGTCGAGAAAGTTGTTCGGCCATCTCTTGATCTACCTCAACTTGATCTGTCGGTGGTTGTATCGCGATGTTGTATGCAGGTGGACAGTCATCATTCTTCTTAAAGTCGAATCTACGAATGTGGCCCCAGGCGTGTCGCCATAGGCCATGGAGGATGGGAGCATTGGCAACTATAGTCGCAGAGAAGCATTCCAGTTGTCCCCATACCAGTTTGTTTTGTTGTGTCCAATGAGTAAGAACAATTATCATTCTCAAGACTGAGACAATGATGACGAAGAATCCAAAAGTAAAAACCGCAGCCAATTCAAATCGTGTTTTTAAAGGGAGTATGGATCGAGTGATGATTTGAAGCGGGATAGCCATCAGCATCAAGTCCGTAGTGATGTTCGTCAATCCCAGAACGTACACAGCAGCTACCTATCATTCATGAGGATTGAAATACTGGAATTCTGTAGTACAACTTACAGCTCTTGCGCACTCGGGCGCTTCAGGGATAGCTTGCCAAGCAAGATGAATGGGACGGCACTCCAAGAAGAACGTGAGCATGTTGGCCAACCATGTGGCAACCAGGACACCGCCAGCAATTTTAATTACGAGCAATTCTATTTTTCTTTTCGTCAGTCGATTGTAAAAGATTAGCTTGGGGTAGACGTCAGCTAAAACCGATCGTCAATCCTCTTCATCGGAACCCACAAGGCAACTTTTTAGAGTCCAGAGATAGGACATGTAAAATGGACGACCTATGAGGAGCCACTTCGAACCCAGAGTCACTGAAATTTATATCAGAACTATGCAGAGAATTATCGGTAGCAGATGGATGTACCGCGAGCAACATCATCGGGAGATATATCTTTGGGGTGCTTTTCGCTGACATTGTTGCCATTATAAACCTGTCCAATAGTCAGAACTCTACTATCTATATGTTCCGCAGATGTGATCCACGAACTGCAATTGGATAGACAGCAGTGTTCATAGCATACAACAACATCGCAAATCCCATAAGGTAGTCGTCCGTTTTGAAGCGCTCATGTTTGAGGCGTCGAAGAACTAATCTTGTGAGGATAATAACGTAGGAGAGAGCGGTCAGCGCGTATGCACTGTCGACAGTGGCGGCCTTTGTATCGACCATCGTCGCGTGAAGGTTTGCATTGATTAAAAGTGACAGGTATTGAAGAGCATGAAGCCTTTCGAACTGATGTTGTTCTTGCCATCAAGATTATTTAAAGTTAGAAAACTGGGGAAGGCGCCACGACGATTGTGAGGGGAATGGTCTATGAGGAAGCTTCCCTCGCAAAATTCTTGAATTGCCACGACCAATTTTCGACAGCATCTGGATTTGCAGTCACCGCAATAAAGTCTCATTGCACGTGAGTATCCTGCCTCCTGGCCCTTGAACGTATAGTACGTTCACCGGAATAGCAACATAAACCCTGTTCTAATGGAACGAGTGGAATTTTAACCTTTGAGGATTCAATGCTCTCTATCGCCACTAAAACTGATCTCTGCCACAAGACGTACGGGGAAAAAAGCGAGTAAATATTCGATCATTGGGGCTTCGAAACTAGCAGACTGCCTACCTTACGCGTTGGTACAGGGGATGTTGTGCCCAGCGTCCTGACACAACTTCAAGTATCTCCCCGTATAGTGCAATGAGTCTCGTAAAAAGTAGGGCATCACATGTCACAACGTGATGAGCTACCCTTGTGTGTTTGACAACAGGAAGATTGGTATGTAGTATCTCGGCACAGTTGCACAGAACGCAGCTTGACCTAAGGGGATACGAACTGTGGTACAAAAACGAGTCAGCAGACAACGGCCTTGAATAGACTTCGCGCCATCACCCTCTGTACCATTCGTTTTACCAATCGTATCCCTCGTACTCCCACATGGGCTCAAACCCGAGATTCTCGTAGAATCCACGAATGACGACCCAATCAATGCAGACACCCTCAATACCTCTGCTCTTCATATTTTCCATAGCTCTTACAAGCAGCGCCAGCCCCACACCTCTACCTCGAGCACTTTCATCGACGCCAACGCATGCGATCAAGCCAGTCTTTTCCTTTGACGGCATGAGTGGCAGAAATGCGAAATCATCGCTGACAACAGCGGATTGGGAACACATCAGAGTCCATCCAAGTTGCGCATTGGTGTCTGGGTCAAACGCTACCATCACTTCATGGTGTTGATTGGCTGCTGCAAGTCGCTCATACGCTTCAACCCATCCCTAAAATTAAAGTTAGAGCATTTCTCTATTAGCAAACTTTGAAGACAAACAATGTTCTTGAAATTGCCTCGTTGCTTGGTCATACATTCTTGGTAAAGATCTGCAGACCAGGGAGAGAATTTGAGGTTAAGCTTCGAGACTCGCTCCATCGTTGCAGAAGGGGCCACCTCGCCGGTGATGTCTCGGAAGAGATCTCGAGCTGTTACTGCGGTTGATTTTCGGTATCCTGGTACTGTCAGATAAACATCACAAGTTCTAGGAGGCTGCAACACAAACCTCTATGAAGGAAAAAGTCTTTGGTTTCTTGAGGCAAGTCAATAGATGGTTGACACCAAAGTCTTGGAAACACGGATCCGAAAGCCAATGATTTTAGAGGGCCGAGGCTTTCAACTTCTGCACGTTTTCTAAGGTCCGTTTGGGCCTTTGTGACAAATGCTGTTCCAAGTCCCTTGCCGCCATACTCTGGCAATACACCAACCGCTGCAATTTTTCCATGTGGCCCTTCCATCAGAAAACTCATGCAGAAGCCTTTCTCGTGCAAATAATGGCGTCCATGTGGTTGGCGAAGAATTTTCGTCATGCGTGGAAGGTCTATCTGCCATTTCGGGAAGATATATTGCCACATTGTCCAGAGCTTTTTGATATCCTCGTCGGAGGTGGTCATTTCACGAATATCATGCTTCGTGACAGAAACTCCTACTGGGAGGCTCCCTTTTGCTTTCGCAACACCAAATATGACATCCACGGCAGCCTTGAAAGCCGGGACTGTTGGCTCGTAGATAGTGATGTAATTCTTGATGTCCTCCTCTTCTTCGAGAAAGTCATAAGGATCGCATGTCGCCACAACAATCAGCTTGCTTCCCAGCTTCTTTCCCAAGGAGATGCCTAGCTTTTGCTGATAGGGGTTCAAAATTGCGTTTCTGGTCGCCAGTATGACGATATCTGCGGTTTCAATATGGGTTTGATCTTCTGCAGATAAGTCAGAGCCGTCGATTGATCTTATGTCGATAATGTTCGGACATTGCGCCTTAATGATGCTGATGTATGAGTCTGGTGTATACGGCGCTCTTGTCTTCTCAGCTCCGCTTGCAACTGCACCACCCGCATCTGCAGCCTTGCCAGGACTAACGAAGGCAATCTTGTATTCAGAAGATGAGATAGGAATGATTCCGGGCGCACTTCTCACAAGAGTTGTACTTTCAGCATAAATACTGGCAGCCATCAAAGCTTGTTCCTCATTCCTGAGAGCAATCTCTTCCGCTGTGGCAATGCATACATCTGCCTCAGCGCTAATGTATTTGGATTTTAGGATATTCACCCTCTGTACAGAAGATTCAATCTGTTCTTGAGATAGCTCCCCGGCTTTCACTGCTTGAACGACTTGTTCAATCGCACCAACCTGGGCAGCCATTGTGTGACAAATCATGACACAATCAGTTCCAGCCTGTTCGGGGTTATATTGGTCAGTTATAAGTCCTCATCCACATAGGAATAACTAACCTTCAGAGCCATTACAGCTCCCTTTTCAGTTCCAAAATTAACTCGCACTCCATCCATCTCCAAACAATCACTGACCACCATTCCATCATACTTCATCTCTTGCCTCAATATCTTAATTGCATCTGAGCTGAGACTTGCTGGCAAGGTCTTAGATACCTCATAATCTTTAGAAGCGGGATCTGCGATTCCCGGCATAGCAATATGCGCAGTCATCACAGAGTCCACGCCTTCAACTACCGCCCTTCTGAAGGGGATCAATTCACAGGCATCAAGCTCGGGTTTTGTTTTGGTGATTACTGGAAGTCCATAATGGGAATCAATGGCCGTATCTCCATGCCCAGGAAAGTGCTTGATACATGGAATAACGCCACCATCTCTAAGACCCTTGACCTGCGCAGACACAAATCGAGCAACTGTCTCTGGGTCATCGGAAGGCGATCTGACTCCTATAACAGGATTCTTTGGCTCTGAATTCACATCGGCAATCGGGCCATAGTTCATGTTGATGCCAAAGCTTTTCAGCGTGTCAGCAGTAGCTGCTGCAACTTTATATGCACTCTCGGTATTTCCGGTTGCTCCCAAAGTCATAGCACCTGGTAGCTGGGTTGCGACGGGGGGTTTGATTCGTGAGACGAGGCCATTTTCCTGGTCGATGGCGATAAAGAGGCCTTGTTCATGGCCAGCTTCTCTTGCTAATTTCTGCAAAGAGTTTGTAAGCTCTAGCAGTTGAGAGGCACTGGCGACATTGCGGAGGAATAAGATGACGGCCCCGACTTTGTGGGTTTGGATCAGGGTCTTGATGTCGTCGCTGGGTAGGTGTCCATGGAATCCGACAATGAAAAGCTGATATATGTCAGTACAGAACAAATATTTCATGCTAATATGCGCCAACACTTCTCGTGATCAGTAAGATTCACAGAATCTATACTCGAGGTTCTTTCGGAGAAATGTGGCCTGCACGTGATACATATTGGGCTGAATGAAACCACCTTTAAAGTTGTGCTGGACCTTGTGAAGGGATATTTTTGATTGAAAAATTCCACTGCTCGCTATCGTACCTGTCCAATTTTTGCTCTAAGCACATCGTCAGACCACGGAGCCATGTCTGCGACTGAGGTGAGGAATTGTGCAAGGCACGTTTAGTGTCGTTCTTTTCAACTTTGCTGGATTCTATCTCTTTAATTCGAACAAGCTTTGACTCTAATATGGCTTAATGAGGTGCCTCCCTTAAGTTCGATACCCAGGTAGGACAAGACTCGTTCTTTCACGGATGACATTGGGCCGAGTTTCTGCTGTGAGCCCTCGACATGGAGTGGGGGTGGGGTTAAGGATAAAGTTTCCGCTTCGCATGAAGTCACGTGTGTATCAACTCCTTACAGCAGACCCAGAACTGCAACGTAGCATCCCATTCTGGGTTCGGCGACCAATACCACTACATTACTGTTTGCTTCAGTCACGACGATAGGGGAGAGGCCAGCGTGTAGGTTTCGAAGTACATGATCGTCATCTGCCAGCCATCGAGTGATTGGCGGCAACGGTCTGGGAGGACACCGTTGATGCAGCAAGTGCGCAGTAGCAAGATTCATAAACAAGAATCCTTAAATAGAGTTTAAAGCCTTTCCGATGGTTTCAACTTATGGAACATTTCAGAGCAGTGCTCAAAACCACCTAAGTAAGGAGATATCCAAACCTCTTCGTCTCCCTCAACATGGAGAATTCAATCGGCGTTAGCTCGCAAGATGACGGACTCCAAACTTTTTGCGAACCAATCTGCGAATCTCTATGAAATACAGGCTAAGCAGTTGAAAGAAAATCTCCAGACGTACGAGGAGTTGTTTGGCGCCGACGAGGATGCATTCGACCAGCCGACGACGACGAGGAAAGAACTGTGGTCATACTACCTTTACTACAATGTATGATTTTGGTCACGTTGCAGCTCGCTATCGGTGCTAAACTTCTACAGGGAGATAATGGAGTCGGTCCAGGGTCATATTCTCAAGCTCTTTTCCAATCTGCTATTACTGGTGCGGGCTGGGACCCAGCCGTCGAACCTATCCAGAAAGGAAATTGCGGAAGTGGAGGTTGTGTTGTTCCCTGGGGCTCAGGGACCAGATCTGTTGCAAGTGTTGTATTGATCGCAAATGGAATCTGTTTTGCGGTCATGACATTCCTTTTTGTTGCACTCGGCTCTGCAGCTGATTATGGGAACTTTGGGCGGTGGCTACTCCTGATACTCACGGTCATTTGCTGGGTGTTTCAATACCTTATGATGACAATCCGGAAGCCTGATCAGTGGCCAATAGCAATGTTGTTCTATATCATTGCGTATATCACATACGTAAGTATCCTAGTCGGGGCATCTTCCTTCGAGAATTAATCTTCAAAAAGGGCGCGACTTTGGTGTTCTATGCAGCAGTCTTCCCTCGTCTGGCCCGATACATGCCTCATGTCCGTAAAGCAAGAGATGAAGACTTGAAAGAAGAAAAGATCACTCAGGACGAATATGACGCCATTGAAAGTCTGGAACGCAATCATGTCAGTAGTATATCAACTGCCCATTCCAACATCGGATATCTCTTGACTTTAGTGATCAATCTTTCGGTTCTGCTCCCAATGCAGGGCAATCCATTTGCAAATAACCTCGCACTTTGCCTCACCAATTCTTGTTAGTGAACTGGACGGTCCCAATATTCTTTACTCTTGAGCTGATGAAAACAGATTGGGTAGTGCTTGGCATCTGGTGGTTCCTCTATCAGCAACCTCGCCCAGGACCAAAAATGCCGAAGGGCAGTAACTACATTACCATTGGATGGAAGCAAGTCTGGCTAGCGCTCAAAGAGATCAGGCATCTACCACAGACCTTCACATACCTGGTGGCATTCTTTCTTTTGGCCGATGGGCTGAATACAACTGGATCACTAGTCGGCATTATCCAGAACCGGCAGGTCTCGTTCTCATTTTTGGATATCACATACTTGGGTCTCGCGCAAGCTGCTACTTCAATCACATCTACATTTGGATTCTGGTATATTCAGAAGTATTTCAACATCAAGACGAAGCACATGTTTATGGTCACCAACTTTTTCAGTGTTCTGATTCCATTTTATGGAACGCTGGGTCTATGGACTGACGTCGTTGGATACCATCAGTTGCGAGACTTCTGGATATATAACATAGCATTCGGCCTCTTCCAAGCACCATACTATGCTTACGCGCAAACGATGATGTCCGAGGTGACTCCAAGAGGATATGAAAATATGTTCTTTGGGCTCTTTGGCATCACCAACCGAGCAGTAGGTTTTTGAATTCATGGTGCATGGAAATTTTACTGAGTAAGGTTGTAGTCGAGTATCATCGGCCCAAACGTCGTTCAGGCGATTATCAATTCTACAAACAACAACTGGATGGGTTTCCCGTTCCTCTTCGCATTGTGTACTACAGCCAGCATCGTGATATGGTTTGTGGACATCGAGGAAGGCAGAGAGAACTGCAGAAGATATGTGGAGGAGAGGAAGCAAGTCAGGGTCGCAAGAGAAACTGGTCTTACCACCGACGGGGTTGTCGAAGGGGTGGCCAGTGGATTTTTGTTCGCCGAGAGCAGCAACAGTAGCGGTGTGGAGCGAGTTGGAGTCGAAACACATCGTAGAGTACATATTGACTTGATTTAGTATTTTCATTACCTCGTTGATTTAGTCATATTGCAACCAAAATCAAGTGCGCCGGATTCACTCACAGTCCGTGTCTATAGCGAAATTTGCATCTCCCAGCAGCGTTGTGGAAATAGGCAACGAATACGCCTTGTATTCGATGCCTTGTTCAAAGACCTTCCTCAAACAGCCTCCCCCCACTTTCCGGGGTTTCTGAGTCAGAGGCTTACTTCTTGGGTAGTTTGGATGCCAAGGCTGTCCTCGTATTTATTTTATCAAACAACCCTTCAATCTGATATTCATTCTTTCGAACTTCTCAGCTCTTTCAAACTGAGCTTGTTTCCAGAATGACTGAAGCTCACCAAAGTCACGTGGGAAGTCCAGCTGATTTTCTGGACGTATCAAATCCGACAGTCCAGAAGTTCTTCTCGGACCGAGAAGCACTTATAGCACGAGAAAATACTCAAAGAAGCGGTAGCACACATTTTCATATATCTGGAACCTCTTTCATTGACAAATCTAGATTATGAATTCCGCTCGTCACTCTCTGCCACAGCCGCCAAGGCCTGCGAGATCGTCTCCAAAGTTCGGGCCCAAGAACAAGCTACGATATGGGCAGGAGCCGGAGAGGCAAGTGAAGATTTGTTCCCAGGCATGATTTTTAACTCTGCCAAGAGTGCCATGGAATCTAGCCAACTCTTTCGCATTGTCTCCAAAATGCCGAAGGGAGCACTGCTCCACTGCCATCTTGGCGCCATGGTAGATTTGAGCTGGGTTTTCAGGACTGCCATCGAAACACCAGGGATGTGTATTTATTCTTCTGCTCCTCTCGTCTCGGAAAAAGCGAAGGAGGAGTCGGAAGTGAAACTTGAGTATTTCAAATCAGGAGAATCGGGGCCAAGTATTTGGTCAGCTGACTATACTTCCGGGGCAAAAGTTCGACTTGCAGATGCAGCAGATGCCTTCCCAGATGGTGGAAAAGATGGCTTCATTGCATGGATGAAAGAACGCTGTTCCATTACGCAAGATCACAATTTCAATGCTCACCTTGGGGTCATTGACATCTGGAAAACTCTCGTAAAGGGTTTCATAAACATCACGCCCGTGGTGTTTTACGAGCCCATTACGAGGAAATTCCTCCAAGAATTCTTGAGGACAGCATTAACTGATGGAATAAGATGGATTGAAATCCGTGGTATGACGAGGAGTTTCCGACTTGAGGGGCAGGATGAGCTGGAAAACGATCGGACGGAGCTGGTGAGAGTTATTCAGGAAGAAGTTCAAAAGTTCAAAGCTAGTGAGGAAGGAAAAGGTTTTTGGGGCATGAGGATGATTTGGGATTCGCTGCGGAGTTTTGATAACGATTCCATCATCGCCGGTGGGTTCTTCATCTGTGCATTTGTATTCAAATTTACTAATCTCACGCGCAACAGACATGCAACAATGCTTCCGTGCCAAACAGCTCTACCCCAACTTCGTCTCAGGATACGACCTTGTTGGCCCTGAAGATCTCGGGCGCCCTCTCCACTCCATCACACCGTGCCTCATCTGGTTTCAGCAACAATGTGCTCTTCTGTCTCTCAACATTCCGTTCTTTTTTCACGCCGGTGAGACGCTTGGCACCGGTAGTTCCACCGACCACAATCTCTTCGACGCAGTGCTCTTCTCTACTCGTCGCATAGGTCATGGATTCTCGCTTTATAAACACCCTTTACTCATTGACATGGTAAAGGAAAAGGGGATAATGATAGAGAGCTGTCCGATTTCGAATGAAACTCTCAGATACACATCAAGTATTTTGAGTCATCCGCTGCCTGCGCTGTTGGCGAGAGGAGTTAAGGTCGCGTTGAGCAATGATGATCCCAGTATGATGGGTCAAGGAGGTGCTGGTATGACATGCGATTTCTGGCAGGCGTTGCAAGGGTGGGACAATCTTGGTCTGGCAGGGCTTGTGAGTAGTTCTTTCTCTCGTTGTTACAATTTCGATCAAGACATCATGCTTTATATTCTTAGAGCGATTTCAGAGAGAAACAAGAGCTTGAGATTGAGCTTGAGGATGACTTTTAAAAAAAAAACTAACCCCATACAGGCATCAATGGCACAAAATAGCGTGCGCTTCGCAGCATACGAAGACCAGACTGAAAAGGAATGGATCGATGACACTTCCGCTGGAATCAACGGAGAGGGAATTCGAGCTCAGAGAATCAAGGAGTGGGATGCCGAATGGGAGGCATATTGCGCTTGGATTGTGAAGGAATTCCAAGCCTACATGGACTAGGGCAATTTTCCGTGAGAAAATGTGAGAGGCTTGATGTGATAAAGTCAGAGATGAGAGAATGGCGTTTTTGTTTTGGAGGAATCGGATTCGATAGGAGTCAACCAGTCAGCGAGATACCCTTTTCAACATTGAGGGCGTTCAACACAGGTTATGGAAAAGGGGCTTCAACCACATAGCGAAATGGTGGAATTTTCGGAAATATCTAAAGTTTTCATTCATCCCTTATCTCGGAGTCATATTTGCTTCAGTCTTACACTAGCACCCTACAGAGAAGTAACATTGACTCCCTTCTCCCCAGTCACTTTTCCATCACTGTTCCCGCTCTCGCTCTCAATGTCCCCAATGGTACCCTCAAGCACCTCGCCTCTTTCCTCAGGTCTCACGTAATCCTTGGGCTCCATCCACACGCTCATTGGATATGTCAACGGTGGCGGGCTCAGCTTACACGCCAGATAGTAGACTGTGAAAGAGACGAATAAACCAATTGGGTAAGCGAAGTAGTACGCTTTTGTCACTCCAGCAGGAGCAGAAACGCCCATATTATTCAGAAATCCGTAGAAGTTAGGAATGATGCCAATAATATAAGCAAGGTACGCGCGCCAGTTCCAGCCATGGAAATAGTGGTACACGCCATCTTTGCGACTTGTGTACAAATCGTCGATCTCTAGGTAGCCCCTAGTAACAATGTAGTAATGGCAAAGCAGTACACCAGTGATGGCCGAGAGGAAGATCTGGTAGCTAGCGAGGAACGAGATGAAGATGCTTGCTGAGCCGAGCAGATACCATGGATTGATAGCAAAAGAGACAACAGCGCAAATGAAGAAACCCTTCCGGACAGTAAGGTATTTGGGGAACAAAGCGGCGATGTCGTTTCCTGCTGGCAGAGAATTCTCGAAAATCGAGGAGAAGATGGCGGAGTAAGTGAAACAAGCCGCGATGAAGAAACATCCGGCACGGTTAGCCGAAGTGTAGTTTGCTGTTTGCAGCATATCAAGATACGTCAGTGGGGACCAGATGAGTTCTCCAAACACAATCTGGCTGGAGCTCCCGACGAGATTGCCTACGAGTGCAACGATCAACTGCTTTTAATGAGCTCATGTTTTTCTGTAGTAAATCAGAGAAAACTTACGTTTGCGAGTGGGAATCCAACGACATTGCCAATGATAACATCACTCGGCTTCTTTGCATATCGTTGGAAATCAGCAGCGTTGGAGGCAAAAGTGGCACAATTTGCAGCTCCGAGCAGGAAGAAGCGAACAATGAGCCAGTTCCTCGTGGATCCGGTAGCCGTGCCCTTTTGGTGAGCAACTGGTCCTACACCCCCAGCAAGCGTTAATGTCCAGGCACACATTGCGATGGCAGAAATGACGAAGACAATGAGCTTAAGGTAGACAAGAATCCTCATCTAAGAACTTATCAGTGTCATTCATGTCGATCTGGCACAAACACTAACCTTTGGAATGGGAATGACGAGGAAACAACATGTTGCAAGCCAAAAAAGCGCAAATCCTATCATTCCTCCGGAATCGAGAGCTGAACCCTCTCCCATAACGTTCTTGATGTTCGCAATACTGGGAAACAAAGCGTGGAGCATAACGTAAACACATTGGCCGCCCTGAACAGCATTGACGCCGTTCCAGACGATTGCCATTACAGCTCGGTTGAAGGTTGGCCACCATGCACCGAAAATACCGAAAGATGCTCTGTTGAGAATTGGGAAGCCACTATGAAAGGTTTAGATGGGAACTTCTGGAAGTGTTTTACTGATTCTTACATATGATACTTAGCTCCAGCACGACCGTTAAACACGATTACGATGGCAATTAGAACCTGGCCACCAGTTGAGCAGGCAAGTGACTCCCACATACTTAGGCCCAATGCTTGGGCTGATGATGAGGCGTACCAATTTGAAACAGTGGCACCTTCACTACTGTCAGGCAAATCCCTCAAATGAATTCTATTACTGATTGCTCACTTGCGGAAAACCAAAAGGTGAAATAAGTCCAAGCATCCCAAGTTCTATCAGAAAGCTTCAAAGGGCGAATATCGTCATTGTCCAACCACACATCTTCTCCACGCACATTTTCAGCACCTTTTGCCTGGAGATGAGGAGCGGGAATACCCTCACGTACCCGCCGGATGAGATTGCTGGCCATCTTGCGAGACTGGAACTTTCGCACTTTTGAACGAGCCAGGAAAGAAAGTTATCTTGCTTGATATCAGTCAACAGAAGCCGAGAAGAAATGGAAACAATATATCGTCTTCCTGAGCACGACATCTTCAGCCTCCTCTTATCGCGACCCATTCTTGACTCCATCCTAGCTACACATCTTCGCCTGGACTCGTCGCGCCGTGGCCTATCTCTTGGAGTTACAGGCCGTTAGCGGAACTCGAGGGCACTGAGACTCGAGATAGCTGCCACAGCAGGCCGACAATCCTCGTAGTGCAACCTTAATTTGACCTGTCAGGCCTTTGAGCCCCAATTATTGTCGAGCAAAGAACGACAGAAGGCCCGGATGGCTGCAGATCGGGGAGTCCACGCCTTTCAAAAACATGTGCTCTCGCGTAACGATCCACAAAGGGCAGGTGAAAGCCACGATAACGGGGGCTGCGTATGTTCAATCTCTGAAACACCCATCGGACTTGCACGCAATGGTCCCTTGGCAATCGGATGAAGCTCAAGAATGGGGCTTATATCACGTGTGCCTTACTTTCACTCCTTGCGAGTGGCGGGAAACAGCGGGGATGCCAATGCTCTGCAGCAAACGGCCAGGAACTCTCAGATAAGACTAGCTCTTCCTGTAGTCAGATCTGAGCATTATTTGTAACGGTGGCCGGCGAGACCCGATTTAGTGATACAGAAGCGGTCGAAGAATACTGGAGGCTGCCTACTGGGGAAGAGGGGAAAGAGGTAACGACATCGGGTTGATTGCTGCATCCTGCCGAAGGTGGAGTAGTGCGGAGTTACACTGTGCCGTCTTTGGGGATATCACTTCCACGTCTGTCGAAATATATAGGTGGTACTGCTGTAAAGGCTCCTGTGAGCAGCGATACACCAAAATACGCAGTGTGCAATAGAAGACAGATACCGAGAACGACAGTTGAACATCAGGCGCAAAGAGTGGGGTAACAATGACAACTACCACAATGGCTTCTTCTACCTCGAAGCTGGAATTGCGGACGGCATATGGCCCTGTCTTCAGGGATGTGCTTAACACGCCTCCTCGGGACTGTACTGCAGAGGAGATCCCAATCATTGATTTATCGCCGCTGTACTCAGCCAAGCTGGAAGATCGCAAGCAACTTGCACAAGAAATCAGAGCATCAGCAGTAAACACTGGCTTCTTTTACATCAAGAACCATGGAATAGCGCCCGAGACCATTGCTGCGGCCAAAAAGCAGCTTCTGGCGTCAGTACCTGGCCGGAATGACACTGGACATGAGCTAATGTGCGTAGATTTTTCAAGCAATCCACGGAGGAGAAGATGAAGGTTAGCCAAGACTTCTCAAAGTATTTCAATGGCTATAAGGGTCCAAGATCCACGAACATCAGCCCCTCGGAAAGTGTAGACATCAAAGAAAGTGTACGTAGTTTGTTTTCTCTTGTCAAAATAAGAGCTGACTGGTTTGTCAGCTTGGCTGGAGATACTCTCCACAGTATGATCCAGATCCAAAGGACTTGAATGCGATCCCAGAGGAAGTCAAACCATGGATTCGGGGCGAAGATTTCATCTGGGAAGGAACCTCTCAGTTACCTGGATTTAAGGATGAGGTCCTCGGGTATTGGGCCTCCTGCTTGACCTTGGCTCGGAAGCTAGTGAAAGTCTTTGCTCTGTCCCTTGATCTTGATGAGGATTATTTCGACAGCAGAACAACTTTTCCAGGAGCAGATGGTGTCTTCAACTATTATCCAGTTACCACCGATGAAGAAACAGCCAAAAATGCCGTCGGACTAGGGAGCCACACTGACCTTCAGCTCTTCACACTCCTCTGGCAGGATATGATTGGAGGCCTTCAGGTCTTGAACCGGGATGGACAGTGGATAAAAGCAACTCCAGTTGAAGGAACGATCGTCGTGAATATCGGAGATTTCATGATGAGGCTTTGCAACGACACATATAAGAGTACAGTCCACAGAGTGTACAATCGCTCCAAAGCTGAGAGAGTTTCAATGCCATTCTTTTTCGGTTAGTGAACAATATTCGTTGGCTTTGGAGTTGTCTCTAACCATCTGATAGGCCTTAATTTCAATTGTGTCGAAGGAGTTGTACCTTCATGCACATCTGAAACAAACCCACCCAAGTACGAGCCAATATCATGCGGAGACTGTAAGTGAAATAGAAATCTTTCGACGGAGAGTGCTAACTGTAGAGCAGGGTGTCAGCTGAGATTCAAGCTTGAGAATGATGAGATGAAGAAGAGGTTGGCTCAGGCACCAAGCGCTGTTATTGTTGCGGCTTAATTGAAATATATTCCAAGTGCTTTTAAACAAGAGGGCTTTCATTCTTGTCTTCGTAATTCTCATGTCGTTTCTCATGCCACTACTCCCAAGTGCAAATAAAAGTATAGGGTGTTTTCGGCGTAACTCTTGCTGCCACATAGTCACAAATTCCAATAACCAACTTGCAGCAGCACCCTTTCACCGTCCCAGCGTATCACAAATGTGAGAACATCTCATCATGATCCCCGCACTAGATGACATGCTGCACCAGCTCCAGCAAATCAAAGAAGGTTTCTCTTTCCATGTCGACCTTTCCAAATCCAAACCCAACAACCACTGTTCTCGTCTCCTCCGGGTTCTTTGTAGCAATTGTACTAGCAATTTGGCTTGCGTAGAGGTGCCCGATCGTTTCCCGCTGATCGCCACCAGCGCCAAGGAGTGTCTTCGGTGTCAGATGTCCCAAAGGAAGCATGTCTGAATTCTCCGATGGCAGCGCGGTGTCAAAGGACGTTGGGGAGGCGGATGATAACGGGACTTGAATCTGAGCATCAAGTATTAGCTTCAATCGAGTAAAGATATCACACACTTACCCATTGAGAGAGTCGGCCTCCTTGAGAGATTGTGAACATGATTTTGTCAGCGAAATAGAGGCATTGCACATCTGTTTCAACTCCGTTGACTAAGCCAGCAGCTTGTTTACTTTTCACGGGGAACGGAGCATTCTCAGTCCCTGCGCTTATATTCAAGTCAGCAAAGGGAACTGGTACGGTTGAGTTCGACATGGTGAAGAAGAAGAGGTTTTGTTGCGTCGACGGACGGTTAGCGTGCACAAGGCTGAGCCAATACAGGCAAGAAGGGAAGGCCATCATCCAGCCTCGCGTACAGTATTGAAGCACATGCTGTACACGCTGACCGCCTTCAACTGTAAGTTCTGCCACATGCTCCACAAAAATTATTGCGGGCAAATCTTCGACATCTAAGGAAAAGTTCGACGCTTTATTCAAGATGTATTAATCTCCAATATGCCTCCCAAATTTGTGCCCCGGCAGCGAAAGCACAAGGTCCTTGCACGGCAGAAACAGCACAAGACATCTTCGGATGCGCAGGTCGACTCCAATGCCGTGGAGCATTTGCCCGCTGCAAAGGCAGATCTCGAAGACAAGAAAAGACGCATGAAGGAGGAGTTGAGAAATGATGGAGTCAAAGTTACCGGAAAGAAGGCAAAGCGACTGGAGAAATATATCGAGACGAAGCTGAAGAAAGATGAGAACCGAGAGCTCATCGCCCAACTCGCGAATTCCAAAATCGACACCAGTCTCTACCAGAGCAGCAAGAAATTGGGACAAGGGCGAGAAACCAAGAGGGATCGGCTCAGCAGAGCTTTAAAGGATAGCCGTGCTGGAATTGATCTTGATGGAGATAATGAGGAGATTCTGTTCGAGAAGAGGACCGTGAGGGAAGTCGAGGAGCGAAACTCGGAAGACGACGAGGAGACCGAGCAGGAGTCTCGAGGCTTATTCCAAGTACAGACTCCAGCCGCACAAATCCAAGGCCCAATCGTGAGCCTAGGTGCCGGTTTGAAAAGACCCCTGGATATCGATGAAGAGGGCAATCCAGTGCTGAAAAAGCGGAAACGAAGAGGCGGAGTAAAGTCCAAGCTGTCGTTCAAACATGAAGCCCCAGAAGAGCCCGAGTGGGAGGGGTTCAGCTCGGCCTCTGAAATGGACAGTAATACTGATGAGGATGAGATCACTTCTATTCATGGGTATGATGACATTTCAGATGCTTCGGATAATGAGCAAGAAGAGGGGTCATTGAGTTCTGCTGTAGAGTCTGAAGGGAGCGAGGAGGAAACAGAGGAGAGCGAGAGCGATTCCTCCTCCGATGACAGCGATGATGAGGGAGCTTCGTCCCCGAAACCTCAAAGATCCTCTGCATTTAAAGCCTGGGCAAACCAGCAACTTAATGAAGCTCTTGGCTACCAGTCAGTGTCAAATGTTGCCAACGCTACAGAAACCCCGAAAATCGAAGGATTTGTACCTCGAGAGCCAGAACTAGATCCACTTCCTGCTGAATTGCAGCCAACTACCAATGTAACTAGGAAAGCGTTCAGTGTTGCGGTAGAAAGAACAACGGCCATCCAGGATGTGCGTCTGAAGCTTCCAGTTGTGGCTGAAGAACAAAAGATTATGGAAGCGATTCATGACAACAACCTTGTAGTTGTGTACGGAGCAACAGGATCTGGAAAGACGACTCAGGTCCCTCAATTTCTCTACGAAGCAGGGTATGGTTCCTCTGATTCTCCAACTCCGGGAATGATTGGAGTTACTCAACCTCGTCGAGTGGCAGCTGTCAGTATGGCCAAACGTGTAGGTGATGAAATGGGAAACCATGGCAAGCGAGTTGCATATCAAATTCGATTTGAAGGGACAGTCTCGCCCCAAACGGCCATCAAGTTCATGACTGATGGTGTGCTACTTCGCGAAGTTGCCCAAGATATCGCTCTCCGAAAGTACTCTGCTATCATCATTGACGAGGCCCATGAGAGAAGTGTCAATACCGACATCCTGGTCGGTATGTTAAGCAGAGTCGTCAAATTGCGGGAAGAAATGGCAGATGAGGATCCTTCAATCAAGCCACTGAAGCTCATAATCATGTCAGCAACACTGAGAATTACAGACTTCACCCAAAACAAAACCCTCTTCTCTACTCCGCCACCTGTTCTTCAAGCTGAAGGGAGACAGTACCCAGTTACGAATCACTTTGCGCGAAAGACACATCACGATTATGTCGAAGAGGCTTTTCGAAAGATTAGCAAAGGTCACAAGAAACTGCCTCCTGGTGGATTCCTTGTGTTCCTCACAGGTCAGAACGAAATCACACAGCTCAGCAAGAGGTTGAAGGAAGCTTTTCAGATTGGTCACAGCGCATCAGGCCCTCAAGTAAGAATATCAGGTACAGATGCCCTACTGAGACCGAAGATATTGATTTCGGTGATAATGTGGACGAGGACGGTGGAGATGATTATGATGACGGAGACGATGATGATGTCGATATAAATCTCGAAGATAATGAGTTCGATGTTGAAGAAGAGGGGGAGACAGGGCCTGCAAAAATGCACGTCTTGCCCCTATACTCACTGTTACCTACTCGAGAACAGCTGAGGGTTTTCGAACCTCCACCAGATGGATCACGGCTCGTGATTCTTGCAACCAACGTTGCAGAAACGAGTTTGACGATACCCGGTATCCGCTATGTCTTTGACTGCGGAAGATCCAAAGAACGAACATATGATCGAACTACTGGTGTCCAGAGTTTCCAGGTGGGATGGATCAGCAAAGCCAGTGCAAGTCAGCGAGCTGGTCGAGCAGGACGTACAGGACCTGGCCATTGCTATCGCATGTACTCGTCGGCTGTGTATGAGCGAGACTTTGAAGAATTTGCAGAGCCTGAAATATTGCGCATGCCAATTGAAGGTGTGGTACTACAGCTGAAGGCCATGAACCTTCAACACGTTGTAAACTTCCCGTTCCCTACTCCTCCTGACCGCCAAAGTCTTGCGAGCTCTGAGAAGTTGCTCACATATCTATCGGCAATATCACCCACTGGTCAAATCACACCGACTGGCTCGACAATGTCAATATTCCCCTTATCTCCTCGGTTCGCTCGAATATTACTTGTGGGCCATCTTCATGGCTGCCTGCCTTACACAATTGCACTTGTTGCTGGTTTATCAGCAGCAGATATTTTTATCCCAGAGAACCAGGCCATTCCTGCCGCAATTCCAAGAGAAGAAGACACTTATCTCACTACAGCTGAGAAAATTGAGGAAGATGCCCGAGCAAGTATCAGGCGCCAGTACAACAAGGTGCAGAAAGATTTCTGCTTTCTCGATGACAAGGCAGATGCGATCAAATTGTTGCAAGTTGTTGGGGAATTTGCACATGAGCCTACTGAGATCTGGTGCCAGACCCATTTTGTACGATATAAGGTCTTAAAGGAGATATCGCAACTGCGGAAGCAAATCACAGATCTCCTGCGAACAAACATTGCGGCTTTTGCGGCATTGCAATATCAGGAAAAGCTCGATCCGCCTTCGGCCAAGCAGGTCAAGGCTTTAAAGCAGATGGCAGCCGCGGGGTTCATTGATCATGTCGCAATAAGAGCAGATATGTCCCCAAATCCACCAGACGTCAGACGCAAGCCTACTCGAGCGATTGATGTGCCATACTTGACCCTTTTCCCTTCGCATAACAAGGGAGAAGAAGATGGAAAGGCAGTCTACATTCATCCTGCATCGCCACTTGCGCACATCAGTCCTCAAGAATGCCCAGAGTATATAGTCTACTCATACCTCCAAAAACCAGCACCATCGCCTGCAACGCCAGATAAAATCCCCAGAACAAGAATGCACTCCTTGACTGACATTACTGGAGGCCAGCTTGCCGCGCTAGCAAAGGGAACACCACTCATCCACTACGGGAAGCCAATAAAAGAGGTCATGCCCAAGACAAGGGGGGAGGGAAACCCAAATGAGCGGGAATGTTGGGTGATACCTTATTTAAGAGCAGAGGCTACAGGAGGAGTTGGTTGGGCACTACCTGCACGGAAAGTTACGCAAAAGAAGATAGCCGGTCGAGGATGGGTTGTAGAATAGGCTACAAACCACCATTTATACCATATTCAACGACAGGGACCTTCAAATCTTTCACTAATGCCCTCGTGATTTTACTGTGATGGTTGGTCGCAAGACTTAGAGTGGAGTCTCGAAGACGGATCTCCGATCCGAAGACGCACGAGATAGGTTGTTCTGCCCCGCCAAACACTCTGACCTTCACCCCACCTTGAACCTCAGAGTTGGGATCAATTCCATAGCTCATATCTTCTACCATGTAGTCTACCTGAGATTTTGAACCCGATTTCTATCACACGTAAACAATCCAGCAATTATGACGCTCTTCCCTGGCGTAGCCTTAGTGACCGGTGCAGCATCAGGTAGGTGATACCCTAGATATCCATCCCATCTCCCTCGCTTCACCCACCCATCTCATCTCATATTATCTCATCTCGTGCCCACGCCACGAAGCCGCAAGGAAATATTCATCTTCTAACGTCTCTGCAGGAATCGGGCGCGCCACAGCCGTCTCGTTCGCCCTAGAAGGCTGTCAGCGCATCGCCATCTGCGACCGGAATGTCGAGGGCTTGCTCGAGACGGAGAAGTGCATGAAGGAGGTGTCGGCGCACGCCGAGATCCTCCGCATCCAGGTCGACATGCTGGAGGAGGAGCAGATCGAGATGATGGTGCACGAGGCCGTGACGAAATGGGGACGGGTGGACTATGCTGTCAATGCTGCTGGTAAAGAGCCCCTCGCTTGTATCCTATCCTATCCTATCCTAGGTACCTTGAATTAGCCCTCTGTTGGGTGAACTTGGGCCAGTCGGCGTGATAGGGATGAGTGCTGACTGGGGTTGACCATTCTCACAGGCGTCATTGGCAACAATGATCGTAGCACCGGTACCTCAGCCCAGCAGTTCGACTTGATCAACAACATCAACTACCGCGGCGCCTGGCTCTCCTCGCGTGCCGAACTGGCCCAGATGCTGAAGCAGGACCCCCTGCCCAGCCATGACGGACGCGCCGGATCAAGGGGAAGTATTGTGAATATTGCGAGCCAGTTGGGCGTGGTATCCAGGCCGAACGCTCGTGAGTTTGCTTCTTGCCAGGGATGGGTGAGGGTAGATGGGTAAAGGATTTTTGGCTGACCAAGTGGGCTGGGACAGCTGCATATTGTGCCTCCAAAGCGGCAGTGATTTCAATGACCAAAAGCGACGCTATTGACGTGCGTTTCCAGACCCTTTCCCCGATGGAAATCTATCCTAACAGCAAGCAGTATTCCAAAGACAACATCAGAGTAAACTGCGTCTGTCCCGGCGTCATTGCGTGAGTTCCACATCCCACCCACCCCTCACTACATTACACATGCAACAATCGCCTTCCTCCAGTCGATAGCAGGTCACTAACTATCATTCCAGCACCCCAATGACACAGGGCGATGCCGAGTTTGCAGCAGCGCTCGTCCCCGCCATCGCCATCGCGCCGATGAACCGCATGGGCACCGCGCAGGAGATCGCAGATGCGTGTTTGTTTCTCTGCAGCACGAAGGCAAGTTTCGTGCAGGGACATGCTTTGGTACGTTCATCCCTGGAGGGAAGGAGAGGCGGAAGGAACTTCACGTGTAGACCATTTTTTTTGCTTGCTGACTGACTGACTGTTGTGCGTGCAGGTCGTCGATGGCGGATATACGATCAACTGAAATATTTCGAGCTTGTAATCGCAAATGATACCACTGAATGCATCTTTCCCCCCTTTTCTGCATCGTTCCTCTGTTCTGTGTCTAGTTCCGAAAACAACCTCTCGTGCTTTGACTCCCTGTACATTACCTCATGGCGTGGGGGAATCTTTATGGAACCGTTGTTTGCAACGTATCGAGCAGATGCAGAATTGAAACTTGGCTCATTTGGGAAGCTGTTGTATGACTTGAGACACTGCCAAGTCTCGATGATAGGTAGAAGGGATGTAGCCTACATCGAAGCCGAGGAGATGAGATTGACATATGAAAAGTGAACCCAGTGCCTCGTAATGAGTGACAAGCGTCGGAAAAAGTCAGGTTCAAGAACCATGTTATAATTCGAATCTGTTCTTCTCTTTTCCTCCCTGCATCATCTCTGTAGATGATGAGGTAGTCGTTTTGTCCAAATATACAATTACAAATACAAACACAGATATACACGATGACAACGGCCATATCTACCATCCCGTTCCGCCTTTCATTCCTCGTATCAGGATAGTCATTTCTTATCATCCTCTTGCTCTATTCCGTTCCATCCAATCCAAAGCTTACCGGTTTAGCAACCGAGCTCTCCAAACGCCAGCGAAAAACAAACACCAAGTCAGGCCACTTCCCTGGCGCAGACCAACAAGCAACAAATAATGTAGCACTTGATATAAACACCAGTGGAGCAAGCGCTCAACCCAAATCTAATCCCAGTCCGCACCTTCCCAGTAGCCCAAACTCCTTTCTGGTCGGCCCCGACGAGCAAAATATCGCACGTGATCAGCACAACCACCCAAATGTCGTGGTCAATTCCCGACCCCGAGCCCAAATGATTAAGCCATACCTTCCAAGCTCCTTTTTCCATCCTTCTCCCTCGCTTCTGTCACAAACTTCCGCCACGTATTGGTCACAACCAAGTACTTGATACTCCGCTCCGCTACCTCGAAAACACACTCGATATCGCAGTCGAGCTCCCCATCCCCGCCGCCGCCGCCCTGTACATTTAGTTCTTCACAACTAGTGTTTCGACGCATCTCATTTAGCTCACCCACGTAATCATGATCGTTGCCATCCTCACTGTTGTTTATTGTGCTCGGTGTGGCCGGGAAGATCGATGTGACGGGAGTGAGAGGGTATTGATATGTACTATCGATGAATCCCCAATTGCCGCCTTTCATGGGGCTGAGTGGGACGTCGGCAGCGGAAACATTTGCGAAAGGGGATATCTTGTCGCGTTGCTCCTGGTCGGTTTCTTCCCATTCCCATCCAGCCTTTCCGCTGCCGACTTGTTTGATACCTCCGTTTCCACTCACATCAATACCGACGCTAGAGGCGAAGATGCGATCCAATCTTTCTCTCACGCTCCCGTCGACGTTAATAGGAAATTCAGCAGTCCGTTCGCTGACTGATTGGATGTAAATATCTCTTGCCTGTGCCCACAACTGCTCCTTCGTCGTTCCCACGATCTTAGCCTGCGCCCGGAAGTTGCGCACAGCGATGAGGAAAATGATGCTCTCAGCTGTGAAATCCTTGGTAGCTGCGAAAGTGAGTAACGGACCTGGATCCAGGTTAAGAGCTTTCTCAAGCGCAGAAAGCGTGTACATTTGTGCGTCTGCGTGATAACTAGTGTTGCTCGTTGACGGAGGAGCTGGGTGAATCGTTCCAGAGCGAGAGCTTGAATCTTTGGCTGTCGTCGTGTCCCATTTCTCTCGTTCAGTGTTCGCGGTTGAGAGACTGTTGAGAAGAGAAAGGGTGCGGGAGGAGAGACGCAAGGTGCGTTGGTGTTCGTAGATAGGAACGAAGATGGTCACAGCTTGCATTACTACGATACCTGGTGCAAGCCTAATGCATTGGGTGAGCAAGGATGTATGAGGCGTAGGGCAGGAGCAAGACTTACCACATCGGTGGTACCCACCACTTGTTGACAGGCTTGAAAGCTGGTGAGAATACAGCCGAGAGCCAGAGTGGTGCGCCAGGGAAACTGGACGGCAAGTTAGAGGATGAAAGATCGCGATCATGGAGTTATATACCCAGCTATTACACTGCACATCACCTGAAAGCGCCAGAAATGAGTATCTCTCACGTTCCTAAGACTGTAGAGGAGGTATGGACCGTAGATACAGCAGAAGAATACCTGCCATATCGCAGAGGGAACCCTGAAGTCGATCAGCACGTACACTAAAAAAAATCGCAGAAGCAACAAACCATTCGAGACCCTTACGGCATTGTGCCTGTCCCTTAGCATGCGTCAACTTTCCCCAATGTCCCTGCAATTTCATATTCGTTCCATATATGACTGCAGTGACCACAAGTTGGATGAACATCCCGATACCTATACAAAGATAGGTCTTGTTGAGTTGCGTCAGACCTTTCCACCTTGCCCACAAGCCTTTCACATTGAACTTTCTTGCCCTAGGATCTCTCGTCACACTCCTCCCTCCATCAAGCAACTTCCTCTGCTGCATAGAGATACTGAGCAACTGTGAGAGGTTGGCCTGGGAAAACGCAATCCCAAATGGTAGGTAGATGCTCATAATCCAGAACTCTCCTGAGCAGGGGAAGTGTCCATTTGTCGTGTAGGCTAGCAAGATCTTGACCAGATAGACATGGAGAAAGCTGATGGCTGTTATGGCGAGGGGAATATTTCGCATCTTGAGGTATGGAACGTTGCGATGGATGTACAGCCATATCACGCCGGAGTAGAGGACCACGGTCCACACGATAGCAAACGAGGCGTAGGACTTCCCCAAGGCATCCCAATTCACCAAGTCTCCCCAGTTGCGGCCGAGGGGATTGAGAAGCCCCATTGTCTTAATGTTGGCGTACGAGCCTCGGACTGCACAGGATCGTCGTCTCCGTCACAACGTGGAGAACCGTGGAGAGGACGGGGAGGTCGAAGGGATCGACGGAGTAACACCATCCTTATACAGTAGCACATGCACTACCTCGTGCCGGTGGGGCTTGTTCTTCTTCAGCAGCTTCCGTCTTGACGGGGTTTCCCATGAGATGCTTGACCCCAAAAGCCAGTCCCGCCAATCAGAGGCGTCTGAGTGGACAGGGAAGAGTGCCGGAAGTTTGGGAGGCAGGTCGTCAGCAGCGATGGCAGCTTGATTGTTGCCGTGGCGGCAGCGAACCAATGTGCGCCCTCGAAAGCAGCCTCACACTTGCTTGGTCTGGATAAGATCATCATCCCAATGCATAGACGGAAGGATTTTCCAAGATTGCTCGATCGGACTCCAAAAAGCAGAGTCGATAATTGGTACGGGGCCGTAGCGAGGGACGCGGAGAGGAGCCGGCAAAGGCTAAATGGGGGTCCAAGCCCCTAGTTGACGTGAGATCTGAAGTCTAGACAGTGTCGATTTAGCTACTTGTGGAGACATCTGGGAGGATTTCTGTTTGCTCTCGGATGAAACATGAAGCTAAGGTCGACATGAGATGCTTGTGTGCCTGAAGGAGAGCACGGGGGTGGGGGTGGGAGTGAGACAAGATGAATTCTGAGCGAGTGAGTGAGATTATGATGCATCGGCAGGATGCTCGGCACCGTGCCATGCAGACAGGCGTGGTCTGGCAGTCCGGTGCATGAGAGACACTCCTTTTGCCGGTATGAGGCTGCAAGGAGCGATGGCACGATGGAGCCCGGCGGGCAGGGCAGGACGCAAGGACGCAGAGAGCGAGTGCAAAGAAGGAAAAGGAAAGGCAAGGGAGGAAGGTGGATTGTTGCAGGTCAAGGTCGATGACATGCCTCTGACACAGTCCTCGTCCAGATGCAGGCCAAGGTTGAGACGACCAAGACTGGAGCGGACTGGGCTGGAGTGGGAATGAGCATGGACATGACCATGACCGGGATGAGGGGCGAGCACGGGAGGAGAAGCGATGGGATGAGATGAGATGAGAAGCGATGGGATGGAAGAATGGAAGAATGGAAGAGGAAGCCCTGAAGGAATGAAAGCATGGAACCAAGCGAGCGAGCGAGCACCCGGATCGGATGAACTTTCGCCGACGGGATATTGCATCACGTGAGTATACTCTCCTCTCTCACGCTCCTCCTTGTGTTTTGTCACGTGTTTGAGGCGACATCAATGTCAGGTACCGTACCTTTTTGAATGGCCCCTTCTGTAAGGTCCCTGGCCTTAGCTAAGTCACATCCCAACAGGAAAGTTAAACAACCTGTCTGAGGTACTCTGCCATTCTCATCGCACCAGCAGCTGGCATGAGAGACAAATTGTGACCGCCAACGGCGGGAATATGGAGAAGGAGGAGAAGAAGAAGAAGAAGCAAGTGATATTGACTGACGATGATGATGATTATGACAAAGAAAAAGGAAAAGAAGGGGTCGCAGCGCCTGCAGATAAGGGTCCAACCACGCTTCCCAACGACCCACGTTATTGAAGATATACTTGTTTTTGCCGACGTTCTGGAAGGCGGGGTACGATAGGCGGGAATGATAGGTCACTCTGCGGTCGGAGACTGGCCATGACAGGACAACACGACATCAGGGAGCTCCGTGCGCGACAAGACTGCATGCACCTGAAGATACTGTACGGCATTGCATCTTTTCTTTTCTCACGGCCGAGGAAAGGGGGGCTGCCATTGGCACGCCGAGGCAGGTGAGAGCACCGTGCCCGAGGAAAGTGTGGTGTGCTCGGACATCTGAAAGACACGACCAGCATAGTACATACTCCGTACTGTCCCATACTACACTCCCCCGCCGTAGACTTCCCTCACCTGCACACAATCTCGCGGTCGAGGAGATATACTTTCTTTTTTTAGACGCGGGAGGCGTCTGGCCAACGGAAAACTGGACTCATCTGGCGCCGTAGACGGAGGGACCTGTCTTGTCCTCAGCTCGTGTCTCCCTCCTCGCCACGACGAGCGAGTCGTGCAGGATTTCCCACACGCACCCCTTTGCGACTTCTGAGAGATGCACGCACGGCGGCCGATGGCTCTGCTGTCACCGTCGTGGTGAGGATATACTCGGTGGTCCGATGATCGTCGTCCCCAGCAGATCTGTCTCGGGCGGGTGTGCGAGCGAGAGCGAACTTAGCGAAGGTCGAGTCCGTCCCTATACGAGAAGATGAAGAGTGCCGCATTCCAAATGAATGCCCAAAGGAGTCTTTGTGGCCGTTGCATGCAGCAGCAACCGCAGCGCATCAGCTGTTGATGAACGCCTCTGCACCGGGGTCGCACGAGGTCGGCTCGCTGTCCCCTGGCGACGGGAGCATCGCGTGCCTGGCTCTGGCCCGTTCGCCCAACGGGGACGTATCAGATAGAGCCGCATCCCAGTCGTCCTGCCGCATCCCCGTCGCTGGTGTCCTCGATGACAGGTTCGACGGGTGCGTTGAAGCTTTTGATAGCCAGGGTCCCAGTCCGCAAGAACAGGATGCAGAGCAGATCGAGCTGGTTGCTCCGTTGCAACCCCTCCCCTCGCTAGGAGGCAAGAGAGCATCCAGAGGATATGAAGCGGCGAAGTCGCCCTTCTCCCGAGCTGGACTTCTCCCGTGTTGTTTCTTTCGGTTCCAGAACATCGTATATCGTGCTTCGGTGAGTATCATTATGACAAGATGATCTTTTCTCAGGGACAGCATTGTTGCTGGCTGGCGATTGCCCTGCTGGTTGCCTGCGTCAGTGCCAATGTCAACCTGCTCGATGTGCTTTCCAAGACGCCAGAGCTCAGCACATTCTACGGCTATGTGAATGCCTCCAACCTCACCACCTTCCTCTCGGCCGCCAACGACTTTACCTTTCTCGCTCCGAGCAATGACGCGATTGCAACGTATGTGAAAGCTCATCCCAACGTCTTGACCAAGGACGTCATCGTGGCCACAGTGCAATATTCTCTTCTTCGAGGCATCTACCCGAGTCTCTCTTTTACCAAGACCTCACAGTTCGTCTCGACCAATCTCGTCAACACGACTTACGCCAATGTCACTGGTGGACAGGCGGTGGAGCTCGTTTTGAGCAGCAGTGGAAATCCCCAGGTTGTCACCGGTAATCAGACCGCCAGCATCTCGACCTCAGCTGTATGTCATGTCGTCGAAGCACCATGGTTATGTGAGGATTCTAACGAGCCTAGTAGGATATCGTCTGCTTGGGCGGGTTGGTTCACGTTCTCAACACCCTGATTGAAGTTCCTGTTGCCGCCGTCATCGAGATATCCGAGATTCCTCTTGAATACTTCGTCGCCATCTTGAACAATGGGGGCTACCTCAGCGCCGCCAATACCGGCTACGTCAGTGAGGTCCTGAACGAAGCAGACGTCACATACTTCATCCCCAACACGCCCAATGCACTCGCCAACTTCACAAGTCTCGCCAAAACAGCAAATGCATCCGAGCTGCAAGCCGTGTTCCAGTATCACTTCGTCCCCGGCAAGGTAGCGTATAGCTCGCTGTTGAAGACCGGGATGAGCTTGAAGACTGCGCAGGGGAGCAGTATTTCAATCACGGTGCAGGAAGGCGAAATATATGCGAATTCCGCAAGGGTGATCGCGTCCGACTACCTGGTCGCAAACGGGGTGGTGCATGTCATTGATAAGTGAGTTGATTCTTGCCCATTCCAGTCGACACAGCTAACAACAGTCCAGCTTCCTCGACCGCTTCAATACATCTGGACCCCCAGCGCCAACAACCACGGTCACTGCCACCTCATCTTCAGCTCCCAGCGCAACACCGGCAGCCACCAGCACCAACACGGCTTCAGTAACACCCTCTGCGGGTGCCAAGGCCGGCTCGCACACCTCCACCACGACCATCGGCATCGCAGTCGGGGTATCCATCGCCGGTGTAGGCATCATCGCAGCCAGCATCTGGTTCCTCCTCCGCAGCCGCAAGCAGAAGAAAGAGTCCAGCAAGATCTGGGACCAAGGCATCTCCAACTCGGGCAAGTTCTACGTGACCCGCGGACAGGTGAAGAGGCAGGAGGATCCGGGACTGGGGCTACAGAGCACAGGGATGCACGAGGTGGGGAGTCTGAAGAGCTACGGCGAGAGCTCGACGAGGCCGCAGAGCTAGGATAATTTAAATGGTCACTCGCTGCTCAGATTGAGGTCTGGATTTTGCACGCGCTTTTGTTTACCCAGGCGTTAGTCAGGTCATCGTATACGAGGTATCGGCGTTGTGCGTACATGGGAAGGAATACATAAGAGATGGTCGCTCCCTTTAGAATACGAAGTAATCCTAGTCACTTCTGTAGAATGGAATCAAATGCAGTTCTAGCTAGACTCGCTTGTTCTCTCAACCTTGCCTACCTTGCCTACCTACCTTACCTACCTTACCCTTCAAGATCGTGGCATATAAGACAAGTACATCAACACGTTAGCATTGGTGCAGCTGGTCTGTCGTACCTTAGGTAAGTTGCAAGCACACCTCACGGCCAAGTTCAGGAGGTCTCGCTTGTGGAAATACAGTATTATTTCAGAGGCAATGGAATGGAATGGAACTTAGTACCAACTGCCAACTAAGCTACCGTAAGGTACCTATTCAAATCCAGCTACCATCCCTCCCCCCTCTCTCCCCAGCCCTCTTCGAACTTCGAGCTTAGAGGTGGTCATAATGCACGGCTTCACAACTCCAGAAGCCACAATCCAAGCAAATGCATGGAAGTCACGAATCGAAGCTCACCTCACTCACCACTCACCATGCAGTGCAGTGCGACTGAACTAGATCTTGCGCGGCGCAATCGAAGCGAAGCGAAGTGAGGCTTGTTAGGTAGCGTATTTAGTTGCCCGTAGTTAATAGGCACATCCAGTGCATTCACCATGCCACCCACCAACATGTATTGCATGTGAGCCGTCCGTTTCAGAACCGATCCAGCACGCAGGTCGAGATGCGCCATCCGAGCCGAGTTGGCTTACTGTAGTTAGTGATGGTGATGATGATGATGATGACGATGATGATATGGGGTCCGTGAATTGTAGATCAGAATGAGGATAGGGGGTAGGATATGTAGTGAACCACTTTTCCTTTTGGCCAGCTTGTTTGTGTCTAGGACGCGACTGAGACTATGGGCAGAAAGGAGGGCTAGAGCAGGACAAGACAGGAGGGGAGGGGAGAGGAGGGAAGAGTCAACGTTTGCGAGACATAGAGGAGGATGCTTGGTTTGAGAGAAACGCGGAACTGAGCTTAGAGACATAGTAGTAGTAGTGCTCGGCCTGTCATACTTAAAAAAAAAAAACAAGGTAACTTTCCCGCCCTTCCCGTCGCAGGAAAAGATGAGAAAAAGAAAACCTCCCCTCTCACTTCCCAAAATTCTCTTCGATAGTCCCAACGACATCCGTGAATCCACCCATGATGTTGCTCACTCCATGTCCCTTGCCCATTGGCCCTGGATCATTGAGCCTCTCAACAAGCCGGTTTCTATCAACGCCGACCTCCACAATCGTCCCGCCCACATACTCGCTCTTCTGGACCAAATCTAGCATCACACTCGCAACCTGCTCTGTCGTAACCCATTCATCTTGCTCCTCATCTACCCACCCCCTCTTGTAATCATCCCAGATAGGGGTCTTGACAATTCCCGGGGCCACAGCCACAACGCGAACTATTTTCCATCTTAGCATAAGTTCTCGTGAACTGTGAATTCGAGAGTGCTAATTCATGTCTTGGCAGCCGACTGCTTTCGGCTCTTTCAAATACATGTCTAAACGCCTCACCTCGCCTCGCAAGGAGAAGGGTACTCAAAGGGCTGGTTGATACTTACTGTTGAGCATTGGTTCAAGAGGCGCCAATGAGCGTGTAAAGGAAGAGATCGCGGCTTTGGATGCGGCATACAGCGGGACAGGTAGGAAGGCGCCTTGAGCTGCGATGGAGGAGATAAGTAGAACGACACCGTGACCGTGGCCTTGGCGCTTGTAGGTGTCGATGGCCAGTTGGGTTGCACGGATAGGGTGGGTGATGTTTATGTCAAAGGATTTGTAAGAGTTGCTCTCCTCTGTATCAACGGTGTCTTTGAGACGCCAGAAGCTGGACCATGGCTATTCACTATGTCAGTGTCACCTTGGCACATCCAGACATTAAATTATATGTCTGGTAAGGAATGCGCCTACTGGTTCAAATACACCTGCACCTGGGCAAACAATATCCAGCGCTCCAAATTCACTCAGAGCAGTATCGAATGCAGCTTTCAATTGACTCCAGTCTGTCACATCGGTCTTCTTGAATACTACACGGGCTTTTCCCTCAGCCTTGTTGCTGTGTTCTTCCGCAAGCTTTTCGGCATCTGGAGTAAGAGCTTGGTCCGCAATCAACACATTGCAGGAATTTCGAAGAAGGAGCTTTGCAAATTCAAGACATATTCCAGAACCAGCACCAGTGACCAAGGCACTTTTTCCAAGGACGGGAAGGGCCATGCTTGAATAGAGAATAGAGGGTAACGGAGAGAATGTGGACAGAGAGGAAAGTAAGAACAGGAGCAAGGCTTGCTATCTATACAAACTTCGGACTGGTGGAAGTGTCTAATTTTTGTGCATTATTGGTGGAGGGGAGGAGCCCGTCTGCTCCCTTCGTGTGCCGCGCCGGACGATTCTTCAGCTCCCATGACGATCCACAAACAGTACATATCTCCAGCCGCAGCGCTATTATAGTATTGCAAAGGAAACACGAGCTGATTAGATTACTTCACCTTTTCGGGGCCTTTGCCAGAGATAGGCAGACACCTGCGAGGCTGTAGAGGGGTAGTCATTTGATGATTGGTGCGTCATGCGGGGTAACCTCCTCGAAATAGTAGAGTGCCGGGGTGACAAAGCCTGCCAAGAAAGAAGGCTTGGTTGGATTGAGGAACATTGAAAACAGAAAATGGATTGGACATTCCGGTGCCCAGAGACAACTTGACATATTTGATGTAGTCTGGCAACCTCCTTGCAGTCGTAGTTCAAAGATGTGATTTCAATCAAGGTTACTTGGAAACTGGGACGACAATCGAATGAAGACCATTTGGTATTGTGAAGTAGGACGGCACAGCTTAATTGGATTGCCGTGCGGGTGCAATCTTCTCTCAGACGGGCGTCGTTGCAGGATGCAGAAAGCACATGAATGCTTCGCTCTCACGCACTTCGGCGCTCCATTGTGAGGTCATGACCCTGATGCCACACACGAAATCTCGCCTCGCAAGCAGTTTAAGTGATCTACTATGGTAGTTCTTCCCCATCGGAAAGGTATACCTCAAATTCTTTTTGGTTTGCTTCGTTATCGAGTGCTACCTTGTGCTATGATTTGATTGGCACTCAAGTCGGGCTAATCGGACCAATTTTGCTCTTTCGACGCTTTGGCTTGCCTCCAGGAGTTCTCGGGCTTTTGTCGCTCTTATTGCCCTTCTTCTCCGGCACAATATCAGTTTTCAATGTAGGTGCTGCCGGTGCTACCTTTCCAGGCATTTGCAAGGGTTTCGCAATAGGAACTACGAGTCTGTTTGGCTCTTTTCTTCCTGTAGACGACAAATTGAATGCCCCAGGGGCGCCTGTGATGGGATTCTCGTCCATATATTCATCTCCATATTTGAGTGTGATATTCAACGTTTCTTCCAGAAGGCGGTTACTTTGATATGAACTACTGGTCGGTGCTCCACCAATTTTCTTTGGTCCTTGAAGAGCGTCTGGAAGGGGAGTATTTTCCTTGCTAGATTGGCCGAGTTGGGACTCGTGAGTTTTAGGTCGGTTCGCTTTCGATGGTGGCATATAAGTATGTCCAAGCGCAGGACTGAAATCTGGCAGCGCACTCGCAGTAGAGACAAACTTGCTCACAGAGGACAGAATTGACAGCTATACGCCGTCAGCTATTAGACCACGCACAGGTTCATCATCTTACCATTCGACTACCAAGAACATCTGCTACTGTAGGTGCCATATAGACATGTTCTCCAACAACGTAGTATGTATTGTGGACGGTGATTTCGTCTTCCTCGGGGGGTCTCTTCCTCCTGGTCTGCTTCCGAATCACCCATACCCCCGTACCAGTTCCAGGCGCGGTTTCGGCTGGTGCTTGGGCGACCATGAATTCCAAGCCTGCCATTGTCTTCAGAAACGTCTCCATAGCTTCGCGGGTTTGAACGACCTGGTGCATGGCTGGATTGTACATTGCCTGCGAGGTAATGATGGCATTGTTTGATGTTCGATCAAAGAACACCGATTCCGCGAAGTAGTGAAGCACTGAATTCGTATGTATGCCCTGCATCTCGGCCACCTTGTGCGGCGCCGACCACAGGATCTCATCGAGGGGTTCCTCGGAAGCCATATTGTCAACTGGCAACGCTGGTAGACACCGAGCCTGACTGGCAGATCTGGGCCTGTTGTGCCGTCTCGAGCTCTGTGAAAACAAGTCCAATCAGGGCTTCATGGCCTCTCGATTTAGCTTTCGTTGTTATTGAAGGGAGAGGACGAGAGAAAAGATGTGCAGTGAGGTTTCCCCTTTCCCTTCATGCAAAGTGATGCGGCGGGAAGTAAACAACGCGTGCTGGTGTACCTTTCACGTAGGTTAGGTAAGGTAAGGAAAGGTAGCGCGAAAGTGGATGTGATGCAGCCTCGGCAGCCTCTGTGCCGCAGCCTCAGTTTAAGGTTGGCACTAAAAGCGGGAGGCGAGGCTCTCTTGCACGTTTGGTTTCAAACTCGGCCTCGGCCCCTCATGAAGATCTCCATCCCTCCCCATGTCCCTTTCTCTCCGATGCATCGTCTTCACGGCAACATCATTACACTACAGATCAAAAGATTCCACTGTACAATCAGATCGCTACCTGTTTTGTTCGCTGCAGGAATTTCCGACTTCCGAGCTCACAACTCATAGCTTGTTTCCATTCTTCACCTCATGATGTCAGTATCAGACAACATGGCGGATGCAAGATCGACTCCCTGCAATCTCGAAGATCACCCAAAGGCTCCACAGACATCCCAGCTCCTTCTGCTTCCTCGAGAAATCCGAGACTTGATTCTCAGGCAGCTGTTGTTATCACCAACGGGTTTGATCAAGCTCGAACAGGTGAATCTGGAGCACTCCTCAGCAAATCCTTCTCGTTATGGTCGATTTGAGATTCATGCCACGAGAATTGTGGGAAGCAAGCCTGGCAAGCATGGGCGTGGAGGTGGATCAGCGCTTCGATATGCACGACTGAGGGAACTCAAGGCGAGAACCAGAATGGACCTTTCGCTACTCCAAGTCTGCTGGCAACTCTACTGCGAATGCGCCCCTATTATTTGGGGTCACAACAGACTTGATCTTGGGCGTCCAAAACTTGTAGGGAACCACTATCAAGGATGGGATGTCGGACCGCGATCCTACGTTCGACATATTGCACTGGAGTACCCAATTACTCGCGTACCACACTCTGAGCGGTTCCCTAGGCATTCATGGATGGTACCACTTACCGAGCTTTCATCTTGGGCACGGTACGACTCCTTAAAAAGCGTCAATTTGCACATTCTTCCGGGAGGGACATATGGCCTCCACGAAGATTACATATGGCTGAAGAAGAAAATGGTGTTATACAATGAGAATCGCACTGTCTACTTCGAAAAGGAAATTTATGACGTCTGGCTGCAAGAGCTTCGAAGAGCCAAAGCAGATCAATATCTTTCAACCCTTGACATCAAAATTATAGCAAAGACGGGATATAGCAACTTTACCCGTTCCATGCTTTTGCATCGCATGTACTTCGCATCTCTCGATCCAAACCTGCATTTTCGGGAGGTTAGTGAAGCGATAGGCCGGGAGGTATGGGTTGATGGAGATTTGTGCTACAACGATGGCAAGGAAATCAAAGTGCCATTTCCACAGTACTACGAAGCAAAGAAGCACTTATCGATGCCTTTGGAAATCACTATACCTCGCTACTTGGAATCAATTGGCGAACAGCGGGATGCTCTGGCGATGTCGTGGCCATGAAAGGAGGGAATGGCTCCATCTCTCGCCAGGTACAATGGTGTCTAGCACTTTTATGACTTCATTCGACTTCTGCTTATCACTCTACAAAGACTATCTATAAGGTTCAAGTTTATGTGATGAGCTCTTTCTTATGCATCTATCCCAAGTGCGGTTCTTCGCACCCTAGCAGATTATGGCTCGAAAATGAAGCTTCATGATGTCCAGAGCACGCTCTACAGTGACCACAGTATACTTGTAGATTCGCTCTCTAATCAGTGTCAGATTGCGATGATATAGTCCTCGTGCTCTATAAGCAACCAAATTTACTATACCAAGACTCTAGACGTCGCCATTCGTTCGTCAAGACCAACCCAGTGTTAGTACCGAGAAGGCTCTGATCACGTGTTCCCCAGATTTCGCTATCCTAGTACCTTATCTTCAGGTACCTTAGGTTGACACCCAGGATTTCCTCGTCATCAGCCTTCTCCCCTCACAAAAACCCCAAAAAATCTTACTCCAAACCACCCCCACCGTAACCCGCAACGTACCTCCCCTGAACTGTTCGTTCACTATGGATCTCCTCTCCTCAATCCGCAAATCTGGCTCACGCGGTGGCGTCAATTTTTCGTGGGATGAAGTCTCAACTTCACAGCATCGTGAAAACTACCTTGGTCATTCGCTCATGGCACCTGTCGGGCGTTGGCAGAAGGGCAGGGACTTAAACTGGTATGCGAAAGGCGATGACAAAGATGGCGTTGATGGGGAAACAGCAGAGGAGAAAAGGATTCGGGAGAGGAAGGAGGAGATTCGGCGGATCAAGGAAGCTGAGGAGGATGCATTGGCCATGGCACTAGGTCTCCCCGTGGCAGATCGCGGTGCTTCAGGGATCAATGCCATTTCGGTTGGAGAGGTGAATCGGGTTGTCAAGGAAGTGGGCGTGGGCGAGGAGGGAGGCATTGATACCGCCGGGAAGGGGAAGGGATTCGGAGACTTCGTAGGGAAGGTGGTCGGTGCCGAAGCCAGTGAGTTTGTGATGGCACAAGAGGGCGGTATCGTTGGGAGGAGTGCGAAGAAGGCGGACAAGAGGGAGCAGAGGGAGCAGAGGAGTCGCAGTCGAGAGCGGAGGCACAGGCGGCATCGACATCGCTCACGCAGTGGAGAGAGACGCAGACACAGGTCGAGAAGTGGCGAACGCGACACGCATCGACGCCGGCACGAAGACCGCGAGGACAGGTGGCCACGAAGCCGCAGTGCTGAGAGGAGAGATCGCAGATACCGAAGCAGGAGCCCCGACAGACGAGGCAGGTCAGGACGAGAGGAACGTGTCGGACGAACTGAAAACACTCGACGCAGTCGTTCGCCTGCTAGAGACGGTAAAGATGGAAGGAGAGAACGAAATCCAGAACGCCGTTGACGCTGCACGGCTTATGACTCTTGTGATTAGCATGGCGTTGGGGATTTTAAGGGATCTTAAAGACAGGCATCAGAGAATAATCATGATTTTAGAGCTCTTACAGAAGCTCCCAAAGTTCTATAATATGCATTGTGACTCGACATTCCAATCTGGGACTTACCGATAGAAGTAGGTACGTCTGGCGCGTTTCGTCATTATCGCCATCATTATTCTTAACTCCGAGCTGTGCCTATTGTCAGACTCGAGTCAACAAACATTTGGGCACCCGCAATATCCATAGCTGCCTACAGTTTGGTGGCACAAAACCTCTCCTTTAAACTTTACACCAATCATTTTGTGGGAGAGGGAGATTTCCAACGTTCGTCCTGTTCTTTTTGCTTCCCTAAGTTACCTTACGTGCCCAAAGCCAGACACGGTTGGAAAGGCTGACACGGAAGGCTGCGACCTGAGACAACAAGCAACTCCTCGTCCTCAATCTCGCCGCCTGCGTCTTCCCCCTCTTACAAAACAATCTTGAAGAGCCCTTTTAGATTCTTACATCATACTTCAATGCGATAACCACACCGAACCTACATGCAACTGTTATTGCGGTCGATTTTGTGCGGATAATTTGAGAGGCGCGGCCTTGCCACCGTGATGGACTTCTCGAAACTCAGAGCGGCTGCGTTGAGAGACGGAGATGACGAAGAAGCTGTGACGGTGAATACACGAGCCCTTATAGATAAAGTCCTTGCACGTTACTCGGGCGAGTGGACAACCCTTAGAGAGTTACTACAGAATGCCGCGGACGCCCAAGCCTCCAGGGTCACGATCAAGTTCGAAACTTTACCGTCCGCACATGTACCTCTTTCGAACACCACGAATCAGTCGGAAGTGCTCAAGCATGTCTTGCTGAATCACACCTTACGGAGGCTTGTGGTGTCAAACAATGGACAACCGTTTGCTTCAACCGACTGGGCACGGCTGAAGAGAATAGCTGAGGGGAACCCGGATGAGACCAAGATTGGAGCCTTTGGCGTTGGATTCTACAGCGTGTTCGCAGATTGTGAGGACCCATTTGTTAGCAGTGGGAATCAGGCCATGGCATTTTACTGGAAAGGCAATTCGCTATTCACCAGAAAGCTGCAGCTCACTCCAGAGCAGAGCAGTTCTAACACCAGCTTCGTGCTTGACTATCGCAATAGCACAACACCTATGCCCAATTTGCTATCTATAGCCCAGTTTCTCGCAACAAGCTTGACATTTGTGGCCCTTCAACAAATCGAACTTTGGGTAGATGACTGGAAGATTATATCGCTACAAAAGAAAGCGGCCCCAAGCATTGATGTTCCAATCGCCAGAGATGTCGAGACGAAAACAAAAGAGGGCCTCATGAGAGTTCAGAGCATGGAACGAGAGAGTGTACAAATGGATGCTATATTTATGAATGTAGTTGGATGGAAGCCTTCTATTGCCGCGTCTGGTCCAAAGATGCCCGGGAGTTTTGATGCGGGTTATGGGTCTAGTGACGTCCCGTCACTACGATCTTTCTTTTCGAGACTCACGTCGAGTTCGAGTCATACCCAGATCAAAACAAAGGCCATGAAGGATGAGAAAGCCTTGCAGGATATTGTGCTCGAGGATCTAACAGCCCAAACCACTGCAAACGTGTTTCTGAGGGTTACTACAGCTGTGGTGAAAACATCTGTATCTTCCTCTTTTGCAGCCGAGTTAGAGCGCGCAACAAAGAAACCACCTCCTAAGACCACCAAACTTGCAATTCTCACTTCCTCGTATGACGAAACCGCGGCTTCGTCGAAAGATAATGTAGTGGCAAAAGCTGTTGACGTATTCGCATCTGTGCTGCCAGGGAAGAAACCTGGAGGTCGTATCTTTATCGGATTTCCAACTCATCAAACTACAGGAGCAGGTATGCATCTGTCTGCACCCTCAGTTATCCCAACGGTAGAAAGAGAGAGCATAGATTTAAATGCTCGTTGGGTCCGAACCTGGAATCAAGAAATGCTCCGTGTGGCAGGAATTATGGCTAGACTGGCCTTTTCGAATGAGATGGCAGACCTATCTGCAAAGGTGAAGCGTGCAACGGAACTTGCAGGCCACGGCACCAAGGTTGGCAAAGAAGAAATCGCCCAATTTATGCCGGAAGCATTGCATACCCTGAAGACATTCACATTCGGAGAGTCGACGCCAAGTTCTCAGGTCTCACAACTTATCGAAGAAGCTTTCTGGACTGCTTATAAGAAGCCTTCAATCGAGATTTACAGTACACGTGGAGTCTTGCCAACGACAAAGGTCAGACTGGCAACGGAAGATCTCAGTGGGTTTGTTGAAGGACTACCAGTTGTTCCAGACGCATTAGCCGATAGTCCATTTGTAACTAAGCTTAAAGATTTTGGGCTGATTACCGAGATCACAATTAGCGATGTCAAGCAGGAACTGGAAGCAAAGGCTCTGACTAAGGATCAGCTTATACAATTCATAGGCTGGGCTGGTCGTAAAGCAATCACTGGCGATATTGATGGGCCAACAATTCATTCTCTATTGGATGTTGCTGTTGCAATGACTGGGGATGTCGAAGGCACTGGAGAAATCATTGCTCTTGGCAGCATCAAGAACTACTTGAGTGTGAGCAAAATTCCAGCAGAGTTGCCGATACCACCTACAACAATACCTTTCCAATTTACCCGAGCTTCGGCAGTCAATGAGCTTCAAGCCTTAGGTTGGGAGCCTCTCGAGATTGTTCCATGGCTTCGCTTCCTCATCGAGACAAATTCAAGCAGAACGGTGGATCAAAGCCTTACAGCATCAGGACCATTCGCTGCACAGGTGCTCCAAATACTATCAAAGTCGTGGGATGGGCTAAGTCAAAGTTCAAGATCAACTATTGTCTCTCTTCTTCAGCCTGTCCCCATTGTTCCTACTAAAGCAGGTATGAAGAAGCCAGGTGAGGCATTTTTCGCCAGTGTCAAACTCTTTGATGATCTTCCTACCGTCACCTCTTGTCCGGGTGTCAAAGAGAAGTTTTTTGCTGCTATTGGAGTACGAAAGACCGTTGATCTTGAAACAATTTTCAGTCGTTTGCTTGCACCAACCTCAGAAACCAGACCGGGCGAGAGAGCTCAAAATAACCGACATATGGAATTGATCAAATACCTGGCTTCTGTCAGGGAAGATATCCCAGCTGATGATATCAAGCGGCTGAGAAACTCCCAAATCTGTCCTGCGGAGGCTGGACCCAGGGGCATGGAGTCGACCCAGGGAACTGCTAAGCTGTATCGTATCTCAGAACTATATGAGCCCAAGGATTCCCTGAGGGAACTGCGTCTTCCCATACTGCAATGGGCAGGCCCTCCCGGCAGTTATCGGCCAGGCAGCATCGAAGGACGATTCCTGACCATGCTTGGAATCAGATCGTATCCGTCCGTACCCGAATTGATTGAAATGATGGCATCAACAGATTACGAGGTGCGTTGGAAAGCCATGAATTACTTCATAGCCAATCATCATATCAATGGATATGCGGCCTTCGAAGTTGGAGCTGCAACCAAATCCTTTTTGCCACTTCAGGGAGATGAGAAGCGATTGGTAAGTCCTGCTGAGTGCTTTACGAATGAGAAGTGCGCCGTCCTTGGTTTCAGTATTCTCAGAAAGGAACTTCAAATCCACGCCAACAAGTTTGGTGTCGCTATGGACCCGCCTATGACTGAATGCGTCAATAGGCTTCTCGCAAAGCCACCTCAGAACAGACGTGAAGCCACCACGCTATTCGAATACTTCACAAGCCGTCTTGGGGAACTGGGCCAAAATAGTGTGGCAAAAATTGCAGATGCACGCATCGTTCCCGTTCTATCATCACAGCCAAGCGCGAACGGGTTTATCCAGGAGAAATCGTCTGAAAGGAGTGACCTGAGGTTTCTCTCACCACGCCAGTGCTATATTGGTAGCTCGGCTACTTATGGTGACATTTTCGAGTTTGTTGACTTTGGCATCGACGCCAACCCTTTTCTGTTAAAATGTGGCTCAAAAAACGAGCCTACCAAGCTAGAACTCGCAGCGCTAGTCTGCAAAGAACCAGCTCGACTCTTGGGTATTATGAAGGGTCCTGAAAAATATCTCAACCTTCTATCTCTCCTGGCAGAAGACCTCTCATCTTTGAAGCGCGACAAAGTCTTGTTTAAGCAGATGAAGCAATCCAAATTTCTCCTTGGCTCAATCACCATTCTCTCGAAGAAAGAGCAACGCAAGTCTCGGCCATTTTCAGACGACGAGCAATACGACCCTGACCCTGAAGATGAGGATGATGCTCCGGTCAGACAGTGGCAACTAGCCTTGCCTAGTGAAATTGTCGTGAACGATGATTACAGTGGTTACCGCTTATTCAGGGGTTCTCTCATTTGTGCGCCTGAGGAGGAAAAGCTTGAGGCTTTCTATGTCGCCTTTGGTGCTCAGAACCTGAGTGACTTGGTCCAAGAGGACCTACGGCTTGGAAGCCCAAACGATAAGCAGGCCCACGGCGTGTCTCTTCGCACCCTTATCCTGGAGCGTACAAAATTGTTTCTACATGAGTTCTCACGCGACGCGATAAAACATGACAGTCGCTGGCTTGAGAAGAATTTGTCCGTGCAAGTAGTCAGCTCCATTGCCCTCCGGCGATCTCTCCGTGGCCATGCCCTTTCTCATACTGAGAAGCGATCTGCAGCTTGTACACATGAACGCCACCGAGGTTGGACCCTGTTTGTCACTGCAAACTCCAGCGACACTTACCAGATCAGCCAATCTATTTGCAAATTATTACTCGAAAGGCCCAATCAAAGCGCGTATCTTACCTTCGAATCAGTATTGAGCCTCAACTTGATCCAGCTACGATCTCGGGGCTATAACGTCGAGCGTATCCTCCGAGCCAAGGCCGCAGAGCAGAGAATTGCAGAAGAAGAACGTAAGAAGCAACTCGAGACTGAGCAACAGCAAATTAGAGAGCAGGAAGAGCAATGGAGACAACAACAGAGCCAAGTTGTACCAGCTGCTGCCTCTCGCACAGAAAGAGAGAAGTCGTTGGAAAACCAAATGCCTGGAGCTTTTGGGAACGACTCCCCAGAGAATTCCCCTGTGCCTGTTCAGAAAAGTAAAGGTCGCGGAGGATTGTTCTCGGGTCTCACAAAGCGGCTTGGTATCAACAACAGCGGCGACGAGATCCAAGAACAATTGCAGAACTTCCTGGGAGGTGGTGGACCGTCACACGACCACCATACTGAAAACCCTCCTCCTAGCTACAATGAAGCTAGCAAGGGCGCTTCTAAATCTGGCACCGGTACAGAACAAGTTTCTTCTCCACATGCTGTGCAACAAAATCTCCTGAATGCCATACAATCATCCCGCGCCCACGACTCCTCTACTCTATTCTCGCCTCCCACAACACAGGAAGTTAAAGAGCAAGCGACATACTGCGACGCCACGCCCTCTCAGAATATCAGCTACCTTGCAGATGCCGCCAATGGGACTCGAATCTTCGTCGCCAAGAACCTCTCCTCGCCCACCACTTTTCTGGCTCAGAATGTCTCTGCTTTGAACAACTTTGCTGCTCTGCTCCACGATGTTAGTGACGTGTATAGTCTTCCACGGAAGGCAATGCACGTTTTCTTCGACGAGGCTGGGAGCACAATCGCGTTCAATAGCAATGGGAGTATATTCTGCAACTTCCGCTTCTTCGCACAGTTGCATCAGAAGAAGATGGAAACGGGCTCTAAGGAAGGGAAAGTGGAAGCGACTGCATATTGGTGGATCGTAGTAGCACATGAGCTTGCGCACAACTTGGTTAAGGAGCATAATGCCAGCCATAGTTTTTACACGTAAGTGAACCTCTTATTCTCTCGAATTCACTCCATCCTTTCCGGTATTGAGAGCAAGAAACTAATTTCAAAGCACAGTGAGATGCTGGTCGCAAATTACTTCCCAAAAATGATGGTGAGAGCTGCAGCTTATCTGCAAGCTCCTGCGCCCAGACAGCAGTTGCAGGAGGGGAGTCTGCTAGACTGATTTATTATTGTACTAGACGCAAGGACTAACTACATTGTTACTGCATTGTTTTTCTGTTTTGAAGATGGGATACAGAGACTCGGGCATCCCTGGCGCATGAGCATTGAGCGAGACGGCTTGCATAGACTTGCATTGTTGTATTGGATGGGCGTATCAATTTGAGATAATTGTCTAGTTGTATTATAGACTAGAAGAGAGATCTCCACAATAGAAGGTCGATTCATACTTTACAAGCGGGCAAATTCCATGTTATGCTCACTGTTGTTATGCTCGAGTGGAGATTGCTGCTATTATGAATATGGTTTCCCATGGTGAGTACGACCCCCATTATTTAGCCCGTCGTTGCGGAATGATGAGTGGAGAATATCTCGCAGTTCTGTTGATTCAGCCCGAGCTCAAAGTTGGGGCTTTCCCACTCATAAACATAGCGCGTGGAATGCCACGATGCAGATTGCGTGCTACAGGTAATGCGACAACCGCATGGAGAACCAGAGCCAATATTCTGCTACCCGTTCTGCATCGTCATGTGGAATGGGGCGCAAGGAAGGGCAGCCGCATAGTGTTACATTCCAAGTCCTAGTGGCAGTGTCTTTCCTTGTGTTCCCTGGTGGTCTGTTCTGCGTGTACGTCAAGATGCAGTAGCCACCGGCCGACCAAGCACTAGCGATAGGCGGTGACGGGACATGGTGAGCATGACCAGCAAAGCTACGGTGAAAGCTTGACTCTGCTTGCATATACGATTCCCAGAATAGGAGCGGTACCTGAAGTTGTTGCCTATAGTCAGTGTACACCCTGCGGCTATTTCCTGACTTGGCGAAGTCCATGAGCTGATCAGAAAGCTAGTTGTTTTGCTCGGCTTGGTGGCAGGAACGAGGAGGAGAGAACGAATGGGATACATAAATGATTAACAAGTCCTCACCCCAAACGAATCGTGACCTAATTAAACACGAGCAAAACACAGAACAATATCCACCCTTCCTACATACCTTGAACAGCCTTCCACGATGCGTCCTTCCTTCCTGCTTATGGGACTGGCCTCCACTCTAACCAGGGCCGCTCTTCAACCATATAAGGTTTCAGATTACATATCGGATTGTATTGGCTCATTCTGCTACTACACGTTCTCAATCTCATACATGCCTTCATCGCCACACATCTACTCACTCCCGCTGTCAGAGCCAGCATTTGATACCAGGTGTTCGTATTCCACTGATGATGGCGACACCTACGTTTCGTGCGACGACAAGAGTTTGACCACGATTGGGGATTTCTCTTCTGGCCAAGACTTGAAGTTGACTATTCTGCATTGTATGTTTACCCTCTGTATTGGGTGGCTGTTAGTGGAGAATGGATGCCGGGGGAGGCAGGTAGAGGGAGCTGGTGGGGAGGGATGCACTATAGCTTATGCTAGAACTAACGCGGGAAATAGCATGGAAAGTCACTGCAACAGCAGCTAAGCCGGCTGGGACATATTTAAGAAAAGTGAAGAAAGCCGTGCAGCTGTATCTAGGAAGTGCAGGTGTTCCGGCGAGCTTCCAGATCGTCGGAGGCAGTGAGATGTTTTTGCCCGCAAATAAAACAGTGCCGAGTAAGAAGAAGACCGGGATGAAAGATAGGAGAGATGGTTTATTGATGGAGTAGAGTAGGAAGGACAATCACAGCATCAATGGAACACGCTTGAAGATAAGTTGTGGGATGTGGCAAAGTCATGTGCATTTACATCTGCACAGAGGACAAACTTCGGTCTGAATTGTAATCCTTGACTAAAAGGGTTGAAGCTCAATCAAAGCAAATTAAACTTTTGCGGATTTTTATGGAGAAAAAGGAGACTGGAGATCATGGAAGTTGTTGAGATATGTCGCATGTATGCACCTGTTCCGGGATTGCCAGTCGTCCAACTGGTCATTCTATTTCGTGTTCTCAGATGAAAAGTTGAGAGGCTACCAATAGAAGACTCAATAATAAGGAGTCCTGTCAGTGTATCCAGGTCGCAAATAATTCATGTTTGTTCCAGAAAACCCTGGATCAAAAGAAGATGAGACGACACCCAAAACTGTCCAATCCACTGTCACCGAACCCCCATTTGACGATTGAGCCCAGACAGAAAGGGCGATGGTGTTGGGGCCGTGGTAATCAAGTATTCCGGGATAAACTGTAACATTTGTTAGCTCGTATCCAAGAACTTGAACTTCAAAGACAACAGAGGCAGCGTCTAGCTAGGAGACTAGTAGTGAGGGAACATTGAAATCGATCAGTGATGACCTACCTGGAAAAACAATCTGGTTCCCAATGTAAGGAACATACTTCCCAAATTGATACCCATTCACATATAATTGTGCTCTCACCGTGCTTCCTGCAGGACTGCCCAGGACGAACCCCAAGCTGACATCCAGACCTTTGGGCAGATCGAGATTTACCACTGTCCGGTAAAAGCTTGCTCCCGCTTCGCTCAACCCTGTTGACGGGGCGCTACTCCCCATGATGATAGAGATTTCTGAGGAAAGCCAGGCAAATGCCACCCCAATCTCTCGGCATGCAACCCGCCCTCACCAAATGGCCCGCGAACAGGATCGATATTTGCTTCGCCTCCTGCATTGCCAGCTAATTTCCACGATGTGAAGGTCTGGTTGTATCCTGCTCCAGTGAGGGTAGCGTTGTAAACTCCTCGTGGGAGGACAGCGCCACTTGTCTCGTCGTGACCCATATGGTCTTGAATGATGAAGAGAACATTGGTAGAGTTTGCGTTGACCGTCGCATTTGCGAAGGAGAGCGACAACGTTGATGTTGTGACATCAATATTGCCGAGGTATGAACCAATGAAGAAGCCGTTCAGGTAGGCAGACCAGCCGCTATAGTTGATCAATTAGTCCAGATTCGAGGGGTACAGAAATAAACATACTGGGAGAGTCCACCCATGACAGCCAGGGTCACGCCCGTTGCAGTTGAGCCTGCAAATCGACCTCGCCAGAGGAGATTTCCCGTGTGGTAACCTGTTCGGATTTAGACGTGTTTCCAGTAAGCGACAAATAGGAACATGGAGGAGAGTTACCATATTCATCTGCGTATAGAACTGGATACGTAGCTGGCTTTGTTGCGCTTACTGTACTCGTATGATTTGCAGCTATACTCGCAGGTCAGAATCTGATCCCTTTGGTTTGTGTTGAAGTACTCACCTATCCATTTTGAATCGTCGTAACTGATGGCTTTCTCCGGTAGTCCATCCGTGACTTTCCAGTTGGTCAGGGCGGGGAGTTTTGCCAATACACTTGTAGTGCTCTCGCCACAAGTGTTCAAGGTTCCCACTAAACTACCATAGCTCGTTTTTCTGACGCGGATATTGTCACCGTTGAAGCGGACTTGTGAAATAGCAGCTGAGGCAAAAACCTCGACGGAGGTGGTGTTTGACCAATCGCCCGTAATGGAGATCGTGTTACCTTTAACTGAACTTGTGCGTACGAGGTAGGGACCTTGCACAATAACTGGGAATCATCAGTCCTTGAAAAAGAAGGGATAAGGAAGTGAAGGCTAACCAGTTGAGTTCTCAGGTGTGTAGGGATCAAGGGAAGTGGTTGGAACCCAAGATGCATAAGCAGCCGCCCTATCCATTAGTACGAACCTATACCCATTCTCAAACTTCACAGCACAACTTCCAGCTAACTGCGTCCAGGATACCATTACGCCAGCAGGAACAGTGGCAAAATTGAGGTTTGAGCAGCCGTCTTTCTTTAGCCAAGAGCCGTTTTTGACGCCTGTGAGAAGAAACTCGCCGCTCTCAGCTGCTGGAAGCCACAGGAAAACCAGGGGCTTGTCGTCCTGCGTAGAAACAGTAAATATTTCTGCCGTCGAGTAAATAATCTTCTCACTTCCGACTGGGAAATCTGTGACAATGATTTTCGATTCGCGACCGTTGAGCACAATACTGCTCGCATTGTTCTGTGGGATGGTGAGATTGCCAATAGAAGTAGATACTTGTAGTTTGAAAGGTGTGTACAAAGTCGACGGCGACGACGTGTGTCTGGTTACATAGAAAGCCGCCTTGGTGTCTGGATTGCGGAGTTCCGAGGTGTATATTGCATGATCGGTGGTGTAGAGGGTATTGTTGTTGACGAGATCTACCTTTGTCAAGTCTCTGGCAACTCGGATGAATTGGCCAAACAGCTTTGTTTCCGCGAACTTGTCGGCGATAACTCTGCTTTCACCTGGAATTATGTTCAGTCTAAAATTCTGGCATTTCCGGATCCAGCTGCGAGACACTTACCAATGGGAGCACTGTAATCGTAGCTCGTACCTACTTTGGGAAACGGAAGACCTCCTATTTTCACAAACATTAGTACGGTATCCAAGCTTTGTCACCATATCAGAGTTGTCTCATACCCCTGGAAATTATTAGTTTGCACTCCAGTAGTAAGCAGGTTTGCGCACTCACCAGTTTGTACCACCGAAGACCATGTACACATTCTGTGCCATGACTTTCTGCGCAATATTATGTCTATAGAAAACATTGACCCAATTGGGTCCTGTATTGTCAACACAACCTCCCTCGGGTCCACTCCAGGGCAGGTAAGCTCCACCTTGGAACTCGGCCAAGAAAGACGGCTGGGTCGGAGCCACTTGCTGAAAATTATCGTAATAAGTTACAACAGTAAAATCAGGTACACTGCCGCATTCAGAAAGATCGCAAGACCAGCAAGAAGGGTATGAATCAGCACCGTAGATGTCGACATTCCCACCCACACCTGCTCCGTAATCTTCTGACCATGATTTTGTATTCAGGTTTGGATTGTTATGACTGAGAGGAACGTCGATTCCAGCTGCCCTCGCGCAGGCCTCGAGGTTCTCCATATATGCAATAGCAGTTGGGTTAGGAGTTTTTGCCGCAACATTCTTCCACTGACTTCCATATTCATTCTCAATCTGGTACAGGAGAACATTTCCACCATTACTGACTTGGTGCTGAGCTACGATCTGTGATATTTTGGTCATGTATGGTGTCCATGCTGCTGTGTATCTAGTATCATTGTTTCTTAAAGTTCCATAGGCGCCTGTCGTTACATATCCTGGGAAACCTCCTGCAGTGGTTTCCGCATTTATGTATGGACCAGGTCGGAAGATGATGTAAAGGCCAATCTCTTTAGCTAGTGTAAAAAGCTTTGTTGGGTCATCTAGAGTGGAATTGTTAGTACTGGAGAAAAAATAAAGAGAGGTGGAACCGGAGGCTTGCTCCTGATGGAAAAAGCATTTATAGGTAAATATGAGTGGAAACAAACTCAATACTCACGTGCTCCATTCTCAAAATCCAATGTATCTGCCGATGCACTGTGAAACCCCCAGTTTCCGTAGAAACTGACACAGTTGAAGCTGTAACAGTCAGGTTTGTGCGTGTTAGATAACTGGAGTAATTACCCAGCCGCTTTGACTTTTTGGAGGATATCAACCCATAGTTCTGGGACTGGAATTCTCCAGTAGTGCATCTAAGGGACTTTAAAACATGTAAATATTTTCAAGTTGAGAAGGCTAACCTCTCCCGACCATATGTACAACCTCTGGCCGTTTACAATAAAGCTGTAGTGGTCCCTTTGCCACCCAGTTAGACAATAAGACACCATGGGCTACCAAAAACTCACCACTCTACTACGGAGTTTAGCCCGTCGGTGTGTAGAGGCCATTGCGTCTGTGCAAGCACGCCCGCTCCAACACCACAGAGGAGAGAAAAGAAGCTGCTAAATCTCATCTTGAAGATGAATTCAAGAGGACGGCAAAGAAAACAGTTACAAATGAAAACACATGTCCTCGATACTTATACCTCTTCATACTTGCGCTTTAATTTAGCTCGCAGCGGTCAGGTACACAAATTATCCGGTTTTCTACCTGAGCATCACCTCATCCACTTTGAACTCACATCAACGTCTCCGCACGGAGAGAGTCCGGTGCTGGATGAATGTGCACAGAGTCCATATTTTGCGGGGTATGTTAACTTTGCCGAAAGGTAGTCATCGGTGGTAATTTTCCTTGCATAGTACCATGAACGAATGTAACGGGCCGATCTCATCTATCGGCAGATCTTAGAGCGAGAATTGAAGATCATGTTGATGTCAGGCATAGCCGTCCTGACATATGTTTGGTGCGGGAGAGCGCATATACCGTTAAATCAACATGGGAAAAAATGGCCGGGTGTATGGGGCGAAGGGGGATGGGGATGCTGGATGATATAAGGATGTCATCAGCAGTGAAGGGAAATAGGACAAAATAAACAGCTAGGAGAGTTTAGTCGGACCGAGTTGACCCGAGGTTTGTTTTACGAATACGATCGACGCTCGGGACAGGCTCTTCTACCCCGCGTAACAATATGTGCATAAGAGCTCGACGAGAGTACTCCTGTCGTAGATACTGGCTTTCTTTCGATCTTCAACTTTTCTCTGGTTCTGTGGGGGCAGCCATCCGGCCTGACGGCATTCTAATAAGCCACAGGTAATTATGTTGTGGCAATAGCAACTTGGAATCCCTACCCCTACTCCGAAACATCTGATATGCCACAAATGCATTGTATGGACTGTTATTTTTCTCCGTTTGCCCCACTGGTTGTGTATATTTTTATCGTGCAGCAAGCTTTCGTTGACGAGGACGTCGAATTGAAATCCTCAACCCGACCATATACGTGTGGCAGAAGTGGCGGGAGTAATTCCTGTTCGGGAGTATATGCCGACCGGGGAGGCGGGTAAGAAGCGAATGCTCTGACACTTCAGAACTTTCGGATGAGGCCTCATCTTGGTTAGCACGTCCGTAGGTGTGTTGAGCGTGATTATGACCCCTCATTGAATTCGACTTCTGCCCACATTTGCAAATTATACTCACACGAAAACTTGTTGCGCAGACTGATAATTTTATAAACTCGAATAAAAATGTCCGAGCCACAGGATAATATACCGGTGACAGGGGCTACAGTGATTCCGGATGTTCTTGTACCCCTGGAGGCGGATGTGAGATCACCTCGACCTGTTTATGTAGCCAAGCCTTGCTGAGTAGCCACCAGGATAATGCAGATGCAGATTCAGCGTTAGGATCGGTAAGCGCCATGTAATTAAGTGGCGAATGAAGTGAATGCCAACAAATGCCGGAACAGTTTGACGAGCTTGCGAGTTCAACAACCTCGCTGTGAGCTTCACCTCTTCCATTGTTATTAAAGCTTACCAAAACTCACTATTTACTCATTTATCTACTACAACTCTTGTTATTGAAGGAAAATCAAGGGCTAATTTGATTGAAGCGGCTCGAGTATCTTGAAAAATCGAGAGGAGAATGGAAGGACATATCATGCGTACAAGGACGGAGTGAGCTATTCAAAATACATTATCGCTCCACCATTTGAATTGTTGACTGACAAGGACACAGAAATATGCCTTTCCGAATGATGATGTATAGCATAGCCAACATCAGATTTATCAAACAATCCTTGGCTAACAACATCTCAGGGTGAAGCTAGCCGCCTAGGTGAGTAACGTGTATAACTTGGCATGTACTGCAGTCCTGATTTCGAAGATCTCCAGCATCACATCCATCTTCTAGCAAACGACGGTAAACTAGCCACTGCTCCCTTCGACAAAGACTTTACTATCAACCGTGTGTTGGATGTTGGTACTGGAACCGGTATTTGGGCTATTGATTTTGGTAAGTCACCTCATAGTTGTTGACATTGTAGACGGGATACTTACTGATCAACTCGCAGCCGATGAAAATCCTCAAGCAAAGGTGAAGCTTGAAGCTACCCGTACTCTTTGGCGCTCGATATTTACTTCTATTAAAGGTTCTTGGAATAGATCTCAGTCCTATTCAGCCGGATTTGTAAGTGTTCACTCTTCTGCCTGCCAATAGTTGCTGACTCATAAGCCTTCCACCAAACTGTATGACTAAGTAGTTCCATCTTCTCTACCGATTTCCTCTCCACTCTTAACCAAACTCCTACTACATGGCGTTTCAAAATATAACTAGTAGTTGGGCGAACTATTCGCATTGGACTTCAGTTCAATCAGACATGCACTAGGTAGTGACTTTACTCACAGGTAGTTTTGAAATCGACGATGTGGAGGAAAACTGGACTTATCACGAAAAGTTTGATTTCATTCATTCACGCATCATGACTGGCAGGTACGTTGCCTAAATATATACAAATCATTCCAACGGCAATGCCACTACTCGGTAGTCCATTAATCCGAAGGGAGTCATATAATTCCGGGTATGCATATGTCTGAAAGTTGTGCTAATGCGGAAACTTCCTTCTACAGTATTGCGAACTGGCCCAGATTCTTCGAGCAAGCATTCGAGTAAGAGGCATTCTCAAAAGCCTAAAGTTGTAGACTAACCAACTTTAAGGTTCACCTCGCCAGGAGGTTATATAGAACTCACGGATCAACTGTGTCCGGTGAGGTGTGATGATGGTACACTGCCCCCAACTCGGCGTTGTTAAAGTGGAGTGAACTTCTCCTAGAGGCCACTCTGAAAGTTTCGCGTGGCTTCGATAGTGCAAAATACTACGGTGAAAGTCTTAAAGCCGCTGGATACGTTGACATCAAGCTCGAGGTTGCGCGCTGGCCAATGAACCAATGGCCCAAAGACAAGAAGTCAAAGGAGATTGGAATATGGCAGCGCGAGAATCTTCTCGTGGGATGTTCTGGCATCTCTCTGGCATTGTTCACTAGGATTCTGGGCTGGACTCCAGAAGAGGTTGAAGTTGTAAGACCCCCCTTGCTTCCCTTTTTGAGACATGCCTCCGAGGCTGTAGGTTCTCTGTAAATAAATCGTAAGTTTCATTCAATAATGATGTGCTGATCTTGTCATAGTTCCTTGTAGATGTGCGAAAGGAGATGAAGGACACGAAGATCCATTCTTATTGGGACATGTAAGTCCTATTGAAACTTGATTTTAAAAAATTAGTCCATACTAACAGTAGTAAAGTTACACCTGGACTGCGCGGAAACCTCTTTAGTTATTCTTGGAGAGTAGAATGAGAGTCAAAGGAGCAAATCGAGACGGCTTATATTCATCATCAGAGTACTAGAATGGTTACCGACTTCCTACAGAATAGACAATTAGACTTGACACTCGTTCAATGTTATTACCTGAGCAAGCCAGTACCAAAGAATGCCCTTTGATATGAAATTACTCCTTTAGTTTCAATAGATCAAAATACTACTTAAAATATGAAAACACCATGCCATTGGCAGGTCAAGAGGTAGGGGATATTGAGAGCTATGGTAAAAATGTTCTAAGTATTGAAAGGTCGTGTGTTTTTGGTGCCAGAGGCGTTTTCAGCACCTCGTTTTGTAACGATAGAAAAGATCCGTAGGTCTGTTGGTCAAGATATTGTCGAGCTACACGAATAATCAAGAAGGAATAAATCAGACCAAGACCAAGCAGTTTCTAACTTGAAAGGGACCCATCAAACCCGAATAATCCACCCGAAAGGTATCGACTTCAGAGACAGTACCGTGAATAGGTGCTAAGTAATAGTAGTGATATTTAGTTAAATGATCAAGTAAAGTAGATCAACCGATTTTATTTGCACCAGCTTCGTCATAAATTAATTCTATACATATTGTAAATTACGCGGAATTAAACCTAAAGCCAATTGAAATATTATCTGCAGTCTTACCAGGTCTAACAGGAAGTTCATATAGATGAGCATTCATTGGATTTCAAGACTGGAATTAGTCAGGTATTGTTTATTATCTTGTTGTTCTTGTTGTAAGATTAATTAAAATACATTTTCAATACTCGTGTATGTTAAATGTGCCGTTTAATACGAGTTTCCTGGGCTATGGACCAAAAACATATACAAGTTCATCATCCTATCTAACATCTGAGAATTGTACTCAGCGGTTGATAATTCAATTTTTGTACACTACTAGTAGGTAATGACCAAGATATCTCCTAGTAGGCAGGTAATTACGTGTGGTATTTGTGAAGCGGCCGCATTCGGAGCCGAGCCGTGTGGAAAGCAGAGCTAGCGTGGTGCCGATTGCGGCTATTGGGTGCATCTAACCTTCCCTAAGGTACATTAGGCATAGACACGGCCAGGGCGTTATCAAATGTTCTGTAAATACTCCCATCTCCTACATCATCGAACATCAACAGCTTGCAACCCATGCCAGCAGGCATGCACCGAGCTCAGTATCGATATCAGCATTCTGACTGCCAAAGGCAATGCTAGGCGTGCCATTACACGTAATCTTACAATATCGCTCTCAGCATCGACCTTCAACTCTACATCATGACCCATCCGCAAATCAATGCCGAAGCATGCCATAATTGTCGACGCCAGCGCTTGAAATGCGACCGATCTCTTCCGCATTGTGCTAAATGTATCAAGAGAGGTCAGGAGTGCCTTGGTTACCAGCGCCTATTTCGCTGGGGGCAGGGTGTTGCGAGTCGTGGGAAGATGTCGGGTATGACGTTCACGGAAATGGAGAAGAGTCGGGCGAGGCATAAAAACTCAAGTTTGCAATCGCCTTCTCATACCAGCCGTTCAAACCAACAATTTCTACGTGCGAAAGCCTCGCTGCTTGGGTCTTTGACAGATCCGCTGATACAAGATATGAATTGTTCTTCCAGGAAGTACTTGTTTTATTGTGAGCTGCTTTCATCTCCTGTTCATACCCAGTCTTTCATACTAATCAACGCTCATTTATAAGTTGCTAGTGATGTCTGTAGAGACCTCGTTCTATATGATATTGCGAGGCAAAACCCCTTCCGCGAGCTTATCCCCTTAACGCACCATCACCCGATCCTCCTCCAGATAATTATCGCGAACTCGGCACTGCACATGTCGAATAAATGTCAGAAAGCTTTGGTCTTGGAGACCCCTGGTATTTCCCCTACCCGTTGCACAAGCCTGCTGCGATCTTCATGCTCGAGTTCGCCTGAAATTCAACAGCCAAATGTCTATAATGATGCACTCTTAGCTAAGCAGCGAGCTCTTCGTCTACTGAAATCCGCTCTCACCAGTTTATCGTCAGTAAATGTCGATGTAACTCTAGCGGTGGTACTTCTATTCGTAGAATTCGAGCTCATTGACTCCGGGCGAGATAATTGGAGATACCATATCAATGGTGCAAGGACGATTATTGATATTTTGTGTGGGTCAAGTATATCGACCCAGGATACAATGAGCCCGTTACGCAGTTGTTTGATCTCAAACTGCTTAGTGTATGTCGCCCTCCCGATTCAACCCATTCTTAATCTCCATACGCGGTCGGCTGATTCATCCATCCTACCTAGGTTTGACATTCTCGGCTCAACACTCTCAATCCCGACTAGCCTCACATCCAGTGATGCATTTTCAACTGGCACATTATCACTACTGCAGGACGCCGAAGGAAATCACTGCTCTTCATTTCCTACAGTCCTCCTACAGCTAATACAAAGTGGAGCTCGATTTTCTTATTCTACTGCGTCAGGCTCTCCCTCACAACCATGGACTGCCTCTAAGGAACAAGCTCTCCTCCTCCTTCACACCGCGCAATCCTTTAATCCACTTACTTGGGCCACAGATATTCAATCCCGCTCACCCGTTGCCGATCTCTTGCACCGCACACATATCGCACATGCACATCGTGGAGCCGTGTGCATCTATCTCTCCCGCATTCTCCTCTCCATATACCCCACCATCCAAATTAGCCATGACCTCGAATACCTAGTAGCAGATACCATAAGTCACCTCTCTTTCATCCGCCCAGGTGACGCCCTATTCACTGCAACAGCATGGCCGACTTTCATTGCCGGTGCAGAAACGAGTAGCCACCAGGCGCAGGAGTGGGTGACGAGAAGATACCAGGAGCTCTGGGAGGTTGAGCCGTGGGGGCTAATAAAGGGAGCTTTGGGGGTTTTGAATCGGATCTGGGTGAGAAGGAGAAGCAGGGAAGAAATTTCGCTAGGGGGCAAGGTGGGGAAGAGAAATGGGGATTGGGTTGAGTATTTGAGGAAAAGCGGTGTTGATTGGCTCATTCTGTAGAACTAGTACTGACATAGATATACATAATACTAGAAGTAAATACTCATTGCTCTGTTCTACCATTTTATCATAAACAGATTGCTCTTAGCATATTTTGTAGTATATATTCCCACAAATTTTCCCAACCATGTAATCCTCATCCAAGAAACAGCACGAAAGACCATTCACACATGCAATACAACGCCGTCCCCCTCAAACTCTCTTCCTCTGTTGACTTCTCGCATCAGCTCATCTTTCTCATCCGCTGTCAAATCGCTCGTCGCTTTCGGTACCCTCCCCCAAAACCCCATCAATAGCAAACTTACCGCTCCGGCACCGACACCAAACCAGAAAGTGTTCTTGTAACTACCTCCCAATCCAACCTCTTCCACTGTCGCCGACTGAATGATGTCAGTTAGCCCAAGACAAAGTGCTACACCTAGCTGCAGCACTGAATTGATTACGCCTCCCGCCAACCCCTGCTGCGCAGTGGGGAATGTAGTAGTTATAAAGACTGTCATTAAAATGGTGGAGAGGTCGATGCCGATGGTGCTGAGAATCGTGGCGGGGAAGATCCATGCCCAGTAATTACCCCCTGAGAGAGGGATGAGGGCGAGGAGGAGTTGCGATCCAACTGCCCCTAAGCCAGAGATTATTAAGAGAACCCTCCCAGGGACTAGGTGGAGGATGAAACCCTCGAGTATACTGAAGAAGAGTCCTGCAACGCCGAGAGGGACGTACCACGCGACAACTTGAAGAGGTGTAGCCGACATGATGGTCTGGAAGTAGAGGGTCCCGTATACGGAAAATATACCCCATGTGCCGTAGAGGAGGAAGAGAGCAAAGAGAAGAGGTGTCATAGATGGTGTGGTGAAGATTGAGGCGGGTAGTAGAGGATGACGGGAGACTTTCGTTTCAATGTAGACAGCTGAGATGAGACAAAGTAGACCAATGGTAAAGCACACAGGAATGTATGGTGTTTGCCATCCCGAGGAAGCATGTGCAGATTGAGTTATTGCAAAGACGGTGAGGACAAGGCCGGAGATAATGGTAAAGGCACCGGGATAGTCCATTTCAATGTTGCCTGGAGGCCTCTTCTCCGATCGGGAGTATGGTATGGAAAAGATTGAAGTGGTCAACGTGATTGCTGTAAGGATACCGCCAATCCAGAAATAAAAACCCCAGCGGAGGAACTGGCCAACGATTCCAGCGACGAAAATACCCCCGAAGAACCCAAAAACTCCTGAAGTGCCATAGATGGCGAAAACCATATTTTTTCGCGGTCCTGGCCTATAGAGTGATCCCATGAGCATCACACCTGTGGGAAGGAAGGCAGCTGCTCCTAAACCTTGGAGGGCTCGGCATAGGTTTAGCATCAGTGGATTAATACTGAATCCTGCTATAATACTCCAAGTAAAGAGCCATGCGAGGCCCCATAGGAAGATGGGATAACCTCCCCACATGTCACCAAGGCGACCGAACACCAGAAGAGTGCTGGCAATAACAAGAGAAAATGCGGTAGCGGGCCAGACGCTGGATGCCTGTGGTATATCAAGCTCTTTTATCAAAGTTGGTAAAATAACAGTAAAGCCCGAGACAAAGTATTCGGTTAGAAATTGCGACATGGTGATACTAAAAACAAAGGATATTTCGCTCCAGCTTGTAGTGAAGGTAGGAGGGCGCTCACGACCGAGACGCTCAATTCTGACTTGTATTGATTCTTCGGCAGTGGCTTCGGATGTTTCCTTCTCGTCGGATAGTGGTAAAGGAACACTGACAGCAGCATAATGGTTTGAAGCTGGATCGCCACGTAGGTCCTGACTCATTGGCGGAGGAGAAGATGACAATGAGTTATTGCCAGAAGGATGAGATAAAACTAAGGGGGATATATGAAGTGGCATGATCATGATGCTCGGTCGCCTCTTACGGCAAGAAGTTGATCTAGTAGTAGAGATTCCAGATTTGTAAGTCTCAGGAGAGAAGAAACTTATAGTTCAATTTAAAAACTCTCGAAACACAATGATTTGTAACACTACTAGTACGTAAGTGATCATACTACTGAGAATTGATACGTATAGAATATGGGAAGTGGTGATATTTTGCGTGGATATCTGTTGGAAAGAAACATAAGTCTACTAGTTCTGTCCCACCTAGTAGCAATTGTCAGGTCTAGTGTCTTGGCTGCCTATTTGGGAATAGCTCTCGCTAAGGTCCCGCAATATAATTGGCTTCAACCATATCGGTGCTATGACAGAGCTTCACGCCCTCCCTTCTATTGTGTTTGTTATCGTTATGCCCATATATCGAGCGAATGAAAACCTGACATACTCGAAAAGATCCTCGGGTGCTTTGCAATCTTCTCCGCATATGTGTGCTCATAGTATAAAATCTTGCTACTTTCCGGCGTGAAGGCGTTCTTGCCCAAAGAGAAACCCATATGGACAGCTGCCTCATCCGCTGCCTTCGATACTTGTAGTGTGTACCCTACTTCTCCTCTTTGACCCAGAATTCAGATGGCACCAATAATTCACTGCATTCGCCATGGACAAGGTTTCCATAATTTGGGAGCCGGATTTTACTCTCTTCGAGACCCACGCTTAACTCCCCTTGGGGAAGAGCAGTGTGAAACTCTTCGGAAAACGGCCTTCCCAGACCAATCCCGTATCTCCCTCGTTGCTGCTTCACCACTCTGTCGAACACTTCATACGGCGTCTTTGGTTTTCAGTGCGGCCCTTGCGTCAAACAGTAAATGCCCACCTAAAATCCTCGCTCTCCCGGATGCCCAAGAAACCTCAGACGACCTATGCGACATAGGTTCTGAGCCCACTATACTCCGCGATATCGCAGACGAGAACAACTGGCCTGTCGATCTATCCCTCCTCAAGGATGGCTGGAACGTCAAGACACTGGAGAGTCGCTATAGTCCGCACAGCAATGCCATCATGGCCCGCGCCCGTGACACTAGAATAATTTTGCGCCAGAAAGTGCGCGAGCTCGTCGAAAAGGGTGATACAGACGCCGAGGTTGTTCTTGTTACACACGGAAGCTACCTACACTATCTTACGAACGATTGGGAGGACTCGTATCTGTATCCTGGTACAGGCTGGCGTAACTGCGAGACGAGGTCCTATTCTTTCGAGGAGGACTTCATGGCGGACTCAGACGGAGAGGCGAGGCTGAGCGAGACGATGGACAGTCGGCAGAAGCGAGGCAAGACGTATCCCATGTATAGAAGAGAGAAACAGCCTGAGCTATTTGAGCTGGGGATGCAGCACTGGGAGAGTCAAGGACTTCAACGACCAGACAAGTTGGGAAAGATATTGGATTCGTGTGTTACTTCCTACTAGAAGCGATAGCCATAGACAAAGTAGCTCAGATAGTTGCAAGCAAGTGTATTTAGATCCCAAGACTTCGATTCTAATTCAGAACACACAGAGTTGTTCCCCCTATTTGAACGTGATATAATAAATAGTATTGATTGAAAGCTGGAGAGAGAGACTATTAAGTAGTAGTAGTAGATCAGTAGCTTTCTCTATAGTTCTAATACTACTAGCTACTAGTATATACCTATAAGGAAATACAATATACAGGTACTAGGGTTACACCTAATGAGTTTTTATAGGCTTACGAAAAGTGAGCCTTCCTTATTAGTACTATATTAGAATAAAATTAATAAAAGTGCGTATTAGCTTCTAGGTGATAAAGTTTTCGAAAATCACGAAAGATCAAGGCCTAAGTGGGTTTCGGAATTTTCGAAGATTTTCGAGAGCCTCTATAAGCATAGTCCACGCGTGTCTCAAGGGTCCAGACAGTTTCGGTTATGGAAGCTATTTGATTCGGGCTGAGTGCTAAGTATCTATGAGTATAAACCGGGTGTTTTTTTTTAAAAAAATCCAAGGGTCTATTATATCCCTACTTGTCTATAGTGTATTATGAAGTTTAGGGCCCCGGTTTGTATATCTTTTTATTTCATATAAATGGTTTAAAGTCAGGTACAAATCTATCAATCTAAATATTTTATAAAATAATAATAAGTATAGTAGTAAGTAGTAGCTACGGCTTTATGAAGCTACTACTAGTATCTTTAGTAAGTAAATAGTATTCGAGAAATCGTTTATATACTTAGTACTTAGTATAAAATATAAATGAGTGTCTAATACTATAGTACTAAGAGTATAAAATAGGTCTTATATACGTATAGTATATTGGCACTACTAACCTAACGTGACTTTTTGAAAATCGACCACAAATCGACTAATTCTTATTCTTTCGTTTTAAAATTAGAGCTACGGTAGTATAAGAGTACTAGCTACTAGGGAGTAGTAGTGCATCGAGTGCTAGCCTAGTGTTGTGGCCTCAAAACACAAATCCACGTGTTTTGACGCGTTTTTCGACCAAAAACAATAAATAGACGCGCCACCTAGCTCCCCCCTAGGGGACCCAAATCGAACCCCTAGGGCCCAGTATCCGGATACTGACCCTATAGACGATATCCAAGACCTCCCAGCCCTACTTAAGAGCTCCCAAAAGCCTTAAAAACCCACTCAATTCGGGGTCGACTTATCTAACCCCCTTAGGGCCACCTTTTAGTTTAAGCTTCAATTCGAGCCTTAATTCGAGCCTGAAATCCCAGGCACTAAGCGCCGGCGCCACGCCTAGGAACTAATTCGATAATAGAATCGCCCGAGGACCCAGGACCCCTAGGACCCCTAGGCTTTTTTTTTTTTTTTTTTTTTTTTCCTTTTAACGTCCTATATTCGTTTATAACTATATAGGACGACTAGCTAGCTAGTAAGTCAATTTAATATATAGTTCTAATTTCTATTAGTTTTTGTTTTAAAGAGAGGGGTTATGCCTAGTCCGTTCCCCGGGTCTACGTAGTAGGCCCTTCCTAAGGCTCTTATAGCCTACTATAGTATAAAAGAGAGGTAAAAGGTAGGGTTGATTCTTCGAAAATTTCGAAAGTTCTAACTTGTGTTTATAGTCGATTTTAATCTAAAATACGACTTTTGGTTTTTGAGGTCTAGGGTAACCTAGGTGTGAGGGTCTAGGGTAGGCTAGGTGTGAAGGTCGGAAGTTGTCAAAAGGGCGAAGCCTAGGTTTTGAGGTCTAGGGTAGGCTGGGTGTGAAGGTCTAGGGTAGGCTAGGTGTAAGTCGAGCCTAGGGGTTCCTCTAGGGGTTCTTCTTCACTCCGGGCTAGGTGCCACCTTCGGGTGTAGACCCTAGTACTCTAAATAAAGCCTAGGGTAAATTCGATTCCGATCCGGGTGTGAAGTAGGAGTAGTAGAGTAAGGGTCCGGGTCCCAAGGCCTTTTACTACTATACCCCTCTCTAGATTATAAAGAGGGCATTTTAGTAGTAGGTGACTAGCTAATTCGGGGAGGCCGCACCGGCATCGATTATTCGTAGTACGCTTTATCCGGAATAAGAAGCTTTTGAGGTATCCGTGTCCGGTTTTTAGCTAGTAGAACGCACTAGCTATTTATCGACCTACCCCTATAGGTAGAAAGAGTTTCTTACTATACCGCTACGGGTAGGTATTAGCGTAGGATGCCGGGTTCCTAGTAGGGGACTTTTAGGTTCGTTCTTTATAGTCCTAGGCTACTAGGGCCCACTCCTAGGCTTTTAGCCGCTAGATTTTCGTCCCTAGGAAAGTAAAGCTTTAAGTATCCGACTCGGGGGGCGTTTAGTCCCTTCCTTCGCTAGGGTATCCGCTTCTTCGTTTCCTAGGATATCCTCGTGCCCGGGTACCTAGCTAATAGTAATAGTAGCCCCCTAGCTACTACTAGTCTACTAGCTTCGATACACCGGATTTGGCACGCTTAGCCGGGCCTATCCGAGATCCTAGCGAGTCGAAGAATAGCTACCTAGTTTTTTTTTTTTTTTTTCCTTTTAACGTCCTATATTCGTTTATAACTATATAGGACGACTAGCTAGCTAGTAAGTCAATTTAATATATAGTTCTAATTTCTATTAGTTTTTGTTTCAAAGAGAGGGGTCATACCCGGTCCGTTCCCTAGGCCTACGTAGTAAGCCCTTCCTAAGGCTCTTATAGCCTACTATAGTACAAAAGAAAGGTGAAAGGTAAGGTTGATTCTTCGAAAATTTCGAAAGTTCTAACTTGTGTTTATAGTCGATTTTAGCCTAAAATACGACTTTTAGTTTTTGAGGTCTAGGGTAGGCTAGGTGTAAAGGTCGGAAGTTATCAAAACGGCGAAACCTAGATTTTGAGGTCTAGGGTAGGCTAGGTGTGAGTCGAGCCTAGGGGTCCCCTAGGGGTTTTTCTTCACTCCGGGCTAGGTGCCACCTTCGGGTATATACCCTAGTACTCTAAATAAAGCCTAGGGTATATTCGATTCCGATCCGGGTGTAAAGTAGGAGTGGTAGATTAAGGGTCCGGGTCCCGAGGCCTTCTACTATTATATTCCTCTCTAGATTATAAAGAGGGCATTTTAGTAGTAGGTGACTAGCTAATTCGGGGAGGCCGCACCGGCATCGATAACTCGTAGTACGCTTTATCCGGAATAAGAAGCTTTTAAGGTATCCGTGTCCGGTTTTTAGCTAGTAAAACGCACTAGCTATTTATCGACCTACCCCTATAGGTAGAAAGAGTTTCTTACTATACCGCTATAGGTAGGTATTAGCGTAGGATGCCGGGTTCCTAGTAGGGGACTTTTAGGTTCGTTCCTTATAGTCCTAGGCTACTAGGGCCTACTCCTAGACTTTTAGCCGCTAGATTTTCGTCCCTAGGAAAGCGAAGCTTTAAGTATCCGACTCGGGGGGTGTTTAGTCCCTTCCTTCGCTAGGGTGTCCGCTTCTTCGTTCCCTAGGATATCCTCGTGCCCGGGTACCTAGCTAATAGTAATAGTAGCCCCCTTAGCTACTACTAGGCTACTAGCTTCGATACACCGGATTTGGCACTCTTAGCCGGGCCTATCCGAGATCCTAGCGAGTCGAAGAATAGCTACCTAGTTATCCGAGTAGATATTAAGTTTATCGCCCGGTAGGGCTATTTTACTAGCGTATTCTACTACCCTAGTAATCCCCTCTAGTTCCCCGTTATATACTATTTGTCCGGGCCCGAGGTTCTAGCTTCTAGTATACTCCGGGGTCCTAGGGAGGTTCTTATAGACTACTAGTCCCACCCCTACTCCTAGGCCTCCTAGGATTTACGATCTATCTATATATATCGACTATATATTACTAGTACTACTACTATTAGTAGTAGTACTAGTATTAGTATTAGGCTTTAGGGTGCTTAGGAATAGCTTATACCGAGTTATAGCTTCTTCCTTAGTACCCCTATCGATTTGGATTTAGTAGGGTATTTGGCGTCTCTAGGGGGGGTATTTAAAGGCCTAGATCGATTCTAGGCTACTCCTCCCTACTACTCCCTTAATTGACGTGTAAATACGTTTAATTTGAATTAGCTTCGTAAATTTCGAAGCTAATTCTTCGTTTTCGACGAAAATGTCTTTTAGCTTCTTAATTTCGAGTCGAATAGGGTGGTTTTGGCTAAGTTAAAGAACCCTAAACGCGTATTAGCGTATATTCGAATTTAGCCTAGTTTTCGGAGGGGGTAGGGCTACTTCTAGTTCCGAGGGGACTATAGGAGCTGTCCGGAAGACACCTAGGATACGCCGGGTAGCCTAGTTTTGAATAGCCTCTAAGGGCTAGATAAGGCCGACCTAGCCCCGCCACTAAAGAATCGATCTATAGTCGGCTACGCTAACTATATAGGCTAGGTAGAGCTAGCGGAGGGCAAAGGGGGTAAGACCCCGTTCACTATTAGCTAGCCTAGACATCCGGTCAAAAGCTAACCTAGCCTAGCTAGCCCTAATCCCTACGTGCTCTTTAAACGATAGCCCGCCGTTAAAGTAGACTCCGAGCCACTTAACTAGGCTTTTAGGCTCTAGTACTATTCCCCCCGGGAGGGAAATAGAGTAGGGCTTAGCCGCCTTAGCCCTAGTCTAATAATAAAGCTCCGTTTTAGCTATATTAAAAGAAATAGCGTTTTGAGTTCCTAGGTCGACTAATCTCCCTAGTTCCTTCTCTAGTAAATAGATATTATATCTATAACTAGAAGAAGCTACCGTAAGAGAGAAATCGTCTATATAAGAGATATATATAGTACTATTTCTAGTACTAAATAAATCCCTAATATAGATTAGGAAGAGGATAGGGGAGATAGGGCTTCCTTATAGGATACCCGTATTTATCGTCTTAAACTCTTCCGTAAGAGAGTTAAAAGAGAGCTTTAGTAGGCGATCCGATAGGAACGAGGATACCTACTCTACTAGGCTTTTAGGGAGTCCTAGCCGGTATAGGATAGCTAGGAGTTAATTCCTAGCCACGTAGTCGAAAGCCCCTTTAACGTTAAGGAATAGGGTAGTTATCTTAAGCCCTAAGAGCTTATTTTATTCGATTTTATTTACTAAGAGTAGGGCTACGTCGATAGCTAACTTCTTTAGCCTACCCCTTATTTAAGAAGGGTAGAGTAGGGTAGTCGTTTCGGCTAGGTAGCTTAGGCGCTAGGCTAGTATTCGTTCGGATACCTTCCCTAGGCAATTAAGTAGTGAAATAACCCTATAGGCCTTTAGCTAGGAGTAGTCGGGTTTGCCCGGCTTTTTGAGTATTACCCCGGTAGCCTATTTCTAGCACTAGGGGTAGTAGCCGTAGTTAAGTAGGGTAGAGTATACCCTAAAAAACAAGTCCGGGATCGAGTTATACGCCTAGGTTATAATCTCCTAGGTAATATTGTCTAGCCCGGGAGTTTTGCCCTTAATTTTAGACGTGTAGGTATTTTAGAGTTCGACTTTTAAAAGAACCGGCTAATCCTAGCTAGGGCTAGCTTAGTAGCTATTTAAATCGACTAGGGGGGCGACTGGAGGGGGCGGGAATAGCGTAGAACGGAAGGCTTCGCATTTGCCTATAAAATCCGATTCCTTCGTATTTTTCGAAGAATCGACTATATCGGGAATAGGCTATATAAATACGTCCTTAGTATACGATATAGCCTTAAAAATCGATTTAGGGTCTTCTCTCTCTAGGAAGCTATTCTAGTGGTCTGTTTTAGCGCGTTTTATAGCGTTAAAATAGAGGGTTTTTAAGTCGGAGTAGTCCTAAGCGTAAGATAGGTCTTTCTTCGATTTCCGACTATAGTAAGCTATCGATCTGAAGAAAACCGGGCAAAACAGAGGCTAGGGTCAGTAGTAGTAGCATTTACTACGGAAGCCTAGGCTCAAAAAGCTCTAAAAGGCCTAGTTATCGCAGGTACGACTACCGTTACCCGGAAATACCACCCTACGGCAAGTACTACCTAGTGCACTAGGTGTGGGACTTTCGGGCATATCGAAAAGTACTATAAAAAAGGCCCCCGGTGCCTACTTTATATAGGACAACACGCCACCGAATAGCACTACTGCCCTAGCTATAAAGCTAAGGGTCGGAAATGCCCTTATTTAGTGCCGAAATACACTAATTGTCGGGGTAGCCACCCTACCACAGACCCGGGCTGCGAATACTCCTAAGCACTCTAGCCGAAACAGCCTAGGCCTACTACTACGACCCCTATATAGATCTAGGGGCTAGTATTAAGGTACTATAAGTAAACCTATATAGGAGCGCCCCGGCCACGGAGAGTGCCCTAGATTAAGTAGTACTACTAGGTATTAACCTAATAGCTATCTAGGAACCCTAGGTTTACCCTAGGGTAAATGGCGACTACTCACTCAATACCCGGTCAGTAATCCACTAATCCTATACCTAAATCCTCCCACTTTACGGCTCCCTACGTCCTAGGGTTCTATACTATATAGCTAAGAAAATAACTACTAGTATTAGTATAGCCCAAAAATCGCCCTAGGACCCGGACTGCCTAGTTCTAGATATTCGTACTAGGGCTTTTAAAGCCTAGGTTATTAATATCTATAATAAGAAAGCCTAAGGGGACCTACACCCACCTACCCTTACTACGGATAGGGGTATAATACCCCCCCTAGTAGGGAATTCGATTCTATTAGGGGATTTTAATACCTACCACCCGTAGTGGGACCCCCTCTACGCCAAATACCCTAGGGCGGATACCCTAGTAGAGTGGTTCTTTCAAAATAACCTACTACTAGCGAATAACCCCGGGGAAGGCACCTTTTATAGGCCGGCTACTATAGAATATCCTATAGTAATCGACCTTACCCTCTATACCCCCCCCTCGTCGACCGGATCTAGGACTGGCAGACTATCCCTAACCTAGGGTCGGACCACTACGGTATCCTATTTAATATTATTACTAGTACTAGTCCTAGTACTAGTAGTAGTACTAGATTCGATACTAAATACGCCGACTAGGAATACTTCCGACGTGAAATTACGTCTAAAGCTATAAGTTCGTTAATTGAGACTTAAATCGACGAATTAACAGCCTTAAGCGTTTCTTCGGAAATTTCGAAAAATCCCCTTTTAGTCGAAATATATAAATTAGACCTCCACCAAAAGCTAGATCAGCTAGCGGACGACTTTACTACGCTAGTAATAGACGCTAGTACGGCCGCTATTCCCAAATCGGTTACTTCGGTTAAATCAAAGCCCTAGTGGAACGAAAACCTTCGTAATTTACGAAAATCAATAGCGTTCCTTAGCCGTAAATCGAAGAAAGACCTATCTTACGCTTAGGACTACTCCGATTCAAAAACCCTCTATTTTAACGCTATAAAACGCGCTAAAATAGACTACTAGAATAGCTTCCTAGAGAAAGAAGACCCTAAATCGATTTTTAAGGCTATATCGTACACTAAGGACGTATTTATATAGCCTATTCCCGATATAGTCGATTCTTCGAAAAATACGAAAGAATCGGATTTTACAGGCAAATGCGAAGCCTTCCGTTCTACGCTATTCCCGCCCCCTCCGGTCGCCCCCCGGTCGATTTAAATAGCTACTAAGCTAGCCCTAGCTAGGATTGGCCGGATCTCTCAAGAATCGAACTCTAAAATACCTATACGTCTAAAATCAAAGGCAAAACCCCCGGGCTAGACAATATTACCTAGGAGATTATAACCTAGGCGTATAACTCGATCCCGGACTTATTCTTTAGGGTATACTCTACCCTACTTCACTACGGCTACTACCCCTAGTGCTAGAAATAGGCCACCGGGGTAATACTCAAAAAGCCGGGCAAACCCGACTACTCTTAGCTAAAAGCCTATAGGGTTATCTCACTACTTAACTACCTAGGGAAGGTATCCGAACGAATACTAGCCTAGCGCCTAAGTTACCTAGCCGAAACGACTACCCTACTCCACCCTTCTTAAATAGGGGGTAGGCTAAAGAAATTAGCTATAGACGTAGCCCTACTCCTAGTAAACGAAATCGAATAAAATAAGCTCTTAGGGCTTAAGATAACTACCCTATTCCTTGACGTTAAAGGGGCTTTCGACTACGTGGCTAGGAATTAACTCCTAGCTATCCTATACTGACTAGGGCTCCCTAAAAGCCTAGTAGAGTGGGTAGCCTCGTTCCTATCGGATCGCCTATTAAAGCTCTCTTTTAACTCTCTTATAGAAGAGTTTAAGACGATAAATATAAGTATCCTATAAGGAAGCCCTATCTCCCCTATCCTCTTCCTAATCTATATTAGGGATTTATTTAATACTAGAAATAGTACTATTTATATCTCTTATATAGACGACTTCTCTCTTACGGTAGCTTCTTCTAGTTATAGACGTAATATCTATTTACTAGAGAAGGAACTAGGGAGATTAGTCGACCTAGGAACTTAAAACGCTATTTCGTTTAATATAGCTAAAACGGAGCTTTATTATTAGACTAGGGCTAAGGCGGCTAAGCCCTACTCTATTCTCCTCCCGGGGGAATAGTACTAGAGCCTAAAAGCCTAGTTAAGTGGCTCGGAGTCTACTTTAACGGCGGGCTATTATTTAAAGAGTATATAGGGATTAGGGCTAGCTAGGCTAGGTTAGCTTTTGACCGGATATCTAGGCTAGCTAATAGTGAACGGGGTCTTACCCCCTTTGCCCTCCGCTAGCTCTACCTAGCCTATATAGTTAGCGTAGCCGACTACGGATCGATTCTTTAGTGGAGGGGCTAGGTCGGCCTTATCTAGCCCCTAGAGGCTATTTAAAACTAGGCTACCCGGCGTATCCTAGGGGTCTTCCGGATAGCGCCTATAGTTCCCTCGGAACTAGAAGTAGCCCTACCCCCTCCGAAAACTAGGCTAAACTCGAATATACGCTAATACGCGTTTAGGGTTCTTTAACTTAGCTAAAACCACCCTATTCGACTCGAAATTAAGAAGCTAAAAGACATTTTCGTCGAAAACGAAGAATTAGCTTCGAAATTTACGAAGCCAATTTAAATTAAACGTATTTACACGTTAATTAAGGGAGTAGTAGGGAGGAGTAGCCTAGAATCGATCTAGGCCTTTAAATACCCCCCTAGAGACGCTAAATACCCTACTAAATCCAAATCGATAGGGGTACTAAGGAAGAAGCTATAACTCGGTATAAGCTATTCCTAAGCACCCTAAAGCCTAATACTAATACTAGTACTACTACTAATAGTAGTAGTACTAGTAATATATAGTCGATATATATAGATAGATCGCAAATCCTAGGAGGCCTAGGAGTAGGGGTGGGACTAGTAGTCTATAAGAACCTCCCTAGGACCCCGGAGTATACTAGAAGCTAGAACCTCGGGCCCGGACAAATAGTATATAACGGGGAACTAGAGGGGATTACTAGGGCAGTAGAATACGCTAGTAAAATAGCCCTATTAGGCGATAAACTTAATATCTACTCGGATAACTAGGCAGCTATTCTTCGACTCGCTAGGATCTCGGATAGGCCCGGCTAAGAGTGCTAAATCCGGTATATCGAAGCTAGTAGCCTAGTAGTAGCTAAGGGGGCTACTATTACTATTAGCTAGGTACCCGGGCACGAGGATATCCTAGGGAATAAAGAAGCGGACACCCTAGCGAAGGAAGGGACTAAACACCCCCTAAGTCGGATACTTAAAGCTTCGCTTTCCTAGGGACGAAAATCTAGCGGCTAAAAGTCTAGGAGTGGGCCCTAGTAGCCTAGGACTATAAGGAACGAACCCAAAAGTCCCCTACTAGGAACCCGGTATCCTACGCTAATACCTACCCGTGGCGGTATAGTAAAAAACTCTTTCTACCTATAGGGGTAGGTCGATAAATAGCTAGTACGTTTTACTAGCTAAAAACCGGACACGGATACCTTAAAAGCTTCTTATTCCGGATAAAGCGTACTACGAGTTATCGATACCGGTGCGGCCTCCCCGAATTAGCTAGTCACCTACTACTAAAATACCCTCTTTATAATCTAGAGAGGAATATAATAGTAGAAGGCCTCGGGACCTAGACCCTTAATCTACTACTCCTACTTTACACCCGGATCGGAATCGAATATACCCTAGGCTTTATTTAGAGTACTAGGGTATATACCCGAAGGTAGCACCTAGCCCGGAGTGAAGAAGAACCCCTAGGGGACCCCTAGGCTCGACTCACACCTAGCCTACCCTAGACCTCAAAAACCAAAAGTCGTATTTTAGGCTAAAATCGACTATAAACACAAGTTAGAACTTTCGAAATTTTCGAAGAATCAACCCTACCTTTCACCTTTCTTTTATACTATAGTAGGCTATAAGAGCCTTAGGAAGGACCTACTACGTAGGCCCGGGGAACGGACCGGGCATAACCCCTCTCTTTGAAACAAAAACTAATAGAAATTAGAACTATATATTAAATTGACTTACTAGCTAGCTAGCTAGTCGTCCTATATAGTTATAAACGAATATAGGACGTTAAAAGGAAAAAAAAAAAATTTATCGGGGATCAATTCGGGAATTGACCTGAGTGCCTCTTGAGGACCGGTTCGTCTATGGATTGTAAGTACTAATACTAGTATTAAGTAGGCTGGAGACACCCCCGAAATGCACCTTTCTCGATAAATTATTCATAAAATTCAGATTAAGTCTTTGACTTGACTAGAAAGCTATAAGTTGCCTCGATTAATAAGTACATATAATTGATGTAATTTGACCAAATTTATAGATTTGTACTACTATACTAGGTAAATATAATTACAAATCAAAAGATCTATTGGTGGCGTATCTAGGCTTTATTTTTAGAAATATAATATACGTGGCTGGAAAAGATCGTGTAGATATATATAGGAGATACTAGTACCGAGTAGAATTATTTGTATGTATATTAGTACTAGTATATTTGGTCATCTAGCAAGTTTTTACTACGGCACTACCAGGGCCACTGTTTTATATACAAAGGCGAGAATAAGACTTAAGTGGTTCTGATAAATAGTAGGCTACCTTAAGCTAAAGATATACTAAAAGATACTACAGAGAAGGAGAAGAAAAGAATATTTCCTAGTATAGGCTCCGATTCTTATAGGGAATTACACTGACCCCTAGACCTACTATATAGTATGTTCGCCCTTACTTATACTTTTAGTAATCTGAGATGAAACCCCGTGATTTGCTGGCTATAGGAGTAGTTAGAATCGGTTCTGACATTCTAGTCTTTACTTAGTAACTACTTAGTACTTACTTATGTATTTAAATAAGTACTAAGTAGTATTTGGTAGGGTATCTGCTATTGCTATTGATACCCCCATTTTTCGTTTGCTTATATTCCAACTACTACTAGTATACTACTACTGACACAAATTCGTGTTGAGGTAAACTGGGGTCTACTCAAATGCGACGTCGGTAGTATTTTACCGCTGCGAGCTAAATTTAGCTCCATATGGTTTCACAGATGCGAGCAACGACGCACGTACAGTCTCGATATCCCCGCAACACAGACTGGCGCATTCCAGTCACCCCGACCCAGCTTTTTTCTAGTTGGATGTCTGCCATTTACTTTTTTTTTTTCACAGCACGTCTTCTACGCAAAGCAATGACAACGCATCTGTCCTTCTCATACCTTTTGTCCCGTGCTTAGCAGGAGTCTTGTGGCCCGGGTACCGTGCTCTGCGGAGTAGATGAAACAGCCGGGCGATTAGTTAGCTGGTAACGATCCAAGAAGCGGATGCAATAAGTACTAACAATATACCTGACCACGAGAATAGCATGGGACAGAGAGTGATGTTTTATGCCTGAGTGTCGGTCCTCGTCTGGCAAGAATGAGTATTTGAAGATTGGCTCTGCATATATCCTAGATATATACTACTACCTCGCGTTCGGTTTGGCTTCCCCTAGACATGCGATTCATTGACGGTTTGAGATCTGGTTTTTCGACTGCTTCATAAGGAACAAGTACTTAGTGAATGATGTACCTACCTCGAAATAATATAAGTTCAATAAAAGTACTACACATGCCAAGTAAATATGAGTAGTATCTAGCCGGTTGAAGGTTGACGTTGAGGGGGAAAGCTTCCCCCACAGATTAGACCAGATTTCTCTTACAATAAGATTATTGCAGAAATCTTCAGGGGTCTAGGTTCCCCTAGTAGTATTATCGCGCAGGATAGGTAATAGTGAATAACGTACTAGTATTGGATTTTGATTGTCAAGGAGTGTAGAATACTATCACCGCCTATCCCAGTACCACCCAAAACACCAACCTTCTAGCCATTTTGCAAATCGGACGCTCGGTGCATCAACCCATTTCTCTACCCTCGCAGCAATTGCAAACACCAGAAAGGAAAATAAAATGTACCACACGAGACAAATCATCCAATACAGAACGGTGTGGTTATATGGTGGCGTCATCCCAACCATTTGTGCAAGCAAGCTTTGCAATCTCAACCCAAACAGCACGGCGCTAAATTCGTGGATGAGGTACAACGAGAATGAGATGCGGGCAAAGTACTGGGCAATGTCGGAGGTGAAAAGTCGTTTCAGTGGGAAGAGAATGGATGAGGAGGTGACAAGCGCGCTGTGTAATAGATTTGTTAGTCGGTCATAGCTCGAACGGTCATAAACATGGGCCTACTGACACTGCTGAGATCGACCACCAGAGCCGTGCGTAATCTTCCATATGCAAACGGAGAGGGATCACTCCCCGTAACACTTCAAACCCCGGCATGGGCCTACTTCTTGCGTCCTCATATAGTAGAGACGGAAAACCTGCAACATAAAATGCGCCCGCAAACACGAACCACCAGATCTTCTCCTTCGAGTTATTCCTCTCTTTTCCAGTATCCAGTGTTAAGGAGGCACCTTTTACCTCTCGCCCAATATCAAAATCGGCAATAAGCATGCCTGCTAAGAAGCAAAAAATGTTCCAGCTGCCAAGACACATGCTGCCAAAAGCGATTCCTGTGAACACCGCAGTCCGAGCCATGTAACTGCTACCAAGTCGGTCGATACGCGCTAGCAGTAGCAGAAGGAAGTATACCACAAGTGAACCATAAAACTCTAGCGGTATAGTCCAGATTACCGCTTCGTATTTTGGATGAGTGATCAATCCCTGAAGGGCACGTGGCATGGTGTAGATAGGGTCAATGAAGTGTAGAGTTTCTCGCATCCAGTCTGTGAGCTGGCCTAAGAATGTAGGCTCGGGCACAAACGTAAAATTCAATGGCGGTCCAATCCCAAATCTGGTAGCGAGCATCTCGGCGAACGTGAGAGCGATAGGAGGGAGGTATAAACGGAAGGGCCTCCTGAACATTGAGGAGAGAACCGAAGGAGTGATGAAATGCGAGTGATTAGAGCGTAGCTGAGAGAGCGATTTGTAAGTGAGGACGTAGCCAGAGACGATGAAGAATACACAAACAGCGGCGCCCCCAGATGCGAATATAGTGCGTCTTTAAGAAATTAATCGAGGTACCAGGGATCTATGGAAATGAAAATAACTTACATCGCTGGCAATTGGAAAATACTGTCCTGGTCCTCGTCTGAATGCCACGCAGGCACAATCGTGGTCCACATACCTAGTGAAGTGCCCGTTCGTTAGCGTGTCTGTGGTTTACACAAAAAATACCGTCGTTGTTACCACGAGTAAGTCACAATCACTTACCCATGGTATGAAAAATGTACACTCCTAATGCAGCAATACCCCTAACTCCATCCAACCAAGCTGTCGGCCTCAATTCCAGTGAGCCTGGTGCTGGGTACAACAAGAGTCTCCGTATCATGGGCAACACTCCTAGCTGACCAGGGAGGGCATCCGGCACCGTGGCCGCGTTGATGGAGCTGTACGTGGCATTGGAAGTGGGACCTATAACCTCGAGATCTATACAATGATCGTTGATGTGTCCTGCTTGCAGCTCGAGCATATCGTTCAAGCTGTGCGGAATATCGTTGTCACGTGCCATTGTATGATGTTGCTGGATGTTCAGGAGTGTACGATTTAGGAGGGGCATGAGGAACACCTGGCCAGGAACAGACGCCCCAAGCGGAACAGATATGGACGTGGGGAAGATCGAGATGAGTCTTCCCCTGAGCGACCTTGGGGTCTTATATCATAAAAGCGATCGTTGCGAACCTTGAATGTCTTGCGATGTTTCAGAAACGCGGTTAGACGCTTATCACGTGTGATGGTGGAAACAGAGCAAGGACGCGCAATGAGACAAGACGGGGCTGTGTGATAAGCGATATCCCTAGATACCTTACCCTTTCTGAGAAGCACTAGTAATTAGTAATACCAGTAGCTTCATCATGTACAAAAGCACTTTGAAAATAAATAATAACATTTGTCGTGTGGAGTCAAACCTAGCAGATCAATAATCGTACAACTCAATTATCTATTACTTTTGGTATTTATTCAGTTTCAAATATATGCTAACACTTTTCTGACAGCACTATACTAATAACATAGTAGGGCTGGCTATTCTTAAAACATTTACAATCTCTTTGTGCCCCCTGAAAATTGCAACTTGTATTGGCTTCCAGTGCTTGTTTCCCGATCTGATATTTGCATCTGCACCTGCCGTGAGTAGTTTCTCAACAATCACCAAGCACCCCCCTTCAGCAGCCGCGTAAAGAGCCGTATATCCACCATAGTAGCTTCCTGCTGCATTCACATCTGCTCCCACTGCAAGCAACCTCTCCACCACCTCTATGTGATTTCCCAGGCTTGCTCCTTGGAGAGCACTCAGGCCGCTGTACCTCATTAGCTTCGTATTAACCGCAGCACCTTGTTCAAGCAAGAAATCCACGACATCAGCATGTCCGTTTGAAGCAGCACCCTGCAAAGCTGTCCTTCCGCGGTTATGCGCAGGAGTCGCGTTAATATCAGCACCTTTCTTCAAAAGAGCTTTCACAACATCAAGATGTCCACCTTCAGCAGCAGCCTGTAAGGCAGTCCGTCCATTGTAGCGATGCGGGGCCGCGTTTACGTCTGCCCCAGCCAGAAGTAATCTGTTGAGCACGTCAAGATGTCCTGCACCGGCAGCTACTGCAAGGGCGTTCCGTCCGCCGTTGTTACCGCCTGGCGCATCGACTTGCGCACCTGCTTGGAGTAGGATTTCAATGATGGATATATGTCCTTCTCCTGCGGCTGCTTGCAAGGCTGTTTTGCCGTACCCTGTCAAGATGTCACTTATCAGCATAAGCTTCAATGGGTGTTTGGAGTTGGAGGTCGCTAAATTTGAATGTTTTGACTTTCTCTCTTGGTATGTGCAGTTGTGCCAACATATTTTGTGTCATTTCTCCGCGAAGCTTTGACACGGAAAAAGAAGGGGTTTGCTTACAGCCTATGGCCTGTGAGTTGGCATCAGCGCCGTTGAGAAGGAGCGACGATACAAGATTAACATTTCCTTCGAGAGAAGCGGTTTGGATCTGGGGCCATATGTTCTCATCATCGATTCTCGCTATCTCTCTCTTCGGATCTTCGCTGACCAGAACTTCCCCTACTCCAGAGCCTGCCTGATTTGCCATTACGATAGCCATACATACATAAAGACTAAAACCTGTCTGACAAGTCAAGTGCTTTGATAGTCGCCCTTGCTTCAATCTGCTAGCCGTTCAACTTGATTCGGTAGGTGTCTCTTGATTCCGCGACGCTAGATCTGCAAAGGAGCTGTTATGGTAGACAGATTTGCTGATGATCGGCTGCCGGCTCCAGCAAGATCGATTGCAGGGGCTGGGAGTTTGATGACTATGATTCACTTGGCCCTGAAGTGGTATCTATAGTGAGTATCTGTAGATCATGCGCCACTTTATGCAATGCAATGCTCGCCCGAGTACACCTGGGATTACTCTTCTTCTTTATTTTGGACAAGGCCCGGTAATAGCTTATCTATTTAGATTGTGCTTCACCCACTTTTACCACGCAGGGTTGGCTATCGTAGCGCTGACTTGAGCTTCGGGTGCATATTCTGGTGACCGCGTGACCTCTCGCTAATGCACTTTCTGCTCCATGCGGATGCAGGTGTTGCTATACTTGCAACCAGTTTCCTTGAACCTACATAGAGTTGCTACCGTTTTGAGAAGGTGTGAAGTAGAATAGACTATTAACAATGACATCACAGTACTGTTAACTGCGACCTCCCTCCAATCCGAACACTGCCCGTTATATAATGCTAGCAGCTACGCGTGAGATCTGTGCCTCTATTTTGGCTCGTGGAATATGCGAAGTGCTTGGAATGGTAACGGAGAAGACTACAATGGCTGATCGGCTTACTGGTAGTCCTGGTTAAATAAGTACATGCATTGATATGAGTTGGAGCAACCTGCGGCCTGCATACGCTGCTGGGGAGAGAGTATTGTGCGTCTCGTTGTGTTCAGAACATCCTCACATTGATGCCCGCGTTAGTGATAAATCTTTATTTTGTGTGTACCATAGCCGGTGAACCGATGCAACCTTACAGCAACCTTTCTTTCAAAGGCAATGTCCTCACTGGAGACTGTGCGCATCTCAACTTTTGCAGGTATTACAGCCTCTCCGATATCGATATTTGAAACCTCTTGCACATATGTGAGCTCTTTCCGGCTGGATTTCCGGGTCGAAGGTTTGCAAGGTTTGTGCTTCTTTACACCCGATTCACTTGCAGCCTTTTCGACTTTGACCTTCCGTTGACTCATATGAAACCCATGTAAAGCGCGTATAAAGTACACATAATTATTCATTTTAATTAAGAGTTACCCCACTAAGTATATTGTGATGTATCGTTCAGATTCATACGTGTTGGGAATTGTACCGTATCATTCAAAAGCTTTTTATACTATATTCTATTGTGATATAATATCTTGGCGATAAAATCGCGATGTATCAGATTTCGCGTGCCAGTCTAGTCTATATAATTATGAGCATGGCTTTCCTAGATATGGCTATGGCCTCATAGGGATAATAGAGGGAGTAGGAAGCTGTAGAATTACAGCGGTACACAATGACCAGGGTTTGAGATCTGAAAATACGATACTATGAAGGTGTAATGTGGCTTCATTTTGTGAGATTTATTATGGAATCAAGGACATTCGATTCCACTCTTGCTCTGTCCGTTAACCCAGCATTCCACTATGAAAGAAACGCTTTCTGGAGCATCACCCGGTGAAGTATGACCTGCATTATCAACCGTTACAAATGTAAGCTTCCCAGCTCTTTTCATCTGTCCTCCTCTTTCAAGCGCCAAAGCATCTGCCGAAACCCCCACGGTTGGCCAGAACCAGTCACGAAATGGCTGGAGTCGATAAAACGCTTGCTTTGACCATGGGAGTGCATCATAAACGCGGATTTGCCCTTCAGTATTACTTTTTACATGTAAGTAGAAACTCAAGGTCTCGTTTAAATTTTGAACTTACACAATGATGTCGTTGTTGCCGTTCAATACCAAAACTCCGATATCTGTCTCATCTAGAATATATGTCGTCTCTCTGGTTGTCGGTCTGAACGCGTCGCCGCTTCTAACAAAGCGCTCGTTTAGGCCGAAATCAATACCCGAAAAGTTGTAGCTCTCAAATCCAAGTGATTCCTGCACGTGCGGCAGATTAAGGTACACTGTAAAAGGCCCGTTTCCAAACCCTTCGCAGATGGGGGATTATCACCGCATATCTTGCGATCATCGTACGGATCTCTTCCACCTACGACGACATCACCTGCAAACCACTTCCCCAGAGTTTCGGTGCAAAATTGATCCGCATATTCGCAAACGTGCAGGTCGTACGAATCGATGCACATTTTCCCGAGCCGCTCACAGGCTGGTGTATCTCGTTCCATCGCTGCGCATGCTGTTTCATTGAAACCTCCGCTTTTAAGGTTTCCATGGAGGTCACGAGAACATAAATGATCGTAAAGCCCACCAACTGTTGATGTGACTCCATCAATTACCGCATCAACAAGGATAACGGATTTGACTGGTATTTGTAGTGCATGGTAGGCATCCATTTTCTGTCGAGAATGGATGTACTGAACGAAGTAGGGGACATATTTCCCCCCGAATGACTCGCCAGCAATGTGAAGAGGTAAATGCGAAAACTTAGGTAACATCTTGCTGAACATTGTATAAAGTAGCCTCTCAAAATCCACTGCTGCTTCATACAGGGTAGATGGCCCCTCATTTGTGCCATTTCGCACACTTGAGAAGCCAACGCCAGCTGGCTGACTATAGACGGTCACAATTGGACTCAGGAAACAAGAGAGAGTCATGACTTACTCGATAAAGATGACATTGGCGAAGTTGGTCCAGCTATGGGGATTGAACTCAGTCGTGGAAGAATCATTTTCTGGGACGAAGCAAGGCCCTATTTCCGTGAATAGGCCCAGCATTGAGGCGCCCCCAGGACCACTTTCATGGACTCCGAGTCAGCTTGTTTCCAAGTAAACCAAGAGTTGTTCTTGCAACTGATATGAGAGTTGAGGTAAGAGCGTAGACTAACCCATTGAGCCATATAATTACAGGATCCTCACTGGGACGATTTCTACTTTCAAAGAACCCTACAACGCACAGTTAGCACTACAGACGAAAGAGACCACCTCTTTTTCTTCTCTAGTCCCCTCAATCTTACAGAAAAAAAGTTTTTTCTGGTCCGAAACCTCGACTAAACCAGTCCATTGTTTGGCTCCTGCATTGCATATCGAATCATTCTGCTCTCGCAGAGTATATTTCAAATCAGCTGCACTACTGGCCGTACTTGACGGAAACAAATTTTGATCCTGGAAAACAGCCTGGAAGTTACTATCTGAGCCTCCAGCTCGAGGAAGAAGAAAGCTTTGAACAGGGCATGGCAGTGTGGCAGCAAGGAATGCCACAAGGTACAGTGGATGCATCGATCGCATTTTCAGTATACCAAAACGATATATCGAGAAAATTCTGGAGCACGGAATGGGCACAGGCAATTAAGGTAGGCTAGGCACTTGGCTAACTATCCAATCTGCTGGAATGAAGATGTACCGATATTACGAATCATCCACCAACCCACTTATGAACACACTGCGCAGAATAGCAATCCCCAATTGCCACCTGCTAAATCCGGAATCGCTTCAGGGGATCCTTATCTACAGGGCAGGGAAGGCCAGGCCAGGCAGCAAGATTCGGCTTGCGGGGGAAGCTTGGCGGACGGTGTGAGGTGGCGTGTGCATGGATGACTTGGCACGTGACGAGTGCAGCATTTCTCAGACAATGGTAGTCAAGTTACTATTCATGTATTTCCTGCTCTTCAAAGTTTACCTTGCCTCTGGCCAGCAGTCTACGATACAGCCAGTCTGGCCATCAAAAGAAAATGCAACACTTGCGCCAAAGCGCAGCGGATCACCCTCCCAGACCACAAAATCTCTTTTGCCATCATCGACATCTAACCCCATGATCTCCTCAATATTTCTCGAAACTAGACTAACACCATCGTAATTTGAAAGACCTGAATACTTTGCAGCCCATGATGCTTCGATAATGAGGTTGAACAGCTCGGGATCCGCTGTCTATTGTTAGTGGAACAAGAAATAGAAAAGAAAGTGGAAGTAGGACATACAAAATCCAGGAATTGCCAGACCAAACTTAACTCCAGCTTCTACTAGGAGGGTTACTGGAGATGGGGTCAGTGGCGGCCCCGAGACGGTATTGCGCTTCTCCCATGTGTCCGGTGCGCCTCTAGCTGACGTGAAGATGACTGGGATTTTGGCATTTGCAAGCTCGGCTGCAACCTGGAACAAAACATGTCAATCAACAGATGAGTCACTCAGATGCAGAATGAGAGCTCACTAATGGTGCCTCTGCCCCTCCATGTATAATGAGGTTGACGGATCCATGGTCCTTTTTGAGCTTGATTAACTGAACAATGGCGTGCTAAGCGCAAGTATTAGAATGTTTATGATGCAGAAAGCATGGAACAAACTGGAATACCTTTTCATGAACACTAATGACAACGGGAATAGAGCCGTTGGCAGCTTTACCGTACATGTTGTCTTTGCCTTTGTTGTCTACCAAGATTTTGCGGAGCATGGCAATAGCTGTTGATATTGTTGGTGTGGATTTGCTGCCTTTACTCTGTCAGCACCAAAGTCATAACCGAATTCCGGAGCATTTCTGACCTTTCACTGCCTGCCCGATAGCGAAGTGAAGCGCAACGTCATCCTGGAATATGCCACCGTCTAATATCGATCTTTCCCCAGTAGATCTGAGCCCGACACTGACTCCACCAAGAAACCCAGACCCATCCAACCCTTGAAATGGGGGAGTTATGGCTTTCGTGACCCCTCCTATTTTGGCTCTGTCAAATGCCTTACCCTCGAGATGAACGCCATATTTTGCGAAAACAAGGTTGTCGGGGTTCAAAATGTCCAGAGTCGAATCGAGCGTGCCGTCAGTTGTGAGATCTTCCATCACGATCTCCGTCAGACCTAGGTTATTCGTGTATGCTGTGATTCCCGGGAGAACATGGCCATCATCTAATGTCACAACTTTACTGAGATGGCTGAGGCTGGCGCAAACCTGTTCTGAGTCAAAACAGAGGACCTTGCCCTTGTCGAGGACTATTGTTAAGTTCTGGCCTGCCAACTCAGAAGATTCAGGGCTACCAAGGTACGATTTTCGGATACCCTTAATCGTTATCCGTCCGTCGTTGCTCATGGCAAGCCCACAAATTTCCGACCTATCTTGTTCTCGTAGAACTTTCCTAATACGGCCCACCTGTGCCGAACTTTTGTGTGGGTGATCGACCCCCATTTCAGACTTGGACAGACTGCGAGATACCTGTGCGGTATCTAAGGTCGCTGTGCCATCGATATAGACCTGTAGTGGAGTAGCACCAATCGAAAGTGGATGCGAGTCCCACAAGACAATGTCAGCATCATAGCCTGCATCTACGAAACCCACACGATGATCAATTTGCAACGATCTCGCTGGAACACTTGTCACAGATTGAAGAGCGAGATCTTCAGGTAGACCAAAGCTATGTGCAGTTGCTGCCTGAAAACTTTATACCAAATCAGCACGAGCCTCCTTCAGATATCAGAATACCTACACGAGGTGTTTAGCACTTAGTTCTTGCAAACTGTGGTCCTTGAGGAGATATTTCAGTAAGTATCCTGGAAAGTCTGAAGCCATTTCTTACTGATTTGTATGCAACTGGCACACCATTTTCAGCGAGAATCTTTCCGGCAGCGAGATTTGCACTGTAAGCCTCCTGCTTGTATAAACCAAAGGTGGAGAAAGTCGCGATGGTGATATTTCTATTTTAGCGATAAGCCAAAACTATTTTTTTTTCATCTTAAAAAGCCGGAATTGGATACTTACTGCCCTTTCTCCTTCAGTAGTCCGGGGACTTTCCAGGCTTCAAGAGCATGATGAAAAGCCTGAATTCGGAAACCAAATTCCTTACTGTGACGGAGCATATCTTCCATGTCTTGCACTTCATAGCCTAAAGTGCACTAGAGTTAGCGTTCTGTGTTGATGACTTTCGTGTTCTTTCCAACAGAACAACTTACAATGAATGTTCGCCCCAACCTTTCCCCTTAGAAGAGCGACAGTTGATTCAAGCTCCAAACTCTGCGGCAGGTTGCCAAGTTTTTCTAGAAATGCTCTTGCATTCACCTCACTCTGTTCCCGAGCGACCTTTGCAGCTAAACACCAGCCATCCTGCGCTGTCAGTAACTTCTGTGCCTTTTCCAAGTGCTGACGAAGTATCCACGCGTTTGCCATACGCGTGTGTCCATAGATGGAACTCGGATTTTCCCCAGCGGCCAATTTCATGTATCTTCGACGCTGTGAATATGGCACACCGTTCTCCAATAGAAGCTCCTCTACAATGTCTTCCCGATTTTCTCCACTCCGAATCATGTTTTTGACTAGGAATCCCTCTCCTCCCATGATGTTTGCTGAACCAGGGAGTACCAATGAGGAAGTCACACCACCAGAAGCTATGATTCGCGTGGCCAAGTCATAAGGCTTCATTGAGTCAAAAGATCGCAGGAAAGGCGTAAGTGGGCCTGTAGATGGGTGCATTTCATTCCCATCCTGGCCGGATCCCAGTCCGGGCCAGATTTCAACTAGGTGATGGGAATGCATATCTACGAGACCTGGAGTAACGTATCCACCATCCATGTTGAGGACAAGAACATTCACCGAATCATAGCTCGTGGAAGTTGGCGTGACGGACTTGATCGTACCGTTGCTGAACAATACATCAACTGGATAATCTATGAATCTCGTGCCGTCGAATAGAGTAGCATTTCGCAACAAGATAGGGTTTGCTTGTCCAGTTATCGGATTCCAACGAGGATTGGAACGATCGCTTGGAACTGGGAACTCATACTGGACAGGATTTTCAGTGAGCTCTGGACATCTCGCAAGATCCGCATCGAAGTGTTGAAGTTGCCATTGAGACAGCTGTTGTGTATTGTGACTTGCAGTTGAATTGGTCAAGAATTGCGGGACAACGAATGATTGGACAAGAATGGTAAGTAGAATTGCAAGTATGACGGAAAGGGGAATATGAAATCGCTTGACGAGTTGATGAATGTTCTGAGATGGGACAGCGAAACCCTCAAATGTGCTTAAGTCTTTTGCCATTTCTGGCTGGAGGATATGCTTATTGGACTGAAGAAAAGGTTTTGGTTGAGGCTTCTATCTATGAAATACTAGGCCTGCGAGGCTTTTGGAACCTCGGTCGCTGCTGGTAGGTCAATGCTCGCCATGCGGAGATGATGCTCTACTCGGAAGTGGGGGTATAAGAAGTGGACACCTAGGCACCAGCATCGGGAGCAGACGCTGAAAAGGGCCTAATGACGAACCTTCGATGGCAAGCAATTTCTGCTGAAGAAAAAGCATATAACTGTTACAAATGACGGTGGAATGTTGATAAGAAAAGCTCTTGAAGAGGCAGGTGAAGTCTTTCCAGCTAATAGCATTCCCCGTGATTTGTTGATTAAGCGATTGGGTCGTAATAATGGCCCCTGCCAAGGAATGCTCAAAGGCCAGGCGAGGCACGGCGGGACAGGGCAGGCAAGCACAAACTCGTAAGAGCGCCGGGCTTAGGCAACAGCAATAGACTAAAGCGCTGGAGAAACAAACGAAGCCCTTGAGCAAATTAGAGGCCAATTCGATCCTTGACGGCGTCGGTAGCAGATCGAGAGCTATCATTTCGATGCTCGTCTCTGATCCATAATATTCATACCCCCAGCCTTGCCGTGTTGGGCATATCAAGGTCAGTAAATTCGTCGCCTCATGTCCCTGTGACCATATTCCCTCTTATTTCATGATGATATAGCGAAATTCAGACTGCTGATTCGGAAGATGACAGGCTCTATCTATCTGGGAGAGTTAAATGCTGTACTGCTGCGCTAGGTTTTGCTACGCAACGCTTACAGTACAGAGCTTGATTGCATGGCTTCAATGGCATAGGTGGAATTGAGAGGTGTCTCCTTTCAGCCTCGGCGAGAAATTATCTGAAGTGCAACTAACCCAGGTAAACCTCAAACCGGGGCGACCATTTACTTGCTTGTGTAACAAACCGCAGTTTTTTACCATGTCGTCTGTAGGCCAGTCCTCAAAGGAGGCTACTTCTGAACTTTTGCAAGAACAAGCTCATGAACTCCGCCAAGAAGATCTGCTCGTCGGCTTACTCATTGATGGAAACTTCAAAGTAGAGAGATTTCTTCGACACGAGAGCCATTCTGATGTATACTCGATCCGTTATGTCGATGGGGAAGTATCAAACCTCGAAGCCCGGGCCTATATACTGAATGACATCCCACCAAAAATACGCTCCCATCGGTTGAGGAATATCAAGCGCTTATCGAATCGAACCGTAGTCGAGGTGTTTGATGAAGAGACAAATAAGACCATTGTTGTGTATAAAGCAGACAACACAGAGACTCAAAATTTAGAGGGGAAATTCGATGATTCAATCCCAAGCCTACTACCAATGGGGGAAAAACCCAACCCAAAGACGACAAGTGGCACCAAAAACCACGAAAAGACTGAGCACCAACGAGAGGCCGCGCGGGTTCGGCAGCACGAGCGACGCAGAGCAAATCGACAGAAACAGAAGCAGCTCAACAGCGCCGCAAACGCGGACACACAAGACACTAAGGACAGTCTTGAAATTCAATGGGAGACTGACGACGAAGAAACCTTATACGTCCTGCTTCATCTGGCTAACGACGGCCGCTCAGACTTGCATGAGCATCTGCATCCGGTACCTCGCGCTGTCCTTGAGAGATACCTGTCTACACAACTCATAGAGTTTAAAGATGATACCGAAATGGAAACTTTCATGATGATCAAATACAGAGAAGTCCTCTTCCTGCGGCGGCAGTTGAGGAAATTACCAGATGTTACGAGGAGGCGGCACGATGAGTTCGGGAAGATACTGAGAGAGCAGGCCCAGCTGCCACGGGACTCAAAGGAGTACGCGAAAATGCAGCATTACGTGAAGATGGCGCAGCATCGCTTGAAGGTCATACGGCATGTGCACAAAATTCTGCCAGATGTGATCAACCAGGCAGACAAAACTTATCGTGATTTGAAAGACAGATTGCTTTTAGTGAGGGAGAAGAAGAAAGAAATTGAGGAGATGCGAAGCCAGATCGCCGACAAAGAAAGGTTAAAGAGAGAAGTGAACTTTTGCTCGATGTGCTCGAAGGAGGTTGCTCCAGGTTCGGGACCGTATGCTCAATTGGTAGCGCAGCTCATGACTGCCCAGGCCAAGCTTGAAAAGCTTGCTCTCATGAATGATGTTTCAGTCATAGGCATGGAGGGTTTGGAGAAGGTTTATAAGGAACTACTTGCCGCGCCTGTGGAAGATCATGTTACGAAGATCGATACGCCTTCAATATAGGAGACTTTGGACGTTAGACTGCTAGCACTTCAAGATAGTAGGGCAATGTATGGCGATAGAATGCACTAAATCAAATGTATTTGATGAAACTGCGATTGTCCTCTTCGTAAAGGAGACTGACACCAGCCAAGGTGCCGTTTAACGTATGTTTCCACCCATCCCATACCAATGATTTCCAGTCATATGTGAGGCTACCCACATGATGAACTGACCCTGTGTGGCCAACAAAGTTGTCCCAGGTGTTGAAGAATTGGCTATCCGCGCGTACTTGCTTTTCCTTCACGGCTCCAGCGAAGCATCGTTTCCAGACCCCAACTCGGTGTACCGATCATACAACAAAGTTGCCAATTTGAATGGCCCCTCTGACCCGATCCGACTCTTCAGGTACTGCAACAAACAATTCGTCCCATACAAACGCAGTGCAAGCTCACCGGGAACCCAATATCGCTGATCACTAGTAGACGCAAGCGCTGAGGGGCTAACCCGATGAGTTTACACTCTGCTTGTAAGGGAATCCCTCCAGCAATTCTCCTTTCCTATGTTATTCTGTGTCGTTCTTTCCGCGGTCTTCCTCTTTTACCCTGCCCACAAGTTTTGAAGTGAGCTTCAAACACGGCCTTACCACTAGCTTTGCGGCTGTCGAATGTCACTTTGCCGCAACGGCAAATCACAAGCTGATCCCCAGAGCATGTGAGCTTCCTGAAATGATCACTGAATTTATCTTTCCGCCCAAAGAGACGAGCACAACGACAGCGGAAGCCTGATGTCTGATGTGGCTTCGAGCCGTTGAGATGGCGCAGGAGAGACCTGTCGTCCCATGGCTCGTCTCTTTGACATTCATCACGGCCACAATAGTTTGGAATTTGTGGGTGCTTATTTTTCAAGTGAGTCCTGTTAGCTATCAGTATCGACTTGAGAATATTAGATGATTCGCAAAAAGTCTTACACAAGTTGCAGGGAATCATCAAACGTCTCCTGGCACATTTGACAGGATCTCAGGTCTGATTGTACGGAGGGAGAGCCTTGCTCGGCATGTTCCAAAGACCCCGTATGCTGTGACCAATCGAGATGAATGCCAGGAGATATGTCAGGAGATGAGCTCGTGGTAGGTGGGGAGGTGGTGGGAGAAGCTTCAGGTGGGGGTAGTTGGTTGTTGGGGGAGCTTTGAGAGCTCGAATGGGAGACTGGGAAGGAATGATACAGAACAACGGTCGGAGATGAAAACGGTGGAGGTGAACCAAGGTTCTCCATGAAATCATAACTAACGCCGCGGTCGATGATGGCTGGCTTCTCCAAGTATTCAACTTGATTGCTCAAACCACCACACGCTTTGGACGTCTTGTTATAATCACATGAGGGAGCCAGATTATCGTAGTAGCCTATTTGAATATGCCATTTCGTGTCTTCGAGGAAGCCAGACGTCTCTTTATCTAGGTGATGATCATGGTGGTACTCTGAAATGCTGGGGGCGCCGAGACAAGTCCCGGCCTTACAGCGCGGCTTTCGATGTTTTCACTGAAACGGGGTTTCAGCGGGGCCGTGGTGGCCTGGTAATGTAGCGTAAGGTACTCTGATGGCAGATGTTTAGTTACATAGATTGACTGGGCTTCTCCTGTGACGGACGCGCGAGTATAACGGCAAGGCTGAGGGTCGGCAAGTATAACTCACAGTTGTTCGCGGAAGAAGGCGTAGCAGTATCAATGACTTCAAAAGAACTCGCCAGGACAGACAGCCGCAGATGCAACGGCGTCGACGTCGTGCCCCTGAGAGGGAGTGAAGTCGAAGTCGCAAACTCTGGTGGAAGAAGGGGAGAAGGGAAGAGGAGGAAGTGGGAATGCGCGTCGGGCATAGCGGGGCGAGAGGCAGGACTGGGAGATGACTAAGCGCCATTGGGACGGCCGAGCCAATGACATCAGACGTCATTCTGCAGAAACGGACACCAAGTTGGAGAACAAGCACCAGCACAAGGCACCAAGGCACCAAGGCAGAGTGCGAGAGGGCCATATATGTGATTGGTTGATGTTCCCCAGGACGACTTGAGGGATCGGCAGCAGGGATTGACTGCAGAAGCGCAGTAGCGCAGGGGCGGAGTACAGGGCACGTGACGCCCCAAGCATTCGGAGTTGAGATCGCTGGCTGTCAAAAATGGCCCTCTCCTACATCCCCTTGTCTTTCCTGCCCGGGCCGGGCAATGGCGGTGAGGTTCACAACACTTGGGAGATCCACCCCTTTAAGATGAACGAGCAGGTAAAACAACCGAAACCCAGCCGCCAGGGCAGAGAAAGATTGGCTCCCAAAAATGGCCCCAAGAACACAGGACCCCTCCCACGTGATATGGCTCTGAGCCTCCCCGACATTTGTGATGCCACCAGGCACCCTAGCCTGTTTGGGGATTCCATTGATGAAGGGCCAATTTCGTGAGTGGTGTTTCCATGGAACCTCCTCACCCTACATCTCCTGGGATGTTCTGTTCTGGTGGCAACGGCCAATATGAAAAATGGCCCTCGAGGACCAGGACACTTGCGTAGGATCCTGAGTACACTTTGCCGCGTGGGGAAGCCATAACACGACTCTTTAGTAAAGACTGCTGTACTATTTGACCGCAAGCCCCCCGTTGATTGTGCTGTACAAATTCCCTTCTCTCTCACCTCGAACAACGCTTGCTGTACAACCCCCCGCTTTTTTGCCTACACATATTTCCTGTCCCCCAACTGCAACGATGAATTCATCCACCCCGAAAAAGAGCCAGCCCAGAGCTGGTGCATCGATTGGCGCCTCGGAACACCCTGGGTACCAAGCCCAGGGCAACACAAACATCTTGCAAGGAGAGAAGGAATTGCCAGTGAAAGGTACGTGGATATCTCAACGGATTCATTCTCTGACTAACGATGAAAGGCAACCACAATCCAACCAATGCAGAAGCTACATATTCAATGGCTCGCTGGATGTCGGAAGGAAAATCTGAAGAGCATTGGCATACCGCCAACCTCGGTGGCAGTGGTGGTTGGCACAAGTTGCATAAGTGGAGCTTGGATCTTGAGAATGGCTCTACTCGAGATCATCAGACATACAGAAACATGCTGTAGACGTCAGCTGGAGCAGACGCCGTCTCCATCCCTACGGAATGGTTGGGGATGGTCTGTATTCGTAATTGGGAGACGTGTATGACAAACGCTTGACACGAAAATTCATGACACTTCGTGAACATATCATCTGCAACCTTCTTCATCTATGCAATCTGAGTCCACAAAGACGAGAGAGCAATCAGGAGCTCTTCTTGAAGTTTGATGGAAACACCAAGTTGGCCAATGCCACGAACAAACAAAAAGGCAACAGATGTGAGACAACAAAGCTAACGATGATGCACACAATGGTTGGTTTGGGCGGTATAAAATAACCACGTACAAGAAAGGACAGGTTGGAACTTTCTCTGCTTCGTAGGACTATGCTCTGTAGGACTGCATATATTTCATGAAATTGAATGGTTTCCCCTGCAAAATTGTCTGGGTAGTAGGCAAGGAATGCTTCGTGTCGCCCCGTATAAGCCGTGCTGTCAGGTGACGCTGAATGACATCGTGAGAGAGCGCCAGAATCTGACTAGCTCATCCACCACACCATACCCCAGTGGACTGCCGCTGACATTCTTTGTTTCGATGCTGGGCGGTGGTTGAGTGGTGCTGAACAGGTCTCATAATTTTTCTCTTCACCATCTTTCTCCGTTGAGCAACTGAGCAGCGCAGAATCCACTCCAGCGCAACTTTGCTGAACCCAGTCTGAGGATATTAAGAGCTTTGCGGAATATCGTAGGCTTTCTCTGTAAGTCAAATGGCTCTGGAAGATGCACGATCCCCATCAGAGAACCGAAGCTAAAAGGATTTGGAATCTGGCTCACACCCTCTTTAGTCCTACCCAGCTTTCCGCCAATGCATCACAGCTATCATCATGCTCCGCGGACAACAAGGACTGTAACATATCTAAATATACATTGTATATATAGATTCACACGCAACAAGAAGTAGCTGTGAAGCAATTGCTGTTCCTGTTGGCTTTTCGCACTGCACTGCCATTTGTGCTTTTGGTACTGGCATCCTACAGACCTTTGAGCTTTCAAGTACGTACTGCAGTCTTCTAGTCTGGATTTTGAAAGCTACTCGTAGAAAAGAATACTAACAGCCAAGAGGTGTATTTGATTCGATCAGTGGGCTCCGACCAAACGATGCACTCCGATGGTTTAGCAGCAACAAAGCATGCCTTGCGGAGCTTTTCACTTCACTACATGCGACATGGCTGCACCGATTCAGATGCTTGTATCACAAGATTCTGAAATCCGTTTGAATTGAAAGGATTGTGTCTACTAATTGAAGAATCAAGGGACTTGGTAACCCACATAGCCAAGCATACTCGAATCGAAGGCGAGACACACAGGAAATACCCCACAGAAGAGCACGAGTGTAATGCACTGTTGCAATGAGCTCTCCTCGAGCTTCCACAGCAGAGCCGTCTCTAATCTACCATCTGCACCTTCGAATGACTCCTTGGGAGTCCTACGTAGCGACCAGCACATAGTGGGACTATCGTTTCTGAGGAGGGGCTGGACAGTTGTCGAGAATTGCGAACACGATCCGTGAAGGAATGTCTTCGTGTCTTCCGAGCCATTTCACCCATTTGCTGTTTAGGCATTCGTCCATTTAATTGCCGCAGATGCAGAATTGCCATGGGCCGAGGATTCTTTAACCTCGACCAACTCTCAGCAGCTCGGATGTGGGAACTGTTGCTATGATGGAGCTTAATTTCTCTCGAGCAATCTCGCAAAAGAAAAAGAGCCTACCCATCACTGTTTCGCATCCAATTAACGAATCAAGTACCTTTCTCTGCTGCTCCACGAGCGGTGAGAGAAGAGCCCCAAACTGCGTGGATATTGCAATCAACTTCGATTTTGGACACAAAGCACTTGCTGAAATCATGTACCCCAAGACTGGAACTGAGCTGGAGACAGCTGCCTGTTTTATCACAATACCCTCAAATACACACGCTCCGCTTCAGGTCTACCCCGTTTATCTGCAGTATCTTGAGCAATGGAAATGCCAGCATCTCATGGCTTCCTGTGTCTGTTCGTGCCTCATACAGACACTGGGCTAATTTTGAAGTCGAACGATGACTGTCAGGTGCCTGATTCCTTGCTACCCACACCATCAAAGCATAGCAAAACTCCACACGAGCTACGTTCGTCTGATGTAACTGGTGGGGTCGGAAGTCGTGCATACAGATGATAGAAAACTGAGTACCTCTGGGGACCACTTGGTTCAATTTCGATTTCATTTGGAAAATCAATTTAGAAGGTCATTTTCATTGGCAAAACTTATTGGCAGAAGAGGCCTAAGAGTAGACGCAAAAGTGCATTGGGGAATCTTTTGTACAGAGAAACAATTCTTGAACTGCCATGTCATCAGGAAGCTCTCCACATCTCGCATCATTGCCATGCCATGCCATGTATGCATACCGAACGCCGTTCTCCACCAATGCAGTATCCAGACCGAAGGAAGGATTGCACTGCTGTCGAATACAGTCTTGAATAGACAACTCAGGTTCATGAAGACATCAAGAGCTTAGAAGATGGTCCACCAGAATAAAAACAGTAACAACGAGACTGCAGCACCAATCGGTCCGTACTGCTTCAGCAGCAACTCCCAATTAATGCGAACAGCAGCCTTTTTGTACTTCTTACTGTCCTCTCTCAGTCTGCTGCTGACCTCGCCCATGCGTTCCAAATTGTCACCACGGTAAAGCAGGTCCTCGATGTTCTTGGTCATGACTTTGGTGACATCCCGCAGCTCATCATTTAGCTTGCCTAGATTTTGCGTAGCACGAGTATCGGAGTATGTGCCTTTGGTACGCGAGATGAAAGTGTCGAACTCCATAAAGCCATATGGTCGCATGGAAGAGGAGAGGACTTGTTGAATAGGGTATGTGGTACTGAATTCGGTGGATAGATCAGAAAGGTATGTAAAGGCTAGCTTGCGCGGGTACGATCGCTCGCTAATGCACATATAGACAATGTCTTGAGATATGAGGTAGCTGAGAAAGAATGTCAGTATAGGGATTGTATATTCGGCGCAAAAACATAAATCGCTGATATACCGCAGAGGACGGAAAACTCCTGCAGTCCTGAAAATGCAAGAAAGACTAGGACAGACTCAATCTCTCCTTTGACCACCTGGGAGAGAATTCCTGAGACCTTGACATTTTGGCATGGAAATCTGCGATAGGAAAGAAACACCAACAGCTCATTCCTAAAGGACACGGAGCACTTCTGCCACTTTCAAAGTGAGCTAATAGAAAGGCATTCCAGCAAATCCAGAGTACCACAGGAGTAATATCTGCTGCCTGTGTGTACAAAATTCCCCTTCCCACTAACTAGCCAGATATATGCGCATGGGAAACGTACTGGAGTGTGTATTGGGAGGACTCGATACTGGCTTGCGGCTCAGAGTTCCTGTTCAATCGACGAAGGACCATCTTGACTTGCGACTTCATCTCATCGAGTGAAGACTCAGTCTTCAGAATGATGTCAGCGATTATCACCCATACCCGCAAGGGCGACCTACCTGCTCATCATCCGTCGAGGCGCAAAGCATCAGACCTGTGGAGAATCCAGGTCAGCCCAGCCTCAACTACACTTCTTTGATGGCATACCATCGAGCCTAGCAATTTGGGTTGATTTGATCATCTTGCCGGCCGTAAGCTTGAGCTGCTACCACCGGTTCGCACAGCCGTGGTACTGGATAGCTGTCTTGCAGGCAGGAGCTGGCTACTTGTCGGTGCTTGTACGATCGAGCTGGAGGGGGATGATTCGCCTATAAATTCAAAGGAGAGAAGTTGGCAAGTGATCAAAACAGGAAGACGCCCTTTGTCTGAAGAGAAATCAGAGGTCAATGCAGAATGTTCGAAGTCGCAGCACTATCTTGAAATAGAGGCCGAACAATATTTGATGATGATGCTCCGGAAGCCGGGGAAAGTGATCCTCCGAATGTCACCGCTAGCCGGAATAGGCGTAGAAAGCTCCATCGCCGAGGCCAAACTACGAGGCCACAACAACAACAAGGCTGAAGATCTTCCTCAGCCTCCATCGATACGACTTCTTCCTTTTTTCTACAGTCGCTCGACAAGTCTTTGGAACTTTACAATTCCAAATTTTCTCTGCACAATTGTCAAGGCTCTTCGTCTCAAAACCATCTCGATCACTAATTGACCCTTCGACATTTGATTTTCGTCACGTCTCTCTTGGCTAGTACTCAGTACTAAGTCAGATCTTCGAACAAAATCGGAAATTACTCTATTGGACAGGTTAAAACTCACGCGGATCAAGATGGAAAGTCCCAATGACACATCTGATGGCTCCTCTAGTGGCAATTTTGATTGCACATGCACCGAGAGACCAACCTGTGGGTGCAACGCAACAGCAATCTACGATTGTTCGTGCCTTGTCCCTCGATGTCGTCAATGCTATGGTCGCCTGCCTCGCGTTGGAACTCGAATGAATTCAAATCTTTCGTCCATGAATAGCAACTCAGATAGGTAAGTCACTTCATCATTTCACTTTACTTTACCCCTCGCAATCATATCAGTACTCTAACTCGTCTTATGCAACAGCTGCTATGTTGGTATCCCACGAACTACGAGTCGGATCCATACTGATGGAAGAAATTGGGGAACCAATACAGCAATTGTAAGTCGCCATCAATTCTTTATCAAATTTTCAGTTCGTCGCTTCGTCGCATCAACTACATTTGTTCTCGTTTCGCATCTCAAAGGAAGAGAATTACAAACGGAACTCGAGTGCTCTCCGAATTTCTTCTAGCTTCCAGATCGAAGTCTTTGTTTTGTTCGCTTTGTTATATTTCTATTTCCATTGGTGCCTCAGAGCACACATCCCAAAACCCCTAGTATCTCGCTGCTTCTTTCAACCATCTTCAATTTGAAGTAGCTGCTGCGTGGCTTTTCAATTTGCGCTCATACCTGACACAGAAAAACTCTGGATTTTTGACCTCAATAAGATTCATTTGCTAACATATCTTAGTATACTATCAACCCCGGAGTTCAAGCACAGCAGTCTAGCACCATGGGCTTCACACATTTACCTATGGTCCACCAACCAGCTGTAGAGGCAGTAATGAATTCACGTGGAGCAGTTGCTTTACCACAAGTTCCATTTGCAGGCATTGTTCGTCATAACACTACAATCATGAATGCTGAGGCTTCAATGCTTCATCAACCACCTCGCAATCCACAGGCAATCATGACGAACGGTAATCAGGGCACAAATGCGCACTTAGGCCCGCGAGACCGAGATCTGATCTCGTCGTGTACCGAGAACCGCTACGTCTTTACTCCTGGAAACTCACCTGTTCAATTGCCCCGCCCAAGAGCCTCTCTCGCCCACCGCCAAATTGAACAACAGCCAGACAATACACACAACCCACATCTTCGTGGGGGCGGAAAGACTTCTGGTAGTAGAAAATCAAAGGCGAAGCCGAAGGCAAAGGCGAAGAAGTCCGTTTGGGATGATGAGAAAATCTTGGCTGAAGACTCTTCTTTTCTGTACACTTCTAATAGCCGATCAAAGATTCGTGTAAGTATTCTCTCTTGTCACCTCACATTAGAGGATATTCACTCATAATAAATAGGCCCTAATTGATCGTCCTGCTTCCGAAAACTTAATTCCGAGCAGCTCTGTGCGCAATCTTCCTGTCAAGCAAGCTCAAAGAGCAGTTGAAATCTTTCAGAACGATGGACTATGTCGTTTCAACGATCCAGAGTTCATCTCCGAGGCTATCAGTGCATCAAGTCGTCGCCGCCAGGGAGATTTCGATGGATTCGAAGCTCATCAATTTGCAGAGAATTGGATTGATCCCGAGTCGTCTGAGGAATATGGCGACGAAGATGTTGATATGTCTAACACCAAGCCTGGTATATCTGGTTTTGATGGCGCAGCCGCTACTCGAGACGGAGCTGAAACCGGAATTTAATTGTAGCAACCGGACTTTCAAATGTTCGGATGATGGATTTTTTCATGACCAGGATTGTGATTAGGACATTTGCATCGTTGAAAACGAATTTCCTTGCTGTTGAGATACCCAAATCATGCTTTGGCATGTTGCACTAATATTTTCTTTCTCGGCAACTGGTCCGACCAAATGTCGAAACGACATGGATGGACTGCCTCCGACGGAGATGTATGTGTATGGCACTTTTATTTGCGGTTAGATTACAATACAAAATTGATAGAGGCTTTGCCCACCAAACTCCAAATGTTCAGTTGGCTGCTTTGTATTGTGATCTTCATTTGTGCATGTCTAACACTAGAGAAGTCGAGTGTCACGGACGTCAAAACCCAGACGACTTGGTGGCTTTATTCTGTATTATCGGTATCTCAACAAATCAATAACCTACCGGTCGGAATATTTGGGGCGCACAGGGTATGAAATCCCTAAACAGAATCGGGGAAAACCCCTCATGCTTGCGTTGAGCACTTATTCAGGTGCAGACGCAGACAGATTTGGCATGTGCAGCCCTCCTAAATCTTTCGGCGGCGAGCTCCATATAATTCAGAATACATGCTTTGCCACTCTTATTCTGCAGTTTGTGGATAGAAGCTTATGATAGAGCGTTTCAGTTGGATCGTACTCCAGAATCTTCGATGATTTCTTCAATCCCCGCTTCAAATCCCGGAATACTGAACAGCTGTCTCAATCCCAAAACCATGCGGCTGCGATGACAGATAGTCATACGATACTAAAACTTGATTACTGAAGAAAATACTATTTGCATGCATTTCATGTTCATGCAGTCGCTTCTCGAGCCAATGGCATAGCAAATCCCGTGTCGATGTTGTGCCGATGCCACATGTGGACGCGGGGAGAGGAGTAATCAAGCATCTGCCATCCGGGGTTTGAATCGTTGTATGTTGAGTTAGGCTTCTTCGGGATTTGTTGCCAATGACAATCCGAGATACGTCTGATACCCCACTATCTATGCCTAGATTACTTTCAACTGCTGACATCCCAAGCAACCATAGGTGCCAAAGTGGTCCGGCAAGTACCCTAATCTTGCATTTCAAACATGAACAAGTTATGCAATCAAAGTATGGCACCCGAGGCACCCAGATAGACTATATAGACCTGCTGTACTTGCGCGACAGTATCTCGACACATAAATGATTGCATGACTAGCTTCGAGAATATTTTCCATCAAGATTTCAGAACAATACTTGTAAGATGCAAGTTCAAACAGTTAGTAAAGCTTGCTGCACCAGGCCACCAGTTGTTCTTCGTGGTGGCTTCAACTACACCCCTACTGGCAAATATGTTGAGTTTGATGGCCTGAAAACATGTAAGCCCACTTCGAGAATAGCGATGTAGGCGCAAAACTGACTACAGTTCAGATGTTACCGGTTCTCCAGCAGCTAGGCGGGGCGTCCTATTCATCTACGACATCTTCGGTTTGTTCATCCAGACAGTCAGAGGTGCGGACATTTTGGCATCGGGGTTTGCTCCTATCCCGGATACTGCAGGCGAATACCAAGTATTCATGCCCGACCTTTTTGGGTCTGGTGCTGCAGACATTGCCATTTTCCCGCCTAAAACGCCTACCCACGCTGCTGCTGTCCAAGCTTTCTTTGACGGACCCGCCAATCCAGAAAATAATTTTGGAAAGATCGTTCCCCTGATGGCGGCCATCCAGGCTGCGCATCCGGAGATTGAGGACTGGGCTATCTTTGGAACATGCTTTGGCGCGAAGCTGGCTGCCATGTTGAGTCGGGAAGGGACGATGTTTAAAGCAGCAGGGCAGGCACATCCAAGTCTCGTTGAGTTTGAGGATGCAGGAAAAGTGGTCACTCCAATGGTGGTATTGCCTAGTGTGGATGAGGTCCCTGAGGTGAGGCTCCTTTCTTTGAAGAACGATTGGCTGTCAGCTGTAAAAAATCGTGGTTCCAACTGACATGTTTTCTGCAGGTGATTGATCCCTGGATTCAGGCTCTAAAGAAAGTCTCCATTGCTAGCTATTCCGAGACTTTCCTTGACCAGCCTCATGGTTGGATGACTTCCAGGTAAGAAATTTTGTAGTGTCTCTCTTGATAAGACGAGAAGACTAACGCATCTTGAAAGAGCGGACTTTGAAAACCAGCATAGTTTTCAAGAATATTTGCGAGGATATAGAATAATTCGTGAGTTCTTTGCACTGCACATGTGAGCTCGGGCTGTGGAATCTCCAAGTCGAAAAGGGAATGGAAGAAGATGAGCAGAAACGCCCTGGGCTGCGGTTGAACCTTGAGAGAAGTTCGGGCACAAAGATGAAAAAGCTTAGATTATCTCGTGGAAGATGTCAAATCATACCTTTTTGAAAATCTTTCAAGGACGAACTGCTCGCGGTTGGATTTGCGACAACAACTTCGTTCAAGCTTGCTGCGAGCCAATATGAGAGGAGATACTAACAGAAGATAGAGAGTATGAGGATTTACAGTAGTTCTGGACAAGACACAATGGCTCTCGTTGATGAAGGAGAAGCAGAGGAATGCTCCCATCTCTGGGGTGTTACCAAGACCACGTGATCATACATTGTCAACTCGATTGCAGAGTTGCCCAAAATCCAACCTGCAACCAATATTCATCCGACATCATGGCAGCCCAAACTTCATCCTCAGCACCAACGCCCCTACCAAAATACATCTACAAGATCCTGCCGTCCTCCCCTCCCCCACCTTCTCCTCTTCCGTCAAACCTCCCGCTCTCCGCCCTTGACGCCCGTGACGGCTTCATCCACCTCTCGACCTCCTTCCAGATCTTGCGCACCCTCAAAGCCTTCTTTGCCTCTGACTCTCATGTTTACATCCTCCGCATCCCGTACGAGAGAGTCGAGAAGTGGGTGAAGTGGGAGGATACCAAGGGAAAGGCCCCGGAAGAGAAGGGTGGGTGTTGGGATGTCAAGGGCGAGATGGGGTACTTTCCGCATATTTATGGAAACGGAGAGGGGGAGAAGGAGGGCTGAAGATGGGCAGTGAGGAGGTGGAGAGTGTCGGCCGATGGGAGAGGGGAGCAGAGGGCTGGGGCGTTGCGGAATGGCCATTTGGAGAGGATACGCCGCAGTAAAGAGATACTCGGAAGGTCACGTGGTGTCTTGCTTCTTGTTGGGAATCTGAAAGAGAAATGCAGTCTATTGGGAGAAAGACAATGGAATGCTGCACCGGCCTCGCATATTGAGTACCGCCCTAAACGCTAGATTTTAGGCCGTCACTGTATCAGGAATAAGCCAGACTCCTGTCGTTACACAAATTTGAGCACGACTGTTGAATCTGGTACATGCACTCTGCTACCTGCAAACTCAATGGTGATGATTTAATGCCAAAGTTATCAAACTTAGAACCTAATGAAGAGCGGAAGGTATCGAGCTGTAGGCAAGCTTGATTTACAGAGCAGAATAGCCAGCGACCGGCGCTCCAATGCTCTGAAATATCAGTATTTCTTCTTAGTCAAGAGAAGCATGGCATTATTCATGTTACTGCAGGACGTCTAAAATCATTCTTTAATTACAGGCCACTTTGGGACAATAGTTGTTTCCAGCCCTGCTCTTCTAATCACGGCTTTGCCAGCGGCAATCCCTTCTCTCATAACTTCAGACTCATCCATTGTCTTCAGGATTCCATTTTCCACAACAACCTTTCCATCAACCACCACCAAGTCGACATCTCCAGCATTTGTGGCATAGACTACAGTAGCAACCGGATCATAGTTTGGAACCTGGTGCGCTTTCACGAGCTTGACACCAACAAAGTCTGCTTTCTTGCCAACCTCCAAACTACCTATTCCACCTTTCCCATCAAGTCCAAGGGCTTTCGCTCCATTGATGGTTGCCATTTCCAATGCCTCTTCCGCAGACACAACTTTGGGATCTCGAGTGTGCCCTTTGTGGATCATAGCAGCCAGTCTCATCTCTTGAAAAAGATCAAGAGTATTATTGCACGGAGCTCCATCGCATCCAATCGATACGTTGACATCTTCTTTCAGAAGCTGAGGTACGGGACAGAATCCTGATCCTAATTTCATATTGGATGCAGGACAGTGCGCAATGTGCGTACCTGTCCTACTCAACCGCCCGATGTCATCACCTTCCACCCAGCACATGTGAATCAACACTGTGCGATCAGAAAGAAGCCCGATGGACTCACAATACTCCATTGGTGACATTTCGAATTGTTGAAAAACCTCACGATCCATTTCTTCTTCAAGACAGTGCATCGTAATGTGGATGTTTCTCTCTTTTGCTGCAGCACATACCTTCGTGAGGAAAGCCGTGCTTACACCACCTGGCGTTCTGGCGCCAAACCAGACATTGACTCTCCCATCCGCAGCACCTTCAAACTGTTCCCACATCTTGATTGCACTCTCCAAGGATTCACTACCTTCTACCAGGCCTTTGTGCATCTTGTTACGGAATTCTGGCTGGTCGGGATTGACGTCCATGACTACCTTCCCCAGACACCCACGGATCCCTGATTCCTCGACCGCTTTTACCAACTGTTCGAATCCATATCTTTCAGCCCAGAGACTCTCTAGAAAAGTTGTTGTGCCACCAAGAAGCATCTCGGCTATAGAAAGCCGAGCGCCTGCATATGCCTCCTCAGGCAAGACGTTCCCTTGCATTACCCATATCCTGTCACACATCCAAGTAATCAGATCACAGTCATCTGCGGTCCCTCGAAATAAGGACTGAACCATATGCATATGCGTCGAAATAAGCCCAGGTATCACGATATGATTGGACAGATCGTGGACTTTTGCTTCGGGATATTTGCCAAGCAGCGCTTTTGATGTCCCAATGTCTTTGATGATGGTGTCAATGACCAGGATACTGCCATCTTCATAGATATCACGGTTTCTGTTGACCGTGATAACAATAGCATGCACGTAAAGAACGGGTGAACTCATTCTTTGAGACTATGTAATCGAGATGCTTCGTTGGTTGATTGCTATGTGTCAAGTCTGAAATTGTATTAATGATGGATCGCTTTGACCTGGAAATCGACAAAAGTGACTTTGGTATTTTCGAAGGGGGGCAAGTTTCCTGTTTGACGCATGTGGAGGGATCATAGGCGGCTCTTTGGGAATAACAGACGGCAACAAGCATAATCTTGCACACCATAATGCATGACCCCAGAGTTCCCACTCCACTTAGCGCGTCTAGGGGTCTCAGGCAGCTACATTACAGTACCGGGAAACTGAAAGTGGGGGTAGTGGGTTCATTAGAGAACGCCAAGTTCCTTTTAGCGCAGGGCGAGTTGGCAGAGGCCCGAACATAAATCCCGGCACGATAGAGTTTCAACCGAAAGTGGACGATGGTAAGTGGGATGATTCGGTTATCTCTTGACAAAGCTAGCTAACAGTAGAAGAAGATAACCAACCGAAAGTCGATTTGGTCGGCAAGAAAGTGAACCGACCGAGATTCAATGATGTACCAAACAAGCGTTCCACGATAGGTGATTGATTGGAGAAAGTAGCCGTGCCCGTGTTTTGTATACAAAATTCTATGGAGACCTATCTTATCTAGATTAGGGGTTATCGAAACTCTATGCATTTTCTCTAGTTTGGAGATCATTCCTTTCAATTCGAGATAACAGATAACTTCCTAAGGTACCTTAGGGACTATTGATGTTATCGTAGAATTCGAGGCGAGCTATACTTTGTTGTCTGTTGTAAATTCATCAAATAAACATAAAAGAAGAAGAAAGGAAAACCACGTCGTTGGCTAAAAGTGTTATATACTGTTCATTTTGCCATTGTATCCCCAGTGTCGATCCTGGACTGTCAAACACTGTGAGTCCATCCGCGTGCATCTCGTACCGACTACTCATAGCATTGAGCTCCGCTTATCACTATTATTCAGAACTGAGCATATCACTTCGCGAACGTTACTATGGAGTCGAAGGAGGCGATGGCTAACAGCCGTCTTTCTGTCACCGATATCGAAGCTTCCCCAGAGCAAGGAATCCCTCACAGCTACAACGCTGATTCCAAGAAAGAGATTCGCTATGCCGAGATATCTGAAGAATCTCAGCAGCGATATGGCAAAACTGTTCGAGGACTCACCAATCGACACGTCCAGCTCATTACCATTGGATCCTCCATCGGGACAGGAATGTTCGTGGGAATTGGCTCTGCTCTTGCAAGATCAGGGCCTCTCAGCGTATTTTTGGGCTTCACTATCTTCAGCATCTTGATCCTCTGGCCATTGTTCATGGCTGCCGCTGAGATGTGCTCATGGCTTCCAGTTCGAGGTTCCATCTTCCAATTTGCCGAACGTTACGTTGATCCTGCGTTGGGGTTTGCTGGAGGTTATGTCTATTGGTATGGTGCCTTGATGTTAGTCATATCCGACTTCACCGGTTGCGTGTCTGTCATCGCCTTTTGGGATGACAAAACAAATCCTGGATGGTACATCCTCCTCACTCTCGGACTGTCCCTAATTCTCAATCTCGTTGCGGTCAAATACTACGGCGAAGTCGAGTTTGTCACGGCATCCTTCAAAATCATGCTCATGCTCAGCTTGCTGGCTGCAACATTTATTACGATGCTTGGAGGGAACCCCAATCACGATCGATACGGCTTTCGCTACTGGGAAAATCCAATGAAGGAGTATCTCGAGGCTGGAGCTCTCGGCAGATTTCTGGGATTTTGGCGCGTGTTCATCTATGCCGCATTTGCGTGCGGTGGACCTGATGTTGTTATGATGACAAGTGCTGAAGTTCAGAACCCCAGAGTTGTCATTCCCAGAGCGACGAAGAAAATCTACTTTCGCCTCGGACTCTTTTACATTGTCGGGACTCTTGCCCTGGGAATTATCTGCCCTGCTGATGACCCAACTCTTCTGGAATCACTCCAAAATGGTTCTACTGGATCTGCAACATCGCCATGGGTTATTGGACTTCGTCGTCATGGAGTCAACGGAATCGCGAACTTGGTCAATGCTGTCATTCTTACATCGGCTTGGAGTTGTGGTAACGCATACGTTTATTCGTCTTCCCGAACGCTTTATGCGCTCGCGATCAATGGTAAAGCGCCAGCAATCTTCAAGAAGTGTCTCAGTAACGGCGTCCCAATCTATGCTCTTGCAGCTGTTGCGGCTGTGTCATGCCTCAGCTTCCTCAACGCCACAACATCTACGAATACCGTTCTTGGATGGTTCATCAATCTCTCAAGTGTGTCTTTTATGATCACTTACATGATTATCTTAATCACCTATATCAAGTTTAGGGCTGCAGTCCGCGAGCAAATTGGGCTCGAGTCACTGTATTTTCGAACACCATTTAACCTGCAGCCCTATGTTTCTTACTTTTCTCTCGCGTTTGCATCTGTCATCGTATTTTTCAACGGCTTTTATATCTTCTGGCCCGGTGCATTTGATGCTTCAGGCTTCATTTCGTGTTATTTTGGGGTCTTCTTCTTCATAATCATGTTCGTAATCTACAAGGTGTATAAGAAGACAAAGCTTGTCACGAGCTCAGAAGCCGATATCTTCAGCGGAAAGCAAGCTATCGATGACGAAGAGGACGACTTTGTGAGAAGCAGAGCTGAGGTCGTGATCCCGAAGTATCAAAGAGCATTGGAGAGGGTTTTGTTCTAAGTTTTTACATTCAGCTGAGCGGAGTTTGAGCAGTTTTCGCCAGAATCGAGGATGCCGGTGGGGAAAGTTGTTATGTTCATCCAATTATACGTTGAAATTGTTTTTGTAATGTTCTAGATATGATAACTATAGATTAAGATGATAAATTTAACAAATTTGAAGCCAATGCAAAACGGGAATAAAGACTTTGACATACAGTCGTACTTATAGTTTACATTTCTGATCATGGGTCAGGAGGAGATGCTGAATAAGACTTGAGACTTTCTCGGCAATTCCCCAGGACATCTCAACTCCACGACCACCAGCTCCATAGGCATGTATTACAGATCGACCATTGCCTAAGCTTTCAGCCTCTAATCGCATTCCCCCAACTCTCGATGGCCTTCTCCCTACAATATCTCTGATGACACGGAAATGGCCATCTGAATCTAGGAGCTCCGGAAAAGCCCTAGCACCTGCCTTCAGTAACATTTCGCGGGTTTCTGGACGTGGAGAAGCCTCGTAGTCGCGTTCTTCTTTGGTACCTCCAATTATTGTTCCTCCATGCAAAGGCCGGGGAATGACAAAAGTCCATGTTCCATCGGAGTTTTGACGCGTGACAGTCTCTGTCGCGGCGTTTGCTACTAGACATGTTTGACCTGCCACTGTCATTGAGGGAAGACTATTAACAAATGATCAAGAATTCTCACCTCTTGTAATAAAGCTTGCGGGGTCATTGAAGCCAACTCCAGAACAGTTGACCACGGTACGGACATTTTCTGCGATTTTGAAAGCATCATCCAGTGATGTCAGACGTTTTCTCATAATCCGCCCTCCATTCAAAACATACTTTCGCAGAAGGTGGCTTAGGTACACAGGCGTATTGACACACCAGGTCATGTATGAAGCTCCCCATTTCACTCCACTGGGAAGTTCATCGGAAGAGAATACATGAAAATCTTCAATGTCAGAATAGCGACCCGCCGTTGTCAGGTATTCTGGGGTTGGAGATTCGAGCAAGTCAACTCCCCTCAGAAATGTTATTCCAGCATCTGGGTTGGCAGGGGCATAGGTTTTAAAATGATCGTAAGTTCTCCGTGCTAATGATGCCTCCATGATTCCCTGTGAGCTTACATCTGGAATAGGTCGATAGTGAGCCCCAGACCATGGACTTGCATAATCTACAGACTCGTCCCCTGGGAATTCAGTCGCAACAATGAGAATGTTTGATTTTGAACTTCCATTTTGTTGACAGACTAAAGCTGCTGATAAGCCCAGAACACCAGCCCTAATGCCTCATGTCAGTTTCAAATAGACTGGGAGCTCATGGGTATCTCACCCAACGACGACTATCGTATCTTTCGACATTTTTGCTTGGCATGCAAGAATATACGTCTCACTTCCCTTGTATAATAAAGTGGCAGATATTTTCCGAACAGAAACCCCTAACAATCAGCGTTGCAATTAATGTACAGTGCCTAAGGGATGTGCGGTGATATTCATCTGATGCGCTGAAGTGTTCAAGTTGCCGACCCCGGATCGATAAGATTTTGCCGAAGTAGATCTTCACCCCACCTCAGGTCGCGTCATCTCTTCTTAGATAGCTCTTTCTCGCCGTTTCCACTCAATTTCAACCCGAGGTCAAGAACAGCTATCCAGTTTCGCAGCTCATCCTCAAAGCATATCGAACGAACATTTTCTCTCATGTCGAAAGTTCCAATCAATCTGAAAATCTCCAAAGGAGCCGGCGTGCTTCATAATCAAGCAATTGTTGCCAACGGAGTAGTTTACTGCTCGGGACAGCTTCATGCAGATTTGGAAACCGGTGAACTATTGGGAGGGGATATCGCGCTGAAGACTGTATGATCTTACTCCTGACTTTTCCATCGCTTTCTATTTCAAAATACTGACATTGAATAGGAGCAATGTATTCAGAACCTTAAATCAGTGCTTGAAGAAGCTGGCTCGAGCCTGGAAGACGTGATAAAAGTCAACGTCTTCCTTGCTGACATTAAAAACCTGGCTGCAATGAACGAAGTGTATATCAAACATTGGGGAAATGTGAAACCAGTGAGAACGTGAGGTATTTCTATTAAATTTTGTTATAAATGCTAAAGTACACTAGTTGTGTTGGTGTGAGTAGCTTACCCCGTGGAGGAGATGTCGAAATCGAGTGTATTGCATTATTGAAAGTAACATCTCGACTATGAAATGAAATTTTTTGAAATTATCTAGTTCAATCTTCAGAGTGATATTTGGTAGGCTCTAATTTTATGTGCCATATTATCTTATTCTAATTTTGACTGTGTCTGTTTCACTTTGTAAACCTCAGATAAAGTAAACAGAGATTGAACTTGCAATCGAGAAAAGACACTTGGCTGGAGCTAATGTATAATCTGAGACTTAAGAAGGAAATCATCGCTGAAACCTTGCGTTCAGAGGGCTATCACGTACATCGGGACCATTCGGTACATGCATCAATTGGAGTAATCTGCGTTGTATTCAGAAACGTGACTCGATTGAACACACATTCAAATGGATTTAACTAATCATAATTACCAAGCAGGGGATAACCCAGGAAATGCAGTGCCTGAAGTGGGTGCATTTGTTATCAGCATGATGTCGGCAATTAATAGGAACAGCCGGTCTCCCACTTTCATGAGTATCAGTGTGATACACTACGGCAGTTTTAGTACCTAACCGCGAAGAGAGCTTTGAGTATATTGATTTTGATGTAGTGTACCGCAAGTGTTCATAACTAGAATTTGGTTATAGGAGTCTGCTCAGCTAATTTATGTTAGTAAATATTCTTGTGGAACGGCCATTCGATATCTGCTATTCGCTTTGGCGCGGAGTAAACATCTCCAGTTCCCGAATTTCCTTCCACAAATCCAATAAGTGAAAGATATCAAAATCTAATTGACAAAGCAAGTCACTAGTCTCCTGTCATAGCTCAGTATGGAAAGGAAGGAAAGGAGAACTACAGTTGGATCTGGCCCAAAAAAGACAGAGGAAAAGGATGACAAACTAGCCACTTCGGAACGCTATTCTTCACGAAGGCGCCATAATGAACTTTACTGTACAGCTGGCATTTTCTTTGTGCTTGTGGCCATAGCTGCTGTAGCAACCTCGTACCTTCGCTCTTCACACACAACAACATTGTTGAGCCAGTCAGATTATACCAAGAGGGTGGAAAGAATTTTAGTCACAACACCACTCATCGATGGCCACAATGATCTGCCTTATTTGCTTAGAATTGAATTGCAAAACAAAATATACGATTCTTCTGAATTTGAATTTTGGAATGGTAAGTGTCTCATCTTCATAACATATCTCCAGAGTTGTCCCTGTGCCTAGCCTACATGAGGAATATGCTAAATGATTCGATTTTAGGATTGGCAAGCCACACAGATTTGAAGAGACTTCAAGAGGGACGTGTTGGAGGCCAGTTTTGGTCTGTTTTCATAGAGGTTGCCAATCTATCATGCCTCAGCGCTGCTGCATATGAGCTAACACATGTTAGTGTCCAAATAATAAAGATCTTGATGATCCAGATGTGCGTATTGCACCTCTCTTACTCATGCTATGATCGACTGAGTAATTGGTACTAACTGGACCTAGCACGCAGTCAGAGACACACTGGAGCAGATTGACGTTGCCAAACGCCTCTTTGAGTACCATAACAAGAACTTGACGTATTGCACCACTTCTTCATGCGCCACCAGCGCTTTCAAATCCGGACGCATTGCATCTATGCTCGGCGCGGAAGGACTGCATCAAACCGGCTCAGCATTAGCATCAATTCGACAATTTTATCAGCTAGGTGTTCGGTACATAACATTGACGCACAATTGTGACAATGCGTATGCAACAGCAGCCTCAACAGTAACGGCTGGTGGTAAAGACGCCGGTCTGACGGAGTTTGGATTCGCGGCAGTAAAAGAGATGAATCGACTTGGCATGATGGTGGATTTGAGCCATACCAGCCACGACACGATGCGAGAAGTGCTCCGCGTGGCCCGAAGTCCGGTCATGTTCAGCCATTCTTCATGTTACGCACTTGCAAAAAATTACCGTAACGTGCCTGATGACGTTTTGCGGAGTTTAAGAGTTAACGGCGGGGTGGTGATGGTCATGTTCGTGAAGCGGTTTCTCAACGCCGAGAATCCTGAGAGTGCAAATATGGAGACTGCAGTGGATCACATTTTCCATGTGGCCAAGATCGCGGGGTGGAAACACGTTGGAATTGGTGAGTGAGCTTCGTCTATTATTGGCTATATGAACAACAAGAAGGTTTGTATTGAGTACAAAATGAGAGTCTGACAGCCACTTAGGTGCGGATTTTGACGGAACTGTAACACTTGCCGAAGGTATTGATGATGTCACTGCGTATCCCCGGCTTATCGAGGCCGTCATGAGACGTGGTGCATCTGATGATCAGATTCGAGGATTAGTGGGACAGAATATCATGAGAGTCTGGCGGGATAACGAGATCAATGCTGCAGCGTTCCAGGCTGCTGGGGAGAACCCTGTGGAAGATGTTTGGATCGGAAGGCGGTGGAGCAGATGGGATAATCCATTGCCACTGATGCTGCCAGGAAACGAGAAAAGACTGAAGGCTGAAAATTACGTATAAGAGATCCCGCCTTAAGTAAAGTAAGTAAATCAAATACAGTAACTAAGATCACTTTCCCCCATTATTGTAAGTTAATTAGTAGGCCTGGCGTACTTTGGGGCTCTCAGATAATAAAATATCCTTCCAAAACCGTTGTTCCTAATCGTCTTAATAATATTTAAATGTATCTAACAATAGGTGACAACAGATGAAATATCTGGCAATGGAAATAGCACATCAAGAATCAGTGCAAAAGTCATTGAATTTTCAAGTGCTGATTGTCTATGTAGGACTAATTCAAAGTGATGCCTCAATAGCCGCGAGTTCGGCCATCACCGCTTGTATCTGCTTCTTTGAATCCTCCGAAGTTGGTTGATATGGTGTTCTTGGACGCAGCTTATCTACAGCATCTTCAATTCCTGCCGCTTTGGCTGAATTGATTGCAGCAGCATACTTCGTGTTTGCGATGCCAGCTTTGCATGGGCTTTCGGCCAGGGCAGCGATCTGATGCAATCTCAGAGCCTCGGTAACATTTCCTTCTTTATACATCTTGTAAATATGAGAAAGCGACTTTGGAAAAACATTGGCGAAAGCAGCGATGCATCCAGCCGAGCCAACCGACAACCCTCCGAGCAAGAAGTCTGACTGGCCTCCAAAAGTTGCAAATTCCGAAGCAGGAAGAGAAGCCGAAAGACGCGTAATCTTTCCCACAGAAGCGCAAGTCAATTTGACTCCCACGATATTGGAATGCTTCTTTGCTAATTTGGTTATGAATTCCGAGTCGAGATCAATGCCATTGCATACAGCTGGAAAGTTATAGATGATGATCGGCAAAGTCGAGTTGGCTGATATGTCGGAGTAGAATTGCTCTATTACTGCTGGAGTTGTCGCTTTTCCGAAATATGCTGGAGGTAGCACGAGAACATAGTTTGCACCTGCTTTGGTGGCATCAGATATGAGCTCCAGTACTTGTTTTGTTGAGTGCGCCCCAACACCGGCCATGAGAGGATAGGTGGGCCCTACTGCTTCCCGGGCCGCCGAGATGAGTTGAAAGCGCTCCTCCCGAGTGAGCAGGAATGCTTCGGCATTGGTTCCCAAAATTACAAGTCCAGCGAGTCCAGATTTTGAGAGGTAAGCATTGTACTGCTTTTGAGAGGCCAAATCAAGAGTGTCATCGACGTGGTTGAAGAAAGTGACAGCTGGGCACCAAACGCCAGAGGGTGGTAGTTGGATAGCAGCCATTGTAGCTAATGTGAAGAGATGGATTAGGCGATGACTTCGCAAAGTTATCCGTGATACGAACTTTTTGAGAGACTTTATTGTTCTGCGAAACTCACTCCGAGGATCTGCTCATCGAGTCGTCTTACACCGTTCCCGGCCCTGATGTGACATGCCAAGAGAATTTGCTAACCGCCGATAATAGTCGGCATATGGCCGATCGGGCCTCCCAGCCGATCAGCAGTCTTCAAGCGTCTTGTTTCCAAGTAGACCTCGCATTTCCGGCAAGGGGGAGAGGAAGAGGGCCAACTCCCAGTGCAGAGGAGAGGATAAATGTGCCCAGAAGGCTTAAACTAGATCACGTGATATTTCGTGGGCACGCACTTGGCTTGAGAGCTCCTCCTCTCCTCTTCCCTTCTATACTGGTTTCTGCCCCTTCAATTTTCCGCCCCAGATTTCTATAAGTTGTCCACTTCAACCTTGCAGCGGCGCTCCTGCTGACTGTGGAGATAATGTCGCCTCATATCCACTATTGGCGTCATTCGACCACCCCATCTTTACAAAGGCTAGGAACCTTGTACGTGTCAGCGCCGAAACGAGCTCATGCAATACAATTATGGACCGCAGAAACGCGATAAGGACACGATAAGAGAAGAGTGGGATCGGTAGCTGTCACCATGCCATTACTGATTTGTGGCACCCCCCTTTCCTGTCTGCAAATGCCAATGGGTTGGAGCGTCTCATTACGCACTCTTCATAGTTTCGTACCTCTCAAAATTTTGGTCACTTATTAAACAAGAAATGTCACACTCCACTTCTCCTCAAGCATTCCATCACAGGATAAGGTCTGATAGGGCAGAGGAAGCATCCAGTCGGAGTAAGAGAATAGTACGAAATTACATTGCATGCAGACGGTGCCACACACAAAAAGTAAAGTGCAGCGGCGAGACGCCATGTAGAAATTGCAAAGGTTCGAAAACACCCGTTGAATGTGTATATCCAGTACGGGATAGAAAAGTTGCTGTGTCAGAAAGGTAAATGAAAATCATTGATTTGTTTTGAGCTGTTGCCGTTCTAATCACGATGACGTTGGCTGATTGACTTGAAGGTATGTGAAGCAACTCGAAGACGAAATCCAGTCACTCAAGAGAAAATCACCGTGGCCAGAGCATGCTGTCCGACCTGCTCCTGCTCTTCAACCTGATCTCAATCATGCCCAACCAGAGCAGTGTACCATCACTGCCACAACCTCGACTATTTCAGAAGCTGCCAATCCAAGTCCCCCGGGGCAAAGCACTGTCAGCGAAGAAGACACCGAAACTTTCACGGATGAGACAAATATTCAACCAACATATGTGGGAGAAGCTGCATGTACAACCTTTGGAGGAAAACTCCGCCAATTCCTTCTTGGGGAAGATAACCCACCTATCCCTGAACGACCGAAGTACTACAAAAGTCAAAAAATGCTTCGAGCATCTTGCACCGACTGCCAATTACCCAATCGTAGTGATGCACAGCTGTTAGTCAGGGTAGTTCTGAGATTTATAGGTCCTGATTATCATCTCTTGAGGAGGAAATCTTTTCTGGCGAGGTTAGATGAAACCTACAAGCTAGAGGTCTTGAATGACCCCATTTGGCTCTGTAGATTGTTCACAGTTTTTGCTCTTGGAGAGATTTACACCGTTAGATCTACGAAACCGAAAGGGAATAGCGTACCTGGGATTTCATTCTTTTTGAAGGCTTTAGAATATTTCCAAGATCTTTATGAAGAGCCAACTTTGGAGTACATAGAAACACTTCTTCTTCTCGTAAGTAAATTATTTTCTTTGTTGATCTTGAGATTTCAACTATAAATTGTCTAATTATGGTATAGTCCTTTTATTCAACCACCTTGAATCGAAGAAATACAGCATACACCTATCTTGGCCTGGCGATGAGGTTATCGATGATGCTTGGGCTCCACCGAAAAATTCCCGCAAACTCTCCCCTACCACCATCGGAGCGTGAACACCGTATCCGAGTATGGTGGACTGTATATTGCTTGGATCGTATGATGAGCTCGAAGGTGGGCATCCTGTCATGATTCAAGACAAAGATATCGACGCTCAGCTCCCATCCCGGAATGATATCTCCGATCAAGATATGGGAGACTTCTATGACCCTGCATATCTCCTGGCGCAAATATCCTTGGCGAGAATAGTTGGAAATGTACTAGGGAACATATATCACATTCCGCAATCGGATCGTGCGGATTCTTTTGTGAAAGGAGTTCAGACTATATTGGCGAGCCTCAGAGACTTTCGGAATGGATTACCACCAATGCTGCGGCTGGAACCTAATAGTTCACCCATGTATCCGAACAGATCTGTTGCATCTTTGCATCTTCATTTCAACCAGGTATATCTTTCGTGTCTTTTGTGCATAATTCCAACTAACTTTTATCAAGTGTGTCATTCTGACTACCCGACCAATTTTGTTTATGTATTCAGACAAAGGTTCACAAGAGAAGCACAGGACCACCCACCTTTCCCTCATATGATTAAAGTCCTGTCAAATGCTTGCGTCGAAACCGCACGTACTTCCAATGCGATTCTATCTCAACTGTGGGTCGATGGCTGCCTTGCAATGTATGGATTCTACGATGCTCTCTCGATCTTTTCTTCCACCCTCGTATTGATGCTTGCCTCGGCCATGGAGGACCCTTCTGGAGCTCACGAAGGGATTGACGAGGATGGAATTGGTCTCGCTTGGAGTCTTCTAAGATCGATGAGGGATGATGGAAACGTACCTGCGAGTGATTACTATGAACAACTTCTCCAGCTGAAAGACGCCCTCAAAGAAGCTTGTGCACGAAAGACAAAGACCCTCGAGATACAAGCGTCGTCTATTCGCAAAGTGAATGGACTTCACATGTTGTTGGAAGCTAGTAGCACAGAGAATTCTTTGGTGGCTTCGGATGCAATAGCTGCCAAAACAGGCCAACAACTAACACCGTCAGATTCAAATATCAATGAACAAATTGGCAATGCTATTGCCAGCAACGACAGGTTTATGAGTGGATTTTGGTCGCAGCCCCAAACTCATAACGTATGGGCTCCAGCTGCTTTTGAATCGATGTTTACCACTAGCGCAAATGAACAATTGCTATGGGACATGAATTGGGAGAGTGGCGGGCTTATATAATCGAACAGCGCAGTTTGGAGTCTCCACCAATCTATAACAGTCTTTTTCAGTCTTTTTCTACTTTGCTATCAAATGAATGTAGCACCTTCCGTGAATATGAAACTGATGTCCACCTGAATTTTGCACCCAGTTTTGTCCGCATTATTGAAAGTCACATAAGAAAAGAATAATCTCAACCTAGCGCCAATTCATGCGGCATCTCATTTCGCAATGTACAGCCGCAGTATGACTACGAGGACTCGTACTGAAATGACCCTGGGGTAGGAATTTCAAAATGGGGGTTGGCACAAGAATGGGATATCACCGTCATGGTCGGCTCGGGTTTCATGGCGTAAAGCCGATGGCTGATAAGTCAACACGGCCTGTCTTCATATCTTGCCGGATAGTGGACACACCAAAGCCAGATGAAGATTAGAAATTGTGGGCGGTCATTTATCGATTTTGATAACCTTGAATAGAGCTCCGAATAACGGGGTTTCGTCTCTCCGTACTCACAAGTCCCCGAGTGGTGAAAGATGAAACGATCTACAACCTAAGAGAGGGTTTTCGAGACGTCTTTATATTCATGGTATCCGTTGGAATTTTTGTCATGTCACTTTTTGTCACACCATAATTGATATTTTTGCTGAGGTTTTGCAATGCCTTCTGCTGCGCCTGCCGGAATTCGGATCGCAATCGATAGAGGAGGAACCTTCACTGACTTGTGAGTCTTAATATTTATCTCCAATTGAAGTTTTGAACCGGATCTGATGAAATAATTAAGTTGGGCGAGCATTCCTGGTCGTAAAAATGACCTTGTTCTTAAACTTCTGTCTGAATGTCCAGATGTTTATTCAGACGCCCCTACAGAGGGGGTGAGACGAATTTTAGAGGCCGCGACAGGCAAAGATATACCTAGAGGAGAGCCGCTGGACTTAACTCCTGTTGAGTCGATCCGAATGGGAACTACGGTAGCAACGAAGTAAGTCCATTTCAGAGAAGATACATTTATACATAGTCACGTGCTGATTCGTTTCAGTGCACTTCTGGAGAGGAGGGGCGAGCCAGTAGCTCTTCTTATAACGAAGGGGATGATAGATCTGTTGGTCATTGGAAACCAAGCTCGACCAAACATCTTTGACTTGACTGTAAAGAAATTGGATCAACTGTACGAGAAAGTCATCGAAATTGACGAGCGGGTCACAGTGGAAGGATTTTCAGAGGACCCGGAACCGCAACCTATCGATGTTACCAGCGATGGTAACCTCGTTGAAGGCCTTTCAGGCGAGATACTCCGCATACTAAAGAAGCCAGACTATGACGCTGTTCGGAATGACCTGCAGGGACTCTGGGATGATGGGTTTAGAAACCTCGCCATTGCACTCATGCATTCATATTCTTTCCCGGACCATGAAGTTAAGATTGCAGAAATTGCAGTGGAAATGGGTTTCAAGATATCCGTCTCTTCCAAGCTTCAACCAATGATCAAGATTGTTCCCCGAGCACAATCAGCGACTGCAGATGCCTATCTATCCCCGGTTACGCACAAGTACCTAGAAGGATTTGCTAAAGGATTTCTGGGAGAATTCAAGGACGACAAGAGTTCAAAAAAGCTACTTTTATCTCAGTCGGACGGAAGTTTGGCAACATTCGCAACGTTCACAGGTCTCCGCGCAGTGCTTTCCGGCCCGGCTGGAGGTGTCGTCGGTATGGCAAGAACCTGCTATGATGAGCGGGCACAAGTTCCTGTCCTGGGATTTGATATGGGCGGAACCTCCACAGATGTTTCGAGATTTGGTGGATCGTATGAGCATGTGTTTGAAAGCACGATAGCTGAAGTCACAATACAGAGCCCTCAACTCGACATCAATACTGTGGCTGCAGGAGGTGGCTCCAGATTGTTTTGGCGAAACGGGCTTTTTGTCGTTGGTCCCGAATCAGCTGGTGCCTTTCCCGGACCAGCCTGTTACGGCAAAGGCGGTCCTTTGACGATTACGGATGCAAATCTAATTCTGGGCCGACTCTTACCAGACTTTTTCCCAACCAAGCTCGATTTCGATGCTGCCAAGTCGAAATTGGTGGAATTGACTGCAACCATTAATGCAGATAAGGGAGGTGATTCGCACTTGACCTTCGAGGAAGTTGCTCACGGCTTTTTGACTGTGGCTAACGCTGCAATGACAAGACCAATCCGCAACATCAGTGAAGGCCGAGGATTTGAAACCTCTGTCCACAATCTGGCTTGCTTTGGTGGTGCAGGAGGTCAGCACGCCACTGCAATTGCTCGAGATCTTGGCATTAAAAGAGTTATCGTGCATCGGTTGTCGAGTATCCTGTCCGCCTATGGAATGGCACTGGCGGATATTGAAGTCGATATGCAGGAACCCGAGTCGGTCGTTTTCAGTCAGGACACGAAACTTAGGATCGAGTCTCGAATGGACTCTATCAAACTCAAGACACTAGAAAAGCTGGTTTCCCAAGGGTTCAACGAAAAGCATGTCACTCACCACTGTATCCTGAATATGAGATACGTCGGCAGTGACACAGCCCTTATGGTACAGCAGCCCTCTAACGGTGACGATTTTGGAACTGCATTCACTAAACGACACATGCGCGAATTTGGTTTTGTTCAGCCACGGGAAATCTTGGTCGATGACATTCGTGTACGCAGTGTTGGCAAAAGTATTGGAATTCAAACTTCAAACCCCTTCCAAGAACTTGATGAACTTGACAACCCTTCTTATCTCGGACCTGCAGACGCTGCCAGCTTACGAAAAGTGTACTTTGAAAAGAGCGGTTGGATCAACACTTTAATTTTCCACCTGGACGACTTACCTTTTGGACGGAAGATTGCGGGCCGGCAATCATCATCGACTCTACTCAAACAATTGTCGTGGATCCTGCGAGTGAAGCCACGATTCTGCATGAGCATGTCATTGTTGATTTGTTGGACACTATTCGTAAAGAAATAAGCTCAGAGACTGTGGATCCTATTCATCTGTCTATCTTTGGTCATCGATTCATGAGCATCGCTGAACAAATGGGAACAACGCTTCAAAAAACGTCCATTTCCACTAACATTAAAGAGCGACTTGACTTCTCCTGTGCTGTGTTTTCCCAAAATGGTGGATTGGTGGCAAATGCGCCACATATTCCAGGACACCTAGGCTCCATGGCTTCGGCCATTGCATATCAAGCAAATTTATATCCGAAAGGAGACCTAAAGCCAGGCGATGTTTTGTTGTCAAATCATCCGATTTCTGGAGGGACCCATCTCCCAGACTTAACTGTTACCACCCCTGTATTTGACGACGATGAGAATCCACAAGAAATTCTGTTTTTTGTAGCAAATCGGGGTCATCATGCAGATATTGGTGGAATTGCTGCTGGATCTATGCCACCTGACTCTACTGAGCTGTGGCAAGAAGGTGCGGCAGTCGAATCATTTAAGATGGTAAAAGAAGGTGTGTTCGACGAGGATGGGGTCGTCAACATTCTGTACGATATCCCCAGCCAGTACGAAGGCTGCAGCGGAACTCGAACTTTGAAAGATAATATCGCTGATCTGAAGGCGGGCGTTGCAGCCAATAAACGTGGCATAGCTCTTCTTACTGCGATGATAAAGGAGTACAGCTGGCCAGTCGTCAAACTTTATATGACTGCAATCCAAGACAATGCTGAGGCAAGTGTGAGAGAACTTCTCAAGGGCTTCAGCATACGTTTCCATGGTCAGGCTCTTGAAGCAGTTGATTTCCTCGATGATGGGTCACCTTTGGTTGTCAAGATCACAATCGACGGGGAGACTGGTTCCGCTAAGTTTGATTTTACTGGAACTGGGCCGGAGACAAACAACAATTTGAATGCTCCTCCAGCAGTTATGTATAGTGGCATCATGTATTGTTTGCGTTCTATGATCTCATCCGATATCCCGTTGAATCAGGGGTGTCTAGCTCCTATTAAGGTCTTCTGCCCACCCGGTACCATATTATCACCATCTTCGAAGGCCGCAACCGTTGGATCAAACGTCGAGACTGCTCAACGTATTATTGATCTCATCTTCAAAGCTTTTGAGGCCGCCGCTGCAAGTCAAGGCTCCATGAACAACCTCACTTTTGGATACGGTGGTACAGACAAACAAGGCAATATTACGAAAGGATTCGGATACTACGAAACGATTGCCGGCGGAGCAGGAGCAGGCGAGGACTGGCAAGGACAAGACGGGGTGCATACAAATGCTACCAATACCCGAATGACAGATCCTGAAGTCTTTGAAAAGCGCTATCCAGTACTGCTAAGAGAGTTCTCAATTCGCAAAGGAAGTGGAGGTAGAGGACGGAACCGAGGTGGAGACGGCTGCATCCGTGATATTGAGGTTCGCCGCCCAATGCAAGTGAGTATACTGAGTGAGAGAAGGGTCATTGCACCATATGGCATGGCAGGTGGTGGTGAAGGAGCCCGAGGAGTCAATTTATGGAAGAGAGTCGATCCGTCTGACGGATCTGTGAGGACCATCAGCCTGGGAGGAAAGGCGTCAGTGATGATGAACACTGGTGATCGGATAATAGTTCAAACTCCTGGTGGCGGCGCGTATGGCGCCATTGAGAGCACCAAGGCACGCAACGGAAATGGCGTGTCTAAAGTTATCTCGCAAAATCCGGTATCACTGTCAAAGGCAAATAACGTTGGGAATGGTAATTAATTGTCCTGTTAGTTTTAAATATAAATATATATATACAAATCGAACACTCCGATAACTGGAATATGACGCATATTTTCCATGAACTTCTTCGTATGTTGTGTGGGTCTACTTGAGTTCTCTTCTGAAACTGGCAAAGTGATCTAACTTACGTTTGATGTGAATATTGTATTATGGATCAAAATGTGATATTGTCTAGTTTAATTGGATTTATTATACTAAATTTATAAAACTTTTTCATCTCTAGAGGCTACAGTTCGTAAGGCATGTAGAGCAAGTCTTTTGTATGCGACGACACTTTCCCTCAATTCCATTATAGTTATATGCTCGTTCTCTCCATGGGCATTCAGAATGCTACCAGGACCGTAAAGATACTTCTTATGGGCTCCTTGAAGTCTCGGAACATCTGTTCCAAATGAAGCTGCATATAGCTCGAAGCCTATTCATCAAAGCCATCAGCGTTTAACGTAAGTTTAGGGAGCAGGAGATGCTGACCTTTTACATCGTGATCTAGTAGAGTCTCTGGGTATTCAAAGTTGAACGAGACCGTAGCATTCTGGTGTCTAGCAACAATCTCCGAAATCTTGGACTTAATGCCAGGAAGATCGCTTGCCACGCGGACAGCACACAGTGCCTCACTCGACGCTGCCAAAACATTGTATGCCACACCACCATTCATCTTTCCGACATGGAATGTGGAAGGACCGAGCAGCTCTGAAGCCGGCCATTGAGCAGCAAGAAGTTCAGAGAGCACAGCGATCAAAACACTGTTAGCGCTTGATCCCCGCTCTGGGTATCCAGAATGACTAGCAGTACCAGTCGCAAAAATTTGAAATACTAAATGACCCTTGTGCCCTGCACCCAATTTTCCTTCTGTCGGTTCACCAAATATAACAGCCTCCCATGTGAGGCCCATCTGATTTGCGGCGAGCATTCCAGGTCCTCCTTTTTCCTCTCCCACAACGAAGAGAAAACTGACATCGCCACCGACTTCACTGATTTCCTTTTCACGGCGAAGCTCCTCCACAGCTTCAATCTGCGCTGCCAGAGGGCCTTTATCATCACAGGCTCCTCGGCCATAGATTGTTTGACCATCTGGAGAAATTGAAAGTGGTATGTGAGGTGGAACTGTGTCTATATGCGAGGAGAAACAGATTCGAGTTTTTCGAGATGATTGGGTCCCTAGATATGCGTAGACATTGTGTCTTGCTGAGTTCGGTGAGATCGGGCTGCGTTCAACTGTGTATCCCAAATTTCGCAAGTGTTGCTCGAGGAATATTCCAATTGCATACTCATCGTCACTGTTACTCGGGATATCGACCAATTGCTTGAGAAGAGTCACCACGGGCAGTTCTGGGACTAACATGGTTGATGAACTGAAGGAAAATGCGCGTCGTTATCGAACAAATTTCTCAATTAGCTACAATTGCAGTCAATTATTTCTCTACGTCTCTCGCCTCCCTTAATTGCGCCATTTGAATCTCTATGGCCCATCGAAAGAAATGATAGCCTTATCGAATATTACTTTCTTTATCTTAGAAGCTATAATTTGAAGAGTGTTACGTCCTCGGCAAAGGGCAGGAGATCCCGGGATGGTGCTCGGCATGATCCATGCTGGAACCGGCCATCCCACTATTGCATCTGCTCCATCACTACCAAGCTATCACTGAGAGCGTAATCGACTGATAGACACCACTTAAACTATGGCCTATCAGGCTAAAGTAACAGGCTTGTGTTTTATATTTCCCCCTTGTCAAATTCGTGCACCACACCAACTATGGATTTCTTACCACCAGCGAGAGCAAGCAAACCAAACATCCTTCTTGTCACTTCCAATACTCGTACGATATCAAACGAGCAATGGGAACGAGTAAAGCAAAAATTTAACATTTTGAACTACGATTGCAAAACTGTTGACGAATTCTGCCGCCAGCTTTCACCTGGAGGGCAATATTCCAAAATTGATGCTATTGTCAGGACAGGATGGCTCAAAGCAGAGCCTTACAGTACTCATCTGTTATTCACAACTGAGGTCGCGAAGTTTTTCCCTCCGTCTCTGAAACTCATCGTTTGCTCTGGTCATGGATACGATGCCGCTGATGTACCTACATTGACGGGAATGGGAATTTATTACTGCAACACGCCCGACACCTGTACCGAAGCCGTTGCGAATACAGCTTTATATTTGATCTTGTCAGCTTATCGTTACTTCACATTTGCTGAGCAATGCGCTAGAAATGACTGGGCTCTGAGTCGCTCCCTTGGGATGAAAGCTGTCGATCCTCTGGGGACAATTTTAGGAATTGTTGGAATGGGAGACATTGGTGTTCAGATTGCACGAAAAGCTGCCCTGGGACTGGGGATGAAGATTTGTTACTACAATCGAAGGCGGGACTTCAATCGGGAAACTCAAGTTGGGGCTGAAGTTCGCTACTGCGAGTCTCTCGAAGATCTTTTGAAAATCTCCGATTGTGTTGTACTAGCTTGCCCATATACACCGGAAACCCATCATATGTTATCTACAAATGAGTTCAAGCTGGCAAAAGAAGGGGGTTTGAGACTCGTGAACATTGCTCGTGGTAGGTTGGTCGATGAGGCAGCTTTATTCCAAGCCATCAAGGACCAGAACGTCATCGGGGTTGGGCTCGACGTGCACGAGAACGAGCCAGGAATCAACGAGAATTGGAGAGATGATTATATGGCTACTGTACTGCCACATATTGGAGTATGTTCAAGAACTAGCTGGGATGGATTTGAAAAAGTGTGCTGGGATAATGCCGAAACGTTTTTTGCTACCGGGAAGCCGATAAATCCTGTCAATTCAATACAATAATGTCGTAGAGTATGTATTGCAGCTTGGCACCAAGTCAGCATTTCCCCCGTATATTCTTTTGTTCGATCCCATGTTTTTAGACTCTTCAGACAACTATACACGCTTTTTGGAAGGTCTTAAATTCGTCAACTTCCATGGTGTGAATCCTCCGCAGACTAGTTCCCAACAAACGATAAAATACAAAAACACAAGCCTATCACAAGATGATGCCAGAATTGAGGTGCCAGATCATAAAAAAGAAATTTCCGTGTTTACTTACCTGGACGTTGGTCGATGGCAGGAGTAAACAAGCAATGATTGGCACCACCACATTTAACCAAGGAAGTTCTTCTCAGATGCAGCTCGTAGAATATTAGGCGTTATACATAAAACCTTCCATTTATCAATATAATACTAGAATGTCTCAGTTGATATTGTGAATGACCCTCAGGTGGCCATGATTCTAAGTCCCACAGAGCTTCACAAGAACAATTTAGCACATCCGTTTGCTTATAATCTTGCTCTCTACGTGGTGTATTTGAAGTATACATTCATATCACCTTTCTCGGGCTCATCTGGAAGTGGAGTGCCAGCTGCGAGAGCAGACTGAATGCGAGCCTCGCGACGCTTATTGGCAACGTTCATCCCAACAACGAGAGAGATCACCTGCAATATATTAGAATAAAGGCCACAGAACAATTTCTGGGGTGATTTTGACTCACCGCCATGCCAGCCAGAACAGCCAATCCAAGAGATATAGAAAGTCCTTTAATATATCTTGGACCGCTCGCTGAAGTAAAGATTTGGCCAACAGCAACCCCAGCCGTGTTTGCACACGTCAGAGTAGCACCAATCATAGTTGCTCTCTTGAAATGCAGAGCGACGTTATCATTCAGCCACATCAAGGACATCCCCGTTGTTGGGTAAATTCCCATGACAATGACAAAGCAGCCAAAGTACCTAGCACCAACACTATCAACGCCGATTAGAATGGCATAACCGATTACCAAACAAATGAGAGGACCGCCAATCCAATAGCCTGTGACGATCTGTTAGCAAAGCCTTGAAGCCCTTCAGCAAGGAACTTGCCTCTGTTCTGGCGATCTGACATTGATGCGACGAAGGCAAACCATAAGAGCCCCCAAACGTAAATAGGCACCGTTAGTAGATTTGCATTGACAGAACTGTATCCCATCCCTTTAATGATTGCTGGAAGAAATGTCGTAAAACCATACAATGAGACATCGACTGAGAATTGGAAAACCACACTGTCAAAGGTTAGTACTAGCAGTTTCATGGGCAGAACTCAAACTTACAAAGCATACCACTTTGGGTCAACGAAAACAGAAAACACCGATGCCCACTTGAATTCTTCATCGATACCCCAGTGAGGATCCTTCGCATATCTTGCATGCATCATTTCCTTTTCTTCTTCTGTCAAGAACCAAGCACTGCGAGGCTCCTGGGGGAATGTGAAAAAGAAAACAGGGACTACAATAACGGTCATCATTGCCTCGACAATAAATAGCCAACGCCAGCCTTCGAAATTCCCTGGGCCCTTAATCTGGGTGAGGCCGTATGCCAAAATTCCGCCGAAGGCACTCGCCAAAGCGCTGAAAGCGAAAATGATGGCTGATCTTTGACCTCGTTCCGATCTCTTGTAGACGAGACCAATGTACACATCAATGCACGGAATCAGGCCTGCTTCAAAGAAACCAAGCAGAAGTCTACAAGTGTACAGACCCCACCAGTTCTGTATGAACCCCATACCAAGAGTTACACATCCCCAGGCGAATGCAATAAAGCTGAGGAGATACTTGGGTCCAACTATCTTGAGAAGAATGGCGATGGGCATTTCAAGAGTGACGTAGGTAGCATAGAGTAAGCTTGATGCAGTACCGAATTGGTTGCCGGTCAACCCGATATCGGCAGGCATACCAGCAATGTTCGCATTCCCGATATTGCTTCTATCGTGTTTTTAGAAAATATAATAAATTGAGCGAAGTGGCTTGCTACGACTTACCGATCCAAGTTCGCTAGCATGTACAACAAGCCCATCATACCAATGCAGTATATCTTCAATCAATTAGTAAAACTTCTCACATTGAAACCAGTATCTTCAGACATACATCGAATTTTCTCATCATCGCCTTCTCCTTGATGGGATCGATATAGAACTCCGCAGATCCGTTAGAACTGTCGGCAGTCGCATCGTCAGTGGTGTGCGACTTCTCTTCCGAATTTGCTTGGGCCATGTTGTCTACCATCTTTGAAGGTCGAAATTACAGTGTATATGCTACCTGAAACTGAGAAAACTTGTTCAGGTAGGCCCAATTATCAACTAAATTAATGGTCTGATGACTGTTTCTCTTTATTGTCAAACTCTATAAGGAACAAGGACCCATACATCTGGGCCAAAAGTGGGAGAAGAACCCTGTTCGATAAGTCTTTATTATCAGATAGAGGATAAGGACTAATGCCTATCTAGCGCAAAGATATCTGACTTATGCACATGGAATGGAGCGCTCAATACTTTGCTATACGCTTGGAGGCAAGGAGGAAATTAGGATCGGCAAAGTCCAACTTATCCCGATCACGAGATAGCCACTTATTTTAATCCACATAGAACATCACGATATATTGACGTAATTGAAGCTCACTCAAATTGTTACATTACAATAGAAATCAGCAATCTATTGTTTTACCAAAATCTTGTCTCTGAATTCTCGTCGTAAGCCATGGCAAATCTGCAAGCAGTCTCTTTCCTCGACGGGGCATCCTACATTCCTCCAGACTCCATCTTTGAAGTAACAAAACGCCACATCGCTGATACTTCCCCAAATAAAGTTAGTCTCGGAGGTGGCGTCTATCGCGACTCTTATGGCAAGCCATGGAGTCTGCCAAGTGTTCAAATGGCAACAGACCTCCTCGCCGGCGCCGACCACGAGTATCTTCCTATTGCAGGTCTCAAGTCCCTCCGAGAAGCAGCAGCCAATCTCGTTTTTCATGGCACAAAGCCTCTTGTAGAAGATTTGATTTCTTCTTGCCAATCATTATCTGGCACGGGAGCGTTACATTTGGCGGGGTTGGCATTGAAGAAAGCGAACGCTGGAATCAAAAGTGTTTATATTACAGAGCCCACTTGGTCGAATCATGAGTTACTTTTCCAATCACTTGGGTTTCATGTTAAGAAAATACCTTACTATATAGATCGGAGTTTTGATTTCGAAAAATTCATCGAAGGACTAAAATGTGCTGATGAGGGGTCCGTTGTTGTCCTTCATGCTTGTGCGCATAATCCTACTGGGTGTGATCCAACGAAGGAGCAATGGAAGAAAATTGCTTCGACAATACAACAGCGAAGACTGTTTCCTGTATTTGATGCTGCGTATCTTGGCTTCAATTCTGGGTCCGTGGATGAAGATGCTTGGGCTATCAAATACTTTGTTGAGGATCTAAAGCTCGAGGCAGCGGTCACGGTGTCATTTGCAAAAAGCATGGGACTTTATGGTACTAGACCTGGGTATCTATCTAAAAGGTGGAGAATGATTTAACTAACAGAAACACAGGCGAAAGAGTGGGTGTTGTGCTCTTTGTGACGAGGTCACCATCCACAGCCCGAATCATGAACTCGATCCTGGAAAATGTTCAAAGGGCAACAGTATCTAGCCCTGCAGTCCACGGAGCCCGTATTGCTTCAACCATCCTCAACACGCCTGAGATTCGGAACCAATGGGCAGAAGACTTGGTGACCATGTCAAGCCGCATCAAAGATATGCGACAAAGGTTTTATGATGAGCTATTACGGCTTCAAACTCCAGGTGATTGGTCTTTCATCGTGAAGCAGACTGGAATGTTTGGATATACTGGTATTTCAAGCGCCCAGATTGAGAATTTGGAAAGTGAGCATAACTTTCATCCTCACCCTACAGAAGGAGAACTAATTTTTGGTAGAGAAATATCATGTTTACATGGCCGAGACATCAAGGATCTCAATCGCTGGATTGAATGAGGGAAATATCGAATACACCGCAAAATCATTCGATGAGACAGTGAGAGCAATTGCTTAAAGCGCTGTTAACATTTAAATGATAAGTAGTAAGATATCATTAAGACATTTTGAACGAAATAATGTGAAATGACTCCGTACACAAAAACAAGCCCTCATAACCTCAGACGGTCAAGCTTTTACGAACCCTTACACAATACAGCGGTATATCGTGCTGATCTTACTCCACTGAAACTTTGTGTCTCACCACACCATCTCACCACGAAAGCCATAGTCACAGTATGGATCTTGCGACGCCCAGTCACAGAGTGCTAGATCTTTGCATGTGACTCAGCGGACTGTTGAGTCTACTCTTTCCTTTATTCAGACAAATGATGTCGCGGCAGGGACGGAAATCTCCTCTTTAATGGACCTCAGACTGTTCGATTTCAACCTCGTCGGACCCAAAGTACGAGAGAGCGGCAAGAAAACGATACTAAGAGCTTCTTACTGTGTGAGGTCGACCATTTACTACCCCAGAGCCGGTTTCTGTGGGTAATTTCCCGTTCTCAATTTGAGAGGCTTACAGCTGAAAGACCTTCTTGGGGGCGAGCTGCACACGCCCATAAGTGAAAAGCCAAGCAAATGACCAACCATTTTGGTCTTTGGAATGCTGTTATTATTCGTCTTGCGATTGGTTTGAATGTTGGGGTCTGATCGTACGAGGATGAGTGGCTTCCAGCATCTGCACAAGCGCCTCATGCTGTCAGCACTTAGCGCTAATATTAGCCTTTGACAACGTGAGGCCCAGTCAGCGTAGAACAACTTAAATCGAACCTCAAAATATTTTGATGATGCAAGAGATTTGGGGGCCGATCGAAGCAGGAAGCTGTAACTTAAGCTAGTATGCTGTCATTAATGGACGCCTTGAGAGGATATTCTTCCTTCGCCCAGTGATTACTAATGTGACTGCATATGGGTGGATTTAGCCACAATCTTCACAACTGCATACGGCGCCTTGTACTTGAAGTTGAAATTAATGCGCCCGGTTGTGTTAGCTCTGATTTCTGCACAATCTTCATCAAAGATGACTAATATTCTCAACCCGACTTTTCTTCAGCTTCAGATCCTTTGGAGCATGCTTAGCAGATTCTCTCCAGCCTTCTAAACTGGGGGCCATGCATTCACTCGAAAGAAGTAAAGCTGTGATGCTTGAAGAAAGATTGGCTCTAGTATCATACTGGGTTGGCGCAGCTTAAGAGATACTCTGACCTTGCAGGCATACATCGTAATTGTTTTCTATATCTACAAGTCAAGAATATAATATTCTAGATATTTTACGCATCCACATTCATGTCACTATCCAATTTTGCTTCACCATGAATCTCCATTTGCTTAGTTTATACTTCTTGCTTTGGTTTCGTTTGTCGAAGTCACAATCCATTGCTGCTTTCTACTCTGAAAAAGGTCCTACCATTGTAACTCTCGATCAAACATCCGGAAATCTCTCATATAATACTCTTACGGAGAACGGTTATAGTTCGTGGCAAGACCTGCCATTTAAAAACAAACCAAGAATCGATAGTGCAATTGCATGTGTTGGATATAACCTCAGTTTGAGCATATGGGTGAGCACTCATTCGCTCTCTGACTCTTGATCTAACCTGGTGCAGGGGTCACTTTTTTACCAACTTCCGAATTCCAGCTTGTCTTTGGTAATCTTCAAATGTGCATCTGCCTCTGGTATATGCATCAATCTTGACGAATCAGTAATTTCGACAGGCGTTAGCGTTCCTGTTCATCCTGAGACAAGATTATCGGCGATCTTACTCGAACGCAATCTTGGATACCGAGTGACTTACCAGGACGTGAACGGCTCAATACGACAATTGAGCTATGCAAATAGTACTAAAGGCGTGGTAACCTATTGGGCAGACGGTGCTTTTGTTGCCAATTTCACTGACGTGAAGGCGCTTTCTACCGTCTTCGTACCAGCCACAAATGGGACCTTGCCACAGCAAACCATTTATCCACTTGCTGGTGGCGAAATACATGCTATGACTGAGAATTCACTCTATAATATTTCTCAAGCAAACCATACTTGGGCCTCGGGTAAGCCTTGCAATAGTCCTACGCTCTGGTATGCTAACACATTCCAGGCCCTATTATCTCAAATTTGACGTCTTGGAATCCGGCGAATACTACTTATGCAAGCATTATCTATGGCGATTGGTATTGCCTTTTCTATATTGATACAACCAGACACGTACAATTCCTTCGATCTGTCGATTTTGGAATTACTTGGCAGCCCGAGCCAGGTATGAACGAGTCAGTCTGGCCACTAGCAGACGAAGCAAACGCGCCTATAGCAGCCGCAAGCTCGGTGAACAATTCGGCTTCATCGGCTTCAATCTTTTATACATCTGGAGGCAAACTTGTTCAGTCGACGATCAAAAAGTACTCATGGACGCCCATTTCAATTGTTCAGCCACCAATTGTATCCAAAACCGAGGTGAACGCAACAGCCTCGAGCATTCCGAATCCTTATCAGGATCGAAATAAATCAGAGATCAAGATCAAGATCAAGATCGGATCTTCTATCGGATCAGTTGTGGCGTTTATTGTGGTCTCTGTGGTCGTAGTATGGTGTATTCGACGCAAAAAGAATGCTGGACTTATTGAGGATCCAGAAAAGATGGAAGAATCAGAGAACGAGCAGTCATATGGAGGGAAAGCCGAGCTACATGCCGAATCTCATATAATTCATGAGCTCGATCACGACCCAGAGTGTCTACTGCTCCATCAGCTTCAATTAATACGCATGCATGAGCTACAAGGCGCGATTCCGCTCGAATTGGAGAACCTGGAAGCGAGGAGGCCGGAATTGGACGGTCTTTGCAAGTGCGAGCTTGAGGGATTTGTAGGGCATGAATTGCCATCAGATGGGGACAAAGATACAGACGAAAGCTCGAGAGAAGGGAAAGAGGAGGAAACGACTGTTTCCGTGAAAGAGCTGGCAGATTGGACGTGGCTGAACTTGAAGAAAGAAGAGCGGGGAGATCTAGAAATCGGAGCGCGTAGCGATGAAGAGAAGAATAGTAAGTCAGAGGAAGTAGATAGCGAGTGAATTTAAGATTACGGCGTTCCAATAATGATGGATAACAAAATCTGCTATTGCTATTGCCTTGCGTTTAATATCTCGAGTCTCGGTATCACAGATTATTTGCTGTCCTGTGCATTTTAAATTCCTATAACATAAGCACGCCCATATTTTACACCTACCATTTACCTCTAGGTTGTTTACTCATATATTCTAGAGTCAGTAATTCTATTGATCAAGTGTAGCAAGTGCCCGATTTGAAGTTATACGCAATAGCTTTGAATTACGAAGCTGAACAATCTAGCAACGCGAATTAGACCAGAGACGCAAACAGATAGTTAAGGCTAGCTGAATAATTGTTCACATAATGCTTAGCGTAATATTCGAGTTTAATCCTTGAGAGAATCCCATGAGAGAGACAAAACAGACTCCTTGCTCTGCAGAGTTCGCAGGAGAGTACAACCGGATTACGCAGAGCCAGAATGGATTCACAGCTACACAAGAGTGTTCAGAGTGACTCAAAAGATATGGAGGGTGCTCAAGCAAAACTTAAGGATGCTAATCCAGTCACTAGTGATATATTCCGCTGCCATAGCTATTAAATGAAGCTTCTGTTGCCATAGTCACTACATTTTGGTCAAAGACTGCCAAAATATAACATGTTAGCAACAATGTCAGTACCATCAAGACTGGGTAAATTCTGTCAGAAATATAGTTTCAAACAGGGAAGCAGCTAGAGAAGGAGGCATATATGCATTTAGTCATGGTTCGCAACTTTATTTTGTTTTACTAGTAGAACCACATCCTCAAGCTTTAAAGCAAATCTGAAAAGACTGAAAAGAAACGAATTCAACCACCGCTAACCCAACATTCACAGGCATCAAGTTTCTTCTATAAAGCCTCGTAAGCTCTCGAAGAAGTAAGCCTACTCAAACAAGATGTGGTTTGGATTTCCCAAATCATGCTGCCTGTTTAAAGTCCCTGTGCATTAACAAGGGGCAGATTACCGCACATCAAGCCATGGACATGCGGCGGGTTACTGCCAGCCTCTCCCCAACTCCAAGTATACTGGTATCTCTGCCCGATTGGGCTATCAGGCCATGATGGGACATAGTTGTCTGAGACACAAAAATCAGTCTCCATGTCACTCACTGAGCGGGTAGAACAGCGGCAGAGAACTTACAGCTGAAATGCCACCAGTCATGGTCACGGTACGCATTTGGGAGCTCCTGCGAAAGCAAGTCACCAAAGCCTGTGTTGCGTTTGTGATAGATAGCATGCTGGTACAACAATTTTAGCATTTGCAAAATAAGGGCAAGCTACAACGAATGCATACCTTGGCCCAAGCCACGTAAACTTTTGGATGGTCCAGGTTTCTTAACCCCTGGTCTCCTTGACCAGCTTGGACATTGCTAGGGTATTGATCAGCAATCTTGAGATCTCCATTCCATGTTTGGGAAAGCTCTCACTTGACGGTGTTCTGAATGTCTCCCCAGAGGATGAACTGATATTTGCTGTGCTGGCTGAGAAATACTGATCTGGGGGTCCACCAACCCGTGCTTGGGTCCCGTTGAATAAGCACAATGACTCTTTCCCAGTCACTATTTATCGATAGTTAGAAAGTATCTAGCCCCAGGGATGTAAAGTACTGAGGAGGAAAGTTCTTACTATGCGTGACCACTACCATTCTCAAAGCCGTCCTTTTCAAAGAAAATACTGTACTGAATGCGGATTTCATTGTCAGAGCACTTGTAGTAGCTGAAGTAGATGGGGAAATCAGGGCCTTGATTGCCTTTGGCGATTCCTGGTGTACGGCAGCCCTTCCCGGCATCTGGATAATCGGCTCTTGCTGCTGATGGCGTTTGAGTTCCATCGGGCTGGTCTATCCAAAACCAAGTCAGCATTGAAAGATGATCAAGAGCAAGAGAGGGCGTGAAAAATGTCATGAGCCTTCAGACAGGACAATAAATGCGGAATCACGTACTCGCCCAGGTTGCATAACAACCTTGAGTGTAGCCGCCGCCACCTGGTTCTGAGAAGTAGAAAACCCTGGGTATGAAATCAGTAACTTTCGTCTCATTATCAGGAAAGAATGGGGTACATACGGAGCGTATGCATAGGCCAAAGCAGGACTTCTGGTATCGTGCCATTTCTGCACATTGGCATCGTTCTGCGGGGTGGCTGCTGAAACAGCAGGAACCACAACAGCCAGCAATGAAAGAAAGAAAATTCTAGGCTTCATCATCTTGAGGTATTGACTTGTTTTGAAGCACTCGATAATGTAGATGAGAGACAAAGTACAATGTTCGCGGAATTCAACTCGACTTTAAAGCCTGGGAATCATGCTTGCGTTTGAGATTTCGGCTCGCACCTCAATCTTTCGATAGTCATTCATTTTTCCAAGAGTTTGATACCCGAGTTGACTTCTTATTCAAGCTAGAATTGCCACTGCGGAGTGAGATATACGAGAGGAGTTTGCGACGGGAGAAATGGTATAGCCGGTCCAAATGTTTATATGTAAGCACAAGATGCCCACAGCCCCACTTGCCCCGCTTTGTCAAAAGAAGGCTCACCGAACGCCCTCATCACTTCACAAAGTAAATGGATTTATGAATGCACCCAGATCTATTGCTCAACTGACGTTTTGTCAAGTATAAGTCAAGACCTGTGTTGCTTTTTCGTTGTACAATTAGCAGATTTTTTGGTTGTCGAATGGACAAATCCGCGGCGTTAATCCATCAGCGCCAAGTTGATTGCCTTGGCTTTGCTTGGCGCATTTGAATATCAGAACATGATGTGAACATGCGGGCTTGGCTATAGGAATAGTAATCAAGAAACTTAGATTCCGCCTGATGACTGACATGATCCACTCTGAACGATGAAATTCACGGCTTCCCTAGGCCCAGACTACAAGATTCTCCCTGGTATACAGCCCGCGATTTTTCGACATGTACACGATAGGCTATCACTAATAAGCTCCAGGTGAGTACCCATTGAAAACAGTCAGGAGGACTCTTTAGACGTACTGGGCCGCGTTCAACACGGTATACCCGAGATGTACGTGTCCTAATGAGAAGATGATACGCAATTATTGAACACGAAGATGACAAGACCAGTGCGGAAGTTGGTAGTGAGATCTGACAGAATACTAAATAAGAATCGCACAAATTTGAAATAAATAGTCAAGCTCTCGCCGCAAAGAAAGACAGCGCTCTCATCAACAACCAGCAGAACTTCCGATCATCTCATCTCAACTCGTCCGAACTATTCTCTGCAGCCATGAAGCTTCTCTATACCGGAGCGACTCTGCTCTTCTGCGCCAACCAAGCCTTCGCAGCAGATTGCTGGACAGGAGCTGCAACCAACGCCAACGCTTTCGAGAAATACGACCCTCTCCTTCGAAACCAACTTGCGTGGGTTCGAAGTGTCATTGCAGGAAACTGCGGGGACTTTCCTGTACGCTTCCACTGTTCTACGACAGGTATATCTTGCAGTCCCAGCTAACATGGTTCAGAACAAGATCTGCATCAACGAGGGACCGTATGTGGTCACCTACGGTGGCAACCCACCAGACAGACTCTATCATGTCTACGGTGCATCAAACCACATCCCTAACCAGCAGACTTGGTGGGTAAGTAGATAGACCTCTCCTCTCTTCTCGCTCAGTTCGAAGACATGCAGCTGACGCAGCTTTCATTAGGACGTCTCACTAGAGATTCTCAACCAGTGCGTCTGGAAGAAGGAAGGCTGGGGAACTGTCTCCACGGGCGGTGATTACAACTGGGGCTGGAAGGGAACACTGGGGTACTGGTATGTTGGCAACGCCAAGATGAAAAGATTCGAAGAAAGGGTCCCAGACTTTGGCAATATCACCCTTGTAAATGGTGATATTATGAGTGAGGGGCGGTACATTGGACCAAACAGTGACGGGGTTCTCATTGGATTTGATATCCTTGAAAATGGTACTCATGTCCCGTTCGACATTATTATACCGGAAGTGAACACGACTTCTCTCGCGGTTTAATACTGCTGGAGTCTTGAAAGGATGGAAATGCCAAAGATGGTATTGTTGGGACTACAAGCTTGTTTGGAAGTAGCGCTGTACTTAAACACTCTAGCTTAGCAATACGTCTCCAGTCAGCCAAGCACTTATTCAGCAAGAGTGTAGCGTTGCACCACCAAACGTGTAGACAGCGCGCTTAGAATAGATCAATGCATACTATGTCTGGGGAGTTTTTGCTTTGGTGATTAGAGGGAGCCTCACTTCACGTTAAATTGCTCAGGCATGTGACCTCCCATACTGGTGATATGAGGATCAGCTTGGGTAAGTCATGACCATGCCTCCATTTCATCGTCTTTGAAACAGAATCAACGATAGCAGTATCCAGGAGCAAAGTTCGATCCTATCAAACGGGTAACTCTGAACATGCGAGGTGAAGTCAAAGTCGAGATGTTGGTGACCCTGCAATTCGAGGAACCTGGTCAATCAGGTGATTCAGTGTTGTTGACTCTCAACAATTATGTGCCATGATCTCTCAGACATGCAGATACCCACACAATCAAGTTCTTTGGCTCACTCCAAACTTGCTGGCGAGCAGAGAAAGTTCAAAACAAGTCCAGGCAATTCAGACAGGACACTAAAGTAATTATATTCCACGAAGCACGAGACGAGCCGAGGAAAGAACTTGACACCAGGTTGAGGATCCATCTAGATCTCAAGCTTGCCGCCGCGGCGCACGTGCCTCTCCATAATAAGGCATGAAGCTACTTCAGTCTGTGTGCGTGGCGGGAGAAAGCCGAATCACAGGGTTGTCAATAACGACTTTCCTAAACCGGACGCTGCGATACGGGCAAAACCCACCCGAGACTCGAGACCGATGGCTCCATAGCGATAGTCGAATAGCGGGGAAAGGCCGGCCAGCAAAACAAACGAAGCCGGATCACGTCAAAGCGACGCATGTAAGTGTGAAAGGGGTGGAGAAGCGTCGCAATCTGTCGGGTATGAAGGTGAAGTTTGCAGGTCATCTTATCCAAGGATGTACATATTGCGCATCGTGTGAGATGCTGACCGCGTTTGCATTCAACAGAGTTCGAAGTCGATACGCCTTCAATGTCGCCCCCAAACTTCCAGTTGGAAGCATTCCAGCTGTCAGGTTAAGCTTGCTTGTATGCTATTTTGAAGGGTTGAGTCTTGTATCACCTTCCTTTCGTGGCCTGATATGCACTGCTCCCTGGTACGCATTGCCCCCAGGTTGGTGTAATTTGCCAAGTCAAAGTTTTGGTTAGACCATGCTCGCGATAACAACCACTTGGCGTGAGGGGTGTTGGGCGGATCCAGAGTATGTTAGACACCCTTATTGTGTACAGTGGCAAGTTAGACGATGGGGCGATGAGGATTGGCAGAGTAGTGCCTCGATCAAAGTGGCTGCAGATTTACAGCTGTTGGCTTCGGCCTTTGACCTCCAACCTCCAACCTCCAACCTCCAACCTCCAACCTCCAACCTCCAACCTCGCCTCGGTGATTTCATATACTTGGACAAGGTCACGTGCGGAGCGTACCGAAAGTTGATATACGAGGTGTCAGAGTGTTTGCAAACCCCTCGAAATTTGGTACGCTACCTGTCCTTTGCTTCCCCTCTTCAATTTGTTGACCCAATCTCCACAAGGAAGTTGGAAGGCCGAAGACGACGATTGTATTCGTCGAAATTCGGATTTCGGATCTTCTGAACGACCTCGTGCGAATAAAGTACTTTGACGCCTTATCGTTGGGCCAGCCTCGCTTGGCAAGGCTGGGCGGGAAAGTAGGGTTGGAGTCTCCTTAAGAGGGAAGGTGGAACAGAGGCTCTCGACTGGGTCAACAGGCGCAGTCGCCGTAGCAGAATTGGTACAGCTTGTATCAATTTGGATTGCTCTCGTTCACATAATGAGTGGACAGACACAAGGTCAGTTTATTGCACGTTGAAGGTATTTCACCGCCAAGTACATAACAACCTGCCAAACCCAAGTAAAATGCATCTTGACAATAAACAAAAAACTTTGGTTCTTATACACTTGACCGCCAAGTCGCATTACATTCTCTCGCATTGGAAGCAAAGCTGGTGATATTCATGTGTGGAGCTCCTAGTGTTCTTCGTTTGTACGTAGTACCCGCACAGAGGCATTCACTTCCCCAAATCCATTAGGTCGGTCTAGAATTTCTTTAGAAAAGCTCCCCAGTCCCCACACACTCTGAAAATGCCTTGTCTCCCGGTCTATCTCCATCTCTTCTAATCGTCGGCCGTTGCTCAATTGGGCCTCCATTGGTCGGTTCACTCCCGAAGCGACCAATGGAGACCCACCTAAGCGACGGCCGACAACTATATCCTTGTGATGCACAGGACAGCAGGCTCAATTGCTTCCTTTACATTGGGTTTGATTTAATCCTTAATTCGCGCCCACCGTTAAATGTCCCGGGGGCGAGAGATCCAGTCCTTACAATTGGAAGGGGGAAAATGATCAGCCATCCCAAGACTTCCAGTCCAAGACTTTCCAACACGAAATGAGAAGGTGACAGCCACAACCCCTCGTCCATCCCAATATTAAGCTGTACTTGACGATGATCAAAGTGATATGTTGCTTGGGCAAATCGGCTTATCGAAAGATCCTTATCTTCCGGTCTTCGAGCTGCTAGTTTCGACAGAACGACGTCCTTGGCACACCTCTTGGGACTCCGCATGATGCAGTTCGACATGTAAGCTTGCCAGAGAATGGAAGTACGACAGCTATTGGGACTTTCCCATGCTGATAAGGGAATCTTCATGTGGCAACGTCAGTCAACATAAAGGAAGCTGATCCTGTCAAGAATCGACACAGTACCATCACTTGGCAAGCATCAACAAGCACCGCCAAGATGTCTGCTCCTCCAGAGACCGTGCAACTTGCGCCAATATCAGATGGCAGCTCTGAGGAGGTTAACGAGAAGAAGACTCATACTGTTAGTTTATTTCCTTCTTCACGTTTTTCCTTACAGCTGACCAGATATTTAGCCGGATGTCCATGGTGTCGACTCGATCGATGACATCTCCATCGACAGGATTGAACAGTTTGTATCCTTACTTCGAGGAAGATTCATTTTATAACCATCGACAGTGAACTCAATGTCACCGGAGCAGATTTGCTGCAGGCCCAGGAAAAGGCCAGAGAGTTGAACATCGAGGAAACTCGTGATGTAATTCCTACCAACACTATTCGAAATGCGCGTACTGATAGTGATAGATCATGATCAAAGTGCTCAAGATTCACGATAGGGATCCCAACTTCCCATCCATCGTCATCGACAGGATCAAGGAGTTCCTCAGCATCGAGAACATCTCCGAGAATCCGGAGAAACACTGGGATCTCATTCAAGAGATGAAGACCGAGGCTGCTTTGATCACGGGCAACAGTCCCTACGCCGAAGTCAGGGCTGTGGTCGATAACACGGATGATCCTTCAATTCCATCTTCTACGATTCGTGCGTGGGTCATTGGTATTGCTTTTGTCTGCGTACTCTCCTTCGTCAATCAGATGTTCTGGATTCGACAGCCTGGTATCACCATCATGGCCAACGTCGCTCAATTGTTGTCTTACCCAATCGGTAAGGCTGCCGAAGCTTGGCTACCAGATGTTGGCTTCACACTCTTTGGCGTTAGGCACAGCTTGAACCCAGGGAAGTTCTCGAAAAAGGAGCACATGTTGATCACGATCATGGCTAATGTCGGATGGCATACACCATACACGGACGTAAGTATTCTCTGTTTTACTGCCGTGCAGTCACTTGACTAACATTTTCTCCCCAGTACATCATCTGGACCCAGATTCTCCCACAATTCTTCAACCAACCCTATGCTCGTGGCTTCCTTTACCAAATCTTGATTTCGTTGGGAACAAACTTCATCGGATACGGAATTGCAGGTCTCTGCCGAAGATTCCTGGTGTATCCATCATTCTGTGTGTGGCCAGCTTCTCTCGTCACAATCGCTCTTAACTCGGCTTTCCATACCGACAAGAATGTGCCAGTCCCCGGTCCTTTCAAGAAGATCTTCACGACTTCCCGCATGAAGCTGTTTGGCCTAGCTTTCGCCGCCATGTTCGTCTGGTTCTGGTTCCCCAACTACATTTTCCAAGCCCTCTCGGTCTTCAACTGGATGTCCTGGATTGCCCCTGACAACTTGAACTTGAACGCCATCGTCGGCTCAAACAACGGTCTTGGGTACAACCCATTCCCTAGTTTCGACTGGAATCCTCTCCTCTTCGATGACCAGGATCCATTCATGGTTCCTTTCTTCAACACCATGAACAAGTTCATCGGAATGTTCTTCTCTGGCTTTGTTATCATGGCAGTCTGGTACACTAACACCTACAACACCGGCTACCTCCCAATCAACACCAACCGAGTATGGGACAACACTGGAGCTCGCTACCAGGTAGCGCGTGCTATTGATGCCCGGGGTATCTTTGATCCCGCTAAATATGCAGCCTACTCTCCTGCCTTCCTCGGAGCTGGTAACTTGGTTGTGTACTTGTTCTTCTTTGCTGTTTACTCGTCGACCATCTCCTACGCATATCTGTACCATCGTCATGAGATCGCCATGGGATTCAGAAGTTTGATCAACAGCTTCAAGAAGAACAAGGGCGAGAAGGAGGAGTATGTTGATGTGCACAACAAGCTTATGGCCGCTTACCCAGAAGGTTAGTAATATGTTGATGCAACTCATGGACATTCTAGCTAACACGTTTGATACAGTTCCTGAGTGGTGGTACGGTATCTGCCTCCTCTGTGCTATTGGAGTATCCATTGCAGGTATTGTCGGCTGGGAGACCTACACAACCCCAGGTGTTGTGTTCTACGGTATCGCACTCTGCCTGGTATTCGTCGTCCCCATTGGCATTATCAAAGCCATGACTGGTATCGAAGTGACGCTCAACGTGCTCGCCGAGTTCATTGGAGGTGCCTGGGTGGCCGGTAACGCGCTCGCCATGAATTACTTCAAGAGCTACGGCTACGTGACATGCGCAACCGCTCTCCGCTTCACCAACGATCTCAAACTCGCTCACTACGTCAAGATCCCACCGCGCCACACCTTCTTCGCGCAAATGCTCGCCACGCTCGTCTCGACATTTGTCTGCATTGGTGTTCTTAACTTCCAAACCACCATCACCGACGTCTGCCAACCCACCCAGAAGAACCACTACACCTGCCCCGGTGTCACCACATTCTTCACTGCGGCCGTCCTCTGGGGAACCATTGGCCCTCACAAGATCTTCGGTAAGGGCGGACAGTACACTGCTCTCTTGGTTGGTTTCCCTCTTGGCCTCATCCTACCAGTCATCGTCTACTTCATCCAGAAGAAGTACCCACGCAAGGCCTGGTTGCGACAAATGCACCCTGTCATCTGGATGTATGGTCCCCTCAACTGGGCTCCGTACAACTTGACCTACGTGTGGCCCGCCGTACCGCTAGGCTACATGAGCATGGTGTACATGAAGCAACGCTATCTTGCCTTCTGGTCAAAGTACAACTACATCATCTCCGCGTCGTTCTCTTCCGGTATTGCCATTGCAGCAGTCATCATCTTCTTTGCGTTGCAGTATAATGGCACAGAACTTGTGTGGTGGGGTAACACGGTCAGCTTTGAGGGGTGTGAGGGTACTGCTTGTAGACTGTTGACATTGGCGAAGGGTGAGAAGTTTGGACCCGCTATTGGGGAATTCCACTAGTTCGTTGATTTTGAGCATGGGGTATGATGTTTGGTATGCTCTGGGGTGTTGTGACAGATGATGAGTTGATGTATTTAATGGTTGTCTTTAATGGCTTATATTTGAATAAGAGCAGTAAGACCCCACCCGAGGAAACTCATCGTGCCATCATCAAGTGACTTGGAGTGATGAAGAGTTCCTTTCAATTAAGAATGCATTCATTAACAGATAGATCAATGCGAGCAAGGACTTACTTTTCTATTTTGGACAGCTAGCTGGTAATCATTCTCACCCCTTATGTTATGCACAGACTTGTGGGCCACAATGGCTCTTGGAGCTCCCGATATTACAACAAACTTGACTCTATCTTATGGCTTAACCAATTCGAACCCAGCTTCCGCAGCCAAAGTTTGATTGATAGTTCACGCCACGCTCAATAATTGATGAGCTACAGATCCCTTCACTGGCAGAAGAAAGATCATCAAAGCGAAGTGCACAGCAAATGGCTGCACTAACGAGACAGCTAGCAAAATAAAGCTCGATATCAAATAGAACGATGCAACTAGTCTCAACCTTGGTAGAAAGACGAATAATACAAGTCATTTCGTCTTCGAACGTTAGCCACGGGTAGCGAAATGAATGATATTGCAGCAGCAGCTTCACCTCAGAAACGATCTCCTGGCTTCAAATGTCCCAAGACGCTAGACTTGGTGGCAGCACCGTTCGGAATCACACTTTAAATTTCGAAGGCACGCTTTCAAGCAAATGCTTTTGCATTATTCTGTTTACTCTACCGCCGACCGAGCTCTCAGTTCAGCTTTGAATTAACCTTATTAACCTCAGCGGCATGTTGATAGATCAACGGCACGCTCTCGTTCTTATTATCCAAGAAAATGGTGAAGCCATCATCGGTACTGCAGCCGAAGCTCAGCCCGCACATGCCGTACTGCCAGTACATATCCGACATCTTGTACTTCAGGCTGGCGGTCTGCCACTCGCTCAAGACCGCAACCCGGGTCTCGTTGGCCGCAGCCGTTCTACCCAGCCACGCCAGGCGGTCCTCAGGGAGCAACCAGCCGTACTCCTCGAACAGCACCGGCTTGCCGATCTTCTTCTGCGCCTTGCCGTGGTCGACGATCCACTGTGTGGACCATGCTACCGTCTTGGACCACCAGTCGGGATACAAGTGGAAGGTGCCGAAGTCCATCTCGGGCATGGCGAGCTCGGCGAGGAAGTTGCCGCCGTCGCTGCCGGCGTACGCCCAATCGCTGTTCCCGGGCTCGTAGAACTCGCCCTCGCCGCCCCAGGTCACCATGTGGTGCTTGTCGATGCCCTTGATGAACTTGCCCATGTCTGCCATCCACGCATCCATCACCACGTACGAGCAGTTGGTCCCCACGCTGCGGGGGAGGTTTCTCGTTCCGTCGGCACCGCAGCGGGGCTCATTTCCTAACTCCCATGCGAAGATCGCGGGTGAGTCCTTGTATCTGTCCACAACGACTTTGACGTAATCCTTGAAGGCTTTCACGATCTTTGGCACGTGGTAGAAATCATCGTGGTACTTGCCACCCAGGTTGATGGTGTAGACATCCATGCCACCATAGTCAGCCCAGTTGTTTGTCAAGGCCATGATGAGTTTGATGCCCGTCTGCTCTGCTAGCGCGACAACTTTATCCAGTGCTTGCAGACCGGTGGCACCATAGTTGATGGTGGCTTTGCCATTGGCCCATGACTGGAAGTAGATTGCCGATGGTCCGGCTCCCTCATCTCCATACATGGGAAGCCCGCCAGCGATGTATGTGGCGTTCTTCTCATTGAAAGCCCAGGTGCGGAAAACCTTGAGACCGGCAGCTTTGGCTGTTATCATAGCTTTGAGGACATCAGGGGGGCTCTATCTAGTTGTCAGCATTGTTTATGTCATGGCAATGCTTGGGGGCATGACGAACGTTGATGAACGGAAACCAATATGCATTGCTACCAGCAAAGAGGAACGGCTCGCCATCAAGCATGAACTTGGTTCCCTCTGTGTATGGAACACCTTTGGGGCATCCCTTGCTGCCATAGGTTGCAGGAGCAGGCGATGCAGCGACCAAAGTCGCCACCGAGGCCAATGCCGCTGCTCGAGAGAAGAACTTCATTATCAAGATAGCTCTCTAGCTGAGATACTTGTTTGGACGAAGAGAGAAGCAAGAACAGAGAAGCAGAGACCGAGCGAAGGTAGGTTTATACATCGCTCGCCAGCCATCAGATGATTCGGAATCCTCCTCCGGCGCCCGAAAGCGGTTTCTCACAGTGGCAGTGGGACGACGCTTGCAATTTCACCATTCATCTAAAGCTCGAAATTTCTCCCCCAAGCTCCCGACCAGCAACGAGCACCTGGCGTGCCACACCCCCGTCATCCAGGGACGGTGCCCTGGATCCTGCGGGGTAGCTGCACGACGATCTCGCATCGCCCAAAGCGCGCGCGGAGGCCCACCGTCCGCCCGCTGGAAGCGGCCAAGTGCCAGACGCGCACTGGGAGATGAAGAACATATTTCCGGCTTGCGCGAGCGAAAAAGAGGTTTGTTTGTTCGTGTGGAGAACTCTGGGAGAGGGGAACGCCAGACTTCCACCACTGCCCATTGTGCTGGTAAATGCGAAATGCGGCCGGGGAGTGGATAAAGGGGCTAACCGCGCCGTCTCGGCTAAGCGGACCGCATTAATTTTTGCGCCAACACGTGATGTTTGTGATGGGTTGACATGACATGCTTCTCGTGAACGGAGCGGAGAATCTTGCCACTCAATGGAGCATAGTTGTTCCAAGACAAAGGTTATAAACACATGCAATATTAATTGGTTGCCTCGGGCCAGAGGCTGCCTAAAGGCAAACTAGAGCCAATGCCCAGCGCATTGGCAAGAAATCTCCATCAAGCCGTATCCACGCTGGACATTCTTCACAGCCCACTTGGTCACCGGTTCATGCATCGCAAGAAATTCAAAAGCCGATCCACTAAGATCTTGATAAGAAGAAAACACAAACACGTACAAACACTGCAGCGGGACCGCTGAATCAGATATGTTGTCATCAATTCCTACAGCGACACCTATCTACATCCATCAACGCCAATCGCTATGCTCGCGAACCAATGTCCCATAAACACACCGCGTCCCTGTTCCTCGATGGTAGAACATCAAAAAGCCTGTACCTTTCTATAGCTTGGCGGTTTAACAGCTCGCCTAATTAGTTTTCCTGCGTAAGGTGGAATGAGGGAGACAGCCGAAATGGCAAGGACACGCCAGAGGAAGCCCCTAAAAATTGTCAGTAAGCGGTTTCTTAGAGTAATGGAGGGACTTACCAAGTAACAATAAACGCCAAATCAAAGTAACCTCCTAAGAACGGAATCGACCCGACGTACAGGAGGAATGTTCCAACCAAACTGAGGATCATGATTGGATGCCAAGTCGTAATCTCGAATGCTACCATACAGAGTTCATTGAGAACAAGAACTGTGAATGACACAGCTACCATTCTTGGGCCGTCGACTTCAGTAAGTATTTGACTGAGACCTTGGATCATACCACCTTGGTAGATAGAGACAAAGACCCAGACGAAGAATGTTCGGTATGACAGTGACGACCCTGAAGTCAATTCTTTGTAGAGCTCAGGGTAGAGATTCGCAAGATTCTCATCTACGTCTTTATCCAGAACCAAAGAGAAGACCGGCGCCATGGTATAAACAGTTGCATAACCGACCATCAGCCAATCTTTGTATAAGCCCTCAGGCTCAAACTTTATTGCGATGCTGTACATTGTTTGACAGACACTAATGATCAAGCCTCTGTGGATGACGAATTGGGCGAGCTTAGCACTTCGTTTGTAACTGTTTCGTCCATGCCACACAAGAAGCTTGGTAAGATGACAAAATTGTGTAATGGAGAAATCTGCAGCGAGTGAAGCTTGACGACCTTCTTTTCCAACAATACCAACACCCACATCTGCAGCTTGAATCATGCTCACATCATTGCCACCATCGCCAATACAGCAAATACGCTTCTTGGTGAATTCTCTAATGAGGAGGGCGATGTCTGCTTTTTGTGTGGGCGAACAACGGCAGGCTATCACGGCCGGCAGGAGTACTGCTAGGCTGATAAATTCTATTCGGAAATGAGTCAAAAGCAAGGTGAGGGATTCTCCATCGATGAGTAGAGCTGCATCTTTTTTGCCTCTCAAGAAATCGAGATGGTCTTGAGCGTTATCCTTTCGTTTCAGCTTGGTGATTGTGTGAATATATTGACCTCGTGCAACAAGCTTAGCTGATACTGCCACGCATCGCGCTGTCTCGACTTTGTCTCCAGTCAGCATCCATATCTTGATTCCAGCATTGCGAAGGAGCTCAAGCGATGGCTTGACATCTTTTTGGAGTCGGTCTTCAACACCTGTAACGCCTAGTAACTCAAGATCGCGTTCTAGATAATGCGATACAACTCTCGCTATGCCAGCGTCACGATTTGCGATAGCGATCGAGGCATCTTTGTAGCTGGCAGCAAATTCTTGGTACTGTTGCACGGATAATCGTTTTCGGCCCACGACCAAGGTTCTCAAGCCTTCTCGAGCCATGTTGGCGGTCTCTTCATCAAGCCAGTCATTGGCAGCAACAATAGATGTCATGACAGTGTCAGCTCCCTTTTGATAGAACCAGATTTCGCCTGCCTCAATGCTGCCACTGGCAGATTTTTCGGAGCCATCCAAGAATTGCACAATAATGCCCATTCGCTTTCCGTCTGAGGTGAACGGGAAAACTTCCAGGATTCGAACGCGAACAACAGCACGACCGGTGTCGACTGATTGAAGTGTCATCCCTTTACGATCGCGATGCATGAGACGCAATCCGACGGCTTCAGTCCATTTCACTATAGCGATCTCATCCGGCGATGAAGCTTGATAGGATGTGACCATATGGCCATCTTCTTCCTCCACCGTGGGGGTGACATTATGGCAGATTCCAAGTGCGAGAACCACATCTCGTACACGGGATCCAATTTCTCGACGAGTTCTTGTCGCAGTTACTGCGGTAGACACAAAGGTAGAAGATGGCGTGATAAGCATAGCTGGCTGGCTTGCATCAGTCGGCGCACCTGGGACCGAGAAGCCTTGCCTGATGTATGAAGCTACCTCATCCATAGCCTCGTTAGCGTATGAAACAGTGCCAACGTGAATCTTTTTCATCTCCATCTCATTCTGGGTTAATGTGCCTGTTTTATCGCTAAGTAGGTACTCGATACGACCAAGCTCCTCCGGTATTGTACTGGTTCTAACAACCGCTCCAGCAATACCTGGATCTCTTTGGATGAACCACGAATAAACACTTTTGCCCATATCCAAGTTGACACGCAAGCTGATTGGAACAATTGTCGAGAAGAGCACCAAGAATCTCATGATCTTGACATACCACTTGACGCCTTCCACATGTTCAAAGCCTTCAAGTGCGACTAGAACAATAGAAAGAGTGAGGGTGAGAGCGCAGAGAATTTTGACCAGAGAATTGATTTCATATTCAAGTAGACCAGTCTTAGACCGAGATGGGGATGTGGAGAGTGCTGATCGAGTTTGAGGTCCGGTGTATATTACAACTGCCAACGTTGTTGCATTTGAAGCAAGCACGGTGTTACACCATGCCGTGTTGTCAATGTTCAATGGAGCCGAGTTAGGATTGTTCGGAAGTGTGATGGCATCCTCGTCATTTCCCAAGGATTGCGGCTTCGGAATGTGAGAGTCATATCCGGCGTGTTTAGGTAAGAGTTCGACTGTTCCAATGAACTCGTTGACTTTCTTATCTGGCTTTCCACCAACGATACGAAGACGTACAAACTCGGAAACTTCCAGTCCTTGGGTCAAGGGCGAGCCTAGTCGAAGCTTCCAGTCCGTTTCACCATCCAATTGGTCAGTTCTAATAAATGTCTCCCCAACACCCCCAGCATCCGCAGATGGAGTATTCCCAAACTGAGAGGTGGATTCGTGGCCATCAGAGAATGTAGCACCTGTTTGCCCGATCGGAGGATCAGAGATAGGCTCAACGAGAAGCGGTTCAGATACCGGAATAAGATCTTCTGGCTGGACGGGGACAGATTCGTTCGTGAAGCTCTTCAGAATTACCACGTCGGCTGGTACTCTTTGATCTTTCCCTAGCTTCAGAACATCGCCAACCTTCAAGTCTCGAGACTTTTTTACCACTTCTCGAACATGCGATGTAGGTGCTGCACTTCCCGCTTGGCTCTCGGCATTCTCTTCCTCTTCCTGAATATCGGAAAGCCTATCGGCTCCCGACCTCCTTTTCGACTTTGGCTTCTTCCTTGAGCGGGTCGTCTCCGCGCCATCCAACCCCGGCCCATCAAAACATAACACTGTGTATCCTTCTGAATTCGCTTCATTATCTCTCCGTCTCCGTCCGATGTCGTCAAATGCTTCCTTTCCCAATGTGATCGCTAAAACAAAAACCAGTGGTACAATATACGTCGAGAGGTATCCGATTCGTAATGGAGGAATTGCCTGCGAGAGGGCAACGAGCAAAAAATACATGTTGAAGAAGAAAGAAAATTCGTTATACAAAGTGACGGGCAGGAAACTGACGGGGTATATTTTGCGTTGGAGACTGCATTTGCGGGAAACCGGGTGGATTGTATGGCACCAACGGACACAGTCCGTGACGCCGCCGGATCGTCTTCCTCTTCTTGATCCTCCTCATCTGGCGGTGCCTGTGACCCTCCCGCTGCAGAGAGGAAACTGGGCAACCGCAAGTGAGATCCCAACTTGTTCAACGCGACATCGATACTGGGTCGCCGCCGCCGACCACGGGTTCCTGAGAGCAAGGGCGCGTCATCTTCCACACCATTGAAGCTTCCTGCCGAGTGTCGATTTGCTCCGTCTTCCCCGGTCTCGTCATTCAAAAGTCCGCTCAAATCGTCGTTGTTTGCATCTCTGTCCCTCCCGAGATCCCCGTACCCTCTGTTGCGCTTCCCAAAGCCTCGCAGCCCACTCATCCGTAGATTCCTCAATGGGATCCGGTCTGCCCGCCGTGCCTCCTCTGGTTTGCGATCCTTCCGCCCGGACAGTGGAGTGGCTGCGGGTGCGGTGGATGTCGTGACGGGATCAAGCTCCTGGATATCGAGATCAAGGTCGGAATCCGAGTCGTCTGGAATCTGATTTGGGGCATCTGGCTGATGTAATGGTCTCGAAGACATGCCTCATTGATGCGGCGCAAGAATGCTGTCGTCGGAGGCGAAGGGGGAATAGTTGCGTGGGAATGTCGGATTGCGTGCAGAGGGAGAGGTGGTTTCTGGATGGTGGTTTTTGTCCGGATGGCAGCCTTGTCTGCGTGTCTCAGCCACGGGACGTTGACACGCGGATGATGGGGGGCGAGTACGAAGGACGGACAGGATGCGTAAGTTTGCCAGGTATCCGGGTATCCAGATGTCCAGGTGTCTAATGCGGCCTGGAGGGAGCAAGAAGGGTGCAAGATGCACTTGGCCAAGGGGCACGTAGCGGCTGCCGTAGTGGATATACTCCCTTCAGGCAAGGCACCTTTTGTTTTTACCTTCTACCTTTTACTTTGGATTATCTGGCTTCCTCCTTCTACACAAAGGACCTCCGGGATCACGTGAGGGCCACAGGTTGCACATGTGCAAAGATATCATCCGGATACGGAGGCCAGCAATAGGAGATCCATTGGGAGGTATATGCTGCTGTACTGTACGCCTTCGTCACTGGTGGCAGGTTTCATGCCATAATTACACTGCTGAGACGAGACAAGCAAATCTACACCAAACACATACCCATGCCCTTGCTCATGCCTCGGTTCTGGCTCTGTTGGGTGCTGCTCTTTGCCCCCGGACCCCTTTTCGTGCCCCCTTCCCCCTATCCTGGTCCTCGCGGCACCTGTATATACGACGGTCACGTTGCAACCGGCCACCGGACAGAAAGTTATCCGCGAGCTGGCCTTTGCCTGCATGTTCAGACCCGTCCCAGTCCCAGTCCCAACTCCCTTCGACGTGAGCTCCGTCGTTCTTCCATTCCATCGCGGAACCCCTTCGACCGTTGCCGATGGAGATAGCAGCTGTGTCCTCAATACTTAATTTGGCTTGATTTAGCGCATCGCCCTGTATATGTGCGTCTCTCCCCTACACAGTGCGCTGGCGACGGATGACGATACTTGCACATGGCAAGTGAAGGATCGCTGGCTGACAAGGACACCAAGCAGTATTATTCAGATTCCGTTCATTCCCCACGAGACAACATCGCCGCCATGATGGCAACCCGCACCTCGAGTGCTTCTTGGAATCCTGCCTTCATGCCAAATTCCGTTGCTGATATCGATGCGACAAATTCTATCGATGCCCTTGAGTCGAGAGCTCACGCGAATCCAACCGCGTATGAGTACGCTCCACCTCTCGCAGATCGCAACATCCCATCTTCGACGACAGATCTGCCATCAGAAGACGAGGAGGATGAGGAGGAGGCCGAGGAGGAGGCAACAGACGACCACAGCCATGCGGAGTTGACAGACCTGCGCAGAGCTCTGTCAACCTCCCTGGCCAGCCCGGGAGGGGTGGAATTGGCCGACACGCCATGGCACAATGAAGACTGCCAGCAAGCAGCCCCAGAACAGGAAAAGGCAGAGTTTCCTTCGGAAGGCCCTTCCAACGAAAGCAAACATCTGAGCACGATGTCCTTTGCTCGGACAGTCTCTGACGACGTGAATTGGGGTGAGGACGACGAGGTAGATCCAGAATGGAACTTGCACCGTTCAGATACCGACCCTTTCAAATTTATGGCCAAGTCAGACCGCACGAATTCATTCCCCGCCGTCCCACCGACCCACGCTCTGGGGTCAGATAGTCACAGTGAACTTCCTCATAGTCAAGCCGAAGAGATCATTAATGAGGTGGAAAGAGAATCAAGAGATTTATTCGACAATGAAGAGGAAGATCCAGCCGCCGGGTTCTTCTCCAACACTGCAGAACCAGAGGCAGGAACAGATGATTTTCTTCTAAACTTCGGATCGGAAGCTCATTCTACAATAGCACTTGGAGGTGAGGTTCGCGCACCGGAGGTGGAGGAATCCGAGGCTCGGTATGAGGAAGGGCTACCTTTGGTTCAATCACAGGAGAGTGACGAGGAGGAGTCGCAGACACTGAAATCGGGCATCAATGGCTTCGGGGACAGTGATGCCCACGATGAGGATGACTTTTTTGCGCAGGTTAGCAAGACAGACGAAGAAGATATGCCCATACAACAGCTCGGGAGGAAATCGACAATGCAGGTCATGGACTCGTTGAACTTCCAGCACCATCAAACTCATGATGATATAATTGAAGAAGAAGAAGATGAGATCTCTCAGATTCCATCGGGAAAGGTCGATGATGGAGCCAACGGCGCAGTGAGTGCACCAGAGTCAGGTGAAGGAGATTTGGCAGCGCAATGGAAAGCTGCCTTGGATGATGAGTTCTTGGACGATGACGACGATGAACTCTTACCAGATGATGATGAACAACCTGTCGACAATTCAGGAATGGACCCCTCCGCACTTTTTAGTAGTGATGATGAAGGATTCTTGGACGACAACGAGGATCAAGACCCCAGCAACTCCTTTCCAGTACGTGCTACGAATCAAAATGGAGACACCCAGGGCTTCAACAAACGCCCTGGTAGTAGTGGAAGTGCCGGTCGTTATCTCCCGGCTGGCGCCACTACCACTGTTCCGGCCTCAAGCAACGTTTACGCACCCACAGCACCTCTTTTGACCGATCTCTCAAGGACGGCGGCTGTGCCCCCCACTTCATCCCCATACATGGCGGCTGTATCTAGTTTCCAGGCCCCACAGGTCGCAAGACCGGAATTGCCAAAAGCCCAGAGTTTTGCGGATAAGTCTAAGGGTGGCTATTCGTCTCCATACGATCTACCAATGGATGTTGTGAAGCCTAGAAAGCGGGTGAGCATGCAACAAATGAACCGTGCGAATGCAGCTCCAGCAAACATTGCACCCCCAAGAAGCAGTAGCATGTTCACACAACCGCCTCCATCATCAGCGACTCAGACATCTCCATCCCAACAAAGCCAGGCGCAAACACCTGGAAGCCAAACTCAGTCCCCCGTAATTAAGACTGTCAGGAAATCCCAGAGCGGCTTTTTTGAAGAATTGCCTATGTCGGCCAAGCCCAAACTCGCCCCTAGGCATTCAAGCGGGCTTGCATCGCCTGCTCAGAGTCCCTATGGAGCACCTCACAATGTTCCTCCACCTCCAATGAGCGCTCCCTCACCCGGCATGCAACATCAACAACCCGTTCATCCACCACCTCAGCATGCTGGTCTAGTTGCTCCTGAAAGAGTGAGTCCTTATGCTTCGCTTCCGTCAGGAAATGTTTCAGTGCCTCCGGCTGCATCGCGTTACTCACCGGCTCCACCTCAACAATCATCGCAAATGGCGCCCCCGCCAGTCACTCAATCTCGATACTCTCCTGCTCCGACAATGCCACGCCAGCAAACGGCATCGTACACCAACCCACCGCTATCATCTTCTCAACCGACACCACCACTTCTTCACCAGCCGCGAACATCCAGTCCTCTGGCTCATTTCGAAAGGCATCCAGAGCCGAGATCCCAAAATTTCCAGGCGGAGCCAGCAAATTTCGATCGTCGCAGCAGCTCTTCTGGGAACGAGTCGAGTTTGAGATACCAGCATCTCCCATCAACCCGAGAGGTAGACGAGAACGAAGCATTGTCACCCCCTGCGAAAAGCTATGGTGAACTGCAAAATCGTTACAACCAGCCAATGTCTCCTCCCTCGCATGCCTTAAGACCGTCTCAGACACCTCCACCTCCACAAGGCCTTGCTTCTAGACTTGTCAGCTCCCCACCCAAAAGAGCAATGCCTGGTTACGCTCCCCAACAGCCCTCCTATGGATCGCCGCCAGTCGTTTCCTCTCCGAAGAGATCTCAAACGCAGTCTCCTGGGTCTCAGTTTGGCGGACCAAGATTGGAAATGAGTTCTTCCGCACCATATCAGCGACCAGCATCTGTTGAGTTGCCAGCATCGCCTCGAGTGAACGCTGGCTACCCCACAATGTCCACTACATCGGTGGTATCAAGACCAAGAGGCTTTTCACAGGGACTGAATTACATTGCCCCAACTGACGGACGGGAACTCGATGATCTGCAAAGATGGAGAGGAGCCCCCGTTTTTGCGTGGGGAGTTGGTGGTACTATAATTACATCTTTCCCCAAGGATGTGCCTCGATATGGGATGAATCAAACAGTACCAATGATTGTACGCAGCCCGGGGAAGTCAAAGTAAGGAACATTAAAGATATGGATCCTCTTCAACCACGCTTGACGAGCTTCCCGGGACCATTGAAGGGAAAGGCAAAGAAGAAGGAAGTACTTGCCTGGCTATCTTCTGGTACTGAAATCCTGGAACAAAATGCAGCATATCTGAGAACTGCTGGTGCCCTCTCCCATGAAGATAAAAGAACAGAAGAGCGGATATTACTGTGGAAAATCCTGACCGTCTTCATCGAGAATGATGGGATTCTGGAAGGTAGCCCAGCTGTTGAAAAGGCAGTACGCTCTGTGCTATCTCCTGGCCTTGATGACGAATCGTCCGCTGCTCCACTGTATGCTACTGGTGCAGACTTGTCGGGTATCTCTCAATCTTCAACTGCCGTGCCGCGAGCTGAGCCTGTGGACCCATCCGCAGTGGATCAGCTAAGGAAACATCTCCTGCGAGGTGAGCGTGAAAAGGCAGTATGGGAAGCGGTAGACAAGAGACTTTGGGCACATGCTATGATAATTTCCAACACTGTTTCAAAGGACTTATACAAGCGAGTGGCCCAGGAATTTGTACAGAAAGAGGTCAAGAACATCGGGGATAATACCGAGTCACTCGCTGCCCTCTACGAGATCTTTGCCGGTAATTTTGAGGAGAGCATTGATGAGCTCGTGCCGCCATCAGCTCGAGCTGGCTTCCAAATGGTCAGTACGTCGACAGCTTCTGGTCCATCGAAAGATGCACTTGATGGGCTGGATCGATGGAGAGAAACGTTGGGTCTCGTTCTGAGCAATCGAAGCACTGATGACACCCAGGCTCTCAATGCTCTAGGGAAGTTGTTGTCAGGTTATGGACGTGCCGAGGCAGCTCACATCTGCTTCTTGTTCGCTCGTAGCCTCTCCATTTTTGGTGGTGTTGATGATCCTCAAGCAAGCATTGTTCTTGTCGGCTCTGATCAATTGCGACAACCATATGATTTTGATCGAGAGCTGGAGCCTATTCTTCTCAGCGAAGTGTTTGAATACGGAATGGCACTTGCTGCTCCAGCATCGGCTTTAGTCGTCTCAAGTCCCCATCTGTCGGTTTACAAGCTGCAGCATGCCAAGATCTTAGCCGAGTATGGATACAGAGATAAAGCACTCCAGTACTGCGAGGCCATCGCTTCATCGATAACATCACAGACCAGAAGGTCCCCGTACCACCACAATCTTCTGGTCTCTGATCTAGAAGACCTCAGTAAGCGTCTGAAGCAATCTCCCAAGGACGATTCTGGCTCGTGGATCTCTAAGCCAAGTATTGATAAAGCAAAGGGATCAGTGTGGGCAACCTTCAATAAATTTGTGTCTGGAGAAGGTGATGACGAAGTCCCGGCTGGGGCTGGGATTGGAGGAGCTGACATCGGTCCTTTTGCACGAATTGCTGGTGGTACACCAACCATCAGTCGATCACCGTCAAATTCGGAGATATATGGAAGTAGCGGTATGAATGGTAGTGCAGCGATGCCTATCACCAAAGCAAGTTCTCGTTATGCTCCTGGCGCTATGAGCTCGCAGGAGCCTCAATCTGCTTCTTATGGATCCCAGCCCCGAGGTTCATTTGAAGAAAGGTCGTCAGGCGAGTTCCGAAGATATGACCCACAGCGACAAATGTCAGATTACAGACCAGATTCGCAGCCTCTGAATGCTCCTAGCTCGTACACACCGCAGACCAGCTCAAGCTATACACCCCAATCGGGATTCACCCCACAGGGTAATTCCTACGAATCGTCCCCTTTCAACCCTCAAACTCCGGTGACAGAACTGCCTCCTTCAAACATATTCTCTTCGCCTCAGCCCATTAACGAGTTTGGTGGTCATCAGCAGCCAACTCCTTATGCTCCTGACTCTTCCTACAACCAATCTCAACCTTCTAGTTACGACAATCGGTCAAATACTTTTGGCCCTGCATCTGGTGGCTATGAACCTTTCGCACCATCCAGCTACGACCCACCATCGTCAAACGGCTACGAGCCACCTTCGACTGGAGGCTACGAACCACCCAGCAGTGGATACGAGCCACCCGCTTATGAGCCCGGTGTAATGAATGACGAGCCAGACTCACCAGTTGAGACACGGCCAAAGAAGAAGTCATTCATGGATGATGATGACGATGACATTCCCGCTCTGAAGAACCCCCAATACTCAGGAGAGAAAACCAAGGCAGAGAAAGATCGAGAGGCTGATGAGGCCTTTAGGAAAGCTGCCGAGGCTGATGGTAAGTTTCAACGTATAATTTTCAAAGTTCTGAACTAACTTTCGCAGCTCAAAAAGCAAAAGAAGCACCAGCAAAGAAAGGCTGGGGTCTTGGTGGTTGGTTTGGCGGCGGCGCAAAGAAAGATGCCGACACTTCCTCGCAACCCCAACCTAACAAAGCCATCAAAGCCAAGTTGGGCGAGGAGTCTTCTTTCGTCTACGATCCAGAGCTTAAACGCTGGGTCAACAAGAAAGCTGGTGCTGAGCAAGTAGAAGCAAAGTCGGCTACTCCACCACCTCCCCGCGCAATGGGTCCTCCACGCACCGCGTCTGCAGGACCAATGTCACAGAGCCGACCTCCCATGCCTATTTCTGGCCCTCCCCAGCAACGCGCTGTTTCGGAAACAAGCACTCCGTTTCCGAATGAGCACCCACCGCTGCAGCCAAATGGAGGCCTTGCGCCTCCTGGCATGATGCGTACTGCAAGCAATGGATCATTGGGGGGTCCAACTGCTTTGAGCAGCTCAGGGCCATCAAGTAGACCAGGTACGGCAATGAGCACAATGAGTAACGCAAGTAGCATCGACGATTTGCTTGGCCCACCTGTGCCGAGAAAGGCAAGTGGTGCAGTAAAGAAGGCGGCTAAGAAGAAGGGAAGAGGATATATTGATGTGATGGGCGACAAGCCTTCGTGATTTGTTCTTTCGGTAGTCACTGGTGGCTTTATCGTTTAATGGGGTTTTCTCTTTTGGATGTATTTGAAGAATCGTTTTCTTCCCACGGAACATAGGGGAGGAAGATTAGACGATGTTTTGGGAACGCAGCATATGCATGGAATTGGGAGGCGTGTATCATAGACTAGGGCCTACCTGCTCGCGATTGCGGATGCATCGAGCGACTTTGTAATTTGTACCATCATAGTAATTCTGTACTTTTTCCTGCTGCATTACACTTTGTCCTTGCGGATTCAGTTTAGATCTTTTGAACACTGTGTCGTTATAAAGACCCAGCCTGGTGAAGTGAGTCCAAGCCGAGAAGCAGAAGATGGAGCAGGAGGATCCAGAAGACACACGCCTATCAGGGTAAGAAGTTTATCTCGCAAGTGAATCTGTCTTGCCTAACTGTCAGATCATGTATTCTTACCAAATGCTTCATTCAGCTTCTGCAATCTGCCGTCAGACACCCGGTGACCCGATATGAGTTAATTTGGCAGCACTGAAGCACCATGTCCGCATCGACTTCACCTTTTTCGTACTGTCAGCGACTCCGAGGCTCAATGGTCAAAATTCGTAATAGTACCTACCTATCGAGCTGGACGCCGGCTTGTAACCGAGCAGGACAACATATCCACGACAAGCTGTATGAGAATTTCAAAGTGCCTTGTAACTTGAATCTTCAACGCGGTCTCCGTCCATCTTGGCCTCGACGCGCTAGAACAGAACATAACCAAACTAAATTCCAGATTTGCGTTGCCTTTCTCAGCCGTGGCGACGGGAAGTAGATTCTACTCTGGCTTATTACAGACGGATTCATCGGTATGTTACAGGCGTCCTACCTACTCTTTCGCATATCCTTCGCATTCGACCATGCAAGCAAACCTACCTCCATTAGCTAACCTCACTTCACTTAGAATTCACACCGCTTCTCTTCGCAAGACAAGAAAGACAAACAGACATACGTCGCACTATTGCGAGCACCAGATACCCACGCCAACAAATTCAACCTCTGCCTTACACAAGTTCCACTCCAAAATCACAAACACAGAAGCATGGACTCGGCAATCCTCCCGCCGCTCCTCTTCGGTGCCGGCCTCGGCCTCCTCGCCTTTATCGTCACGTTCCTGCTGTTTGAGTACGTGATCCGTCCCATGTGGTTTCCTTTCATCCCGTCGTTGTGGGAGCCGGATCCGGAAGAAAGACTAAGATCAAGATCGAGTCCAAGACGCAGACGCGGCGCTAGAGGGGCTTATGGTCAGAGTAGGGGTCTGGGAGTTGGTGCAGAAGGTGGGATGGGGAGGGGAGGGGAAGGGTAAGGGGAAGAGCTAGGGAGGGTGCAGGTGGTGGTGGTACAAGTGGGAGGCGATGAGAAAAGAGAGAGGTGGAGGCCACCACTGCTGTTTCGGCTGCTGCTGTTGGTGAGGAGCCCAGGAGACTTGTCAGGTAGGATCCGAGACGTGGGGTGATTTGGCGGTTATTGGTGCGGTTTTGTGAGAATTTGTTGATCCAAAAGAGAGGGAAAGCCACTCTCAAGGGTACCGTAAAGTCGTGTTGAGCAGCGTTAAAGAAATTCTGGTCAAGCGGAGGGTATTTGTGTTGGACGTTTGCTCTTTTTTCTCGACGGCGTCAGGAAATGGTATGCTGAATAATTCAAGGTCTGTCTCTGCAATAATGGCAAATATTTGCTACAGCTTTGGTTGGTGCTTTGTATAATCTATAGTGATTAACTTGCTGTATCGCTTTGACTGGCGCGACTAAGATGTCACAACGTGAAACGGTGTTGTAAAAATGCGTTGCTCTTTCTATTGTTTCTAATTTAGTAATACATCTGTTCCTTAACCGCCGCTCACCTTCAGTGATCACTCAAAACGTACTGAGGATCCCCAATTTAGCTCGTCCAAATCTATATCCCAGTTTGCATCCCAGTTTCTGTCCCAGAGGTTGCGATTTTTCTCCAAACCTCCGCTCCTGAATTGGTTTCCTGCTCCGTAGATTTCCCCTTCCACTGATAATTCAGTCTCTTGTTCATGGTAATCAATTCTAGAAAGAAGTTCTGGCGCAGCAATATTCACAGAATCTTCTTGTCCAATCCGTTGTTCTGGGATCGCAATCTCCGATATACCTCGCGATACGCGTTGATAATTATCTGTGGATATTGATAGTTCAGGGTCCATAGTGAATGGCGGCTGTTTCTGTCCGTCAGAAGAACGTGGGAAATTGCTTGGGTCGCTCCCAGAAGTTGTGCGTCGCGACAAGGCAGAACCGGACGTGCTCGAAAAGCAGCCAGAGTCCGATAAACTGCTTCTATCCTCATTTATCGGATTTGCTCTAACATCCGAGATATTTAATGTCAATTCAGTGTTGATCTCAGGGGCTGGAGCCTGGTAGAAACTCTCTAAAACAGGAGCTGGGGCTCTGACTATGATTGGAGCCGAGGCTGCCCTTTGCTCAACTGGAGGTGAGACTTCCAGGTCTGTGGTAGAACCAAGTGCAGCCCTGTAACTTAAAAATGCACGGTTCTGCGCTTCTTCGAGGTGGCTCATTATTCGAAGTCGTAACCTTTCTTCTATTGGTTCTACTTCCGTGTTTACGGCGTTTTCTAGGACACTTCGGAAAAACCGAGGGAGCTCGCGGCGAAGATACCCTTCGTAGCTAGCTAGTCTCGTGGAGTCTGGAGACTGGGGTGTATCTTCTTCAAAGTCTCGAATTGGCTCAAAATCTGGAGAAGGTCAGCGTTGAGATCCCTTCAACTTGATCAAACCGAGGCTAAGCTCTACTGTTAGAAGCGCCGTGGCGAGAAGAAGTTCAGGAAGATACGGCGATAAATGGCTCTGATAACTTACATGGGCTCGGTAGTTCCTCGTCGGGACTCGGATTGAAGAGCAATTCGTAGACACGGATCCATCGCTCCGGTTCTGTCTGACCCGGGTACGCTTTTTTCCTGCACTGTAACAGCCCTTTTATCTTTCTCGTGACGCCATCCACTGCGGCCGCTACTCTTGACGGACAGCCAGATTCGGCTACAATATGATCGTCGAGTTCTTCAGTACTATCAAAAAGATCTTTGCAACGCTCGCATTGATAAATTGAATGGTACGTGTATAGATGAGCTCTTTGTTGCAGAATTGAGTTAGCTACAGAGTAATTTAGAGTGGAGGAAATACTTGCTTTACGCGACCTACTGAAGCGTGGGAAGTAAGCGCACACCGCTTATAATTGGCACTTTGCACACAGTACTTTCTCGGATTATATTTTCGATACGGACAGGCGAAACGTCCAGAACTTGCAACTATTTCTGGACATCCAGGGTCTTCGCCGTCTCGTCTGCGTGGCCATTTGTTATTGTCGTCGGAACCTTCCTCTTCATTATCACGTGGACGCTTTATCCCCTTGGGGTTTGATGGAGTAGGCTGAGAGGCCACCGGCTTGGATGTAGAACCAGAAGCAGATGTGGAGTCCGTGCCGCAGTTCTTTACGTTTGCCTTCCAGTCTTGATTAAAAATCACCCAAAAATCTTCCATCAGGCGATCTACCAAGTGGGCTTTCGTGGGCGTCAATTGAGTTTGTACCACAAACTCCATGTTCTCAGTTTCTTCCACAGTGACGAAATGTTGCAAAGATATTGAGTCATCATCACTATCTAGTTCCCAGTCTGTCTCGTCTTCGGAACACGTGGAGTCGGTTGTAGAATGGGCTGTCAGGTTAGTAGGAGAGTCGACTATAGGCACAGTGGCGGAGCCAACAATTATAATCTTACCACTTGGGACGCATCCTAGGACCTCTGAAAGCATATCCCCCGTGTTGCTACTGCCACGATATGAATGATCTTCTGTGTTTTCCTCTGCCAAGCTTATACCTGTGGTGATGGCTTTGGACTCGACTTCTGAGGGGCTCGCATTACCAACCAATATTGACCGTCGTCTTTGCTCTGCGGGCGTAGCGTGTGACTCTGCAGCCAAAACGCTAGTCTTGATTACTTCAGATTGAAATTCTCTTTCTAGCTCCATGACTCGGCGTCCATCTGCGACTTCAATACTCCTGGTATGTTGGAGCTCTTTTTGTTTGGGTTGAAATCCTATCGTAGCATGCTGGTCTCTATGCTTATCACGCAAGTCTCTCCCAGTAAAACTGCGAGAACAGTTGGGGAAGTCGCAAGTATAGAGCTGTATCTGGCCATGATTCAGCTGGTGAAGATATCTATACATTGTATTCGTTTAGCACTGGCCTGAGGTTTCTGTTCAAAACTTACAGATGCTCAATTTTCGCAAAACTCTTCTCACAACCTTTCCCTGGGCATTTGAAAATTGACACCTTTGCCTCCACATTGTTGACAGAGATATTTTTTGGCGGTAGTGTGAAAGCTGCAATGCTGTGGTGACGACTCATATTAGGTATATTTTTTCGGGTACTGGCAGAGGATCCAGGCATAACAAATAGCGGCATCTCTTCATTGGCAGGATCCGAATCTGCAGCCAAATACCCCTTCCTGCTGCCGAAATCAGCCGCATCCATCGGGTTCATTGTCACGACTGATGCAATTCCAGAAGCTCTACTGAGAATCAGGTGGTTGGCACCTGGAGCTTCCGAACTTTTAACGATAATGATAATATATTGCGGTTGAACTTCATCAGCTGTTGGTCATAGTTTCAGCGAAGCCCATGTTAGAACAGGAAGGAGAAGTAATTACTTGAGATAACAGTATATTGTAGGGGGAAATGACATGCTCGACATTAACCTGTCAGTGTTTCTTAATGTCGGGTTTACCTAGTCGCCCTGAATCTTAACAAGAGATGGGCCGCCAAGTATTTAATCTTACAATCCGACGGAAGAGCTGTTGAATTGGTTGGTGGGAATCTGCGTCGTGAAAGAAACTGTGACGATTGTTTTTGAGAAAGGTGTTCACGTCTCAGGTCAGGCTGCGATCTCTCTCGGTGGCTGAGATGACAGGGATAGTTGTGCAGAAACCTGCGAAAGTCATCTTCTGCGTTGACTGGCTGGAGAATGCGTTGCACGTGATCCATCTTTTTGCACGTTCGAAGGCCAACACACTTATATGCGTGGTGGTTTTCTAAAGCTTGAGATAAACCCCCCGAGTTCGAAAATTGGTAGAGGACCAAAAGGAATACCCGCCAACTCATTCCAGAGTATCAAGTGTCAGCATACAGGTGTGAGGTAGTTTTACAGCGATTTTTGTTTTGTTTACTGTGTACTCCGCCATACAATGACAGGTACCAGCCTCATTCATCACATGGATTAAGTTAAAACCCCCTTCAGGCATTTGATTGTAAAGAAACTTGCAACAGAGTATTTAGAATCCGTCACAGCCTATCCATCACTTCCTTGCGCCTCCTACCTGCGTCTCTGACTCCATCTGGACATTAAAATTCCACTCGATCTGTAACCACTCAGTTGAGGTTTTACCGGGCGCTCACCTCACCACCCTGGCTTAACGAATCGACGGCTTCAAAGCCAGTCCATGAATACGTACACGCTCGCCTCTACCTCGGGGTTGAAATATCCTAGTGTCGATCTCTACCTCATTCGGCCTTTGAAGCTCCAAATTTGACTCGGATAAAGGTGGAGAAATATCCTGACAGTAGCGACCTGCTTTTGTGCCTGTCCAAAACTCCACAAAAGTGGAGAAAACCCTGATATTCGGGAAATCATCAAACTCGGGCCATTTGAAGCATCGACATGTCCGAGAAAGGGGCTTCCATCCCGTCTCACGTGGTTAGGAATACGCTCTCCCTGTCTCCTCTTCTCGGTGACGCCGAGTTTCGCATTCTTAACAATCCCCGAGCCGTGGCAGCGGCTGTCAACATCCCCAATCTTCGTACGACAACCTGAAGGGTGGTCGAAGACGAACAACGACACCTAAAAAATTTCTTGGCATTTATAGCGGCTCCATCAAATTACCCCCCTTGACGGTGCACGTTTGGTCTTTGCAGCGCCGCGTCGAGGCTGTACGCCACATGTTTTTTAGCAGCTGAAATGTGGAGGACCCATGAAGTACCCCACTTCGTAGCAATATTTCTAAATTCGGTTGATGTTGACCGGGCCGCAATTTATTTTTGTTGAAGTTAAAGTCGCTGGCGTGTACACCAAATGTATTTCCTTGGATTTTTATCGAGTCGAAGATAGTTCTTTCCTGGACGTTCTTTCTTTATATTCTTGACTGATTGGGTTTCGCAGCGGTTGGGTGGGCAGTTATAACTTCCTAATACTTCGACTTCTTAAAATCATGAGATTCCAGGATCTGGTTCGAGTGGCAGCCCTTGTGCTGGGATCGTCGGCTTCTGTGATCACTCCTCGAATTGTTGCTGATGATGACTGTGGTAAGTTCAGCCCTGGGACTTCTATCACGTTTCGTATATTAATACAAGCAAGGAAGTGCTCTTGCGTCCATATCGGTCGCTGAGGCGGATTGCTCAAGTTTAGTCATCTCCACTACTTTAACAACAGTTTTTGTTACTCCTACCGCCTTGTAAGTATGAATTTAAGTAGATTGGTTCGAGAATTAATAGATTCACCAGAACAGTCACGGAAACAACCACTTTCCAGGAGACAGCAGTAGCAACGATAGTTGAAATCGACACGGAACTCACTACCCTCACTTCAGACATACTCACCACACAAACAGACGATGCATACGTAACGGATTATTCGACTTCTACACAAGTTATTACTATCACAGAATCCGTAGTTTCCACGCCGCAAGCGATCACAGCTACCATCACACTCACTGCCACGGTACAACCAACTTCGACCATTACAACCTATTTTCCAACTGCTACAGCAGTAAAGAAGCGCGAGCTTTATCCAAGCAGTATTGTGTATGATGGGAACGAGGTGTGCGAAATCTACGTGGAGGAAGTCTGGGTAGACGACTTGGGCACAACTATGTCGTCTATGTTATCAGTTGGACCAACATCCTTTGTTGAGGTAGCGTCCTCAGCCCAGTCAACATCATCTGTCGAGTCCACATCGTCAATTGAATCCGTATCGTCGACTGAGTCAATCGAACTAACATCCACGATTGATTCAACATCATCCACAGCATCTCCACCAGTGACATCTCCGACTTCCTCAATCCCTACGTATGCTACCGCGTGTACGATCTGGACTGACTACATGGTATACTTAATTTTCCATTTCCCCGCAGACCCAGAGGTTTTTTTCTAAAAATAAAGTACATCCACTGACTAGCGCAACCTACAGACCGCTTGCTCGTCCCTTGGCGTCTCACAAGTGACTTCAACTGTCTCCCTCACCTTGGAGGCAGGTACAATCACGGTTCTCGTTTCCTCGACACTTACAGTCTCGGAAACAGCGACGTCTAGCACAGATCTACTCCTGGAATTCACCGCTCTGAACACAATAGCAACATCCGTTACCCAAACATCTACTGTAATCCTTCCCTCGGTGGTACAAAGCACTCAGACAGCGTACACAACCTCCATCCTGGACCCAACCACAGTGTACGTTACCGAAACTCTCACCGTGACCGGCACAACCCCCGCGCTCGCAACGGTCAGCTCTGCCATCCGGCCCTTTAAGCTCCAAATGGTGCCCGTCGCTGGCGGAACAACCGTCTACCTGACCACCGGAACCGGAAACGGGATCGTCTACACCGGCACCACGATGGCTCTCGCCAAGACATTCGTAATAGACTCGCTCGGCCGACTTGTGACCACGGATACTATTCCACAGATTGCTTGCCAGCGAAACAGTATTGCGAGCTATTATATGAACAGTTTGACAGCTGCGGGTATTGTTACATACGCATCCTCTTTTACGGCGTTGAAATGTATCGTTGCTTCGGATTTAACATTAACTTGTCCCGTTGGAACTTCCGCTTCCTTTACGATGTACACGGCAAATGGGGATTTCTTCTACAGCACGGCCGGATTCAATGGTTATCCAACGTATATTGCGCATCTCGTGTATGTATAGATGATTCGCGTTGTAGGATAGTGGGCCTATTTGTATATATTCCTTTGAAATATCTTAATGTGGCATATTTCAAAATTTCGTCAGATGTTAGCATAATTCTTATCGATTCGCATGAAATTGCCTTCAGCTCCGGGCGTGCTTCCCAACCTTTTAATAAAAGTTTTAGCTAGTAACGGAACCCCCGGGTGCCACCTGATGCAAATTCGAGGTCTTTCCAAGCTCATTTAAAATGCTCGGTTTTCGGGCGACACCTCTTCAATATCGACATTTCGATGGAAAGCCCTGGCCCGAAAGACGCTGCAACGACCTGATGACGTCCTCGACCCATCGTCCTTAGCTTGTCCAGCACAATAAGGACTGCCGAACTTGAAGAATTACCTCTCGTCCTGTATATTTCACGAGTTGCCCTAAGCTGATCGCCACTCAATTCTAAGAGGTCTTTCGCACCGTTAATAATTGCTTCACCTCCTGGATGGAGCGCCCAGTCGAAATCATGGACGTCTAATTCGTCGTTACCGATCGCTTCCCGAACTCCTGGAATCAATGACTCAAACATTGGTACTATAGCCGCTGTGGTAAATTTGGGGATGTCCCTAGACAGGATTGTTCGGAAACCTTTTCAAGGAAGAATCAGCTATCAATATTAGCTGCAGGAGAATGTCGAGCGTACCTTTTGGATCAGCGTAGAATCCCATATGCTGTATCGAGTTTGGTATCGCTGTGTTGCCCCAGTCCAAAAGTTGGAAAATGGGTTCTGTCTCATCGCTCATGCCGTACCCGTTGCAGAGCACAAATGCCGCGGCGCCGTCAGAGAAGAGCGCGCCGGCAATGCCCACTTTGGCGGGATCCGAACATGCCTCCACTTCAGCCAACTCACATCTGATAGTTGGAGTACACAGCTCGCAGGCGAATGCGAGAATGCGCGCTGGTCGTCCGCGCATTGTCGCACCACAAGCAATCTGAGCTGCAGCCCGCATGATAGCAAGACCTCCTGCACAGCCAACGCCATGTAGGAGCATCCGATCCACGTTCGGCTCCAGGCCCAATTTTTGATTCACCAGGAGGTCATATCCAGGATTTCCCTGGGTGGTACAGGTAACGCCAATGGTGTGAGTAATCTCACTGTATTTGCCTCCCCACTCCTTCAGAGCTTTTTCACACGCTTGTACCGTCAGATCCACACCAGTCTTTCGAAAGAGCTGGTCTATATCAGTTATCGATGGAGACTCGGAGTGAGTAGCAAACCCGTCTTCATATGAACTTATCGATGATCGCGTTTCAATTCCAGTATTTCGATTTATTCGTAATAACCTTTTCAGACTGTTTTAGCTGGTTAGCGAGTGGGCTATGGCTCACTACCTTACTCACTTCTTACCCGGGGCTTTCAATATCATAAAATCTACTTGCAAACTGCTCCAGGTTCTCCGCACTAATCAAGTAAGGAGGATATTGAGTGCCTAGACCAGCGATGTACAACTCGGTGCTCGGTAACACGGAAATGCCATTTGCGGTAGCAGGCCTCTGGATCCTGTAACTCATTCTGAGTTGAATTCTAGCTATGTGAAATAAGAAAGCACAGAATTTTAGCTGCACGCGATATAAACATGTTTGATAGCAGGAATTCTCGAGATAATTAATATACTTGAAGGAGCCACTAGGCCTGTTAAGGAAGCCCGAGCCGTTGAATTCTTCACCCGGATTGGGAACATCGGCGGTCAGACGAGCGAATCATGATTCTTGTCATCGTTGCTCTTAACCAGATTCATCAACAGTCCGATTTTCTCAGCTTATGTGCCGAGCCTTTCGCTGTCGAATAGAATCTTCCCTCACGGTTACTGAAAAACATCCTGGTCATTCTGCAAGCTATTGTTCAGATTTTCGTACTGCTCTCCTGAATTCTATAGGTAAATAAAACAAGAACAACTATAATTTCAAAGATATAACCCCACTCTATATACATACACGCGGACGTGTAGGTATTAGAGGGAGGTAGTTGAACCCAAAATTACCCCTCGTTGTTAATTATCTGTTTAGCATCTCAATCGCTAAAGCATACGCCTCGTCTCTCTTCTTCTCCGCATCACTCCCAGCTTCGAGACGCTTATCCCAAGAATGTCCTACGCCAGGTATTCTCTGGGAAACCACATGTCTCTTCCCGTCCTTCAACTTCTCTGCTAACTCCTCGCCCTCAAAAGCCAACGGATCCTGGCCACACGTGATAATCAGGATATTATCTGGAAACTTCGCCGCATCGATGAACAGCGGGGAAAGCAACGGTTGTTTAGGGTCATGGCCCATGAAATAACACTGGTTGAATATTGACACGATCCATGGCGGGACATTTGTCGGAGCTGGCTCTGGTTGGACTCTCTTGTATGGGTCAACGGTGACGTTAGTCGGAGGGTAGAAGGCGAGGACTGATTTGAAGGTCCCCGCAGGAAACACATGGGCCGAGAGCGCAAGTGACATGTTGGCACCTGCGCTGAAGCCACCGATTGATACTTGCGTGAGATCATACTCCTCGGGGCGCGAAAGGACATATTTTACGGCATCCTCCACGTCGTTGGGTGCCGCAGGGAATGGATATTCCGGCGCCAGACGATATGCGCAGTCGAGTACGGTGTATGGAGTGTTTTCTGCGATGCGGCGACAGTAGACCTGATCAATGGTGTGTAATGGGAGAATGAAGCCGCTGCCGTGGAAATTTAGGAGAACAGGAGATGGCCCTGGTCGTGGATTGTCTGGCTTGTAGACGTGGGCTGTGATTGTTCGGCCATCATCCCGAGATGGAATTTGAATAACACCGTCGATCTTTGGTTCAGGTATAGGTAGTACCTTGAGTCGAAGAAAAGTGGCGGCTGCCTTGAGATATAAATACGTTAAGAATGCCATCTTATGCGCTTGTTGGTGAGAAGAATGAGATCTCAAGGAGGGGAGGGAAGGACCCTTCTATATTGAGCCTTGTACGTCTAGTAACTAGTGAAGAGTAAAAGTTGCGGGGAAGCTTTCGGCGAAAAATCCCCAGAATGTCACGATGGGGCGCCACATAGTCTATAAACGCGGGGTCTTATCGGAAACGGATAGGAACTCGGTAGTTCGCATTTAGTATATATCCCACTTATTCTTCAAGACAGAGCAAACTAAAGGAAAACGGAATAGAATAAGTCTCTTACCGAATACGGTTATATAATGCGTTCATACCGCGTTCTCTTATGGATATAAGATGAGAAAATGGTACACGACGTATAAGCCGATCTTATGAGCATTAGAGTATTCACACGATGAAGGCGTAAATGGAGTATGGGCGCACAGGGCTGAGGGTGATCTGAGCACTAGGACATGAACCTGAGTTGGACCGTGGGGAAAAGGCTCCACGGATTTTTTTAGAAGGCTCTTTCTTAAAGGTCAGGAATACAGTAGTAGAAATAGCATTCGAGGGTTTACTCGATAGCCTTGATTAGCTCTACAATTAATATATGCAAAACCCAATCCTTAACTTTCATCGTGTACAGCTCTATAAATCAGCCCGTGTCAAACTCCCTAACCATAGTCGTCCAGTTGCAGTAGCATAACATACATGCAAACGAAAACTTCCCTCTTACATCTTTGAGAAAGCCAGCTCATACATAAAGGCCAACGTCAACTTTGCATGATCAATCATATGATCGTAATCCAGATACTCGATCAAATCATCGATACCATGGATGTGCTTATCACCAAGTTTGAATTCCCCTTCGATGACAAACACGCCTGGATAACCAGCTGTTGATTTGTTAAATTAGCAATGCACGCGAATGATAAGTGGGTTCGAGCGTGGAAGCAATGAACATACCCTTGAGTGCAGACATGTGGTCAGAACCACAGCTTGGGCCACAGCCAGTCTGAATCCATGGGAGATCAGTATACTATCATGCATTAGTGGAGTGCCAAACGAATCGAGCAGTCAGCAAGAATGATACCTCTTCAACTATGAGTTTCACAAACTCCATCAACGGCGCATCAAATGTACCTAATCACGTCAGCGATAGCGCCCACTGCAATACAATAGAAAACCGGCTTACCAATATCCATCATTAGGCCAAACTCCTTCTCCTTTTCAACCGTGGCGTTGAAAAAGCCAGTCATATCCTGCTGCAGCATAGCCTTAACCACCCTCCCCTGCTTCGCATATTCCGCGAAGACCGCCTGGCTACCCATCAACCCAGCTTCCTCCCCAGAGTACCAATGGAATTCAACTGTGTTTTCGGCCTGGTGCTCCAGCAAATCCTTTGACGATAGCATCACCCGCAAGACCTCCAGGATCGTGACCGTTCCACTGCCATCATCATCTGCACCAGGCGCACGACCCTCCATGGGCTCAGCATAATTGGCACTATCCTGATGAGCACCGACTACGATGGTCGAGTTGGATTTTCCTGGGATAGTGACCACGATGCTGTTCTGGCCCCAAGGGTGCACGAACGACTTAGCTGTAACGCCATATTTGTGTGCTCCAGCATCTGTGATGGTCGTGAGAATGGTGCTGAGCAGCCAGTGGTAGGATGCTTCGCCGTAGGGTGACTTGTACCACCGGTTGTGGAAAGAGGTTAGATATTCCAGGTGCTCTTGGATGTATGTCTTGTCGAGATCTTTCAGAAGCGGGTTGATGATGCTTTTGAGGAAGACTTCAGATGGATATTTGATTTCTTGCGCCTTTTGGTCCTGGCTACGGATAGTAGCTAGATCACGGTAATCGGTAATATCCATGAAAAATTGATTGTCCTGAGTGAGATTAGTGATCGCGTCTAAGCATGAGATGGAGAGTTGTGGATACCTTCTTCAATCGCCACTTCTCAACTTCTGACACCCACCGCGTCTCCCCATTTGTAAACTCAATAAGGAATTGAGGCTCAGTCTCAAACATAGGAATATTGATTACAGCTTGGTTCCCCTCTCCGGGCTCTACAAATCTCGCATTGGCTTGAAGTGCCACACAGGCCAGCAAAGTCGGAGCATATAGGATGAGCTTCATGATTTAAGACCTCAATTGAGTCGATTGAGTTTGTTGTCAACGCCCGCGATGTCAATATAAGATTCTAAGGTATTTAGCGATGGTCCTAGCCCCCATTTATGGGTTTCATGGAGTTTCCCCGCTATAGGCAGCCTCCCGTGGTACCCTGTAAGCTTGTCAGCACGGCGCAATCAGATCATTGGTACCTTCCAGATTAGGTTTGGGGAAGCCGGATTTCTTGATGGAGTGATAACACTTCAAAGATTAGTGGCTCGGAGCCAAAGATCGCCAAATCATCGCAACTCTGCGAATCTCGTCATCATCGTATGAGAGTTACTTGACATCCCAGACAATGGGTGCAGATAATCAAGATCACGTGTGCCTCAATCCCCCCTTTAAAGGTTCGCTAATAACCTTAGCAGACCGAAGGCACAGAGGGGTTCAGATAATGAAGATATGCACAACCGATGACTATTTTACCTCTATGCAAGTTCATCCAAATTTAGGTTTTCTTTCCATATCTATGAATTCCCACCTCTGGCAACTTGAGATCCACTGACTTACTACTTCTCTCGCACCATTCAGAGCTATCCAGGTATTGACCTGCTTCCCCAACTGCTCCATCGGCTTGCCCAATACCTTGTTTTTGGCAGGTCGACAGTTTTGTTGCAAATGATATATCAAGGACTAAAAGCAGTATATGCAAGCAAAATAGATTCATGCATGCCATGGTTTCCAAACCAAGCGACTCCTGCAGATCAATTCGTTCATCTACGTAGGCTACTTGGCTCGAGATTCATAGTAGAATGCAGTTCCATGGACGCTTCGAACCTTAAGCATGTTGCGTATGCGTCAGGTGCCCAAAACGTCTCCATTGAAGACTGGAGCTTGACATATGCTTTTAGGCATCTCATGTGCGAGAGGAGACTTCCCTGGAGACCTGGCAGTTTTATCGATTTAGATAAAATGTCAGAACTACTGGATTCGCTCTCAGTCTCAAAAAGCGATTCATATTTGGAATCGACTTAAAATGAGCCTTGGTTAGGCATAAATCGACATTAGACTATCTACAACAAAGCAACTGCAGCAGCGAATGCTCCAAATCCAGCAATCATCGCCCCGCCGCTCGTCACTATGCCTGCTGCTCCACCAGTAGACTGTGCCACTCCTGATTTCGTCGCCGAAGCAGAACCAGAACTAGTTGCCGTCGCTACACCTCCAGTACTAGCTATGCTCGTCGTATTCGCGGTGGTAGTATTGGCGTTCGTGACATTGAACCAATTCCCCGCCAACACGGTAAGACCCGCAGCGCGCACCACATTGGCAGCGCTGAAATTCGTGCGTGTTTGCGCAAATGCTTCGAGTGTGGCGAGAGCGCTGCTGTTACCAGTCGTGTTGAGGAGCATCTGAGTGTAACGATGGGATAGAGGAGCACGAGCTGGAGGATTAGGCTGTCTGTAACTTGCGAATGCCGATGTGTTGCCTTTGTTGACAAGCTCGAAGACCTGGACGCCCCCCACGCTTGTGGTGGAATTGGCAGAGGTGAGACCGGTTTGCAGCCAGTGGAGAAGCTGATTGGTGGAACCTGCTGAAGGGGGGATGTCGGGATCAACCATCAGAATGGCGTAGGTGCCAAAGAGCTTCGTCGTTGTACCGACAGTGGGTGCATTGGCAGTTTCTATTTGATATTAGAAATATTCTGTGCGGATTGATGAGTAATTACCATCTCTAGGGAGATCTTTGCCATTAATGGCGAGGGTGTTCCCAAACGCAACAGTGAGATTCTGGCTGGATGATGGCTCGAATCCTGGAGGGGTAAAGGCAATTGCGGCGCCTATAAGGCCAGCGATGATGGTAGTAGACAACATTTTACTAGCTTCAAAATTATCAACGAGAAATCAAATCAGGTCTTGAATACGAAGCAAAAATCTCGCGGGAAAGGGAAGAGGTTATAGCTCTGGGAAGTGAACTTCCGTCCAAGCTGCCAAGACGGACCATGACGTCTTCGACTGGCGCGAGACAATGCCCAGGCAATATTTGTTTTGAAACATTAACCGTTCCTCAGCCATTTGCCAACGGAACTTCAGATGGCTTCACCAGAGTCCCAAAACGTGCACGTTTGGGGCTTGCACATGTATTTTTGGGGCATGCGACTGGTTGACTCGGCTGGGTCCTGGCTTGGCTCGGGCAGGACCACCAATGGACGGGAAATAAAACCCGGATAAATGGCGCTTGGCGGATCGCAAATGGGAGCTTTGAAATGCAACACGGATATCTACTCCCGAGCTAGAGAGAGATGAAGCTGGTCGAGGCTATTATACAAATACCCTTTCTTTTGCAAACTTTATTTTTAAGCTTCAGATGAAAGTCAGGTGACTCGACCCCATCCCTATGGAATTGTCAAGCCATGCACGGAAGAGTGCCATGCTGACCTTTGAGAATATCTCATGGAAGTAACCCATCCGCTATACTTTTAGCTGAAATGATGAGGTGCTTGACTTAGATAAAGACAAATACTTTCCCAGCTATTGCCCAATTGTGTTTCTCCTGTAGGGCTGCACTAAAAGAGCCTGGAGATATCTTAGCCCTTTCTATGTGGGACTGCACTGCTAGTGCGACTACTGTAAAAGACATAAATGAAAGTATGACGTCAAAGCACTCCCCTCTTTCTCTACTTCTCTGGGCTGTTCCGAATGAGTATTGGAGGAATTTCAAGAACAGCTGAGACCAATTAAAAAATGATGCCAGTCAATACAGAGACAGAAAGCGAACTGGAAGTTTCTTTGCCTATTCTCGGACTTGAGAGCCCTCATAGCTAGATTTGGAGACAAGTGGGGCTGCTTGGAATCGTTGAATGCCGCATAGGCAGAGTAATAAGATCCTCTCATATAGTAACGAATTCTCAAACATCCCCGCCCCTGTTCTTCAATGCCCTCCAAGTGAGTCTTGGATCTGAAACGGTAGATCGCTCATGGTACTCGAAGATTAGAGCAGTGTATTAAGGTTTTATCTCGCTCTCAATCTTCTTCTGTCGAATGACTTTTACCTGGTATCTGGGCTTTACAACTGTGAAGGCATTTTTCTGTCGCCAGGATCACTTCGAGACATAGGTGACCCAGTATAGTCTTCTGACGGGAATGGATGAAGACAGGTACAGAGGAGTGGAGAGGCAGGAAGTATCTGGTTTTGCGAAGGGAATCCAGGCACCTTGAGAAAACCAGAGTGCCAATAATATTCATCACGTGATAGTCCCAACCTCCCATCACGACGTCAAAGGATGTCCTTTTCCCAGCCATCCTATCCACCACGCACCCGCCACCTGGAAACGACCATCGAGTATAACCAGCTCCGCTGCTTGAGTTCCCAAGATGGATTCCATCTACTGTCTGCTTTCACAGCTTTCGCTACCTGCAAATATCACTTGAAGCCCAGTCACGACGCGTGTTTCCAAGCACCAGTCTCCACTTACTTAATTACAACTGTTAGCTAAAAGCATATACAACCTTCAATTGTCCTCAGCCTTTAGCATCGGGCTCTTTGCTACTGTACTACGAGAAAGCTTCCAAAACTCTCCCCAATAAGCACACGACCACCAGCTTCCACTATGTCGAAAATCGCCCAAGTCATTACCTCCACACCTCTCTTAACAGACGAACCCCCTCCACCCTACGCCGCAGACACATTTCCCCTTCGCAATCCCGCTTCTGCGAGTCTGCCTTCCAAGAACGTCTCGCCAATCGAAAACCTGGTGGCGGAATGACAGCATCGGAATACTTTGCGCCCTGCAAATCGTGTAGTACGGTCTGCGGCGATGAGATATCACCACAGTACAAGTTTGGATGGCTGGACTGGGTGGATCCTTCCTTGAACTTTAGATGGGAATCGCATGTGTGTTCAGAGAAGGGACAGGAGCTGCTTGGGTGCTGGGTCTGCTGGGAGTATGACCAGAAGTGGGTTGAGCCGATGGGAGTCGTGGCTTGGTATAAACATATGAGGCGGCACTTCTTTGTGGAGGGATACAGAATTTGTAAAGGAAAGACGGGTGGGATGCAGAGGCGCCGCAATTGTGGTGTGACACACTGCCCGAAGATCCACTCGTGAGGGAGGCAATGCAGAAGTAATACAGTCTACTAACAGGACTACTTTCAATTGTTGGAGAGTGCCAGGACACAGCGTTGAAAAGGGTGGTTTGACCATGGACTTCCCATGAATAGTTCTTTGGGAGGCAACAAATGATATAAGGAGTCGGAGTTTAAGAATGGTTGGGCTGGGAATAGCAAGTTTCATTTGCTGGAGTTAGTAAAGCTTGTACGATACCATCTGGCTTAAATACAATATACTAGACAAACGTTCAATACCTTCTTCCAGCCTTACACTTTACACAGCATATTGTCAACCATATGCCAACCTTCGCTCCCAACGCATGGATGACACCAAAGAACATCCTCTGGATCGACCTTCTTCTTGATGTTCAATAGACGCGGATAGTTACTTCCCCAGAACACATGTTGCCAGTCTTTCTCGTACGGGTACGCCTGAACACGTCAGTTCTCTTCTCATCCCCTTAGCCGAAATACATACCTCGTTAACATACGCACCCATATCCGGGGTCAACTTCCTCAGTCCCGCGAGCAGCACCTCGTCCAGATACGCCTGTTGTGTTAACTTGCCAGCGCTATCCAGTGGTTGCCAATCCACACCCAACACTGCCACAACATACATTAGCACACATCAAGAGTTCCAACAAGAGCAACACAACTCACCACTATGCACATACGCCTTCCTCCACGCCGGATTCACTGCATTGCTTCCTCCTCTCGGCTTTGCATTCATAACTCCTTTCCCACCCACCAAATACGCACTTGTTATATGCCCTGGTGGAGTCGCAGCGCGATACGCCTCCCTCAGCGCCGTCCGATTGCCCGTTAAGGCCTGCCCACCCACCAATCTCGAGCCCAGCATCTGGTCGTGCCCAGCATCCAAGGGCCATTGGCAACTTGGTAGTAGTCCCAGAAATCAGCATACGTGCTCGGCACTACCGTGACGAAGAATTGGCCTGGATACGCAGCTGTAGCTTCGTTTATCACATTCGTGACAGCAGCGACCAGGGAAGCGGACGTATTTGACGCGGAGAGCCCGGGCAGGATGAAATTTCCGAGGAAGCCATCTACGGGAAAGGTGATGTTCAGCGACTGTAGCAAGTTGCCAGTGTAACTTGGCGCTATTTCAGTATATCCTGAGATTCCTTGGGCGTCCAGGGACGGAAATGCCGAGAGTATTCCGCCCACAACATCCCAGTATGCTGGAGAATTAGGAATAGTGCCTACGATGGCTAATGCTGTGAAGATCTGAGTGGCTGGAAAAGCTTTCATTGTGACTTTTGTCATGATGCCGAATGTCGACCCTCCTCCCTGTCTGAAGTCAGATGATGGAGCGCACAGCCAAACGTAAGAAATGATAGAGATATACTCACGCCTCGCATTGCCCAGAATAAATCCGTGTGCTGGCATTCATTCACAGTCAGTATATCACCTCCCGGAGTTACAATTTCCATTTCCAGTACTTGATCGGCAGCCAAACCAAACGTAGAGCTCAGCGCTGAATGCCCTCCTCCAGTCAAATACCCACCCACACCCACTGTTCCTGCCCCTCCAGATATGATCATCAGATTCTTAAGATGGGCTTTTTCATCAAGCTCAATCATTTGGGTGCCGGCTCCGGCAGTGACTGCTGGGCCGGTGATCGAAAAAGCGCACCCTTTGGGCTTGAACCCATCATGAAAAGAGATACCTGTCATATGATGCGTCCAAATCGACAATGAATTTGGAGCTACTGATCTGGTTTCATTAACACTCGCTCAGTGGCTCAAATTCTGGAGTGCAAGGATAGCTTACCGTCCAAGATAGTCATGTCCTGTCCCCTTCACCACCAGCCTCACCCGCTTCTCTCTCGCAAAATCCACAGCCTTTTTCACATCTCCCGCACACGTGGCATTGACCACATACACGGGGTAACCCTCTCCACTGCAGGGTAGCGTGGGTACGGGAATACAAGAATCGTTATTCCAATTGTTCTCTGATACAGACACGGGATTGTCAGCGTGCCAGGCTGTAGTGAGCCACCCCGCTTGCACTGCAGGGCAAGTGAGAGCGTTGAATTCCGGACGATTCGGGTGACAAGCTGCACCTGGTGGTGGAGGAGCGAGGAGACGTCCTGATAGTGTGCGATTCAGATGGTCCCAGGAGGAAACACTAGGCCAGGACGGTGTGCCAGGGATAGCTTTGCAGGTTGGGTTAGGCTTCGAGTTGGCGGTGGAGAGAGCTACGAGGCCCAGGAATTCAAGTAGGTAGGTAGCAAGCATGTTGATGGTTGATAGGGTTCTAGGTGGTGAGATCTCAATGACCTTTTGCGTTTCGAGTAAGAACTGCATCGTGGTTATGCGGTTGAGATTGATTGCTATATAAGTGCGCTGAACAGCTCAGCCTGAACGATTCTGTAGGGCTATAACACAGTTCCCCCGAATCAAAATCATCATGACATCCCTCTAAATGTCGCACAAACTTGCCCAAAGTATTACTGGACAAATAACGAAATCCGGCAGCGTAGTAAGCTGACGCTTGAATCTATCCGAGAGCCCTGATGATCGGCATTTCAATCAAGAAACCTTCGGCACTGCCTCCAAGGCTGTCAAGCTGTGCAACATTTCCGAACCTCTCAATTGCGATGCCTGGTATTGGCAGCTGGGCATTGCATTAGTGAAGGGAAATTTTGATTGAGGAGGACTGAGATTGGGCCAGCTGGGTTTTCCCGCATTTGGGGTATGAATCCGAATACGGCGTCAGGCGGGGTAAATATTGAGCCTTTTCCCCAGGGTGCACTGCCACCTGGATATCACGTGGCTTGCTAAGGCTGATACTGTTGGCTCTGTTGCTCCCGCCTCGAAAAGTATCCTTTTAGGCTGTTGGACAGTCTTGAGATGGTATTGGAAGTTGCTTCCATGCCCGGCACAAATTGGCAGGTGAATTGCAGAGCTGGGGTCTTTCCGTCCTAACTCTAAGCACTATGACCACCTCAAAGGTATAAATCATTGAACAAAGTAATCAAAAGGTTGTGAACACAGCCCCTATTCACTGCCTCCTCAATACTTGTGCAGCATTCCAATCAACAGTGAGCTGACATATGTCAAATCATGCCTTTTCCCATCCTTCTTCAACGGCTGGCATCTGAAGAACCGCATGACATCAGCCTGCACCGCACCAGGAGACTTCGTGTAGTCGACCGCAATCGACTCCTCATCGACATCACTGGCCAGACCTAACAAGGCAAAAACTCGATCCTTAGGATCACCACACTTCGAGCCTTTCGTCGCTTCAAACAGCTCAATCAGCTGGTGCTGGCGTCCCGCAACAGTCTTTTCTCTCATGAGCGCGATTTTTGCCCCAACGCTCTCATTCGTGTGCCTGGCATCGTTTGTAGCGGTCTCCCAGAGGTAAGTTAAAGTCTCAGCATACTTTGAAGACTTGAAGTGGCGGATTTGATACAGCCCCTTGGCAAATTTGTCCCAGGAAATACTGTCACATCCACAGTGGAGGGTGAGACGGCGCGCCAGAACGAATTCCTGTACGATCCAGATGCGCGTCCAGTAAGATCGATTCAGGAGAGCCTTCAAACTCTTATATTCGCTAGCGATTTGGTATCGGTCTGCACTGGTGTAGAAAGCTGCTATTGCTTCACCTATCATCTTGTCTTCCTGTTTCATGACCATCTCTTCGTCGACTTTTTCCGTCACTTTTTCCTTCTCTGAGCATGGAGTAGTAGCCGAGCTGGATTCTGTTTTCCAAAATGGAAATGGATTGAGTGTCTTAAACACAGAAGACAGCATTGCAGCGCCTAACCAACCGTTTGCTTCCGCTTGCACCTTTTGCTCTTTTGAAAGCCTGAGATTCGCCCGATGTAGCTCCCGATCGTTTCCCAGCCTCTGCCTTTCTTGATCTTCCAAATCTCGTAGCTCTCTGTTAATTCTGTCAAGTAGATCAAACGGTAGGTCGTTCTCTTTGTCCTCCGGCCCAAGCCACACATGGACCATTCTTGCTGTTCTATAGATCATACTCATCAATCCAACTTGATGACTGCGTTCTTGGGGTTGCTCTGATCGACACAAATCGCATCAACCCATAGCACAATCCTCCTTGAAGACGACCGCACCTTCTCTAGTGCGAGGAGAAGGTTCTCACGGACCGGGAAGCGGTACGAAATTTCGCTGTCACAGCGGGAGAGGATGATGGCGGCTCGGTTCATAGACCGGGAGCTTCGTTCGAGACCCCATTCGTAAGACAGCGCTTCGAAAGATGGGACGCTGTAGTGAGTCAAGTTGAACGTGTGAAGGGAGCAAGTAATAGGTGACAGTGGCTGCCCCGGTTGGATAAATAGGAGGCGTATCTCTTTCAGACTTTCATCGAGTTGCTGATAGAGCTCCTTGGCAACAGGTGGCGGTAGAGCTTGCATTAGCTGGTGGGCTGAAAACATATTATAAGGTTGCGTTGAGTTTCTACCGGCGCTGACGGTCGTCAGGCAGTGGGTACAGGGTGACGGGCTAGGAATCGACTGTGGTGATGGAGAGGCATGCTGAATCATGGCTCCGTCGTGAATCATTTTCTCGCTCTCATTATCCATTTAAACGGTCCTGAAGAGCAGGAATAAGTACAGTATACGCTTTTATGGACGTATTTCTTTGTTGGGATGGATCTTCTAGGCAAGCAGTTCTCATCAAGGCAGAAGTTTAGCAGCCATCAAAGTTTAGGTAAAGTTCAGCCTCCTCGCCAAGCGACCCCACAATAAGCTAAGCCCCCTTTACTTTGCTGCGCCTCACAACATTTTCTCTCGCATGTCAACTCACTTTGCACATATGGTTCTTGTCTCGCAATACAAAATCTGAATGGATATAGACCTTACATACAGATGGTGTTGGTAGAGGAAGTCACGAGTGGCGACCTGGTATCAAGCGCTGTGAAGAAAATATTCCTTTCATGCCCGGAGCCTACCTACTACTCGAGGTATGGGATTGTACTGATATTGGCATCATTTAAGAACTGACGAGACAGGATATGCACAATGTTTTAGAATTCTTTCGCTCGAGAAACACGAAGCTAAATACAAAAAGGAACCCATTTCAAGTAGCGCAACTCAATAATCCCTCTTTCACAAAGCCTTCTGTGACCACGGATCTCGTCTAGCTGACAGAAATACCTCATGTCAAAGTTGGAACAGTCCAATCAACCCACTGACTGGCCGAGTAAGTAAAATCGCTGACCATAACCGACGTTGCCACACTCTGTCCCAGCAAGAACCGATTCACGAACGCTGTCAATGCCGCCTGTTGGTTGGACGGGAAAGCGCAATGAGAGTGAGCGCCAATCTGCGTATATCCAATGCGATCGGACACACCCAGAGCCTGCCATACAAAGCTCGCAGCCTTCATGCAGTTCCAGCAGCTGGCAGGACCCAGCCAATCGATGTTATTATCTATCACCAGCAATGCTCTTGGCGCAATCAGTGCCGCAAGCATGTGGTGGTCAAATGGAAGAACGGGAACTTGGTTCACATAGCTGTTGAAAGTAGTTGAGAACCAAGGATCTTCACCAATGATCTCCGATGCGGTCTGGATGTTGGCTCCCTGCGCTTTGAGGTAATCTGATACACGCCAGCAGGCTGAGCCTCCAGCACCGGATTCCTGAGGAATGGTAAGTGCAATGCGAGGATTGAAGGCTCCAGCTACCATGGCTCCCTTTCCATTGCGGGAACAACCCGTAACTCCCAGCCGCGTGGGATCGATGCGGGCCGTCGGTGTCTTCTCCAGCGCATCAATGATGCGGCCGACGCCCCAGGCCCAAGCTGTCATTGCGCTGGCTGTGGCCGAGCTACCGAAAAGAGTATAGAACTTGCCCGTGCCGCGACTGGCAGTCGAGACCTGGGCTGCCATGTCGTCGTTATTGAAGTTTATCATTGCCACGCCCGCTGGGGCGGGGATGCTGCCCCTCCATACCCGATGATGGCTGGGTAAGGTGCTGTACCGGTTGACGGATAGGTGATCGTTACCGCGAAAGACATCGAGGCGCCTGAATTAGCGCAGTTGATGGTCAGAGTGTTTCCGGAAAGAGTGGCTGTGAGAGTTGTTGGTGGACCGGGCAGCGTTCCAAGCTCGTATCTCTGGAACAGTTCGGAGATTTCGGCTTGCCGACACTTGAAATCGGCTGCGGTGCTCACCCTGACACCATTCCATTTCTTGAATGGGTCGGGGAGCTTGGCGTTTGTTGTGAGCGTGAGAGACGCTGGAAGAGCTGCGCATGTTGCTGCGCCTACTGTGCTTGATGTCGTTGTGGTTGTGGAGGTTGTGGAGGTTGAGGTGTCTGGAACCACTGTTGACGTTGCTGGCTTACTCGTGGATGTACTTGTAGATGTAACTAAAGTTGTTGGGGTGCTCGATGGTACTCCGCTCCCCACAAGGCATTGTGAATAGTATGGGTTGGAATAGACGCAAACATAAGGAGCAACACAGGTAGTTGCTCCACCCGATTGTACCCAGTAGATCCCACCACCTGTTTACTGTCAGCAAGAATGTGGCATGTGAAAGGAAAATACGAACACTGTTGATATAGCTGTGATTGAGCTGCCACTGAGGCTGCTAGAAGCAGGCCTGAGAGTAGGAAGGAAGCCATTTAGGTTTCGGTGCAAGTTCGTCTTGTCTGTTTGGCTATTGCTAGGTCTTTCTCACGATATTACAGGGCTTTCTTATAACTTCATATCTGATTTCGCTTGAATGGATGAGTCTCGGTTAGAAGGATACAAGTAAGTAGAGTCGCATTGACTCTTTGATGGGACGAAGTCTCACGGAATGGAGTGTCCGCTTCGCTTCGTGAGCACTCGCTTGTAGCCACGATGCTTCATTTTAAGCATAAAAAGCACTCACTCAGCTACGCCAAGTCAGTTTTCCCCTCATCTGATGCCCCGCGGCTGAGATAATGTCTGACTTGGGCCCTACGTTCAAGTCTGGTAACATCCGTTCGGCTCTTGTGTCCCCCATATTACCCCTATTTAGCCGAAGCCGCGATCTCTATTATGCTTAATTCTTCCCCGCATCTCTGGCCGGAGCCGCAGACAGCTGCAGGCTCAATCAATCAAGACCGAAAAGTATTTCTGAAGAAGGAAGTAAATCGTTGGGCTATATCCCAATGTAATACGAAAGACACATTTACGGTCGTTGATGAGCGCATTTTTTATGTGTGGTGGAGGAGCCCCAAAGAACAGATCAGGCAAGGAAATTTTAGATCCTACTTTGTTCATTGGGTATGTACAAATGCTACATTTATTGACTTATCGACCAGGTAGCCAAATCTATTCCTTATGTTACATCGCCTCTTCGTTTCCCATTTTCTTAATTCCTAACCTATCATCTCTTTCAACCTCAAGCCACCCAGCTACACGTTCTCTTAAGTTTAGGCTCATATCCCTTCTAAATATCTTCCTTTCGAGTCATGAGTCTATTGTCTGTCTCGGATCTGTATGAATTCTTCCAATGGAATATCATCACGTGCTTGCTCTAAATGTTGAGGACTATTGGCCCCCTCCGTGCCACATTCAGAGATAGGGCAAAAAGGGAGAGAAAGAACGAGAAGCTGACAGTGATCTACTAGTCGAATGTTAAATTATTTTTTTGTCACCATCTGTTTATAGAGTCTTTTTTACAATGTATATCTTCTCCTATTTTTGTGCACTTCGCATGTTTCCATACACAGAATTTACACACCCGAGTACCAAAGAACATGAATCCAAATTAATTTACAAAACTGCCAAACGCCCTCGCTCCTAAAACAAAGAAATCTAGGTGTATGGTACTATACAGCATGGCGTAATGCCCTGATATGACTAGGAGATATATCGGATACTTCGACACATAGGCAAGCTTCCTTGGCGCTCTCTTATCTCACAGGCTTCTTCTTTCTTGGCAACTAACTCAGACTTCCACCTATTAAGATCTTGCAATCCGACCCTAGTACGAGGCCGTTTCCCATCCGATCATTCTAAAAGCCACCTAACTCTGAGCAAATTTAGACCTGGCCCGCAACTTCGCACCCGTAAGGTAGATAGCCACCATGCCAAAGATACCAAGAGTACTCAAGCCCGCCAAAACCGAGATGCCTTTTCCGATGCCGAGATTGACAAACAGCGGCCGCGCGTACAAGATACTGCCAGCCGCCATGGCGCTCCTCACTAAGTCATTGCCAGCAAACAAACTAGCAGCATACTTTGGATACGACAATGGCACGTAAACAAAGATACTCTGTAGAATGAGGAAGGTGCCGATGACGAATATCACTACGCCAATGAGGGGCACGATCCAATGAATGGAAGAGCGTGCCGTCCAGCCAAAAATGAACAGACCAGTAGGAAGGAAGAGCGAGCCGAATATAGCGGGCACGAGTCTATGTTCCTGTGCTCGAAGTCCATGAGCAATGTTGTCAGGGATCATGTACCAGTGCAGGTAGGAGAAGTATATCACAACACCAATGGAGGCACCAACTTGACAGGCGAGGAATGCGAGGCCGATCTCGCCAAGATTGAATCCGTACATTGGTGGAAAGACGAGCGGAAACACTTCGAAGAAGGTGTAATAGATGCCGTAGAAGAGAGCAGTGTAGATATTCACGAAGAAAATAGCAGGGTCCTTGATGGTAATTTCAATTGGTTTGATCAGAGCGTCGACGAGAATACCAGATGCTGTGAGATGGCGCTGATCTAGCTCACTCTGGCTTGGAGACGAGCATCGCCAGTTAGTTTACGGAGACGCTGGGCTCGACGGAGGAGAATGTTGGGTGCTGATGTTTCTGGAAGGAGAAGAAGGATGATGATGAGCATTGGAGCTGCCATCCAGACGATTTCCCATAGAGACCAGCGCCAATTATTGGCTGAAACGGCGAATCCTGCCATCAAGGGACCAACGGCCGGTCCGCCCCACGCCGAAAACACCCACCAGGATAGCGGATATGGGACGTAGAGGAGAGAATACATATCCGAGAACGTGGCACCAGCGTTGGCAAGCGCCGGGCTACCGAAGAAACCTTGCAAGAATCGGAGAACCAGGAGGCCAGCGAAGTTATCCACTAGGGCGGTAGGGATTGAGAGGACGAAGAAGAGGATGAAAGTAAGGTAGTAGATTGGATTGCGACCAATTACTGGGATCTCACTTAGGGGAGCAAAAACCAGGGGACCGACTCCATAAGCGAGGACGTAGAGTGATAGAGGTAAGACTGCTGCAGTAGGCCCCACGTTGAAGCGTTCCATTACTCCTCCTTCGCTGGCTGCATAGATTGATGAACCAGTATACACAACCCATGTGTAGAGACACATGACAACCGTGACAAAGGTGCGTTTCCGGGTTGACCAATTCTGGGGATTTGCGGGATCATCGGTGGTGTACCAGTCAACCAAAACAATCCCATCGGTGGTCTTCTTAGGTGCAATAGGAATGGTCTTTGTCCGTTCCAGAGCGAGTTGCTGTTCGGCTTCGAAGCGCTCATTGCTGTATGGCATCGTCTCCGCTCGACTTTTTGTTTTCGAAATGCCTAGATCTTCCAGATCGCTATCTCTTGATGAAACGACATCATCTGAACCAGAGGTTGTCGTTGGCGCTCTTGAGGATCGCCGAGCTGGCTCAATAGTCTTCTCGGAATTCAATTGGAGGGTGTATTGCAGAGGAAGCTCGAAACCGGGAAGCTCTTCTGGGTAGGGAAAGAGTCTGTTCCGGGTTATGAAGCGCAGTGCTTGGCCCAAGGGCGCTTCACGGATTAGATCCGACATTCTAGTCGTCGCTTGGTATCTCGTGCGAAGCACAGATTTGTTGCCTAGGGTTGAATGGAGAATAGATGGTTCTATGATGGTTCGAGTGGTATTACGAGGAAGTACAATGCAATTGATATTCACAAAAGTTATTGATCGAGTATTGTTCGTGATTGTGTAGTGTGTTGATTGAATGATGAGTTGAAAAAAGAGAGCAAAAACAGCTCATCTTATACAGACCCCGAATCGAAAATATACTCACCGCGATGATAAAGCATACTTTCCTCCACCTTCCAACAAGGTTGAAAGGCGCCTCATTCTCCATGTTTGATATCGGCCTTGTCAGCAACAATAGAGAACTCAAGACGGTGTACAGTCATTGTAGCCTCAAGTCAACCAAGTCCGAGGTGTGATTATTCCACCAGATGATTACTCCACAAAGTGCTAGTTCAGGGGAATTTTTGGCGTTCAGGGTCTGAAATGCCGACGCTTGCTGTCAACCTATCATAAAAGCCACTTACGATGCAGAGAGTGGAATAAAGAAGCCACAGCCGTTGAAGTAACGAATCAGAGTGCATTTTGAGGCTGGGGTCGAGATTGTCAGAGCTTGCAGCCAAGCATTTTGGTTGGATTCGCTACGAACGAATTGATGATGAGTGATCATCAATTCACCACAACAACATCCACGCTGTCAATCTGGATGTCCGATGAGACTTCGGCGTAACATTATGATGGGTAAGCGTGCACAGCAAAGAATACACTCAGCGTGAGATATGCGAGCTCTGAGAGATCCTCAGGATATCTCATGCGAACCAGCGGTGGACGCCATTTATTCGGCTCCAACGCTGAGACTGGCATGAAGGTCTAGGCCTGTCGAAACCACTAATCAGTTTGCCAAACGAACAAATGCATAGTAATTGATGATATCTAACAGTAGATCTCAAGAATGGGCGAGGTAGATTGAACTCATGCCTACCAACCCCTACACTCTGTAACGTCGAGGCTCTTGTTTATCTCCTCCCTAAATGGGCCGAAATAGAGTTGAGTTTTACTTTGATCCTTGAGACAATCACTTTCCCAATCTTTTAGGCCGCTGAATATGATATCGCTGAGCTAGGATTGGTGATAGAATGACTACCATTTTCATCCGCAGGATGCTCTCCGGTCCAGCAACTACAAAACCTGGCAGAACAGATACCTCAGCCGAGACGACAAATTTGGGTCAAGTGGAATCGTAATCCATGCAGAGCGTGACCAGTCACGCATCTTCATCGGCCATTTCACTTTGCGCTCTCCCTTGGCTCTACTTACGCTGGAGGAAGTGCAAGAGACGGCATCCCGACACGAGACAGCAAGCCACGAAGAAAGAGTGACATCTAATTGACAGCAAGTCTAACTGCTGTCATATGTATTCACTTGCTGAGAATATCGTTGCCACGGATGCGGTACTTCATGTCGCATCTTTGGATGACAAATGCAGCGTATCTCATCTTTCCGTGCCAATTCAAGCACCAGGAGAAGGTGAAGTAGCATCAAAAACAAGCCTGTGAGAGACTACTACCGAATTCTCCTCGCTTAGATCGACCTTCCACGTGTCCTCCAACTGCTTGAGAAGCTCACGTAGGCTGGAAAGGATAGCTTTAGAGCTTGACCGTCTCGAGCACTGAGAAATTGAAAATAACATGAATCTGCAAGCCACAGCACGGAGATAGAAAACGCACACTACTAAAATGCAAAGGTTCAAGGACTTCTGGCAAGACAGAGTGCAGAGACAATTGCTCATGTCGAGAGAACCGGGCATATAAGACTTTACTGCGAAAGAAAGAAAGCAAAACGGGTCTGCTGCCTGGTTTGATTTGAACTCGTGACTGTGATGAAAAGGACACTTAGACATTTATCTGTCCGAAGAACGTCGGGTACATTAGATTTACAAAAGCCGAGCCAACTGCGTCAAGTTAAAGCGAAATACATTACGTGACAATTGTGGATTGAAATAATACAACTAGTAACTGACACACTTGTACACTCATTCACAGCAAATTTCTCGTTTAGGGAGAGAGGTCAGTTTCAAGTCGTCACAAAGCAGAAATCAAATGGAACATGATGTTTGTGAACAGAGCATTGGATTTGCTAAGCTACTATTGGGGTATTGTACCACTTGATTTCATTCCATCCATGCCAGTCCATGATCAGCCGAGGCTTCCTAGACGCCACCCGAATTCCATGCATATCATACATCCACCCATGTGCTCATCCCCGATGTGTGTTGTTGACAAAGATCAGCATCTAGTGCTTAGCGGCCTCTGTGATACTCATTAGCATTGTGTTCATAAGGAGCAGTGAGTGATGAGAACGTACCCTTGTGGACATCAGCCTTGGTGTTGTGGGAAGTCTCATCCTTCTTGTCGATGACGGCATCCTTAGCAGCAGAGGCGCGGGATCCCAAGCTGGCGTTGGAGTCCTTGGCGACGCTCTTGTTGGCCTCCTTGGATGCCTCAGCACCGGTGCCTTGGACGGTCTCAGCGACGTAGTTGGCGGCGTTCTGTGAAGGAGTCAGATATTGAGCTGTGGATGGTGATAGAAAGTTGAAGTGGTGCTTACCTTGATGGATTCCATTTTGAAGTTGGTTGGGGTTTGTTTGTTTGGTTTGAGTGTTTGTTTGAGTTGAAGAGTTGATTGATGATGAGAAAGAAGTGTTATGGAGGGGAAGAGGAGGGTTTATAAACACAATCTTCGTGCTCGCCTGCCTGAGATCCCAAGGCATCCATGACGTCGGGTTTCTGCTTGCTCGTCCATGTCTGTCTATTATCACAGGCTGTTCTGTGTTTTGCGAGTATTGCCCCTTGATCGTGCCCAAAGGTCTCGACTTCGTTTGGGAGGGACGAGAGGGGTGCGGCTCTGAATCGACGTCAGCGGGGTCGAAGCGAGGATGCTGACTGGCTCGCTTGCAATCTACCCCTCGATATCGCGCGACGTCATCTGCACTTGCCTCTCGAGCCACCGAATGCGGAACCTGAAGGGCATTGACTTTGGTCCCGCTGGCCATGTGGCTGTGCCAACTTTTGCATGTGGGCAGCCATGGGATTCTGGAACTTGCTCCAATGCGTCCGAATTATGGGGTTTCGGTGACGGAGTGGCGGCCGTCGACTGGCATCAAGTGGTTCGGCGAGGGGGCAATAACTGCTTCGGACCTCTGCAGTGGCCCTGCGCTTGCGTGCTTAGAGCCCCCACCGCGCTCACCTCCTGCATCATGATCCCCTCACGTCCTCTCGTCCTGTCCCTCCATGCCCGATGATCTACTTTGGTGCTTCAGGATTTGCATGTCAGACGCCCGCTTGTTCCCGTTGTGGGGGAAACTTGGGAGCTGCCTGTAGCTATGACCGGCAACTTTTCGTGCTCCTCCGTTAGTGTGTTGTTGCCCCTCGATGGCCCCTCGATGGCCCCTCCATTAGCTATATCTGTCGTCAGGACCTTTTGCTCCGAGTACGCAGATCAGCATCACGTTCTCTGATGTGATTCTGCAGCGAGTGGGCGAATGCCTTCGTGTCCCATTGGGGACGGATGCCTGGAATATTGCTCGGATCCTGCGATGTGTTTGTGACCATCTGCATGAAAATCTTGGACTGACGTCTTGGTATGTGCCGTGCATCGATCCTCAGGATGCATCATATCGTCCACATCGAGCTTTCCGTGCTACCACAGTGAGCTTTCCAAGTTTCTCCCGCATCTAGACCAATCTTCGGTCGTGCTCGGAGCCTGAGCTTGAGGTCTAACAGGTTTTTGCACGCTCTGTACTCCTCTAGCTCTCGTCTTCTGCCGAGGCTAGTTTCAATTGTTGTATTCAGCCGGTCAGCGTTGCGAGTTGTGCCTTGGTTACCCGTGGGGCAAGAACTCATAGCTCGCAAGAGACAGACGAGATTCGGACCTATCCTCTCAGCTACGTGGCTACGTGTTTATTGCCGAGCAACAAGGACCATCTGACCAGAATATCTGTCTCTCATCTGCAGTAAGAGACAAGATAGGAAACTAAAAGTCAATGGCTTGATCAAAAGCAGAAAACCCATCGTCTCCTCTGCGGAAATGCGTAAAACCACTATGCCGCCAAAAAGAAAGGGCCGTCTATTGCATTTGATTGAGTGGAACCTCCAGGTATCGTACATCTCCATTTCTGCCGAAGAGTGGAAACCCTGAGCTCCAGATCCGGTACTGTACATTCTATCCCATTTTGTTCCATCCATTTACTGCCAAACGCCAGGAATAAAGTCCTCTACTCAGAAGAGTGCTCAAAGCCTCAAAATTTCTCCTCCCTGCTTGATTCCTCCGCGGAATAAGTCCTCGATAACTCTTCCTCCAAGAACGGTTTCTCGAATAATGCCTTCGACGTGTTTCGGTTCCACTCTCCCATACCAAATTCCTGTGGCAGCTAATTCGGATTCCTTTCCATCAGCTCTTTGGAAGCCAGGCGGAATATATATGATCACATTTCCAGCGAACTTGTGACCGCCAATATGAGAGATGAGGCCCACTCTCGCTCCATGCTTCTCTGTATCGTTAGCACTTCCGTCCTCAATCAAGTTGCTTTCGAGAGGGTTTAGGATATCGACTGGCCCCTTCAAAACCTGTAGCCCTTGTGTGGGTAATTGCCGCTCAAATTCACTTTGAAGCAAAGGTCCTAGTACCCCGCACCTCAAATCTCGTCCTCCGTGTCCGCAAATCAGAACCAACACATCTTTGACATCTTTTACGCCAGGAAGAAAACTACCCTGGTTTTCACTCCTCAGTAATCGATCTTTATGTATTGGGCTTAAAGCATCATGTGCGGGATGCAGTTTCTTTGGCAGAAGGAAGCCCTTCACCAGTGCTTGCACCGAGTCGAACGAAACGCGAGGTAGGAATGGCACATATTTGAAGCTTGGAAACAGGTACGCGGACGTTGTCTGGATCTCTGTACGAGCCGGGACAGAGGCTGGGAAAGAGGCATTCGTGACTGCAATGTTATGGTACGGCTATGTAGTTGTTAGCACGGATCCATGAAGTCTCGTTGAGGGCCAGAACATTATCTGTCTTGCCCCAAAATCAGGATTGGGTCTGCTCACATACATCTGAATACATCCCACCTCTACCAACCAGCTCCTTGATATCCGCCGCCAAATTGTCCCCCGAATTCTCATCTGTAATATTGCTCTCCCAATCATCCTTCCCAGTACAAATAAGAACCTGTTCTGCATAAGACGCCATCGTGCCGTTGAGTGGCTTGGCATGATCGATTTCGAAGCCCTTGGGAAAGTCGGGCATCTCGGCGCAAGCACATGATGGCGACGGACATGTCTGAACAGTTGGAAATGGAGGTACTTGTGCGTGTGCCGAGCTCGAGGCGTGTCGAGTGTAGTTACGGGATAGCCGCCATACCGACCGCGAGACGGGGCGTAAGAACATTGAGTATGGAGTACGCGCCAGGCATGATGTGAGGTGAAGATTGGGGGATTCTCTCTGATAATGTAGATAGTGCGTCGTGAGTTGGGCTGGCTGCCGTAGACCGATCCGGACCGGACATAAGAAGGTGGCTACCGACCGAACTCCGTAAATAGGAAGAATAACTCTTTAGCCAACTCCGTACTTTCAACGCGTCGTCCTCTTGATTCTCCACTCTCCCCATTCTTGTGGCGGGATAAGCCCGTGCAAAAATATCAGATTTAGCTATTCGCGATGCGGTTTCAAATTTGCACTTTCTGTCTTTATATTTCCACTGCTAACTTAACGTTTATATTACAGCCCTTTATCTTTCACCGAGGTCAGTAGCTCTGGGACTAGTCCAGCAAAATCCAGATTCTTGCTTCAACATGTCCTCTATTTTTCACTACGAATTGTTGTAAAAAAAAAAAAAGTGATGATGCTATCACACCACGACACACAAAGGAGGAAGGGATGATTCATTGAAATTTCCACATCAGACAATCAAAACTTCTAATATCACGAATTTCAGCTTAATGTGGAGAAGCAGAGTGTTGTCAAAAGAGCCGCGGGCTTCTATTTCATATCATCTAATCCTCGGATCTAGTCCAAAATATATACACCACCAAGAAACGAAGAAACATATATACACATTGAAAGTTTTGTCGCATCACATGCGCATCATCTTCTCCTCATCCCCTTCTTTTCCTGGTTTTCTCAACATCACCAAATCATCCCCAGTAGCGTCTTCTCGCTCATTTTTGTGTTCTCAGTCACACACGCTTAGAAGGTAAGAGTGTTACCTGCCGTGCCAACAACAGCAGCCTTGACAGCTGTGGCAGCGATCTTGGTGTATGTGTATGGCATGGTCTTGAGGGTACCAGCAAGGGCCTCGTTGGCCTCGCCTCCGAAATCGTTACCGGTGGCAACAGCGTATCCGGCATCAGTGCTGTAGAGTGGCTTGGAAGATCCAACAAAGACGTTGTTCTCGACGAGGACCTGGGCGCCCTTGCGGGTGTTGATACCATCAGTGCAAGCGTTGTAGTAGTTGTTGAAGATGTGACCAGTTCCGAATCTCAAAGATGGGCCACGGGAGTGGATGTTGTTGAAGTAGTTGTTGTGGTAGGTGACGCGGAGGTGTCCAGTGTCCTCAGCAGAGTTGGAGTTGGAGTGGCCAACGAGGGAGGCCTTCCAGTGGTCGTGGAGGTAGCAGTTGGAAATTGTTACATAGTCAGCTGCGTGGGTAAGCTAGAGGATAAGTATTAGCGTCATGTTCTCGGGCAAAGTGAATCAAATGGGTACGAACATCGAGAAGACCATCATAGTAGTCCTTGTCGTGGGCAACATCGGAAGACAGATCAACGTGATCAATCCAAACGTTGGTGGACTTCTGAACACCAAGAGCATCACCGTTGGCAGCAAGAACCTTGGCAATGGCAATGTTGCGGATGATGACGTTGGAGGCACCCTTAACAAGAAGACCAAAGCCTGTGAAGACGACCTTGGAAGAAGCTCCGAGGATGGAGGTGTTGCTTCCAACCTTCACTTGAGAAACAGCAGTGGAGATAGGTCCAGAGACAACAACGACCTTCTTAGCAGTTCCTGCAACAGCGGCAGTGAATTGAGCATAGGTTGAGACGGTGGTGGTGGTTCCACCGGCGCCTCCAGTGGTCCCGCCGTTCTGGGAGGCATAACCGATGGGGGTGGTTGCTGCAGCACGGTTAACGAGGTTGACCTCGTTAACGGTGGGAGTTGGTGCAGCCATGGCAACACCGGCCAAAAGACCGAGAGAGAGTCCTGAGAACTTCATATTTGCTTGTTGTTCGTTTGGTTGGTTGGTTGATGGAAAACGTGGAAGTTGTGCAGAACCTGTCTGTAAAGAATGACTGAAGCTTGAAAGAAGGAATGAACGAGAGAATGTGATGCGCGATGAAGATGCAAAGAATGTGATGATGAGAAAAGTATTCTGACAGCAGATTCGAAGAGTACTTATATGATTATGGGTGTGCATGGGAAGGGGTAAGTGGAAGTCAATTGAGGTCCCCGAGTCCACGTAACGGTCTCCCCATGTGAGCAAAAATTAATATATCTTCATGAGAGCCAAGTCTTCGAAGTTGCGCATATTCGATCCCACACTATAAACCAAACCCACACGGCGGGTGGCTGGATCACGAGCTATCCTCCATCCAAATTTTAAGAGAACATTCGGGCCAGTTCGAGCATAGCTGATTACCACATTGAGTCGTCCTCGCTCAACAAATGAACGGAACCTCCTTCCTACCCCTGGAGATGGGTTCCACTTGAACAAATTCCAAAAATCAACCTGCGGGAGGTTCAGCCTTGGCGGGGTACCGGTATCCCCAGGTGTCAGCAGCGCACGTCCCAACGGCGGGATGGGAAATGACATGTTTGTACACTTCAAACGACCAAGAATGAGTAAATGAGATCTCATCTACAAACAAAAGGCTTAGGCGAAGAGAGCCGTGTGGTTCGTCTGATGTGGAAGATCGAAACATTTCCAAGAGATGCTAACGTTGGAAAGTGGAGGGATGAGATATAAACGAAACCCAGCCAAGGATAGCCAAGAGTTTTGTGCCGAAGAGGAGCGGGTTCGGGCAGTCAGCTTTGCTGAGCTTGATTTGCTTGTTTGTGGGATTTCTTTTCAAGAAGCTTGAAATGAAGGACAAGATGACTTTGTTGCGCTTAAGGGTGATGCTTGGATGAGGTGATAATGCGAAAGGTCGCTCACCTTGCCCAAAGGACTTGAGCGAAAGCACCTTAGAGAGATTATGTTCGGCACGTGATCCAGATGCTTCCTTCTGTTCGCCCCTTCGTGATTTTCGGAACCCGAGTTTGCCATATTAAGGGGTGGAAAGAGTTTGGAAATATGTCGTGATTGATGTTTGGTGATAGTCGGCTGACTTCTGATTTTAATCTGGCCATGCAGCGTGTTCCTAGCTATTCTGTTGACTTGAGTAATGAATATTGAGTTCTGGACCATTTCATGTCGTGGTTCTACAATTTTGCTTGACTTCGTCTTCTCACAGAAACTGAAAGAAGTTGCCCTTTCTTCCATTTCAATGGGCTCTTGAATTAGACTTCGTACGGTTCGGCTCTCTTCTGTGGCCCAACTTCGTTTTGCATGCCTTCAAACTTCGGCCGTGAACTCTTTGTCTGCCCAGCAGATTGATGTCAGGTTTCTCACAAAAACTACGGCGCGGAGATTCCCTTGCCCTTCCGTTGGTATATTGATACCCTCCACCACCAAATGTGCCCCTGAGGGTCTCACTTCTGGGGAGTCTCTCCAAACACTAACATGGTTCGTCGCGTGCATGTTGTATCGTCTGATTGCCATATTGAGAACTCTTTTTGCCTGTTCCTCGTCACCAATCTCCATTACCAACACGAAAGCGCCCACCATCTCCTTTTGGTACTGTTCGATCAGCGCCAGGTAAAATATGTCCGCGGGATCCGTGTTGCTGGGGGTGGCCGCACTATTCGGTACAAGTGCGAGTTCAGGCTCCCAGTCTCTTACTGAGCGCGGAATTGCTGTCTCGTACTCTAATCGTGAAATATACGGAGGATTAGAGATGATGATGTGGTATGATTCCAAAGTAGGTTCTCCTCCTTTCTGCAGCACATCATAATTCATGAATCGGACCTGAGAGAAGGCGTCTGGCTTCAAATAGCCTTTCTCAACATTTCGCTCTAAATTTGTTTTTGAGAGCTGGAGAGCTTTCTTGGAAATATCAGCACCGTCAACTTCCAGACTTCCGTAAGCCTTCATGTGATCAGACAGAAGACTGTACAGAAGGAGAGAGATGCAGCCACTTCCAGAGCAGGCATCTAAAATTTTAAATGTAGTTGCAGGGTGAGGTTCATCTGGTCGTATGTGGTCGCTCTTTACGTTTTGCGATAGGGTTTTGAGCTGTTGATCTAGCAACCCGTTGCATATTTTGGATGCCAAATACGTGGTATATGCCTCCGTCTCTGGTCTTTCCCTTTAGTCACGTCACGTTTTTAGAGAAGTTAACTCACCTTGGTATCAAAACACCAGGCTCACATTTGATATCCAGCTCTCCAAAAGGCTGCGAACCAAGGATATACTGCAATGGCTCGCCTTTGGCTCTTCTCTTACATAATTCAAGGAGCTGGTCAGGATGGCGATCAACGAAATTGTCACCTTTGCGATTTCTTCTCGTAGCAGAGTTCAAAGCTGTGCTCCGTTTTAGTTTGAGATGTTCTTTCAACCAACGTAATTCGTTGGTTGCTGATTCGATGGTGTGGGTCTCTTTCAGAAGAAGAGAGAGGTAGGGGTCTAGGCTTCGTGCAGCCGTTCGAAGGACTGCCTGAACAGGCCGAGACATCAGCGATATTAGAACGAATATAGGGAACAGCGTTGTCAAGCCAAAGGCTGAGTGAACATGAACACAATGTGTAGTATGGAATATATGGTTCTTCTGGATCGCGTCTTGTTTGACTCCCCCGGAAACTAGTCCGAAAGAGGCATTTCCGATTCACGAATTGCACAGTAGGTCCATTTAGCCTGCGGGAAATTATCAACCTTCACTCCTACTCTCAAACTACCCCTCCATCTACTTCCAGCTGCAAGTAACTCGGGATGTTCGAGCTCCCAGCCTCGAAAAGGTACAAAACCCTACTCATTAAAGTCCTTTTGCAAAATCTAACAGCCAATCTAGGGTCCGCCGTGCCGACCTCAATCACCTACGCTCATCCACCTCTCCATCACCGTCTTCGGCACGCTCTTCACCCGATGCTGAACTAGAAAACCTGGCGCGCGCGCGTTTTGCAGCTCTGTATGGCGATTTCAGCCTGTCCGAGGCTGTGTCGAGACCCAATGTCAAGATATCAGTAGAAGAGAATCATACGCGTGAAGAGGAAGCAAAGGATCAGACCGGTGAAGAGGAAGAGCAGGGCTTTGAATTCCGCCTTTTCTCAAATACTGCAGACAAACCAGCCGCAAGGATTGTTTTGCAGCCCGAGGAAGCTGGTGATGGCGATGGGAAATTTGTCCGCCAAGAGCGCGACAAGGAATACTATTTCTCGACTCCTGCATCTGGAGAAAGAAAAGCTGGATTTGAAGCTATGGCTGTGAGTGGAGAGACTGTACTGAAATGGCGAGATATCAGAGCGAGGGGCCTCGAGGTACCCTGGCGAGTAAAGACGATTAAAGTGCATAGCTCTTCGAAGCTCAGACCAGAAACTTCTTCCAAAGCTGAAATAACAGTGGAAGAGGACGACAAGAATCGCAAGAAGTGCAAACCCAACAAGAAGCGCAGGTTAATTCTCAGGGAGAAGCAGCGTAAGAAAGACAAGGCAGAGGAGGAGAGGAAGAAGAGGGCTGAAGATAAGGAGGAGGCAGAACGAGAGAAGAGGACCAGGCTTAACAGGGCAAAGAAAGTCAAGAGGAAGATGAAGGAGAAAGCAAAGAAGGTCGGAGAAACAGAGGGAGAGACAGGAGCTGGGGAGACCAGTGTTGACGTTGGCATGAAGGATGGTGGGGAATAAGTAGCCACGATTTGGATGAGAATAATATTGATACCCGAAGTAAACGTAAAGTTATTTCATAGCATTGAAAGTTTAATTACGAACTGCAATTACACATCGATTCTCGGGTTTAATTTTCGGCTGACTTCCATTCGTTCTCTTTTTGTCTACTAATGAAGCACTTCTCCAGGTTCACCAAAACCAACTTTGAGGAATGATAAGTGCTGGCAACCAAATGCTTACTTTCAAAGAATGAATTGTTGGCTGCCATCAAATTTGTTTCTTAATCTGACAATCAAACACACTTGTTCATTTTCGCAAACCCAAGAAGAGGGTATTCTTCCGCATTATATGTAAACTTAATAGTTGCAAACTCTAGAAACTGAGACATAATTAGGAGCGATCAAGACGTCGGTGTTTCTTCAGCACGGCTGACTCGTCGAGTGTTGTTGTTGGGCTTTTTGTAACTATAGCAGATTTATATCCAACTTCACCGTGTTTTGATAGAGATTCAACTAAATGGAATACGTTGCTCAGAAACAATCAAGAAAACGAGGTAGTGAATCATCAAGTTCTATGGTCTTTAACAGTCCCCAGGATTATAGATCGAGGTGTACAATATAAGCCGCCAAGTAGAAAGCCATAGTCGGATCGTAAATAGTGGCAAGGATGCTGCGGCAATGCCTCCAGCTTCCATGCTCATGCAGAGATAGGTCATCTCCGAGTCTCACCTTTATAATACTTGGATAGGAGGTCTAGAAAGATCAGATGACAAATGTGGCATAAATGCTGGGAATTCCTCTTCAGAACGCTACGGGCAAGTTTCGAATCAATTAAATACCTTAGTTAACGAGTTCACGATCTGGAAGAGGTAAGACAGAGTATGGTCAAGTTTTTAAAACAAAACAAAAGGGTATTTATTCTCCAGGTCCCCGCAAGCTATGCTCGACTGCAGCTTTGCTGCTCCCTACTATGCAATATTGAAAAGTCGGACCGTCCTGTATGTCGCATCTAGTGCATCCATCCGTCCAGGAACCAAAACAAAAACTCCTGCAATGATGCATTCCGGCTGTCCGAACATCTCGTTCCAATCCTCCCACAGTCATCTGGTATCTGAAAACCCGCCCTTTCTCGTAAAAAAAAAAAGAAAATTAATGAATGGAATCCACCACCAAGATTCAGCTAGAAGCATTCTTCTCATTCTTCTGCACAGCAACTTTCTCTGCCAAGCTCTTCCTAAACAGCCTCTTGGTTCCTCCAACTTTGTCCATCTCTCCAAAGCTAGTCTTGCGTTCGCGCTCACGATCTAATCTTTCACGCTCGCGTGTTCGGCGCTCCTTCTCTGCGCTTGCCAATTTTACCTTTTCCTTCATGCTCTCAACCCACTCCTGATCTCGCTCACTGATGATGATCTTTTTGGCCTTGGGTCCAGCAAGTCCAAGACTAGAATCTTCTTCAGCCCAGCTGAGCCGGGAGCTACGTCCGCTTGCTGCGCTAGGACCAGTACCGCTCGCGCTAGAGCTTGTAATGCTGGCCGCGGACGGAGGTGTATCGTAAGAGCGGCGATTAATGGAGGGTAGGGGGTGGATGGACTTTGATCGTCATTGCGGATGTCGCTGAGTCGGGGTGGGACCTTGCCCACGTCAGTGGCACCAACTGATTTGCGTGTTTTGCGAACATTCAGACTACTTCCAGGACGGTTATCCATGACACTAGAAGGTCGACTGAAAGAGGGCGTTCGTCCATTTTCTCGTACGGTGGTGTTAGACGATACAGACGAACCCGAAACCACCCTGGATGGGAGATCCTGGATCTCAATCTTTTCTCCACCTTCTACCGTTGATCGTCGGCCGTGATGGCTAGCATACTCCTTCAGATACTCACCAAGATCTGCCCAACCACCGCCAACACGCACCATTACGCGCTCCCCATTCTCGCCAACTAATCTGACAAAGAGTTTGATTGGCGCTTCCCCAGTGGATCGAGATAAATGATAGAGCTTGATCTCTGGATTTCCAACCGATCCCCTAGAGCGCTGAGTCGTTTTGGAGAACGCAGGTGCGAGTGTGAAAGATGGGGTAGGGGCACGGGAGTATGTACTGTAATTGCTCATACTTGAACTTGGTCGAAATGATGGGGTCACCGATCGACGAGTTTTCTTGGGGCGTATAGTCTGTGACGCAAAAGGTGTGCTATCCATATCTGAAGTTAAGCGGATTCGTGCCGGAATCTTTTCCAGAAGCGAGCTGATTTGTTGTTGAAGCTGTTCATCGTTGCTATTCTTTTTGGGGCTTGCAAGTAAAGGTGCAGCGGTGATGTCGACATTGTCAAATGAAGGAGCTTCAAGAGGTGTTGAAGGGGCGGTGGAATCAGTTGATCCAAACCCTGGCGTTTTGAGCACTTGCAAAGACCGTTGTTTGGAGAGTCTTGGTGTTGCTGAAGGCGATGGGGGTGGGCTGAATTCATACGAACCCCGGCTTCTGTGTCCAACACGGCCAGCAGATGGTGACTGTTCGATATCCTCGGAAAAGCTATCGAGGAAGCTACTATCTAACTGTGGGGACCCGATTGGGGAAGATGGGACTTCACCGATGCGACTATTGATGATAGTTGAGGTGTCAGATGATATGCTATCCTGATGCGGGCGCGAAATTCGCCGTACGCCAATGTCTGTGTAACCGATAGAGGTGTTCCGTGTACGAGCGGGTAGCATATCGTCATCCTCCTCGTCGCCGCCAATGTACGAATCACAAGCAGCGCACGAGCCGTCCAGAGAATCTACCTCGATTGAAGGCATCAATTCCTCTTCAGGAACAGGAGACAGAATACTTGACAGGTCTTCCACTTCGTCGACATCATTGTCCGATAGTTGCGAGACCTTCGATGGCGTCGTAAATATATCGGTGTCCCGCTCCTGCTTCGTCCACTCAGACAGATCGATTGGTGTTGTAGATACATGTGTGGGTTCATATTCGAAATCATCGCCACCCTTCTCAGGACTAAGTGTCTTCACAGGTGCTTGCACCCGCTGAAGTTGCTTGGCAGACTCAGTTTCCGACATTGACAAGGTCTGCTCTGCTTCAGTGTAGCTAGAAAGGAGCTCGTCCTTGAGGTCTTGGATCTCAAGGGAACTGTCATTCTCTAAGCGTAAACCCGAGTTGAAAATATGATCAGATAAGTCACTGTCTTGAAGTGGAGCCGATCTCGCAGATTCACCGTCATCATCAGACGAATTGATCACAATCCAGCCGGTGCCAACTGAATTTGAATGCGTGGGATCAATAGCATCACCAGCACCATCGTACATAGGTGTAAGGTTGAGAGATTTAAACGAGGTGGACAAAATAGCCGCATCGAGGGCTTTGGTTTCATTGACATGTCGCAAAGACTCTGCGACATTGTCGGTGTCTTTTATGTCAGAAGTGTTGGACAATTCAAGAGACTTCGCTGACGCGTAATCAGTCGAGGTTGCTTGAGGGCTTTGAATAGGAGATTCTGAGGCTTCGACGAGAACAGACTGGGATGAAAAGACCGGCTTCGACGTCAAAGACATTTGACTGTCGAAATGCTCATCAAAATGGATTGGAGAGCCTAAAGTTGGTGTTCGTGGTTCAGCAGCATCGAGTTTGATGGGCGAGTCGATTCCAGTGTCCATAACCATCTCTTGAGGTATGTCCAGCCTGTCATTGGATGTAGGTGGCTCTTCATGTGATTCTCGATCAAGTACCTCAGAAACCTCACCACTGGGTCCATCGAAAGCATCACAACCACAATGCAGCTTGTCGGACGCGGAAGCAGCTTCATGCTGTTGCGCGGCATTTGCTCTTTCTTTTGAGTTGTGTAAGTATGCAAGTGAGGCAATTCCGACACCGATAGCTACTGAGCTTGGAACCACTCCCATAGTTGTCTGAATAGAAGACTTTATTGACGATGCAGCGATCTTGTTGACAGGTGAGGCAGAGGTGATATCACTATCCATAGGTGCTTCTTTAGCTGTATCAGCTCCTGCAACAATAACAGGCCACTGTCTTGAATCTTGAAGCGATTGCGAACTTTCCAGATGATTCGAATCTGTGTGCTCCCATCGCACCGCATCTTGTTTTCCACTCTCAGCGTCTGGTGCTTCTCGCTCGGAGCGTTGAGCATGTTCAGCAGCAGCTTTCTCAGATTCGATCCGAGCAAGCTCAGCATCTCTCTTGGCTTTCAATCTGGAAGCATCCTCGATATCTTGGAGATCCTGCATTCTTGCAGCCTGAGTTGCTTCCTCCTTCTTGATCCGAGCATCATGCTCAGTTTTCTGCTTCATAATTTCGGCTTCTTTCTCAGCATTCATCTTTTGAATTTCGGCCTCTTTTTCAGCCTGCAATCTGGCCAGTTCCTGAGCCTCTCGCTCGGCATTCAATCTGGCGAGCTCTTTATCTTGTTCAGCTTTCAGTTTAGCTGCGTTAGTAGCATCCTGTTCTGCTTTTTGGCGTGCGAGTTCTGCAGCTTCCTGAGCCCTAACCCGTGCGGTTTCAAGTGCCTCCTTTTCGGCCAGCAGGCGAGCGGCTTCCAATGCGACTTCTTCTTCTTTGATTCTCCGTAATTCCGCATCGTGCTCGGCAAAACGCCTGGCATCTTCAGCATCCCGTTCCGCTTTAAGTCGAGCAGTCTCAATTGCCTGAGCTTCTTCAAGTTCTCTCACGGCATTTAATCTAGCAATCTCTTGCTCCTCTTGCTCTATGCGTAGTCGTTCGGCCTCTTGAAGCTCCTGCTGCATGCGTAATTTTTCAACAGCTGCAAACTCTCGCTCAACTCTCAGTCTCTCCTCCTCGGCCTCTTTCAGAGCTTTAAGCCTAACAGCCTCTAGAGCTTCATTTTCGAGTCTTTTCCTTTCGAACTCGGCGGCTTCAAATTGTGCTTTTTCACGAGCAGATTCTTCGGCTTCTTGCTTTGCCTGGAGCCTGGCAACCTCAGCCTCCTCGAAATCCCGCAAAGACTTCAACCTGGCAGCTTCTAGGATCTCCTCGGAGGCTCTGCTTGCAGCCAAAACTTGTGCTTCGTATTCAGCTTTAAGTCTAGTAGCTTCAGCTTCCTTAAGAGCCTGTACTCGAATGACTTCCAGCGCCTCTTCTTTAATCTTCTGCTGAGCCTTGCGTTCTGCTTCGACCCTGGCGGCTTGGGCAATCGCAGCTTCCTGTAAGGCTTTTGATTTGGCCGATCGCTCCTCTTCAGCTTTTTGTCGGGCTATTTCTTTTGCCTCTTGTTCTGCTTTAGCCCGAGCAGCTTCGATCCTAGCACACTCGGCGACTCTGAGTGCCTCGAGTTTGGCCAAGGCATCTTGTTCTGCTTTCCGACGAGCGTTGTCCTGCGCCGCTTGTTCCGCTTGAAGCCTGGCATCCTCAGCCCTAGCAGCCTCAAGCCTCGCAGCTTCAGCAACATCGGCCTTCCTTAACGCTTCAAGTCTAGAAAGCTCAAGTGCCTCCTCCTCAGCCAGTCGTCGAGCAAGATCCTGGGCTTCACGCTCTGCTTGAATTCTGGCAGTTTCGATCCGGGCATTATCAGCAATCTCTGCCTCCTTCAAAGACTGTAACCGAGCGGCTTCCAGTGCCTGTTCGGCTTCACGTCTAAGTATTTCTCTAGACTCGCGTTCTGCATCAATCCTAGCAGCTTCCGCAATCTCAGCCTCTCGCAAGGCTTCCAGTCTCGCTGCCTCCAGTGCCTCCTCTTCGACTTTGACTCTAGCAGCTTCCTTAGCCAGGGCATCGAGTCGAGCAGCCTCCGCTTCTGCAGCATCTTTTAAGGCTTTCAATCGAGCCGCCTCCAAAGCCTCTTGTTCCGCTTTCAATCTTGCCAACTCGGCTTCCTTCAATCTTCTCGCTTCCTCTTCCTCCCTCCTCTTCTTTTCTATGGCAGCCCATTCCCCTTCTCTCACTTTCCGCTCCCCGGCCACCACCCATTCCCCGTAGTCTCGTTCGATCAGGTCCATCCGGTCCAACCAGCTATCGGGTAGCGTATCCTCTCTGCCCTCAAGGGTGTCAAGCATAAAATCGAAATCCTTGCCCAGACTCGTGACTTTACGCTGTAATTTACCCATCATAGCTAAGAACGTTTGTCGAGACAAGGTTTGTTCCTCAATAATTAACAATTCTGAGAGACCATCTTGCCCAGAGGGTTTGATGCCATTCCACCCGCTTCTCAAAGCCATCTCGGCATCATCTAAAGCTCTCAACAGAGGTGGAACTTTATGGAGAACATTTAGTCGGATGGTCCAGACCTCCATCAATCTCATTAGCCGGCTCAGATTGGGAAGTGCCTGTAGAACTGTTGCAGTGACCACTGCTGTAAAGTCGTCCATCTTTGTATACGAAGCAAACAAGCTGGGCATTGGTGGTGCATTCGAAGCGGAGGAGGAGGGACGGGACCTGGGAGAAAAATGCGTATCGAGAACCTGTCGCTTGATTTCTTCAACATTGAGGTCATCCATCTCATCAGTGATTTCATCAATTCTGTCTTCGTATCTTTCCACGACTTCCGCAAGCAGACTTCCAATATAACGTCCTTCCTCACTGGTCTGGTCTGCAGAGCCTTCAAACCCGGTATGCATGGATCGTGGCTCCGCTGAGGGGGTTGTGAGCTTCCTCCTCTTCGCAGCCGGTATCTCGAAGCCTACAGATCCTCCCTGAGCAGGCCATTGCCAATCCGAAAGCTCTGTCACCCATTCTTGAATCTTCTTCGACGCAATGGTTGCCCTCAACCCAAAGGCTCGCTCAGAGGGTGTGGCCGCTTCGATGCTTGCTTTTAGCTTGCCCGATGGGCTTGTAAAAGCTTCGAGAGTTGTAGCAGGCGACAAGTCGGCCAGCAGATCATCTCCTAGGCGATTGCGAGTTGGGGATCGTGAAGGTTTACGCGCGTGCAGCCTCGGAGGCGCGATTCGAGGAATATTGTTGGAGAGTGTGGGATGGTCCTCCATTCTGGCTGTGTGTTAGTTTGCTCCGGAGGTAAGTTGAAGTTGGCGCATTGCTCAGTGAAATGGCGAGAGAGGAGTCGCTCGGGTGAGAGGGAAGTACAACATGATCGTGGGACAAAGCAAAGTGTGGTTGCAGTAGTTTGAGGTTCTGTCGGGGCGATCTTGATATCGGGTAGGTGCAGTGTGCGGCCACACCCTAAGACATAGGAAATGAATGGGAGGTTCGCGGCGATTCAGTGCAGGTCGCGCGGCTCCTGGTATAAAGATGGTGTTTAAGGAATGTGTAGGTGATTGTAGGAGTATAACGAAAGGATTGGGTCGGGGTATGGGGCGGACAGGGACACTCGGTATCGGCAACGTCGTGGTGCAACGTGCTGGAGCCAGATTCAAGTTCAAGATTCGCGTATGGCGCGTGGCCGATCTTCGTGCGCCAGCGCTATGGCCAGACAGGGTAGGGGGCTTGAGGCTGAGAAGTATAAGGAAAAGAGCGTTCAGATGGATGTATCAACATAGAGAACTCCGATTCCATTGTGCCATATTGACTTGTAAACATTTCCAGGAAACGAAAAGTCAAAACTCCATCCCACATCATCGTGCAGGACGACATATTCACCCGGTTCCGTGCTGGAGTCCGACCACGGCACACGACGGTTGCGTCAAAACACCTCGGCCAATCACAGCAAGCCCGAATCACACCCAGGAAAAAAGTCTGGGGAAGAACACAAAGACCTTCTCCCACTTCAACTCCACAGCTGCTGAGTCAATGGCAACAAGATGATACCAGTAAGTATCGGCCAGCCGTGTCAGCATAGAGAGACCATGCCTAACCCATTCTGCAGCAACGACTCGGTCTTCAAGGCCTGCGGGCAAGGCCATCTCGCAGTCTCCTCCAACTTCGAGCCCATCGATCATCTGTCCGAGCATATACCGCCACGGCGCAGCGTTTCCAAGATGTGTTCCACGCCCAGCAATCCGATCCTTCGACATCTGCGATCCTGTCCTCCCTCAAAACTCCTTCTCGAACACCTCAAACCCTCACAGAAAAGATTGTGCAGCGCTATTCCCTTGGGCTCGCTAACGGCAAGGTTTTGAAGTCGGGGGACTATGTCACCCTCTCGCCTCACCGATGTATGACCCACGACAACTCTTGGCCGGTGGCCCTGAAATTTATGTCTATTGGTGCCAGCAAGATCCACGATCCTAAGCAGGTGGTCATCACATTGGATCATGACCTGCAGAACAAGAGCGAGACGAATCTCACCAAATATAGACAAATAGAAGAATTTGCAAAGAAGAAAGAGGTTGACTTCTACCCTGCCGGGCGGGGAATTGGACACCAGATCATGGTTGAGGAAGGTTACGCATGGCCAGGTACGATGACAGTGGCCAGTGACAGTCACAGCAATATGTACGGAGGTGTGGGCTGTTTGGGCACAGCAATGGTCAGAACGGATGCAGCAAGTATTTGGGCCACTGGAAAAACTTGGTGGCAGATTCCACCAATTGCCAAAGTCACTTTTACTGGTATTCTACCCAAGGGAGTGACCGGAAAGGACGTTATCGTTGCTCTCTGTGGGCTGTTCAACAACGACGAAGTGCTCAACCATGCAATCGAATTCAGCGGCAGCGAACAAACCATGCGCAGTCTGCCCGTGGATGATAGGTTAGCCATTGCGAATATGACGACAGAATGGGGTGCATTGACGGGTTTGTTTCCGATTGATGGAGTTCTACAAGCATGGTTGAGGGCGAAGTCTACGACTGCAGCACTGTTTGATAGCAAGGATACTCAATCGAGATGGTCGCATGATCGCGTCGATGAGTTGATCCAAAATCAATTGACAGCCGACAAAGGAGCTACATATGCCAAGTCTCTTTACTTGAATCTGTCGACACTTTCACCCTATGTCTCAGGACCCAACTCTGTCAAGGTTGCCACGCCTCTCCGGGATCTGGAGGCGCAAAACATCAAGATCAATAAAGCGTACCTAGTATCATGCACAAACTCGCGTGCATCAGATCTCGCAGCCGCAGCCAAGGTGTTCAAGGATGCTTCTCAAGCGGGAGCACCTGCGAAGATCGCGCCGGGTGTGGAATTCTACATTGCAGCTGCCTCAATTCCTGAACAGGAGGCTGCTGAAGACGCTGGTGATTGGCAAGTTTTGCTTGATGCTGGAGCTAAGGAATTGCCGGCTGGGTGTGGACCATGTATCGGACTTGGAACAGGTTTACTTGAACCTGGAGAAGTTGGCATCAGTGCTAGCAACCGCAACTTTAAAGGAAGGATGGGCTCGCCAGATGCTAAAGCATATCTCGCAAGCCCAGAAGTTGTTGCAGCCAGCGCACTGAGCGGGAAAATCAGTGGGCCGGGATGGTATGAGAAGCCCGTGGGCGTGGAAAAGGTCGTTCTTGGTGAAGGTAACGGCAATGTGGAAGAAGATAAGGCCATGAGCATTGAAGAAGCGTTGGACAAGTTGATTGCAGAGGCAGACTCGATCATCGAATCAGCAGAGGAGAAACTCTTGGGCACTTCAGCTCAACCCGAGGAATCCGAAGATGAGCAACTAACAGCTATCCTTCCTGGATTCCCAGAAAAGGTGGAGGGAGAGATCGTGTTCTGTGATGCAGATAACATCAACACAGATGGTATTTATCCTGGCAAGTACACCTACCAAGATGGTGTTTCTGTTGAGAAGATGGCCGAGGTGTGCATGGAGAATTACGATCCTACCTTTGGCTCCATTGCTCGGGAGGGCGATATTCTGGTCTCCGGCTTCAATTTCGGATGTGGTAGCTCAAGAGAGCAAGCCGCTACGGCGATTCTCGCTAAGAAGATCCCCTTGTTGTGTCCGGCAGCTTTGGCAATATCTTCGCGCGAAATAGCATCAATAATGCCCTAATGGGCGTCGAGGTGCCCCGTTTGGTCCAGAGATTGCGCGAGCATTTCTCCAGCACTAAAGTTGTGGAGAGCACCGATGTCAAGGAGCCATCTGGAAACAAGGAGTCTTTGGATAGCCCTCCACCCGCACAACAAGTCAGCCCTGTGGAAGAGAAGGTTCTCACCAGGAGAACTGGCTGGAAGTTTGTATGGGATGTGAAGAGGAGCAAGGTCATTATTACGGAGGGAGAAGGTGGTGAGACATGGAGTCAAAAAGTGGGAGAGCTACCACCGAATGTACAAGAGATCATCGCCCGTGGTGGATTGGAGAAATGGGTTAAATCCGAGATCGGGGAGAGTGCATAGATAGGATATCAGAGGGTTTTGGTTGGAGTTTACCGGCAATGTAGAATATCACTCTTATGACAAAGGCTGAGAGCAATCAGTGACCGAAAGTCAACGCTTCGCCGCAGTCGATCCCCGTGCAATTATTTCTGCTTGCAGAACGGAAGATGGGAAGCCGCGAGCTGTGTCTCAACGACCCAATCACAAGCAAAAGAAATCATATTTAGAAAATCCTGTTTGCTGGAGCTACCCTCATCCGTTCGGGTACACCAGTTGCCGGGTTATCAGCTGAGGAGCAGAGGGTCGGGCAATACCCGGAAATTCTCGCTTCCAGTTAGCCCTTCGAATGGGCTGGGCTGTGCGGGGGGTAAATGGAGAAGCTTATTTCTAGTGTCGAATAGGATGCGTGTGATTTCCACATTCTTGCGAACTCTCGAGCTGTCGAATGCTCAGTCACGGTTTGTTCCAGCGCGCACAACGACGAATGCGTTCTAGTCGTTTGGTTGGGTGGAGGTCAGAGACATTGTGACGTCGGGAGAGACAAGTGTCTCGTCATATAATTCCTACTATGATATCTCGAGCCACACGATGCACGACCGTCAAAGTTGGGATAGCAACATCATCGTCGCCAATTTGGTCGTTGAGGTCATTAGGCCAAGCTTTTGATGAAGCTTAGCAAGCTTCGCCGGCGTCTCTTAAGTGCGTTCGAATTTTGAAATGTGTCGTTTCTGATTGGATTGCGCCAGACAGTTGTGAAGGGAGCTCATGAGTCTTACTCTATTCGATCGGACGTGAGCTAGCCGTCGCCTCCAGGAGCGTTGCCTCTAGCTCATTTTCGGGAATGGGCCATTCCGACTAGAACCAGGAACAGATGAACCACATCGAAGCTTGGGACGAATGAGATGAGGGCAATTTGACTTCCTGACAGCTTTTGGGACCGGATCAGCCTCGCTTGGGCTTATGCAGGCTGTCTTCCTCTTAGTTTGTGGGGAAGCTTTCCTGTTTCGGTCTCATAGCTGCCCACACGTTGCGCTTGCTGTTGTGAGCTATGGACAGCTTCATGGTGTCAACACGAGGTCGAGGTCGAGGGAGGGGAGGCGATGGGAGTGGATGGGAGGGGAAGGGCAATCCTGTTTACTGCCTGCCCCTTGGAGCTACTGCCGACCTGAATAAGAAAGCTTTTCTCCCATTCTCCTCTCCCTTCTCTCCTCTCTTCCACTTCATCATCATCGTAACGCATTTTCTTCACTTGCTTGCGAATCCAATCATCACTCCACTTATTGCTCTTGACACTCAATTATCGCAATCATGCTTTTCAAGACTCTCGCTTTCGCCGCTGCGGTCAGCTCTGCTGTCGCTCAGCGCCCATCAAATATGTCCATCTGCGACTATTATACCACTGCCTTGTTGAAGAACAACACTGCTGCCAACCAAAAGACTTTACTGACACTCGTGGTTAACACTGCCGTTATTGGCAACTGTAAGTTGCTCTCTGGCCGAATACTGGCTTTCACATCCTGACACTCGATAGATACCATGCCAAATGTTGGCATCAAGGTCCCAGGTATTCTCGCTGCCGGAACATACAATGGAACCAAGGTCAACCTTCTCCCATACTTCAATGGTGGCTTTGCATCCACCAACTCCGCTGGTGCCCTTGTTGGCCAATCAGTCAACTTCCTTGATGGTGGCGGAGCTGCTCCTCTCATGAACAACACCGCTGCTACCGATACCACTTCAAATCAATAGTAAGCATGAATATACCTTTTGATGAGTTATATCTGACTTGAACCAGCTTCCTTTTGACTCACTTGTACGAGTACTTTGGTACCTTGCTTGGCTGCTCCATGCAAGGTGGCGCCGCATACCCAGCCTATGGGGGTAGAGCATCTCAATACAACGTACACAAGTATGTTCAAGTTTCCAACCTAGAGTTTCTTTTCTGACTATAGCAGGTTCATGGATCTTTCCCACGCTGAAGTCAGTTACTTCATCCAACAAGTTGGTCTATCCGCTGCCTCTTTCGGAGTCGCCGTTGCCGATGTCACTGCCGTAGGAATGGCTCTCGATGGTGCTTTCAACTATCGATGCGCACCCGCAGTGGCAGTCATTCCAGCCCAAGGCGCTCAACTCCAGAGCATCTGCATTGCAAATGACTGCCCACTCGCAGTCAACGCCACCTGCGCCTTGTATGGAAATGCTACTATGCCATCCATCGCTGTCAGCAGCTTAGTCCCAACCAACACTGCTTCTGGAACTGCTACTCCACTTGCATCTGCCAGCAAGACATCTGGCGGTGCTTCAGGCACTGCTACGACTTCAGCCGCAGCTACTGTTTCTAAGGCTGCCGGTGCTACCATGGGTCTCAGCTTCGCCGCTGTCGCTGGTGGTCTCGCTGCCATGTTATTGTAATCGATCTATGGCGAGCTTTGTATATAATATGGGATTGCGGAACGCGCGACGAAAACCTACCGGGGTATCAATTGATCAGGAAGAATGATAATCGGGATTGAAAGACGGAGGATTAATACCATTCCAATTATTACAATGAAATCAATTCATAATTTATAATCTAATATCTCTTTCTGAAGACGTCATTGGCTCGTGCTCTGATCTAAGACATTAATAACTCGATTTGAGCTAGGATCAAGCGAAATGGAGCTTCACATCGCGCACATCATAATTTGGCCGTTCGCTTCTGCATTGAAGAATGCCATCTTGAGTATCTAACGGAGCTATGTTCCGTTTCAAGTCCAGGCGCGAAGTTTGAAACGAAGCTCGCATCGTTCGTACATCAGATGAGACCTTGAGCTCGGAAACAGAGGTATTGATGAAGTCACTGAGTGCCCGTGCGCTGATTGAAGTGAGGATTTGATAGAGATAAATGTACCATATGCTCCTTGAGCTGTTATGGAGTGAAATCACAAAGAGAAGAACGAAATATATGGTTTATCAAATTTCGACTCTGTCTATACAGGTAAACAAAACTTGAGATTTTATCCTTTTGACTTTCAAGATTTACTTAAGAACGTTTAAGAAAATTGAGAGAGTTGAGCTGGCATGTTATGAAGATGAATAAGGAGATGGAAGGAGGGCTTGAGTGTAGTGGTGTGAGGGGGAGAGGTATAGCTCTCAGTTTCTTTCGCTGAGTTACCTTATATTTTGTTGCGCTGCAATTTAGTTGCTGTGTCAGTTTTAACTAACACATCACAGAAGAGAGAACCAATCCCGACTCCAGCTCTCCCACCACGCCCCGACAGTACTTGGAGCATCAGCAGAAGCAAGGACAAGGGCAAGACCTAAATCGTGACCAGGACCAGGACTTTGCGCTTGATTCTCACATCCAACAATTTCTCGGTCTAGATGCAGATTCAGCTGCAGCCCTACCTCCACGATATTCAAAGGATCCACGAGATATCGCTCGCGAGCATAGGCGAGCTAGAGGCAAGGCGCAGGCTGTTGGGTTGAGGGGTGGCGCAGGAGGTGAGAGGGGCTGGCCGTCTTGCTGTACCTGCTGTTGCTGCTGTCCTGGGGAAACGACTTGTGCTGTTATGTGAGGATTGAGGATGTGCACTCGGAAAGGGAATATATATGTAGACTTTTATTTTAGTATCTGCATGTTGGGGTCACTTATTAATATACGCTTCATTACTCGATCTCCAAACAAGTACGTGCTATTAATTACAAGCGGATCCGTATCTTATCTTATTATATGTTCCGAGGCATATCTCCTCACTTGTGCAACTCAGTGTTGTAAGCTGGCGCTGCTAATATTAGTATCATCCGCTGCTACACTGGTTCTCCAACGTAGAATACCCAACCAATGGCTTCGATTGTCCATACTCACAATACCAGAAAATTAGCGTATGGCATTCCTCATTTACTCCTCAGCTCTCAAAGTCCCTGCATCAACTCGGTCCCACTCAGCTTCAACTCCGCCTCCACAAACTCCCACACCATCCCCCTGCACCCCTCATGCCTCGTGTGAGGCATCGGCTCAACCTCCCAGATCCGATTGATGAATTTGGCGCCCACAATGCCATCTTTCGGATTCGGCTTCAAGGCTTCCAAGGCCAAGCTCGGAGTCGTCGCCGCATGCAAAATGCACAAGCTACCCTGCTGGGAGTTGATCCCCAGGTATGGGAGCAGTTTCCCCAGGAGCCATTCCCCGAATCGCATATCGTCACTTACGGCGTTCCAGATGTTGGTCTGTACGTACCCGGGATGCACGCCGTGCACGACAATAGTCCTGTACGCGGGGATGGAGGAGCGTGAGAGGCGCGCTTGCAGCTCTGTCAGCCAGGTCTGAAAGTAGAGTTTGTTGTTTGCATAGGCGGCCTCGCCGCCGCGGTTGGCATTGGTGAGGTTGAATTTGCCCAGGAATTGCATGTTGGATGTCGTGCAGAGCACTCGCGCGCCGCTGCGGGACTTTGCGAGCGCTGGCAGTAGCGAGAGCGTGAGCTGCACGTGAGAGATGAAATTGATCTGGTGCACGAGCTCGAACCCATCCTCGGTCAGGGTCTTCCGGTTCACCATGCTGGAGATGCCGGCGTTGTTGCATAGCACGTCCAGCGGGCGGCCGGTGGATAGGTAGCGTTTGGCGAGGGCGGCGACGGAAGATAGCGAGGCCATGTCAACTTCCCAGTACTCAATGACTGAATCGACATGGCCGGCGAGCTTGGCGTTGTTCTGGCATTCCAAGACGACGGCCTCAGGATGTGGCTCTTTGGCTGGTGGATTAGGCCGGCATGCGAGAACGAGACTCGCGCCCCAGGAAGCAAATTGGAGCGCAGCTTCGCGCCCTATGCCTGAGTTTGCGCCTGTGATGAGAACTGTGATTTGCGTCAGTGTGAGTTTCGGAATGGGTGTATTTGAACTTTGGGGGCGCGCAGAGTTCCAACCTTATTCCAAGAGGTTGGGTTTGAATTGGTCATGAGAACGTGCACCATGAAGATGGGGATTTGGTAAGAGATATAGAAATACGCACTCCATTTTCCACTTAAGGATGCGGGGCTGAGTGTAAGAGTGGTGGAGTTGCAGCAACGGAGAGATTGATAGTTGATCCACAGGAAAGAGGGTTGAGCACACGGGGATTTGACAGAGGTTTTGGGGAGTGGACCGCTCATCTTAAGCGTTTTGAGACTGCTGGTTTGCGGAATCAATGATATCTCTGGGAGAGACAATTTTTTTGTTTGTTAAATTATTGAAGTGGTGCTCAGGACGTTTAAAATACTAAGTATGCACTTGCGACGCTCGCAAGACCAAACCCGACCCTGCCGAGGTACAGGGGGTACCTCAGCGCTAGGCACCGACATAAACATTCGATAGGTGAGATGACCGATGAAACTGCTTGCACGTCCTAAATAAGCACGACAGGGACGTGCAGCTGTTACTGTGACAGGCTGCACAACTTTCGGAAGGGTCGAAATGCGGGCGGCTTCCACTCGGGAGCATACAAACGAAGCGGGGTATACACCCAGCACAACGGGACGCAACGAGGATTAGGTTGAGAGATAATGCAAAAAAGGGATCGAAAGAGTAAGGGAAAAGACGATTGGAACACTGAAACATTTTTCTGTGTTGCTGGTGAAAGCAGCTGTGCGAAAGCATATATACAATGGAAGGGGCATTTTCATTCTTCCTTTCCCGACCCAACACCGCCCAAAAACATGCAAACTTCAGAAATAGATGACTGGGCACAGACACGCGTCGATACGCGTAGTTTGATATCGAGCTTGATATGACTGTGTGCAAACGGCGCAGCGAATGCATACCTTGTATTTACCCCCGCCTGAGAGGAACCCGCTTCAAGTGCGGTGAGCACTGGCCTTACTCTATATGGATTGACGTCCATTCTTGGTCACTGCGGATCATATTGGTGTTAGGATGTAAAGTGTGGAATTGTTCTCATCTTCGACAACAAGGTAGGTATCTCCGGTGCATCCAGGAGCTTGCGAACTGTATGACAGGGGTCACACTTGGTCGTGTTCCCGTCCAATTAAAGTTTCGCCAATCTTAAGCTTCTTTCTTTTTCGAACGTCATGTCTCTGAAATCAGTTCCTCTCTTCCGAAGCAGTAATGCAGAAGCTGTGGGGCGTATTGAAGATGTTTGAATGACAGTCTGCTCGCCAGGTCTGGAACAAATCTAGGCTCCCTGGCTTGGGTTTCGTAGCGTCGACGAAGACAAATTGTTCTACCCACCATTCCCACCTCTGCTTTTGAACCTCGGCCTCCTTTGAACGCTGCTGCCGCGGAGTCTTCCCTCTTCAGTATCTTCGGTGTTCCCGGAGTCCAAATCGAAACCCAATTCGGTTTCTGCGTCTGCTATGTCTGGATATGCTGTATTCTTCTTGTTGTTGGTTGTCAAGCAAATTCTCTGCACTCATCAACATCATGTCTTTGGTGTTGCATTCGAGGTTTATTTGCTTAATTGTAAGCAGGAGATGTCTTTGATTGCAGGGGTAAGGTATTTGAGCATGCCATAGTAAATATCAAGAAACCGAGCAGGGCCCACTTCATACCTCGTTCCATTGTTCTCCCAGAATCACAGTCAGAAATACTCAGCAGAATGACAAAATGGGGTTTATTCGACTATCAAGTTTCGTAGGTGGAAGTAGTTTAGTCCATTGGACCATGCAGGAACTCTTTCAGAAGTGGTGAGGTGCGAGTTCAGGTGAGGAGGATTGGCTTCAGATCCAACCTGTGCATGAAATTTCCGCCGAAACCCACACGATTCGATTTCCAGGGTACGAAGATATGCTAGCAGGCTTGCGACTGTATTTGAATGAGATCCTTCAATATTTGCTGTTCACAAAGAACTCCATTTCTCGCTTGTGAGCGATTCAAAAACACTAAAGTTACATCATCCCGAAGCTGCCGGCTAGCCTCAAACATCACTCTAAACTTGGTTTCCAGCACGACACATCGTCAACTGCTCTCAATTTATCCTCTCTATTATATTATCAATCCAGAAACGAAACGAAAGACGAGGAATAGCTTCATCCCGCAACAATGATTACCAAACTCCCATACACTCTTCGAACCCGCTACAGATCCATCACCCTCGCCTGGACCATCATCCTCATCCCCCCAACCATCATAAACTTGGCCCTATTCTATGGTCTCTGGTACGGGCAACCAAATCTAGACCGTGTTCTCGGTATATCCCCCTTTCCATTCGTTCATCATAACCATACTTTCCGCCACTCTCTAACACGTGACATAGCCCTCACCATCCCCACCGCTGTCCTAGGAATCTTCACTGTAATTGGAATCGCAGAGAGAATATGGAAACTCACGAAGACATCTAACGAGTTTCGTCCCTTGGGTAGTGGTCGATACGCATTGGATATTTTCCAGTGGGGATATTTCGCCGCTCTCATTCTTATTTCGGGACTTATTAGTTCTACGCTCGCAAGGGGAGATGCGGATGACGATGGGCATGAATTGCAGACGAGACTTGTAAGCCTACCGGCGGCAGTGTTGATGTTCTTTCTAGCTACCTTGACGCTGTTGTCTCTGGTGCTGAACGAATTGGAAATCAAGCTCCCGTTTCACTTCGGGAGTCTAGAGGCTGGGAATGTAGTCCGACCTGCTGTTTACTACATTGTCGAAGATGTCGTCGCTGTCGACGGAAATGGAGGATCGAAGTTTAGGGAAGCATGGACGAAGAGATATGAGGAGAGTAAGGTTTTTCGGAAGATGATCTTGGAGTTGAGCATTGTATGGATGCTTGTATTTTATGTGTTATCAGGGCTGTTTTCGGTGTTGGTGATGAGGCTGCCTAAGGAGACTGTTTATGCCGTTGGCTGGGCAGGTCCGTTTCCAATTGCGGGGTTGCTGGCTGTTTGGACGGGTTTCTACGTCAAGTCTATGTTGAAGGAGGAGGAGAGGATTGAGGAGGGTGCGGTGCATGTCAGTGGTAATGGTCGGGATTTGACAGGAGAAGATGAGAGGACGCCTTTACTCGATGGCAGGCTGTAGGAATTTGCACCGATTAGAACCAATATCAATGTATGCAACTCCATACTGTATACTACCAAAGAATCAAGGAATCACAAATTGAGAACGATGTAGTTGAAGGACAGCGACTTGTTCTCTGGAACCTTGGATGTCGCTAGCACCTGCCAGTCGTTCGAAATCCTTAGAATCGAGCGGCCTGCAGACTTGACAGCACGAGGCAAGTGAGAAATTGAATAATTGTCAATAGTGTAAGTCCAGGATCCAGACATGGAGAGGGTTATACACACGAGAGAATCATGATGTTGATTAGACGGCTTTGAAGATACCCGCCATCTCAATAAAGTATAGCCTAGCTCTAGATTGCAACCTAGCTCATGGACTCTAGATTTCATGAATCTAGCCCGGATTTGTGTCCTGGTCTCACGACTGGCATGATATGACATGCTCAGAAAGCTCAAATACGGCAAAAACATTGTGGTATATATCGCCCCAGTAACGCCCTAGCAAATCCCAAAAAACTTCTGCCAATTACCACGTTTATTCTGCTTTGCTCATACACTAAAAGAAGAGATGTAGTACTGCCAAGCCTGTTAGTATAGTAACATAAAAGCCATCCATAGGGGACTTGCTGTCAACACAGACTCAGGGGCACCGTCATAGCTCGATAGGTAGACGTAGAGAATCAAAGCATGCTCATCAGCAAAACCTACAAGATTAGTAACCGTTCTTTGCTGCCTCTTGTTGTACATACATGCAATGACCCTTCCCCCAAGCCTACCCACACTGAGAACTTTACCCCAGTCCCGGCCATCGATTCTCACAGTCGACCATGCCTCAGGACCAGCGGCTCTCAGCTTTGTACTCGGATGACCCTCAATACCACCTTCGTAATCTGCTATTTGCCTTGGGTCGAGTTCCGGATTGTCTAGGCCAGTCCAGACGCTCGAAATGTTGAGAGCATCTGTTGCAATGCTTAGTTTTAAGCTTCCATGCATGTTTGCAGCCAGCTCCAACTTGGGTACGCCTGAAATTCTCCCACCACCGCCAGTTGTAGCCGTTGCGAGTTTCGTGAAGCGATCGGAGATCGCCTTCAGCTGAAGGAGTGACGGTAGGCTGATGTGCGCATCCGGTTCTCGAACGTGCGGCTCGTGTATTCCCTCCACACTCTCTGCTGTCAAAACTCGTACGGGAATATCCTGTGTGACAATGGTCTCTCTGTCTCTGTTCGCATCCAAGCTCTCCTCGCGGAAGCCGCCATCGCCGAACGGGTCTGAAGTTTGACCATTCAGAAAACCATTCGCGGTGTTCCCGCTGCTGATGGTGTTCGTGATTATGGTGAGAGACAAGACTGGAACTCCATCCTTTTTGGTGAGACGTATTGACGCAGATGACGCGTTAATTGCAGATTTTAGAGCGCGATTGAGGGGTAGGAGGGTAGTTCAAGGTTGATGGTATTGTTTGGCGCGGCAGATTGAATGGTGTAATCTTCGAAAATGGATTCAATTTTCAGAGTTCTTGATTTATCAGCGGCTATTTGCTATACTGGGACAAATTGCGGACTCACGCCCATACTTGAGTACCTGTCTCGGGGATGATGGTGAACCGCACAGCATCATCGTCGAGGCGTACCCATGCTACCTTACCAAGTGAGGATAATGAAGCTGTAAGTTCTGTGGAGACTTGTCAGCGCGATAATGCGATAGATTCAAAAACAGCGTACTAGAGAATGTCTGTATATTCCTCACGGAAGTTTTGAATCTCATCTTGAAAGGTGATGCTGTAGTGAGGTGGGATATCGAACGCGGTAAGCGCACTAGCGTGTTTACTGTCTAGTGCCTGAAATCTGGGGTAGTGGGTTTCCTCCGCCAACCAAAGTCAATTTGCAAATCGAAGATCTACATGCAAGTTCTTTCTTTGAAGATAGAATAAAAGATCAAAAATTTTGGCGCGGTAAGTAAATATACATACCTATGATGTCACAGCCTTAGTATCGAACGAGTTAGTAGCTAATGTGCGATTCTAGAGTTACAGTGGCCCAATGATTGAAAGTCAAAAGTGCATTCCCGGGCTGCACATTCAAAAGTTATACATATCCTCTAAACTGAAAAGTACATAAAAACTGCGTGGGCATCTGACAAAATCACCTCATCCTCGCTATCACTGTCGTTCGTTAACTGGTAAAGTCTACGTTCACGACTAATAGACATATCACATCGTGTGAGAGTACCTGCCACTTCACCAAAATCCAAATTGCCAAAGGATCCTTCGAATGGAATGGACGAACGCGAGAGAGCAAGGAAAGAGCCGGACTGGTATCTATTAGTACTGTATGGCTGCATCTCCAAGCCCGGAAAACTTTTCTCTGACACTTTAAGCACACTGGACATATCAGTCGAGACAGGGACAACAGTTGCTGCCAGTGCCAGCTTTGATGCTGCTGGCTACTGAGCAATCCCGGTGCTCCGAAGGTTGCCTAGCAGAATTCTATCACCCTAGTGCCTAGATTCGGTGCTCCTTTCATTGGGTAGCTTGCTATACCTAACGTCCACGATCTTTCCATCCCGACTTCAACTTCAAATTTTAATAGCTACTCTTGGGGACCTATAGATGCCAGTCGCAGTGCAGGAAACCCCCGGACAATTGAAGGGACATAATTGGATCTGCAGAGCAGCTGTTCTTCATGGCTACGAAAACTCGCTAAAGCCCCTTTTGGGTTCATCATGCGTTTGGCCGCCCGCACACTCATTCTCTGCCATGTTCAAATCAAGGTCAAATCAAGGGACTTGCTTTTATCAGTCTTGAAACACGGCTTCTTTCATCACGGGAATCTAACAGAAGATAGGTTGAAACATCAAGGTTCATTGTTATGGAGGCGGCTTACTTTGCAAGTCAACGCTGGGATGCCTTGATAACAAGCTTGCTAGGTAGCGGAAATTCCTGACAGTATTCTTACTTGGAATGCATCGCCGGATCTTAGAACTACTCGTAATCGACTGTTTTGTTAATTATCTTATATCACTTTGTGTATCACTCTCTGTGAAAAGTGTCTGCTTGGCTTTTGGATTACCACTTGTAGTTTCAATTCTAGGAAAAATTTGATAGTAGCTGAAAAGTCGTACGAAACCTGCACAACAGCCATTATTTTCAGGTTCTTAATGGACTTTGATTACATCTGTGTATTTGAAGCCAAGAAAAATGTCCTTTTGAACAGCTAAAATGAAAGGAACTGGAAAGACAAGCGCACAGTTTGGACTTGTTCTTGCTCTTGCTGATAAACATTCATAAGGAGGGCTACTGACAAAAGACAGCTGAACAGACTGAATATTTCAATTCTGCCTCCGTTTGCTACGTCTAAGGTATGTATACAACAAGCTAAGCTAGGACGAAGTTGAATCTGCTATTTGAACAATCAAAGACCATCCAAACCGTCAACCCCTGTCCAACCATCTAGCATGTAATATCCACTGCAGGCCGTACCAATTTGAAGGAAAGAAGAAACTACCATCGTACACAGGATTCAAGCCTCATTAACTCCCCAACTCAAGATCAGCCTAAGCACGATTATGACGAATCTTCATCAACTCCTTCTCCAGCGAAACAATGCGAGCAGACTTTTCTCTTTGCAAAGCTGCCAACTTTTCGTTCTCCTCCTCAAGACGGTCAACATACTCGCATTGGGTATGCAGAGCTTTCTTGTACTCCTCCTTCCGCGCAGCATAATGTTCAGTTTCTGCACGTGCCCGCTTCAATGCCTTCCACCATGCGATAGGAGCTTTGCCAAGTTTGCCAGCAGTCTGACGATTCTTTCGATCAGCAGCGAGAACTCCCTCGTCATCTTCTGAGACGGAAAAGTCTTCCTTCACGAGCTCAGCACGGCCACAGCTAACAGAATCGTCATCATCGTCGTCGTCTTCAGATCCGTTTCCACCCAATCCGCCCAGTGTGCTCTCTGACGCTACCGAATTGCCACTTGCGTAAGAAGTTCCAGATCGGCGAGCAAAGGACAGTTGATTTGGTGTACGATGGTGTTCGAGAGAAGTTGGCATATCAGGGAGGGTGGAGTTGGTGAGAGAGTCTTCAGAAACACTGCTCATATCGACGTCGATTTGGTTTGAAGGAATGCCACCGTGAATTGTAGCTGGCATGTCATCGAGGTCCTCTTCCAAGTCAAGACTTGCAGTGCCATAAGAGTGATTATCATCACTGTTGCCATACTGTTCGCCCTCTTGTTGTCGATTTCCAGTAGTAGCTTGACCAAAATCCATAACTCCTTTAACTGCACCATTTTTCAATTCGGAGGTCATGCTGAATGCTTGCTCGTGACGCAACTCCAAATCTGACACGACGGAAGAAACACTTTCTAGATCGCTGTCGGGACGCAATTCGTTGACGGTGGCACGAACAGCGCCAATTTGTGGTTGGGAAAGAGTGACAGGTACCCTGGCGTTGGTAGGTCGGCCAACTTTTGCAATTACAGGTGCTGCTGTGGTGTTTTCATAAGATTTCTGAGCAGTAGCCGTGATCTTAGCTATAGGTTTGCCGAGCTCACTTTTGAGCCCCGTCATCCTAACTTCGTTGGGCGAATTCAAGATCCGTAGGACGTGCTCTACTGTACCGCCATTGGCAATTACCGTCATGACTAATACTTGAGTTTTCATGGTAGTCTCGACGCTCTCCAGATTTTTGTCAATTGTTTCGATTTTTTGACGCAGAATGTTGTGGTGATTCACAGTGTTGGAGATTGTAGTGAGATCGCCTTGATCATTGATGCCAAATGCTTTTGCATCCTCGAGTATTGCATTAGCTGGCCCTGGTCGACTGAGCGATACTTGCGACTTCAGAGCATCGCTACTAAGTAGACTGCTGTTCGAATATCCCTTCTGCACCCAGTCTTTGTTAAATGGCGAAGTGAGTGAAGATGTACCTAGAATCGGTGTCGAGCCAGGGTGCTTCGAAGAACCTAGCTTCGCCTTACGAAAGAACGCAAGGATCTGGAGCATTTCTTCTGGAATACCCTTTTCAAGCTCTGCCAAAGGATTCCGAAGGCTCGCGATGTTGTCGTTGGGAGCCTTTTGAATTGGTGTGCTCATGGCATATGCCGCGGATCGAGATGGCTTTGAGTTTCCTAACCTCTGGGCATGACCTACAGCTACCTTTCTTCCAAGACTACTCTCGTTGGTATATTCAGCTTCAGGGCCATAGCCTCTACCACTGAAATAACCTCTCGGTGTCGCAGGTTGGAGGACCAACGAGCTCTTCATAGTTTCAGGTCCGGGAAAGACGTCTGCTTGCTGGCGACCCGATGGAGCAGCAATCTTGGGTTGCGTTGAATCCACTTCATTGGTCATCTTCTTGAAAGTTCTCTCAGATCGTCTGGCACCAGGAAGCCCTGGGTCATTTGGGGAATGCAAGGAACTCATTGTTGAGTGGTCGCTGATGTCCTGACTACCTGTAGTTCCGTGACGAACTATCTCGGAATATGACAATGGAATTTCGGGAGGCGTAGAAGTAGCTTACTTCATGGCAGATCTGTTCTCAAATTAGAAAAGTTTATGAATGGTACGCGCCAACTATGACATCCTTGAATGTGAAAGGAAGGCGATGCGCGATAAAATTCGCAACAAGTTCGCGGAAAATCAAGAAACAGCTAAACTCCAGTGTCAATGCTATTAGATATAACTTACCGCACTCCTTTTTGGGGTACCAAGTCAGATAGATGCCTTGAGTTGGTTTCCTGGCGTACGTGACAAACACCCTAGCTTCGAATAATTAAGATGAAGAACACAGAAGATATGAATTGAGGCTGGACGCCGATAGTATTTGGTTCCTCGGAATATTTAGCAGTAGAGAAAGTCGTCCAGATAGTTCGAGTCTATTTTTCACATGACCACATGAACAGCGCAAACAATAGCGATGAATTTCTCATCTCTGACTTGGTGTCAAAGAAAATTTCAGTACCTGCCATTCACATATTGTCTTGCAGAAGGCAGTTTTTGAGCTTCTTCTCTTCATGTAATGTCCATGTGGGTAGATAGAATGCAATGGGTGGGCTCCCGTCATGTGCCTGGACCACGGCGCCTCCCATGGGAGTGACTCGATGCTGTTTCCAGTCAGGAATGTCGAAGTCATCCTTGCTGCCTTTCATCGGACAACAAATTCTCAAAAAATTCAGCATCGTATCATAACTCAAGGCAGATGAATTATCCTTCGATAAGCGGAATACTCTAGTACAGAGGCCAAAAGAAATCTGGAGGCGCAGAGGATTGAACTCTGGACCTTGTGCAATCATACCCTTTGGACCAAGTGGCCTAGAGACAATGCAAAGCACATATTCTACCACTGAAATACACCCCCGATTGTTTGAATTGATTTGTTTTGTCAATTATTGTGTAATTTAATATATAATTGTGTGTGGCTAGACCGAGATGGGGCCGAGTTTGGTCTCTCATCTCCACTTGCACCCGAGAGCCTCATGTGGAACCAGTGGGTCAGACTAGGTTTATTTTATCAGAGGACCTCTGCCTCATTTCCGTTCTGCACAGGGATCATTTGAGGGGTTTTAAACTTTCTCAAGAACAAAAAAGCTAGGACTAGATGTGGACAGCACATATTCAATTGACATAATTATTACATCTATTAGAGCACTAGATGAGTCTATGAAACGAATACATAAAAGTCTATCCATATAACAGGGGAACAACCAATGTGGGAGATTTTTAGGACAGACATTTGGATAATCGCTAGTGCTGAGCTCGTTTGCAAGCCTGACTACAGGTGCTAATCTGTGCTCTTAGAGAATATTAAGATATATTATTCTATCTTTTTGACGCCGAAAAATAGAGCTTCAGAAAAGAGTAGGTCAACTTGTAGCTCGGCACAAACATTTGATAAGTCAAATTCTATAAGCAATTACATTTTCCGCGCACAAAGGTATAAGAACAATCCTGGTCGAAGCTGAAGACCAGAATGCCGCTCAAATCTAGTGGGCTGACTTTCAACAGTATGTTCATCTTTCGTTGCCCTCTCGTTAACTTTCCCCTCACAGCTATCTCCGACTCAAAATACCGACCAGAATGCTAGAACTGACCAGCTTTGTTCGAACAAGGAATGAAACATAAGTTAAAAAAATGGCTGGATGCTGTCACTGAACAGACCTAGCTTTACAGATTGAGCATGTGTAAACACTGACGGAGCAAACTCTGGTACCTTGCTTAAGTACACAAACTTCTAGAGTAAGCAGTGGCAAATTTTCAACGATTCTGCAGATTGCCCCTGGAAATAATATCCTTCATCTCAGTTTGTCATCTCAGTTCCATCAGACGATTGGCCATCGGACATCTGAAGTGGGTTGTCGCACAACATAAAGAAACAAGAAATGAAGAAAGATCTCAAGGTGTACGAAGATAGTATGGGTACCTGCAGTGGCCTAAGCTTGTTAGCTCGACCCTAAATATTATCGGCCAAAGATCCCAGCTCCTTGATCATTAATGTTCTCTCTTGACGAGATCAACTTGCCATTGAGACGACCTTATTGTCAGAACATCACTACAACTCTTTGGAAAGAAGGCGGACCTAATATCCATACAGTTGTCATTGGTAAGTACCTTGAACACAAATATCAAGTAATGGAATGTTACAGGCTAGGTCGTCGCAGTTGCGGACTCAATTTTCATTATTAGCATAATATCGTTACTATCCAGTGGCATTCATTACACGTTTGTCTTGCATTCTATCCGAGATGCCCTCGCACCCATAGCTGCGCCAGAAAATACACCCTTGCTATTGACTGCTTCTCCAAATCACATCACATCACAGTACATCCACAACAGCAAACAGCGGCTGCGCATCCCACGCAAAATCCCAGTCCAGTTGAACTCTTCTCCTGTACTACTACAACGTGCTGCATGGGTGGCTGCTGTCCTTGTCCATAAAACTGCGGCTGTGGTTGTTGATGATATTGTTGATTTGATTGCTGGGTCTGGTAATATTTGGGCTGTTCTTGGTATTGCGGCTGAGCGGGGGTTTGAGCTTGATGCTGGGGCTGTTGATAAAGCGATTGGGGAGTGAATTGCGGTGACTGGTGTATAGGCTGAGGAGTGGGTAGCGGGGTGGAATATGAAGGTTGAGGAGTTGTTTGAGGGAATGTTGTATGCGGGGTAGGTTGAGGTGAGTGGTACGCTGCCTGAGGAAGTTGTGGTGAGTGGAATGTTGATTGCCCAGTTGTTTGCGGGGTCTGGAATGCCGATTGCCCAGTAGGCTGTGGCGACTGGTATGGAGGAGCTTCTTCAAAGTGATGAGGTTGCTCCCAGGTCGATTTTGATGGTTCAGCGGTTGTGAATCCCTGGGCAGGAGAAGGCGCCTCATGTTGAGCTGGTATATGCACATTTGTATGCTGAGGTTGAGGGGAGATGTTTTGTCCAAGAGAGGCGCCATAAAAGTCGTTTGATGCCATTTCAAGGACTTTCTGGAATATCGAAGATTCGATTGAGCGCTGTAGTTTGAGGCTTTGAGGCGATACAAAGATATGCTCTTTTACGTCTCTTTTGCAATACCTGCGTCGTTATTACAACTATCGAGTCCTGGTATCTGGTCAAATGGTCCTTTTCTTCGAGTTAAGAATGTCGCGAAATGAAGTAAGAAGGATTCCGTTGAAGAAAGCGATTGTTGTCGCAATATGGTCGGTTTGCTGTGTCCGCATGCTGAGGCTGAGTTAGGTGTTCTGTCTGTCAGTGGCGCTATTATCGTCGTCCTTCAATTTCTGTCTCAACTATGATCCAATCGTAGAGTTTCATCTGTGCCGTTTGTGGAGCTTTCATTGGTGATGTTCCCGTTTGGGCCATTGTGGCGTCAAGGGTCGCTGTAGGCTGAGTGCGAGGCGATTTCCCTCGGGTAAGCACTTTAAAGTAACAAAGCTTGGATGTAGGGTACCACTACTGAATTCAGTTGTGCAGTGCTGGAAACATTTGAACTTGCCACAGGGGCTCATTTGACTTCACAATGGCCACTACACCAAGGCTCGAGATCCTTCATGATGAAAACCTCCCTTCACATCTCACGGTGTCCCATATCTTTGTGATCTTTGAGCGACTTGTGCATGGCAACAGTACACCTGAGAATACAGCAGAAGAAATCAATTCATTGTACTCAACCAGGACGGGGCCCCCTCAAGATGAGAGGACTGCTTATGAAAAGCTCAAGATACCCGAGAAACCAGAAAATATCTTGTGGAGTCTTTGGGAGATCTTCTTCGATGTCATAGAGCAAGTCCCTCCCACACACTCAGCGCATGAGAAACTCTTCCAGTTTGTCAAATACCTCAAAAGCCTTTCACCACATCTCGGCGTTAATTCTTTGGTCGATGTATGGGGCACGAAGCTTCAACTGTGGACAGACCTGCCATTTATGAGGCAAATCGCTCTGGAGGAATGGAATTGTAATGCGCCTCTTCATTCGATTACACCTTGACAGATACTGATTATTGAAAGCCATTGCATCAGATCCTGCTCTCGGAGATGAGTATTATGACTCTGAACAGATACGTTGGGCGAGTTACAACCTCCTTTGCGCGCGTTTGACGAGTGAAGAAATAGTTGACTATACTACATACGGGCTCTGTGAATTTAAAGCCGTATTGGAAGTCAGCTCATCATCATCTGGTAAATGTCATTGTCTTTTTGGCGAGCGAATTTAACTCGTTTAGAATTCCTGGATTATCGAGTTCCAATAGTGAGTCGCTGGGTTCAGCATACGGCCAGGTCTCTTTATATGGCATGCAAGACGCCGAGTGCCAAAGATCATGTGGCAATAGGAACACTTGACAGATGGGACCGCTGGAAACATAGACTAGAAGAATTGTCGAGGTTCGAAGGGTGCTCAAAAGAAACGCAGGAGCTTGCCAAGCAAGCGACGTTGAGGATGGAAGAAGCAGAGAGCGAATGGAGTGCTCACGATACAGAAAGTGAGAAAAGAACTGTCCAAGATTGAACAATCTTATAATACGGAACTCCAACGACCAATGTCGATCAAATGATGCACACAGTAAACTCTGTGCCCGAAATTGGAGTCCCTAGCATAACTCTTCTGAAACTATCGAAGGCTCGCAGTACGGCATCGACTTCGGTCCTTCCTACCACCTTCTATTTGTGACGCATAAGAAATCATAGTCATTGAAATCGAACTCGAACTCGAACTTGAATTCTTGACGAAGCAGATGGTTATGCACCATTGTTCGACTCATGTTAGAACCTCCAGTCTGGAGTCCTTTAGAAACACAACCAAAAGCTCACTGGATGCGCACCGTCAAGCAACAATTGGAGCGTTGCAAAGACCAAAAAGAGCTGCTAATCAATAGATACGTCGAAAGAAAACCCATCCAATCCGTATTCTGTTAATTCCCCTTCTATAAAATACAAATTCGTACCAAAATCGATTCCAGAAGCCAGCGCAAGAGATGCTACCCATGACATATCGTGCTCATATTTTCAAAAACAGACTTAGGAGTTGGATATTGGCGCAAAACGACACATCCTATGATTTCCCTTTCATGCAAATCACATAACCACACATCCGCAACAACAGCAACCCGCCAAACACCCCGCGCAAAATCCCAGCGCCACCCCACCTCCATTCTTCTTCTGCACCTCAACATGAACTCCATTCTCCATGGTCCTCGGTGAAAGTGGCCGTTCTGGTCCTTCCTCTGCTTGCACCTTCCCGCTGGCTGCCTGTCCATTGTGGGTTGCAGTCGCGAACTGATACTGTTCTTGCATCATTCCTGTACGTGTGTATGTGGGCTGGATAGGGGGCGTTGCTTGCACATGGACGGGAGGTGTGTAGGGTGGTGGAGGGATTGACTCCGGGGTCTTATCGGGTGAGGACATGGCGCGTGGAGTGGAGATGTGACTCTGGATTTTAAGTTTGAGAATCGAGGTCCTGAATTTGGCTGGATGGGAGGAAGATGCGCGAGAATAAATGGCACGAAGAGACACGCGTGCGACATTCTTATGTTGTGGAATGGTGAGACAAAGACACGCCACAATCTCGACATCACACCGAGGAGAAAAAAGCAAGTGATGATTATTTTACTCCAGTTGCCGATCATCAAATTGCATTTTTGAAAGGTCTTGAACCCTTGTGTCCTTGTTCGTACTGTCAACTACAGTGAACTGGTGCCTCTGGGTGGAAAGCAGAAATGGTGGCCGATACGCCATACTGGCCATAAATTTCCTCACTGGACGCCTTGATTGAGAAATAGCAGCAGATATGGGATGAACATAAAGCCTTGTATTCTAAATGATAGATCTGAATGCGAATCATAACCGAAAGCAAACAAGACACCTGTTATGAATGGTAGCCAGATTCGTGGGTGAGACTACTTGGTCTCTTGCATATCTCTCTCCGTGAAGTAAAAAATATGAGTTGCGGCAAGAACTGAAGTCACAAATCAAGATAACAAAAATAAAACTAGTCAGGAGCAGAACCTACATCTCAGGCTCGGGGTGTATAGTCTTTTGATGGAGTGACTTCGTACGCTCTGCAGTGGAGGAACACCCTCTCGATCTTGTTCACCGCCCAATTTACACTTCAAGATGAACAACAAATCAATCATATGACCTAACGGAGATTTGATGTGCCAGATCTTTAGCTTGACTAAATTTTATTGATTATTACTGAAAAGATATAATTGATTTGTTGTATTCGGAGTGATGTGGATGGGAGCAAGCAACAGGTCCAATGCAATCATGGGCAGCGGTTACCTCCGTCGGAGCTGTGACCTTGTGGGATATTTGCTTCGCTTAAAAGCTATATATATCTAAATAAGCCAAAAGCTCTCATCCAATCAGGAAATATCCGGTATGGTGTATCGGCTAACATTTCTGCTTTTCACGCAGAGGCGCCGGGTTCGATTCCCGGTACCGGAACATCCTTTTTGCATTTTAAATATCGCAGGCTGACTTGGTTTCATTTTGCTGTGACTTTTTCCTGGCTTTGAGTGACGAGGGTGAGATTGCGTGAGTAGCCGAGCCGAGCAAGTCATGCCGCAGCAAGGCGGCAGCGGCCCGCAAACAAGCGACCCGCCCCTAAGACGTAGCTTTATTTTAGTAATCTAGGGCCGGAGCAGGAGAAACAGAGCAGGACAAGGCAGCTGCAGCACGAGCCTGTGGTTGAGTGTATGTAGTTGGAAGCGAAGTACCAAAATCCAAAGCTTTTCAGGAACGTAGCCTGTTTCCCCCCAAGCCACTCTGTCTCTAGCCGGTCCCACAGTAGGTATTGAACCCTATCAGCTTTCAATATTACGCAACTTAGGATTACTTCATATCTTTGAGATGGAGTAAAGTGTTACACTGATATCGAATTGTTGCCTTAAGTGTCATATGTTCGTATTTTTAGACAAGCAAGTACTCTGTCAACGGCCTATCCATGAGCCTCCACATACCCTTCACATTCCCTGTCGTCCTGAATATCTCGCCTGGCCCTTCCTTCTCGTCGGAACTTTCACCCGTAGGCTTTACAACCCAAGACATGCTCATCGCTCTCGCCTCAGTGTGCGGTAATCTCTCGGTGCGCTCATCATACGGAGTCAGCACCCAAATTGGCTTCTCCGCCTGCCCATTCTCCCACAGCATTGCATCGCCACCGACAATCTCATTGACATCGAAAACAGCCCTCATGCTTCCCAGCTTTCCCACCCCATGGCCACTCTCTGCTTCCATCCAGTCTGAATTCATGCGTCCGTACAACATAGCAGCGCCGAATATATTTTGCATCTCTTGCAGGCTCTGCGTGGTTACTGGGAGCGGAATACCGTTTGCGCGGTTCCGGCTGGGAAGGTCTTCGATCAACGAGAGGAAACTTGACTTCATCAGCTGAGAGAAAAGTTGGACGTCACCGTGTTCAGAGAAGTCGTATGGCTTGGCCTGTTCCTCGACTTCTGTAGTAACGGATTGAGATGACACGAGTGCAGATTGGATCGGGGTGTCCGGCAATGTGGATGGTATGTCTGGTACAGCCTCGAGCTCTTGGTGCTTTGAAGATCGGTTGATTTCATCATCTGCGGTCTCAGAACCCACATCTTCGGCATTCTTAATCCACTCATCGCGCATGAAAAACTCTTCATCTCTTGACAATCTCACAAACTTCCCGACAGCAATCCAACCATCTCTCAGCACAGAATCAACAATCCAGCATTGATGGAAACCTCCATCTTTACTCACATCTAGCTGTAGCATATCCATCATGACCTGCACATTCATCGGCATCGTCCCATCTTCCTTCATAGGCGGGAAATCACCAACGGAATTAAACCATCCTCTTGCTTGATTTTCTGCGACGCTGAGACGAATGTTCCAGTTGTCCTTGCGTATAGATTGCCATATGGCATCTGCGACCACTAGCTCGTTCTTTTCGCGTAGGAGATATAGGATGCGAACTAGGTAAGCAGATGTGATGGCCTGGAATTGGAGCTCGGCATCGGGAGGTACTTGTTTGAGAATTTTACCTCGTAGATCTGAGGCCCAGTGCTCATACTCTTCGGGGCTCATGCCATCGCCCTTGCTGATGGAGGACGTAAACTCATCTTTCTTTGGTTGATCAAGATCTTGAAATGTCCTTGATTTGTCTATTTGCTTCCATGTGTTTGGAGTGTAGTTTGTACTTCGAATGGAGTTGAAAACACTCAAGCTATGACGAGTGAGAAACCAACCTTGTGCGTTTGAGCCGATGTTCAGTTCCGGGAGTGTGATTCGTCTATATATTTTCCAAAGGTAACCGTTAATTTTAAGCCCCTTATCGGAGATACTCTCCGCGGCGGGGAAGTAGTGAAAGTAGTGGGTCAGAGAATTGATGTTCCGTGCATCTAAAAGCTGTAGTTTAGTTGCACTTGTAGTCATCCATGAGAATTCGGTCTGATTAGAATTCGAAGATTGGCCGTCGTTCGACATGTCGTAAACCTCTGGGTAAAAAAGCGAGAAATCCCTATTCATTAGAGCTAGAGCCAGAATGCATGTACTTAGGTGATAATGCTTCTTGTCAAGTTCTACGGTGTCCACACGTATGTCGTAATTGCATAGATTCGCCAGGATGGCGAGACGGTCGGGTGTACAGGTATTTTGTCTGGTTCTCAGATAAGACAACGCTACGGCTGCGCTACAGGATCTTCGAGCCCTGGTCTTGCCAGCCTGGTGTGTCCACTTGGCTTCAATAGATCTTTCCTCGCCAGGTATAAAGTCTCTGAAACGCATGAGGAGATTTGCCCTGCGTTTTGACAAAGGATGGGTAGAAGACAAAGTAAGAAGTGATCGATTTAGATATCCTCGAGCATAATCGATCAACACGAGGAAAAGATCAAGCTGGATAACGACTTCAGACTTAGACAGGATCCGACTGATACCAGGGAAAACTTTTATGTTGATCTCCTGACTGTGCTGGACGAGTAGACACATCCGGGAACCGGCAGAAAAGGCTTCGATAATCAGTTGATATTATGAGTATAGTGCTAACAGCGCGAAACTGACCTTCTTGTAGGATCCAAGCTCGACTATGCCAAGGATCATCAATCAGCGGTTCAAAGAATGCCATAACGACATCAGCTACGTCAGCAGTTGCTTCATTTTCTGCTGTATCTTCTCGAAATTCATCAGACCCGACAAGAAGGTACTTCAATCCTTCGAGTCCTCTTGTATCTTCGATTGTCGTTCGAAGGAGGCCAATTGACAAGAATGCTCTTTGATAGACCTTGTCCATCGCTTGAATTCCGAGTTCTTTATCCATTGCATTATCCTGATCGATACACTCCTTGAAAAACATGAGAAGTCATATGCAAACCTCGAGCGGCACTCACTTGATCGATCCACACAAGACGAATGCCATTCTGCACTGCGAACCTGACTGCTCGCGTGATGACATCCTCCGGTGCTCTGTTCTTTCTGACTCGACCGCTCGCGTCTGTTACGTCAAATACCCCTTCATGTTGGATCATATTTCCATACTCGTCATACCGAGGAGGCGGCCAGCAGTAGGAAACTGCAACAAAGTGATCGCAACTTGAAAATTCCCCTTCTCCAGCCAATTGTACAATCTGAAACTTGGTAACTTCACCCTCACTTGGAAAGATGGGAATACTTTCACAATCTTTACAAGATCTCGCGTTGACATGCACACAGTCCCCAAATTCAAAGACGGGAATCTTCTCTAAAATATGCTCGTCATCGAGACAAGTTTTCCCTTGATCGATGCAGCTATCGCAGGCATCAAAATTCGATGATAGACAAGTCCCGCAGTGATGCCGCATCCCACCATAGATGTTACGGTGACAGAGGTCGCAGCTAAACCTCTGGCAATGAGTTTTCACGTCTTCCTCGGATATCGTATGCTTATTATGGAAAGGTTTATCGCAAACGTGAATTATCTCAGCATCGAAATACTCATCTGGAGATGCAGGGGATCGTGGTTTGGCATGGCAATGAGAACACTCTTGTTTGCCCGCCGGACCTCCTGATCCAGGAAAGTGTGAGCTATCATCAAAAGCGAGGAATCGTAGATTCTTGGCCCAATCCAGTGCATCATGTCTGTCCGCACGATACTGGATGATCTGAAGGACTTCTTGTGATAAGGAGGCGGGGTAGCTTGTTGGCGCAGATTCCCGAGTATCGTCAATCATACTTCATTCAGTCAGAAACAAACGAGAGTAAGATTGTGTGTCAATGGCGATCACTATTTGCGTTATAACTTGTTGTAATGTGGACTTGCAACAACATATCAGGCTGGCGGGGTGCTGCTGATATGAGCTTGAGCCGGATCGGAGCCTTCTCGAGAAGGCTGTCGTGAGGCCACTTGGCGAGCTTCACAACGAGACATTCAGAATTACGCGGTTGAACAACTCGTGCGCCATGAGCGTTGCAAATGAACGCTGGCAGGAATCATAATATGACTGTCCTTTCCTGATTTTCCTCAGCAGAATCATATTCTACTTCGAATTCAGCTCACACCTCTCCACTGCGTCACGAATCGACCTGCCCCCGACTCCTCCAGTATGGCAGCCAACAAGAATTTGGATCCCACTACTTGTGCGACAGCATCAGAAGCCTTTAAATATCCACTGCCGCAAGTCCGCCAATTCCATCGAAGCTTGACCGTAGAGCTGGACGAGAAAAATGCGCGATTACGAACTCTCGTCGGGGGGAGCTACAGACAGTTACTTGGAACGGCAGAGATGATTCTTCATATGCGAGATGACATCAATGTAGTTGAAGACAAACTTGGAAGGGTTGGTAGAGGCTGCGGACGAGGTGCAGTCAATGGTATGGCCGCTGGACTGGGGAAGCTGCAGGAACGCGGGAAAGGTGGACAGCATGGCGAAGACTTACAATGGTCTGCGCGAATGAAAGTCTTGAGCATCTGCGCAATTGTAGTGGGGAGGTTGCTGAAAAAGAATGCATCTGTCGACGCGGGGACTGGGACGAGAGGGAAGAATCTTGTGATGGCCGCGAAGGTCCTGGTACTGAGTCGCTTGTTGGAGAAGAGTGTCAGTGATCTGGCTTCCAAGAGAAGTACTGCGGACAAGGAATTAGTGGAAGATACAAAACGGAAGCTAGCAGCATCGAGAAGAAGGCTGCGGAGAGCCATCGAGCGCACGTTGGAGGTGATCGGCGACGACAATAGGGAAGACTTGGTCCAGGCACTCTCTGCGTACAGTCTGGCAACTAGTTCGGGAGCGAAAGATGTGTTGAGAAGGTTTCTGGATATCAGAGGAGGATCGATCGCACTTGCATTCGAGGATGAAAGTGAGCAGCAGGAGTCGCCAGGGTACGTGAGAGCTTTAGAATTGTATGCCCGAACATTGCTGGATGTACAAGCTCTAGTTCCCCGACGGCTATCGGAAGCTTTGGCAGGTTTGAAAACTAAGCACCTACTCAAAGATGAGAGCCTGCGAGAACTAGAAGGTCTTCGGTTGGATGTCTGCGAGAAGTGGTTTGGAGATGAAATCCTCTATTTCACACCATATATCCGACATGATGACCTCGAAGGGCCTCACGCTGTTAGCATGCTGAAAGCATGGGCAAAACAAGCTTCGGAAATAATGCTGCAAGAACTTGCAAGGACACTGGGCCAGATTTCAGAATTCAAGGCCGTGATTGACATGCGCACAAGGATTTTAGAGATCTGGATCAAAGAGGGAGGCAAGGCAAGAGGGTTCGATCCCTCAGTACTTCTGGATGGTCTTCGGAAAGCTGTGAATGATCGGTTAGTCCAGCTCCTAGAGTCGAGAGTGAGCAAACTACACCTTGTTGCCACGGAAGTCGAAGGAACTTTGGGGACGTGGAGAGAAGGTATCACCGATCGTCAGGACAGCTTATGGGACGATGCTATGGCCGCAATGGAGATCCAAAATGGAGCCATATTGTTCAAGCAAAGTCTCCTATCCCGGACTCATGGAAGGAATGATGCTGTTTCTAGAGTTTATCGAGGGTATCAGACATGGCGACGTCTGGTAGATGAAATAACACTCGTGATTAATCAGTTGAAGAAGCAAAGATGGGACGACGACCTTGAAGACATCGAAGATGATCTCACCCTGGAGTCAAGAAACACACTGTTGAGTACAGAAGATCCTCAAATGCTCCAAGTCCACCTCGACACGAGTCTTGCGAAGGCTTACAAAGAGCTGCATGAAAAGCTTGCTATGTTGCTGAACACTTATTCCGAGAGTGATCAGCTTGGCCAAATATCTATTTATATCCTGCGCATTATTCGCGACATCAGGTCCGAACTTCCAGAGAATTCCTGCACACTTTCGTTTGGCCTGTCCCTGGTTCCGACCTTGCATAAGCACCTTGTCCTCACTGTGTCACAGGATCCACTTTCCAAATTCTCACGAACTTTTCAAAGGAAAAAAGTTGCTGGAAGAGCTTTATGGGAAAGCCAGGATGGTCTTCCAGAACTGCCAGTTCAACCTTCTCCAGGGACGTATAAGTTTTTACGTGGTCTAATTTCTACTATGGGCATGACTGGCAGTGATCTCTGGAGCCCAAGAGCGGTTATTGTTCTGAAGCAGCACCTCAACGTTGAGATCGGCCAACGATGGACTTCCTCGCTTGAGAGGAAGACAGTTGAAGTCAAGACCAATGGCATAACTCCCAAGGATATGACCCCCAACGACGAGGCTCCCAATGACGATAACCCCGTCGAAATTGCCCCAAAGACGATGACACTGTCGTTGGTGATGAAGCAACTCTAGAAGAACCATCCTCGACCGGTGAGACAAAAGCAGAAGAAGGCGTACAAACAGGCGAGGAAGAGCAGAAGGACAACACTGGTGATATTTTGATACAATCACTTTTTGATAGTCTCGTACTTGGAATCGCATTTCAGATACCCGATGAATCTTCAAATAGCGAGCTAGAAAACTTGAAGAGAGTGCTTAACTCTAAAGTAGAGCTTGAAGCAGCGTCGAAAAAGCGACTGGAGCAATCAGCTGCAGAATACTGGAAAAGGACGAGCCTGTTGTTCGGGCTTCTGGCATAAAACTAGCATAGAAAATATATAATACTCTACTTCGTGCAGCTGTGATTAGCTCACTGATATCCTCCGTACCTCAGGTAAGATATACACATATTCATGTACTCGGATTTGACAAAGTAGTATTGAAGTGTCGTTGAATTCAACGGGCACCTTGCCTTCCACAAGGAAGATCAGCCGTGGACGAGGCTGGCCAATCAAAATGAATCTAAACATATCCACATGCAGCTCGGCATCTTTATCACGATAACGCCCTCAATGTAAACAGTTTTCAATACTCTCAACAGATATGCAAGCATGTCTACCACCCGCCTCACTTTCCTCTATCCCCCTCTCTTCCGTTCGCTACGGGTTGCTGAACCTGTGTCTCGAAGCCTACGATCACGCCCAAGACCAGCCGCGCAGCAATGCCTCCGAAGGAGGGATTTTGGCTCGGTGACAGACAGCAGAGCACAAAGATTTGCACCGAGAGTGGGAAAGGCTGTCGAGCCAATTGTGCATGAAGAGGAAGAGGAAGCAGATGAAATCGAAGATGCGAAGAGAGAAGTGAAAAATACGGAAGAAATGCTTAGGGAGGAGTTGAGGAAGGCCGCGACACCCTCATCTGCAAGTCCGCTGTCTGAGGAGACGCAAGCTGCAGCATGGCTACCAGGCGACGAGGAGACTTCTCCTACGAAACCGAAGATTGAGGAAGCGGAGAAGCCGAAGCAGGTGGTAGGTGGTGGGGAGATGATACCTGGGCCTATGGAAACGGTGCTCGAAATGCCAATGCCTGAATCTGCGGAAGAAGAGAATGCTGCAAAACCGCCGCATCTACAGACACCGCCTTATGTGCATCATTTTGACACGTATACATTGGTACAGCAGGTTCAAGGTGGCGGCTTCACCACTGAACAGGCCGTGACAAGTATGAAGGCCGTGCGAGGACTGTTAGCACTGAATCTAGATGTAGCCAAGGCGGGGCTTGTTAGCAAGAGTGATGTTGAGAATGTGAGTCCGCAAATTGCCATGTGATTGGGAAGACACGCTGATCAGAATCAAGGAGACATATTTATTCAGGGCAGCCTGTTCGGAGTTGAAGACCGAGATACAAAATAATCGAAAGAAAAACGAGGAGACGATGCGCAGGGAACGCACGCTTCTACAGCACGAAGTGGAAATTCTAAATCAGAAACTTACGCAGGAACTCCTGTCCTTGAAGGATGATTTGAAGGGAATGTTTGATGATCGAAAGATGGCTGTCAGGATGGAGCAACGAGCCATGGAAAGCAAGGTAGGGCATGCTATGGTTTCATTTTATCACTGCTAACAAATTAATAGATTCAGGAGCTGAACTACAAAATCACAGTTCAGCTCAACAGCGACTCAAAATCAGAAGTGGAAGGCCTGCGATGGGTATTGACACGTAGGTCTGTTATGGGCATATTGTTCATGGCATTCATGGTCTTGACAAGCTTGAGATATGCAAGCTATATCTCGCATGAACATGACTTGGATAAGAAGAGAGAAGCGGCTCATAAAGCTGATGAGTCTGTTGAGGATCTTCCTGCTCAAGGTGCTGCGGAGATATTGGCGGCCAATTAAGACCGTGCGTGAGCTATGTAAATACCTAGGAGATCGCTCAACTCCGCTGAGTGATGAGACAGGGCATCATATCTTGGTGGAGAGATATATGATTCCATACATATGTACACATACCTGCTTTCCGACGTGGAAATCAAGATTTCTTCACACAAGGAGATTTGTCCACCGTCCTCATGCCTCATGAGGTGCCCTATTTTAAGCTTAATTAGCTGCTCCTTCACAGGGCTAGCTACCCCGCGCTAAGCCTAACCGGGCGCATAAACCTGATGATGTGGAATCAATCTCACATCCTTCCCCAACACGCCTTTATTGATGGGTATCGATCAATCGACTAACCAGCGTGATTGGCATGAAGAAAGACAATGTCTCTCAGATAGCTTGCTACACTATACTTACTAACATCCACTTTCATGCGGACTCGCACCATTTAACTATCCTCTGGCACTCTTGTTGCCAACAAGCTCTCCACCGACCAATCAGTGGAACCAACCTTTCGATAACTACCCATCCTTTGGAATCAATCTTTCTCCAATTCACAAGTTCTACGCCGCTTTTGCTGTAGCCGAAAAGCCTATCTTGTTTGACGAGCTTGCTCGCAGCCGCTTCCCTCATTATGGGCGAGGACGACGATCCCAGGAGTTCGAAAGGTAGCTTTAGCTCAATATGGCAGCGTGGGAAAGAGAAAGTAGGCATAGGAAGCGGTAAAAGTGTGACATTCGTGCCTGATGTCTCGCCTGGTGGAGGCAATGGAAATGGTAATTTGCATTCCTAGCTTTCCTTTGTACCTCTTCTCTTCGTTGTTAAGCAAGAGTGGCCCAAGGCAAATCTGTACAATGTCTCGCATTGACCGTGTTCCTGTCACTTGAAGTCTCTAGTGGGCACACAATCTCAAATGTGTCATGCAAACTGTTAGTTCCTGCAGTCATGTATAAATCCCTCTCGTCCTTTCCGTCCAGCCAGTCTTTTGAGTCGTCTCTATGGTGCGACTTAGAAAACTTTTCAGCGAGAAGAAGCTGATATTCAAATCCGCTACAGAGCAAGGTGGCATAGAAGCAGATAATCTGACCCCCAAACAACGACGACGCGCTCAAGTTCGGAAAGCTCAGATGTACGTCAAAATATTTGCTTGGCTACTAACTCAGTTAACTACATTTTCCCATAATCCTTTTACTCCAAGTTCACGCAATTCCTACGCTTTCCATTCACCGCTTCTCTAGAGAACACGCACTTATTCAGATAGCGAGCACCGCCAGCGCAAAGAGAACTACGTCAAACATCTCGAACAAGACGTAATAGATCTTCGCGAGATGATCGCTACAGCCACCACACAAGCTGTGATCTTCAAGCACGAAAATGCCGCAATCAAAGCCGCTCTCTCCAACGCACAACTTTCCAAAGTGCCTGTATCCAGCCCACCTACGACGGCACCACTTGCGCCGTCCGCACTACCTCAAGCTTCCCAATTATACGAGCCTCTAGATTTCTCTTCTTTCAACCAAGACTACGAGGTTGGGCTCACAGGTCCACAACCAGAGGCACAATCATGGAGCGCAAATTTTGCATCAAGCGACAGCTCTAGAAGTAGTAGTTTAGTATCCACTTGCTTCGATGAATTTATCGATTCTGCTTGTTTGCAGATTAGCCCAACAATGGGGCAAGACATCTTCATGACAGAAGCACCCAATTTTTCAAAGGGCCTACCTACAAATTTCACCACACCGTCGAAAACACCCTCTACTGATATCATCAATATACCCAGTGCAGATGAACAGCTTTCAAATGTTGGCGAAATAACAATACCAGAGGCAGATCTTGCGACTATAGCCATAAACTTCATCCTAGCGTATGTTCCACGTCCTGCCTACTTTATCTTGGTTTCTGGGGCTTCTCCCTTGTGCTCTTCACGACGCGTCGAGAAACTCCTCATACTAACAGCAGTACAGACTAGAGCATCCGTGCCGCACACATTTCCAAGCCCCTGCATCAGCATTCGCCCCCAATGGTCCTCCCGGTGGCCACGAACTTATGGCTTCCACATTTGTGTACTCTACAGCTCCAGATACCATATTCTCTTCTCCTACATTCAAGGAGCCTTTCCCATCCCCACCAGCTGGCCACAAAGCCACTCAACAGTCACTGAGCCCGGCATCAATACCCATTCAACACTCAGGGCATACACACTCTCCAGAATTGACGTGGACAACCACCACACCCCTCGCACTCTCCGAACTTCACGCAATGGCCTCGTCTCTACCGAAAAACGACTGGGAAATCACACCCGTTCAAGCATGGTTCAAGCTTGTGGAGCGCTATCCTGCCCACACACTGCTATCAAACCAGCCTGGCAAGCAAACAGTGGTGCTAGATAGTTTAAAGAGAGGTCTAGGTGCGATCGTTGGATGCTTTGCGTTCGGGGCTGTGATGGATGAAGCTAGATTCTGGGATGTCGTCGAGGGGGTGTTGGGGAACGGATCTGGACCTGGTTCGCTCGTTGTATGAGGCTGCTCGCTGGGACTGGCTTCTTATTTAGCGGCATACTGTAGTTTGAGTCAGCTGATGATTGGATCTCGAATTTTGTTTGTGGCGGAGTTTTGGTCTTGGTGACCTGGGCACAACGGTTGATGAAGCATAGAAAGGCAAACCAGCCATATTTGAGAACTTACATCTTATGCCTCCGGTCAGTTTCTGTTACTATTTGGCACTCGCAGTTTTTTTATGCACCTACTTTGAGTCCTTTTGCTTGTTACAGTCCTTAGATTGATGATAGGGAGCATTAAAGATATCATGTGATTGTGGAAAGCGTCCGCTTTAGGGATAGCTCGACTGAGGTGACTTGCCCTGCTCTCATTCCCCTCTCCATTCCCTCTCCTTCTCCTCTCCTTCTGAAGATGCCAAAAGTCCGATATCGCAACATCAACCCCCGTCTCAGTTTTATGTGGCTCACAGGATCTCTGAGATTGCGGTGAATGATGGAATCAACACAACCCGTTCCATTGCCCTTAAACCTCAACCGCCCAGGTGGACATCTCGCTTGCTCATCTCCTAGCTATGGAGGAACTGTACCAATACACACCATTCACGGATTCCAATTCCATCCGTCTTCTCTACCTGTGGGACTCAGTCAATAAAGAGGATGTTGGGAACTGCCAGCTGAAAACAGTTTCTCTCGGCGACTTGCCTTCATTCCGAGCTCTATCTTACACCTGGGGCAACTCAGCTCAAACACATTCGATCCGCATTGACGGAAAGAGAATCCCCATCACTTCAAATCTAGTCGAAGCGCTAGACGGGATCCAAAAGAACACCGAAGTGCGTGTCGTATGGGCAGATGCAATATGCATCAACCAGAACGACGTTCACGAACGCACACAGCAGGTCCAGCTTATGGGAACCATCTACCACCAAGCGACGCAAGTGCTAATCTGGCTTGGGCCTGAGAACAACGATGTTCTACCTGCTCTGAATCTCCTAATGCAGATGGCCGACATCGCCATCGAAGAATTCTCCTCCGGAGACTACTCCCAGATCGTCGAACAGCGCCTCCCAAGCTCGTCGCAAGCAGAAGAATGGGGCCTTCCAGCTTTCTCTGATCCCGCCTGGCAGTCACTCATCCGGCTTTGCCTCCGCCCGTGGTTCAAGCGCGTCTGGGTAGTGCAGGAAGTGCGAGTCGCATCTGATGCCATCGTGCTTTGCGGCAAGATCGAGGTCTCATGGCTGCCGATATACATCGCATCTAGCTGGTTCGCAGCCAACAATTACAAACTGCCCCTCGAGCGCCGGGACGACTATCTTGGCAGGAGTGCAGGCGTAGTCCAGCTTCCAAATCGGATTGGCTGCCACAGACGAAACGTCGACGATCAGATAGATCGACTTCCTCTTAGCCAGGTGCTCCGAAGTATGAGAGCACACATGGCCACCGACCCGCGAGATAAGGTTTTCGCACTCGTGGAGTTGTCCATCGAAGGACAGAAGCACGATCCACTTCTCATGCCCGACTACGCCAAATCACTAGCCCACGTCTACCGTGATGTCTCGCGCTACCTAATCAACGCCGGCAGCCTCGACGTCCTCTCTGCCGTCTCCTGGATTCCAGATCCCCGGCGACCGCTCTCATGGAAATACACCACCATGCCGGGGAAAGAGCATGGAGTTATCGTCAAACAAACAATGGTCTGGGGACCCCCGGACGAAAGCGTAATCTTCCCATCATGGGTCCCACGGTGGGACTACCCCAACATTCCGTGGCCGCTCGTGGACAGCATCGAGCAACAAAACCTCCACAACGCCACGGGTCATGTAGCTATGCACCTCATCGAGTCGTCTGATGCGGATGCTCTGATCCTCCGTGGAATGGTCTTCGACCATGTGGCGCGCATGACAAAGATCAAACGAGATCCGGATGCCGGAGAGGAGCCAGTGCAAGTTGAGGAGTATATGGAGTGGCGAGAGATGTCGTTGGAAGCACACTCATACCCGGTTAATGACCGTATTGTAGCCTTCCACTGCACGCTCACAGCAGGCATGACAATAAACCGGCACCCCGTTATAGACGATGTACAACATATGGCGAACATCCTCGCCTTTGAAACCAAGATGCTAAACCCAGATACGAGCACACCGCAAGCCCATGAATCGCAGTTTAGCGAAATTGACGCCAGCACAAGCATGAACAACAAAATCTCCAGCATGTCCATCTCCAGCACCACTGAGGTCACCCCCGACGTAGCCACCGAACCCGAACTCGAACCCGAACCCGAACCTGAGACACTCAACCCCAACCCCACAGGCGACCCCAGCGCCTATGCGCAGCTCGTCCAAATCCGCAGCAAAAGAAGACACCTCTTCATCACGACCGGCGGGCACATGGGACTGGGGCCCGAAGGCATGGGCGTTGGCGATACAGTATGCATCCTATTTGGTGGACTAACACCATACGTGCTGCGGAAGCGAGAGAGCAAGAGGTGCGATGAAGATGAGAGACAGGACGAAAGCGAGGAGGGCGCGAGAGAGAAAGCTCCCTCCTGGCAGTTCATCGGCGAGTGCTACGTCCATGGCTACATGGATGGCGAGGCCGTATTGGGTATCAATAGCGACGACCCTAGTCCGGGGGAGGTATTTGAGATTCGTTGATATCCATTGAGATTCCCTCAAATGAGTTCCTCCCTACCTACATAAAGCCACAGCACGGCCACATAGGCGTAAAGTCATAGAGCGGTAAAGCGGTAAAGCTAAGCAAGCAAGAAGCAAGAAGCCAGATTGAACAACTCTCCCTCTCGTTTTCCATCCCTTTTCTTCCGGAGACGAGACGAGAGGAGAGAACACGAGAGGCATCTAGTAATCCATCGCATCTCCCGCCTCGGATAGCATGCAAGGCACATGACGAACGATTCGAGGTAAGACCACCTTACTTAGATACCTATCTGTCTGTGCTTGTCGGTAGAGCAGTGGTAGTGCACATAACGTGCACTGAAAACATCCATCTGTCATCTGTCATATATCAACATCACCATCATCGCCGCTGGCATGGAATGACGACCACCTACCTACCTACTTACCTACCTATCTTACTAAAGGTACCTATCTCACGAAAGATCGCATGTAAAGAGACACACAGGCACGAAATATAATTTCAGATATAGATATACATATAGATGTACATACATACATACAAAAGCAATGCAGAGACAAATTCAAAAGGCAATGTGATATAATATAATATAATATCATATGATATGATATAATATGACAATGCATTCATTCAGCAAAGAAATCTAGCGCCTAATCTCATGGCAAAGATCAAAAATATACGGTAGACTTTTATCTACCTTGACTACCTTCCCTTCCCAATTGCACCCCAGAAGGAAAAGAAAGAAAGAAAGAAAGAGAGAGCCACCCAAGTTATCTTTGTATGTTTATTTTTGCACCACACATTAAAAACGCCACATTCGGGCCCAAAATGAAGCCTCGAAGCATGTCCCAAGTCATGTTCAGACGGCCGTTCAAGAAAAGGAGATCTACCAAAAGTAGCTCAGAGGTTGCAAGTCGTTAATTACATAATAACTTCATTGCTGGACCTTGGCCATGCGTTTCGACATGCTATTGATGGGTCAGTATTATGATGGACAATAGTTAGAACGGAAGACTCACAAGTCAAAGAATGCAAACTGGCTGGGAGCAGAGCCAACCTCATACACGAAGCGACTGGCAAGATAACTTCCAAAGATGGCTCTCAGATAGTTGTCCGGTACCTGAGATTTTGTTAGTAATATATCAGTTATATGTGGGAAAGAACATACCCGTTCAATGATCAAGTCCAGACCAATCTTCTCAATCAACAGATTGGGTAGCGCATCAGCCAGAACAGATCTGCGCAACTTCTCATTCTTCCACAACTCGGTCTTTTGCAACTCTTCATCCAACTTCGTAATAGCTACTGAGAGCGTATCACTAAGTGTGCTGCGGGGAATCTTGGTCTGCTTGTGTTCACGCCAGATTGCCTCAAACTCCAATCGAGCGTTGTCCTTGATCTTCTCTTGAACAGCCTTGACGTAGGCTTGATAGAATGCTGGTGGATTACCATCAGATCCAACACACATGTTCTCAACGAATCCCTTATCGTCGAAGCTCAAGGATGCAAGGACCTCGAGGGACGATGAAGTCACACCTCCCTTGTTGGCACTGGCATCCTTGAAGAGGATGCATCCCGCCTCTTCAAGACGGAGTTTGGCGTCTTGTGTGATGAAGAGGTTCGCGCCTTCAACAATGTACGGGATAGTGGACTTGCCATTCTTGATGAGCTTGCTGACACTAGACAGATCAATCGACTCAGGTCGACCACCACAAGGCACGAAGGAGTCGGTGAGACCAGTGTCGCGAAGGTGGAAGGTGTTGCGGAAAGTGGTACCGTTGTTCACAAGCTCGCCGTTGGGGAGCTTCACGTTGCTGTCATCGACAAGCACGCGATAACCGGCCTTCGAGAGCTTGGTGATGTCGAATTGTGAAATCATGGCTCGCTTCTTGGCCAAACGAATCAACTCGTCGTGGTTCAGACCCTGGGGGTCAACCAAGACACCGCTGCCGTCGACGATTGCAGTGTACTTCTCGTCACTAAGCAGGATCTCGTTGCTTCCCAAATCGCCGTCCGGTCCACCAGTCTGCATCTTTCGGACTGTGCTTGGGTCGAGGTCAAGCTTGCGGTAAATGCCCTTGACAAACTCACGAACTGACAAGGTAGTCATTCCATAGGCGTCGTGTGGGATACCACCTAGCTTGGGAGACTTTCCGGTGAAGAAAGACTTCCACCAAGGTGCGCCACGCTTCCGGGCATGCTCGGTGGCCCAATCAACAAGGTCGGCTGTGTTCTCATCAGGGCCCAAGAACAGGATTTCTTGTTTGCCGTACAGATCCACAATTGGATTCTTGATGCCAGGTGTCTGGGCAGGAAGTAGGAGATCCATGATACTGTCGATATACTTCTCAAAGGCCACTGCGCCCTTGTCTTGGTCCTTGGCATCGAGAAGAATGACACCCTTGGAGCCACCTTCAGGGATATCCTTGTTCTTGCGCTGTTGCGTGTTGGCCAACCCGTAGTTCTCGTCAAACATCGATCGAGCATTGATCGAGTATGCTTCCTTGTTGCGAGACTTGACGATACGGATACCTCCACGGGCAATATCTCGGAAGCGGAGGTGGAAACCACGACTCTCGGCACTGATGACCAAGAACATGCCATACAATGGCTGAGGATACTCGAGTTCCGGGAGGAATGATGGGTTCAAACGGAAACTCAGAGCGACCTTGGTCGGCGTGTAGAAGTTGGTCTTGAGAAGGGAATTGTTAAACACTCGAATGGCCGTCATGACCATCTCCTCGTGCTCGTTGCTGACCGTCCGGGAGATCAGATCCTTCAATTGGGTGTCTGAAAGCACTTCGGCTGACGGAGTTGGTGGGACAAAATCCTCTTGATAACCCGGTCCCAGTGTGAGATGGGTGTTTGCAAAGGATGCGTACAGAGAACGGATAAGCTCTGGGTACATGGTGATAATCTCTAAGATGTAGGCAGCTGTGAACGTCTCCGTTCTCAACCTTCGCTTAATCTTGGAGAGGATCTCGGCATGTGCGCTGTTGCGGGAATCCAATGCAGAAACCAGCGACGAGTATTCAGAACCTATGACAATTAGCCAATGCCAGCTGAAATCTTGAAACTGCCTTACCTAAACGATTGAGAAAGTGCTGCACAAACACCCAGAGGCAGTGGCTGTAAATTGTCTCCTGGAGACTGAGTCGCCCACTGGCAAAGAGCGACTGGAACTTGTTCTGAGGGATACAATACAACAGCGAAATTTCCTTGGTAATCTGATGGATCGAGACGTCTAGAGAGGGGAAAGTCTTGTCTAAGCCGGTCGCTGGCTTCAGGTACAAACAGATCACAGTAATACCGTTGCTGAATTGCTCGACGTACTTCCTTGTACTCGTGACGCCGTAGTAGTGATACAGATCGGACAAGGCACTGAACATTCCTGCTGCAGTTCGACGTCGGAATGCCACGACCAGACGCTTCTCTTGAGAATCGGCAATGTCAAAGACTTCGATGACCGGCCCCGTCCTGCTCACGGCCAGCTCGATAATCTCTTGGTAGATTTGTTTCGTATTTCGCGTCGCCTTTTGAAGGAAGAGCCGATCACTGATGACCTCGAGGCGCGTCTCGGTGGGTGAGGCGTTCGCATCGACAAACTGGCACTGGTAGACGAAGTAGCATCGCAACGCCGACTTGGAGGTACCGGTACCAGCCAGGGTGCCCGGCGAGCGGAACGTCTCGACACGGTAACACGAGCTGCCCGTCGAATCGAGGTATTTCGACTCGAGTCGGTGCTCGTACCGGGGACCGGACAAATTGGTGAAACCAGGTTCGCTGGTGTCAATGTAAATCGCGTGCGTTGAAGCCTCCATGTCCAGGCGGATCTCCTGTCTCTTGTCTTCGCGCGCAAACGCGGCAATCTTGGCTGCATAGAGAGATGTGATGTGGCTGACGATCGCATCACCCGTCTCCAGCTCGAAATAGACATCATCAATGCCGAGGTCGTTGTAAAACCACGAGATTTGCTCATCAATGATCTTCTCTGGAATCCAGCCAGCCTCTAGCAACTTGGCCTTGACTGCAAAAAAGTTAGCATTTGTTTGAGGACATGCAGAGGATCGACTTTTGGGATTTTGAGTACGGAGCAGTTCGAACCAATTGAGAATTAGGTTCGATCCGTAACTCCACTGCGTATCCAAATGCCCGAGTACACATCCCAATTTGGACAGGATCTGGGGGATATCTTGGCATATGACTGACCATGTGTTATTTGTGCCTTCTTGCCCATGAATTCTGGCGCTTCATAACCAATTGTGGTCGACCGCAGTACTCGATGGCCATTGCCATTGCCATTCTTATAGGTGAGCTGGGTGGGTTGTGGCGAGGGGTGTCGGCCAGGCGATGCCTTGATCTGTTCCACGCCTCGATTGGGCAGGGGGGCATCGACGGGCGCCATGATGTCGAAATCGAATGCAAAATCGGGTTCGACGTAATCCGGGAATTTCTGTAGGGCTGTCCCCAGAATGTCAGTTGTGTTAATTGTCAACGTACACATGGTTGCGGGAGCAATGGGCAGATCTGCGTGGGCCACTAAGTCTTGCAGCCTCGTCATGGAGGGGTCCCCGGGAAGGAAGCAGATATATAACATTTTGGGCAGGACCGGCTCTGGGGCAGATCTGCACATCAATCTCTCGCAATCTGGGCAACAGCCTCCAATTCTTCTCCTTACAGACGATTGTACACTGGTGAGACGATCAGGCGATGGGGGCGCGAGCCTGCCGCGGTAGGGTGCAGCGAGGCTAGATGGTCAGCCGCGTCTCGCTGGAGGCACGGCTCCCATAGGAAACGATCCGACGATTGGAGATGGCCGGCAGGCGTGCGCAGATGAAGGAAAAGGATACGTACCGGGCAATCGGCGGTGGCGCGTCGATGTGTGTTACGCAGTGCAACGACGTGGATGTGATGTCGACGTTTTTTGTACAGGAACTGCAGGTTGGGTTTCGTGGTGGGGGAGGAGGGCGGGCACCACAGACTAAGTGTCACCGGCAGCCTGCTTCGCGAGGGACGTTTCCTTCTCCTAGCTTCAAATCAGGGCGGACGTCGAATTGGACAATCTAGAGATGGATCAGCACTTTATAGCATTGATTGGGTGATGGCCATGACGCTGACGGTGATTCTGACGTGAAGGGGGCGCAGACGGGGTGTCAGGGCGTTGGTGACCAGGTCGTGTCTGTGGTTGTAGATAAGGAAAGATGAGGGCTGAAGGAAGGATGAAGGGGAGGGGAGGGATGGGATGGGAGGGAGATAGGAGGGAGATAGGAGGGAGATAGGAGGGTTGGATTTGGATTTGGGTTTGGCTTGGACGCAGTGGTCGGGAGGGAGTAAGAGAGAGGAGGCTGACTGACTCTCGGGTTTGGGGTGAATTGAGTTGGAGCTGACGGGAGCTGAAGCTGGGCGGGCTGGAGGCAAGGACGAGAGGGGGAGATGCAACGTCAATGCGTGAGAGAGGTGGTGATGATGGTGATGGTGATGGTGATGATGATGATGAGAATGATAGTCAGGGAGGTCCATCGGTGGGCGATCCAGGACACGCCATGATATATACCTTTTCCCTGGGGGAGCTCACCCTCACTCACCTGGCTGTCCCGCCAGGTCGAGCAAGGGGCAGGCAATGAGTGCGAGAGAGTGCATGAGTGGATTCGTCAAGCTTGGTGGCAGCAGGTGCCGAATTAAGTTTTCCTGTTTCCAAGCTTCGAGTGGAGTATTTCAGGCCGGGGCAGCTCTTCTGGAAGGCTGGGAAGTAGAACCATGACCATGACCAGAAGCATGCATCGGATGGCTCCCACTTGGTACCTGACGAGGATGACGCTTGGGATGGATTGTGGTGGTGGTGGATTGTGGTGGTGGTAGTGGTGGATGTGGATGTGGTGCATGAGCTGCGGGCGGAGGGGCACGAGAAAGACTGGAGCCAACGGTTATCCAAGGGTTTATCGAGCGGCGCTTGTCTGCTTCGAGTGCCGTCAACTGCCTGACCCGGCTAGCGGGAGCGAGCCGCCTGGCTGGATGCTACCCGGGTGGGTTTAGCGGTCGTTGTCGCTGGATGTGTAGATATTTCCCGCCATACAGTACAACCCCTCCGTGGCTCTCTTCTCTCTGTGTGTCTCTCTGCTCTGTCTGTGCCTGTGCCTGTCTCTTTCCCTCACTCCCTCTCTATCGCCTCTCTCTGTCCCTTCTGCCCTGCTCCACTCCACTCTCCTCTCTCCTTCCCTCTGCTTGGACTTTCCTATCCGCCTCGACCGGATTTTCAGTCTGACCGATGGATGATGGATGATGGATGATGGATGCATGGGTAGGGTAGCAGGGTAGGGTAAGGTAAGGTAGGGGACCTTAACGTAAGGCCAGGCAGGTAGTCGGATTCACCTCAGCTCGTACAAGTAAGTACACACTCAACCTACTACTTACTAGTCATCACATCATATCCCCATCACATCATATCCCCATCACATCCAGCCATCCAGCCATTATCCACCATCCATCATCCACCATCCATCCATCCATCAATCAATCAACCCACAACCCGCATGGTCATAACACCACTGAACTCCTCGCTCCCATTCCAGGAGCCCCGTGTCGCGGTTCCCCCGTCGACCGTGCTCTGCTCCCCAATTCCACTTCCACTTCCACTTCCACTTCCAATTCCACTCCCAGCACCTGATCACCTCACCGCTGCCCGAAGATTCAATGCAATGGCAAAACATGTAGAATTCACCACCCACCTGATCGCCCCGTCACAGTGCCCCGGATGCACCGAGCGGGCCCCAGTTGACTCGTGTCCGCCACCCAACCCAGGAGAGAGCAAATCCCCAGAATTCTCGAATCTCGCGTTCCATCTGATCGCTGCTCCCGTTTGGGTCTTGTTTCTCGTTCCCCGCGTGATTTTCGCCCTGGATCTATTTCGGGTGTGGCACTGGGCGGTCGCCGCTTGTCATCGTGTTCGCTAGCTGCTGCTGGTGGAGGAGGAGGAGGAGGAGGAGGAGGAAAGACGAGGATCCAGAGGGGAGAATTCAGTTCCCATTACCTACTCCATTACCTATTCCAACTCCTTGACCTGCCTCGTACTACCTTCGCGACCTTCTCTAACTTCTCTAACTTTTTCTCGGCGTCCCGTGATGACGAGGGCATGCGACCGCCATGACTAACATGACACCTCGACTAAGCCCAGCTGGGATTTCCCGGGGTAATCAAAACTCCTCCATTCGATCTATCAACCTTCCCGCCGCCAGACGCCAGACGCTGCATCCAAACCACCGCCGGCGAGTTTGATGAAATCCTCAACACGGCATCCTGGACGCAAACAGCGCATCTGCCTCGTGCAGCATCGCCTGACGCGCTATTACCTTTTGCATTACACATATTACACATCGTCTTCGCTGGGGGACGAGCTCCGCTGCCCGTGACATCGGCTGCCGCGCGCGCTACTACCCCGGATTCCGTCAGCAGGCGAGTGAGATTTCGCTGGCGACCGCATCTCGCATCGCCTCCTCCCCTTCCGCTGCTGGGACCGGACCGCCGCTCGTTCTGCAGTCCAGACAAAACAAGACAAAACAAGACACCAACAGAACCAGACCACACCCGACCAGACGACACGGACTGTGCAACGCAACTCACACCGCTGCATTACGAAATCACATCTCGCTTTCTCTCTGTCGTTCTCCCTCTCCTTCTCCCAGCCAAGCACCCGGTGCACCTGCCATTACGTTTCACCTGCGCGCGTCATGGCCGCTGTTGATCGCGAATCCATACACGTGGGGAGCAGAGAATATGCTGTGTCTCTTGATGCCCAAGATGCGTTGCACGCTTTCCGGGAGCAATTTCACATCCCCTCCAAGGCGCAGCTGCAAGCAAAGACACTACCGGAAGCAGGTAAGGAGTTGGCGTGCCGTCTTGTTATATTCTATTCTATCATATCATATCCTCCCCTTCCTATCACATCACATCCTACCTCTCCTACCTCTCTTACCTGTCCTACCCATCTATCCTACTCTCTCCTACACATCTCTCCTATCCATCCCACCTATCCATCCTCTCATCAACCCCTCGCTAAAAAAAAACCTCCCTAGTAAACCGCGCAAACACCACCAATGACTCATCCCAAGATGCCATCTACCTCTGCGGCAACTCGCTCGGCCTACAGCCAAAAATCACCGCCGTGCGCATGCAGCAGTACTTTGAGACCTGGCAGACTCAGGGCGTCTACGCGCACTTCAAGCCCTTACCCGACTCCCTCTTTCCCAACTGGGTCGATGCCGAGGTCACGGCCGCTGAGACCGTGGCTCCTATCGTTGGTGCCCAGACCGCTGAGGTCGTGGTGATGGGTGCCTTGACGACGAACTTGCATCTGCTCATGGCGGCTTTTTATAAGCCTGATATTAAGGGGAGGCACAAGATTATTATTGAGACGCAGGCGTTTCCTTCGGATCACGTGAGTTTCTTCATTAAATTATTCTTTTCTCTATACTTGTCTCTTGTCTCCTAATAATAACACAATCAATTGTTCTCTCTGCTGTAACTTCTGTACTTGCCTCTTAGTAGGCGGCAAGATTAGAATAATTATATCTTCTATACTTGTCCAAGTGGACAGCATAACCAGAATCACTCATCTTACGTACTCATCTCTGTGCTCGTCTCTATCTTTTGATGAACTGTCGAGCACCTTAGAGGAAGCTCCACGTTTCCTGTCTATTCATTTTCTTTTTTTTCTTCTTGATTTTCAGTAACCCCCATCTACTTTCTTCTAAAACCAGTAGCTTGATTTCTCACTTGTATTTCCCAACGCGCCAAGGCTGCGGCTCTGTAGTCATATCTGTCCTAGCGTGACTGAAGATCCATTTACTCCTGTCAAACGATCATCCATACTCTACAACTCTTCGTTGCTTCTCAGTAGATGGCAGTATTGGAATCATCTTCTGTGGGTTGTGTCTTAGTAGATAGTATAATCATAATTTCCATCTTCGATTATCTCTCAGCCATTAATATAATTGGAATCTCATCGTCTACTGCTATCTCTCAACAGATGACATTATTAGAAATATTCCAGTCTTCAGCTTGCCTCTCAGTAGATGGCACACCACAATGTTCCCTCCTTGCATTGTCTCCTTGTTCCACCTCAACTCACAAACAATCACATTCCCCAGACTAACACCCCCAGTTCGCAGCTGAATCCCAAATCTTGCACCACAACCTCACACCCGCCAACTCTCTGGTAACCATCACCCCTGCCACTCCCTCAGCCGCCCTGACCACCGATGAAATCCTCGCCGTCATTGCCGAGCACGCCGAGACAACTGCGCTCCTCCTCCTCCCAGGCATCCAATTCTACACCGGCGCGCTCCTCGACATCCCCACCATCACCAAGTTCGCCCGCTCCCACGGCATCTTCGTGATCTTCGACCTCGCCCACGCCGTCGGCAACGTCGACCTGCACCTGCACGACTGGGACGTCGACGCAGCAGCATGGTGCTCATACAAGTACCTCAACGCCGGCCCCGGCGCCGCCGGCGGCCTCTTCGTGCACGAACGCAACGGCACCGTCTCCGTCTCAGCAACCGGCGCACCCGTCTTCCAGAACCGCCTCAGCGGCTGGTGGGGCAGCGACCGCTCCTCCCGCTTCGCAATGGACAACAAGTTCGTCCCCATCCCCGGCGCATCCGGCTTCCAGATCTCCAACCCCTCCATCCTCGACCTAACCTCCATCTGCGCCTCGCTCTCGGTCTTCGCCCAAGCCGGCGGCATGGCTCCCCTGCGCGCTAAATCCGTCCAGATGACCGCCTACCTCGAGAAGCTGCTCCGCGCCACGCAGGCCTTCAAATCAGGCGCCTTCACCATCATCACCCCTTCGGACCCCGCGCGCCGCGGCGCCCAACTCTCCCTGCGTCTCGATCCCGCCCGTCTGGATAGCGTCATGGAGGCGCTAGAGGCGCGCGCCGTGGTCGTCGATGAGCGTCGGCCGGAGGTCATCCGCGTGGCGCCCGCGCCGCTGTATAATACTTTCTCCGACTGTTGGGATTTTGTGCACGCGTTTGAGGAGGCTCTGGCGTCGGTTGCGGTGGCGAGCTCTTAGGCTTGATGGAGGTACCTAGGTAGGTAGGTAGGGAGGTAGGTAGGTAAGCAACGAAGAAACGAAGGGAACGAAGGGAACAAAGGGAACGAAGGGAACGAAGGGAACGAAGGGAACGAAGGGAACGAAACCACGAAGTGAATTTGCTAGATGAACAGTACGGTACGGTAAAGTACGTTACGGTACGGTACAACCTTAGACATAGATAGACGAGCGCAAAAGCAAGACAGACGGCACTCCCAACTCCAACTCCATCATTAGACCACTAGTCTCCACCCTCCTTTCAAGTCAATCCCTGTGCCTCATTTCCATCCCATCCCATCCCATCCATCCCATCCATCCCATCACCTTATTTTGATCGCTCCAAAGTACCTCGCACTCCTGATTCCATATCCCATCCCATCCCATCCCAAGCTCAGGACGCATATGTATAGGTAGAGTTAGGGAGTTAGGGAGGTAGGGAGGGAGGGAGAGATAGGGGGAAGGTTATTTCACGTCATGCTCCATAACCCCATCACGTTCCCTTCGGAATCGGTAAAGTAGGCTGTGCAGCCCATGTTGTTGGGTAGGACTCTCTTTGGACTGTGCACCGCCGGAGGTATTAGCATGATTTCTCTATTCATCATCCATTCTTCACCATCCCTCATCAACCATCCATCCATATATCCCTCCATATATCCCTCCATCTATCTATCCATTTGTCCCATCCCTTCTCGCTCTCGCATCCATCCACATTATTCTTTCTCTTTCAAGAACAAGAACAAGGAGGAAGAAACTCACATAAACATCGCCCCTCCCGCCTTCTCCACCTCTACCAGCTTCGCATCCAAACTCTCAACTGTAATGGTGACGCGGACCGCGATGCATGGTTTCTCCCCCGCTTTGGAATTAGATGGGTGAATGGATGGGGAGAGGAAGTTTTCCTTTTCAACCTGTTTTATGCACACGCACACACGCATTAGTTAGCCAGCTAGTCTTCCATCATCATCTATCCATTTATATCAATCTCTCAATCACACAACACCACACCAAAAGAAACGTAGTAAAGTAAAAGTAAAACGCAAACTCCTCACCTTCACAAAACTCCCCTTCATCCCCCCATGTGAGAACAGCACCACAGGCGAAACCGGGCAATTCGCCGTCGCGTGCCCAGGTGCAGGTGACTCCTCGAAACTCCAGCCGAACACCGTGCCGTAGAAGGTGCGGGCGCGGGATACGTCTGTGCAGGGGATTTCGGTCCAGGAGATTTCGTTTATGGGCATTTGTGCCATTTTTGGGGATTTTGTTGGGGTTTGTGGAGTTGGATTGAGTTTGGGGATTGGTTTGGGTTGTTGATTAAGGGATGGTTAGGATGGGATGGGATAGGATGGAATGGAATGGAATGTGTTAAGGTGGGTAGGTAGGTAGGTGTGAGGTAAGCAAGCAAGTGGGTTGTTATTGAGAGCGGATGGGAAAGGGGAGGGAGGGAGGGAGGGTTATATAGATGGGCCCTTACCCAGGTTGTGCAACACATGCACAACCTACATTACCTTAGAGTCCAATCCCCAATCCCACAACCTCGTCCCTTCTTCCCCTCAACAAACCCTTCTCCTCCTCTTCCTTCCCATCCCATCCCATCCCTTACCAACCATTCCTCAACCCAAATCCCCCGCCCCAAGCCACATACCAACAAAAAGGCCAAAACCTAAAACCCAAAAGCCACCTCCCCAGGCAGCAGTGTCCATCATCCACCATCCACCATTCACCGCATATACGTGGGAACGGGAGAGAGAGAAAAAGAAAGGATACACCAGCCAAAGCGCGATTTACCCCGCACCCACACATGCACATGCTGAAGCTGCGACGCGCATCGTACGCGGTGTCATGTGTGTCTGGTGGGAGGGAGGGAGGGAGGCGTTTGAGTTTTGCGCGTACTGTGGTGTGGTATGGTATGGGTTGGCATGGTGGCATGGCGGGGTATGCCGTGGAGGCGGAAAGGAGGGGAATGGTATGTGGTGTGAGGTTTACAGGGGTTGGGATCGCCGATGAGGGGCGGGGTGAGATTTAGAGAGAAGGGGAGGGGAGGGAGGTGGGTATGATGTTTTAGTGTTGGTGCTGGTGTTGTGATGCTGTATTGCTCAGTAAGGAGATATATTATGCCGAGTCGTATCGTGTTGTATCGTGTTGTGTTCTGGATGAGGATCTTGGAGGGTCGTATTTCTTGAGTTGCTGCATGGTTGATGGCTGATGGCTGATGGCTGAAGCCATCCTACCAAATAGAATGAAACCCAAGGGAATCTTACGTGGGACGCACGGTGAGTTGTGAATGGATGAATGCATCCCTCCTCTTCATAGATGCATGGCATCTCTTGGTGGTGACTGATCACTAATCCGATGTCTTTCTGTGGAGCGGGGAGCAAGAGGATTGGTTGTGCTGCATGCACCGTAGAACAGACCTTAGCTACACTTTGCTTTTTTCCTCAGCTTGGAGATTCTGGTGGAAGAAGAGAGAGAGAGAGAGGTGGAGTGGAAGGAAATGTGATGCAACGCGAAAGAGTCATACAGACTTGTGTTGATCTGCACTACAGCCCAATTCTGGATGGGTGGTTTTGAGGGCTGGAAAAAGGAATGAGATGAGCAAGGTAATGTGTGTGTGCTATGCCAAGTCGCCGGCGAGAAAAAAAAGTCCCTGTTGGAGAAGACGAGGTAGTGTCTCCAAGAAGTTGTGTTCAAAGAAGTAATATCTTCCTTCCTTCCACACCCCTCAAAGCCAGCATACTACGCCAACCTAACAAGCACCTCTTCCCCCGCCTCAAACCACGGGACATTCAACAAGTGAAAGATGCCCAGTCGACGAAACACACCCTCCTCATCCCTCGCCACCAACAAGCCCTGCCTCTTCGACAGCGGCAGCGCCCACACCGCCTCGACGCCCTCACCCGGGATATCAAAAACCCCATACGCCACCGCCCTGTCAAACGGACAGTCGGCACGCAGCCGTGCCTCGTCGGCCTCACTCGGCACCCCACCATCCTGCAGCAGCAGCGGAGGTGTAAACACGACCGTCCCCCGTGACTGCGGCGGCAGGTCGTCGGGCCGGAAGCGAAACCTATAGCCGAGTTCTTTGAACCAGGTCAGCAAGCGTTCCTGGCTGCTCGGCGCTGACGAGTGCCAGCTGCACACCCACCGCGGGCGGCCGTACATCTGCAGCTCGCACCGCGGCATGCGCAGCACGTGCGCGTCGCAGTCGTCCTGCGCCGTCCAGCGCGTTGCGTCGCCGCTCGCGGGCCGTACGAGGAAGAGCTCGGGTCGGCTGCGCACCGGGTACGGCGGCCAGCGCTTCTTGTTGTCCCAGCCGCACTGCACGGGGCCGTGGACCGCGGCCCAGGACCAGGAGGGCGCCTGCGAGATAGCTGGCCGCTGGAGGGGTGTCAGGCTCGTCTCGGTTGCGGAGGGGTCGATCATCCATCGCGTTTGGAATCGCGGCTTCCAGAGCAGACCTCGCGGGAGGTCGGATTCCCATACCCCGGCTAGGTAGCGCCCGAGCACGGTTTGCTGGGCGATGACTGCGAGACTGGAGATGGCGGCGAAGATGTCGCTGGGGTTGGTGAGTGCCTGTAGTTGTTAGCATGGTTTCTTTTGGAAGTTAGGTGGTGGTTGTTGTCGACACAGCTCTCGGCTCGCTTAAAGGGCTCCGCGTAAAAAGGGGGAAAGGAGAACTCACCCTCGCAGAGTAATCCGGAAGTGTCTCCGCATACCAGTGATTCAACATTTCGAGGCGATCTATATAAGGGCGATCTTTCGTATTCAAGGAAAATTCCCCCTTGGGATATACATCTCTTGTGTGCATAAATTTCCACACTTCATCCTCGTAAAAACTACTCTCTTTGCACTGAAACGACACGCCGTGATTGCCAAAGACGAGCTGTCTTCGGCTCAGCTCAGCTTCTTGCAGACACCAGCCTCGCGTTTGTACGGGGTCGGGCGGGAGAGTTGTCATGAATAAATTCCTGTTGAGACCAACATAGAGGCCATTAATCTCGTCGCCATTTTCGTCGACCCTTCCATATGGAATGGGACACGGGTCAACAGCTGGCTTGAAATTGTTCTTGGTGAATCCGTCTCGACTGTCCCCAGAACGAGCGGCCATGATGCTCAAGGTAGCATTCCCATAAACCGCTCCCATGCGTGCGGACTCGTGCTCCCAGTCTTCCTTGTTGCCCTGTATGATACATAGTGCATCAATCCAGATGTACCAAAAGCCCAGGTCTCGCGCCACTTGGAAAGCCTCGCGGTAGGTCTTGACGAGCTTCTCTTCATCAATGACGCGCTGCATCGACTCGAGGTTTTCATCCCGCAACATGAGCGACTCGGTGGCCCCACGACCCCAACAGTAGGACAAGGCTACATAAGGCTCTTGGAGGCCATTTGTGATGACGAGCTGAGTGGTCTGTTCACCAGAGCTTGCGCCTGGACGTCCCAGAGCAATGACCCGTGTGGGCATGTCAGAAGCTATCGGACGGCATCGCTTGTGGTGCTCACGACATGCCTCCAGCCACTGACCACCAAGCCGCACGCTGAGCTCTGGGTCTGGGTCCAGGTACGTGCATCTTTCCGAAAAATGCTTTGCCGCCGGAGTAGCTGTTAAAAGAGCTCAGGTTAGCATTGCTCTTATCCGTCGTCCCTCACGGACTGGAGATGAGCCTCGGTTACTGCACAGGCCATATTGACGGTCACCTACCTTCGAGAGCAAAGACACGAATCCCAATCCTGCTCAAGCCAAGATTATAGGTCAGGAAGGGCGCCTCGATCTTAATGGTACTCTCGTACGATGGCAAGCCGCCCCCGCTGTCCCGCGTCCCCAAGTTGAAGTCAAAGTCGTCATAGAGCTGCGAGTAGAGGCCGTATGTCTCCTGAGGGGCATCTCGGATGGCGGGCGTGGAGGAGTCAAGTCGGGTGAGGGTATCCATGGTGCACCACAAGAGGCGGCAGATCCCGCAGGGTGGAACCGCTTCGGCGCATTGCCGCAAGGAGCCCACATTGGCATGATGTGGGTACGGCTTAGTATAGTCGATGGGACGGAGGAGATTAATCGATAAGCTGGAACAATGCGAGCAGCTAGTCGCCGCCATCCTCGGGCCTAAATCAGAGAGTTGGGTAAGCCCGTCCCAAAGGGGAGGGGCTCGGATGGTCAGGTACGCAGGTACAAAGGTACAGGAGGATCTTCCACTATGGCTCAGTTCAGGGTAAACTCAAACCTGACCGCGCAGGCCTGCGAGACTCCGCCGCCGTCAGTCGTTGCTGGATACTCAGGATTCAGGGGTAAACATGTCATGAGATTTCTGACATGTCAGAGGAGCGAGGAGCAAGTCGGACATCGCACGTCGCACGTCGCACGTCGCCAGTTGCCCGCCCGCCAGTGAACACTAACTGACTAACTAACTACCTGCACAACCGAAAGACCAACCACACAAGCAAGCAACGTGTCTTAGACGCGGTACTCGCAGTGGAAAAGGCGGAGAGGGGAAACAGTGGAGTGGAGTCCGGCTGGCTGGTGGAGGAGGCAAATTGCGCACTGAAAAGGGGCGTCGCCGCGATAGGATCAACGCCGGGATCATATCCACGGCGCCTGATTCGCTGCCAAAACGACGAGATGGGGTTGCAAATGGCGGTGGAGACGACGAGGACTGAGAAACAGGAACTTCCACCACCCAAACCTTGGCAGCAACGTGCGGTGATGGGATGTGATGGGATGGATGCGATATGATGTGGAGCGGTGCGCATTGCGGTCTTGGACCCTCGGCCGCAACGCTACTTATCAGAAGATTCAGAGCAAAGGGGCCCGAGACCAGACTATCAACTGTACAGTACGGTACGATCCTGTACGATACGATGCACCACAGACAGCGCTCACTCAACCCGTGGCTCTGGGTGGGAGTAAGTGCAGCCAGACGGAGTCGCCGTTGCTGCGTGTAAACAAAGACGAAGCCCGATTGACTTTCACGCACGCAATACTGCATCCCGCCATGCTGTCCCGACCGACACACGCTGGCAGCGCTGACATGCATTGCATGCATCTGCATCTGCCTTTGCATCTGGTGGGCGCAACACCACCGCGTGGTTCCATAGCCGGGACGGTACGGTACATCCATCCAGTCCTGGACTGGCAGGACAGTATTTGCCGCAGCGTAAAGGAGAGCGTAGTGTAGAGGAGAGCGCATTGCGTGTTCGGCGTCATACGTGATTGTCAACGTAAAGTATATTCTCGCATCCCTGGCCTGGCTCACGCATCCCACATTAAATGCCCGGCAGCCAGGGAACGGACTAGGGCGTACCAGAGTTGGAGGATTTTGCATCCAGGATAATACAGTAATGCAGTATTTCTGTCCACAGCTTATGTCCGATCTCCTCCCCCCTCCCTCCCTCTCTCCCTCCCTCCCTTACGCTGCTCTGGCTCTTGCTCTTGCGCGCTCTCAGAGTGAGTTAGTTAGTTTGTGATCCACCCCTTAAAGTAAAACACCGCGACTGCACTAATGCAGGCACTTGCCCAAAACGTCGCAGTCCATCCACTGCCCTTCATCGTGCCGGCCGCCGCCAGTTCGCAGGGAGCACCCGTTTGCCTCTGCTTTTGCTTTTGCCTTGCCTTTGCCTCTACGCTCCTCTGGTGCTGGCTCTGGCGCGGATCTGGCTGTGTGTGCGTGCCTCTTCTTTTCTTTTATCTGCTGGCCTCCTCTCCGCTTTTCACCTTCGATCCGCAGCCCGTTGCGCACGACCAGTTGTGTTGCTCTGCTTTGCGCCGTCTTGTAGTGCATCGAACATGATTTAATCATCCTCCATATCCTTCGATTATCCGCCCTGGACAGCCGTGGCCGAACTTCACACGAGGCGAGAGGAGCAGGAAGCGGCGTAACTTTTTGGGAAGAGCAGCACTGAGGCATTGCGCCCCAGCGACCAGGACAGGGCGTGGGACGTGGAAGATCGCAATCACTCGCCATGGAGGGATTGATGTTTGTTCCGCCTGAGCGAGGGACCATCATCGGGCGAGCTGTGTGGAAGGTATGTGATGTTCACCTCCACCTCGACTTCTCGGGTGGCATGTTCGGGTCTAACACTTGCTCTGCCAGCCTCGCTATGTCGTCCTCGGATCCGCAGCCAACATGAGATCGCAAAATGATCCCCCATCACCAACCGACAACAATGGCAAGGTGGGATCGGTAAGGAGAGGGATGAGAGCACCGTCCATCAGGCCAACCCCCATCGACGTGCACCCATCCGAAGCGGATGGCAAGAGCCTGTTCCTATCCATCTACAAGGCCAAGGTCAGGACCGCAGACTTGAGGGTACCACGAGCTTCTGCTGACGTACAATAGGGCGATTGGGAATTGCTGGCACAATATCCATTGTCTGCCTTTAAATCTTGCGAGATCAAGACCATGCAACATCGCAAGCAGAGCCCGTCACTACCCACCCTTCTCCTCGAACTGAAACCAGACTCAGTTGCAGACAAGCAGCGGAAACGGAGATCAAGTAGGACCGGTGGGCTGTCCTCCTCCAAAGACCCAATGGCAAATATAGTTCTGTTCAGGAGTGTGCCGGAAGAAAGATTCAACATTTTCGACTGGCAGATAAATGTGAAGCCCTTATTGACACTCGGCGATGTGGAAGAGAATCCTCACACCCCTCTCGGCCCCTTAGTCCTCTCAGTCCAACATTTACCTCCTTCACGAATCCCTTTGGAGGCCGGGACAGCCGAAGGCCCTCGAGCTCTGCAGCCAGGCCAGATCTTCCACATCGATCATCTACCCAAGGCTCCTCGATTTCCTTCTCGAACGGTCCGATCTCAAGAGATCGCCCATCGGCACTGATCTCCCCATCTCCCAGCCTGAGATCAAGACGCTCAGATCTTTCCTCCCAATCAAGCTCTCAGCACCCTCCCATGGGTTTTACATCAAGTCACCCCCAGACATATTCCGTACTACCCTCCGACCTTCCCTCGCCCGTCTCGACTTCTGGGTACGAGCCACAGTTCATTGAAGGTTGGACATCTGCGCAAGGGCGGTCATCTGGCTTGTCTTCCCAGCCGAGAGGAAGTATATCATCGGCTGTCCAACCTGTGTCACCAGTTACCTCTACACCTCCGCCCCCACGAGAGACTATCTTGGACCGCGCTTTTCAGATGCGATATATACCTGGCAGCGATCGAGTGCAAAACAAGGCCGAAGAGAAGATTAGCAGTATTGCACGATTTGAGGCTTTGATGCGGGAGGTTGATGAGCGAAAACAGGCTCGGGCAGTCGCAAATGAGACGCTGAAGAAGACTCAAGGTTGGGAATTAGATGAGGAGTCGGAGGAATCAGACAATGAGGATATGATCGATGAAGAGGATGACACTGCCCTTGCTGACGATGAGATCAATATGCCCACCCCAGCACAGCGGGCTCTGGACTACATCGCTGGACGTGGAATTCACATGCCAGTACGGCCGCTGTCGCCTCCACCACCAGTTCCTTACCTGAACCCACAGGCCATGTCCGCATTTCATGGGCAGACAACTTCAGAATCGCCGTCTCAAAAGCCCAAGCGTCCCAATTCTCTCGCTCTTCCCTCGAGATCCATCTCCACTACCGCCATCCCAACGAATAAGAATAGCAACAGCAACTTGAAGGCTGAAAGAACCGATGTCAGTCTCAAGCGAAGAAGCAGTACGAGTGTGAAGCGACTCAGCTTTCAGGAGTTCGCCAAGAGACTAAGTAGTACATCCAGCCTCCTGCTTGTTCAGACCAACGCCAGCTCCAGCTCCGGACGGGATGGTAGCCGACGGACAAGTAGTGAGTACGGGTATGAAGAAGAAAGGAGCGGCCTTCGTGGCGGTGCGTTGTCATCAGCGGATAGAGACAAGCGATGTGGTTGGAGAGGGAGTGTTGGAGTGGTAGGCGGTGAGGGTGGCTTCGTCTGATTTCCACAGAGAATCCAGGGAGCAAGGCATCAGCATTTTACAACGGTACGGGATTTCTGGGTCCGGCGCATGAGGCGGTAGGGCTCATTGCATTGCATTGGATTTTGGTATTTTGTTTTGCCTTCAGGCGGGGCATTTTAGGCGTTTGATACCAGCTTCGACGACAACGACATTTTTGCTTATGGGATTGGCTAGATTTGCTCCGGCCATCTGGTTTGGTGGCGGTCGAGGGGACGGGGTTTGGGATACCTTGGCTAGATTTGTGTATGACAGACAGACAGACAGTCTCGAGACGTTTGATCATGATTGCGACGACAAGATGAGGGAGGACATTAGGATTCTTGTATTTACCCCTTTATCCATATCAGAAGAATTTATATCATGATAGCTTTTCTCTACTTGCGCCTTGCTTCGAAGACATGCATAATTCATGTGATCTGACCTGACTCACTACCATGGCTGTCGCTAGCCATGGTCTTGTCGTGCCCAGATGCCGGTATAATCCACCGCCGCGTTCTGCATTAGCAGCGAGTGAATGCTCGCCAGACCAGTATTCTGATTGCTGTTGTGGTTATCGCTCCCATCATCACCATCCCGCCCACTCTCCACCGCCGCAGCGCCCTTCTCCCCCGACCTGTGCGCAATCTTGAAGACGACACCAATAGCCCTCGCCGCTCTCGCGGCATCGATCGACTCCTCCCGCGCCTCGATCCGGCTCCAGATCTTATGCGCCGCGCCAAGCGCAGCCATGATGTCTTCTCTCCTGCCGATGCCCATCCCGGCGCTCTGATCGGCCTCGATAGTCGGGTAGGTGGTGAGGTAGCGGCACAGCACCGAGGTTGCGAGCAGGAAGCTGTTGCGTGCTCGTCGGTCGAGACGCCATCGTTCTTGAAATAGACGTCCGCTGGCTTGCGTCTCTGTCTCGAGGTGCTGCTGATGAGTAAGAATCTCGAGCGCGGACGAGATGCACGTGTTGCGCGAGTGGGCGTATGCCGTGTTTGCTTCGTCGGGGGAGAGGAAGCGGTGGTGGAGGACGCACTTTGCTTCGTGCATAATGAGGGCGATGTAGATGCGTTTTATGACTACGTCGGCCACGTCTGTGATCTCCCCTGTAGTCGTAGGAGGGAGAGCACGCATCTTCAACCCTGTGGGGATTGAAGCGTAGGTGTTGTGGATACTCATGTCCAGCGCCATCACCTCGTCGTAGCTCATGGGTACTACCCCATTTACGGCATCACTTACGTTGCCATATACAGCGAGCATGCGGTTCCGCACAACGAGGAACTGTGCTGGGGTAAACACCTTCTCGGCTCGACTGAGCGGCAGCATCTCGTCGTCCGTGTGGAAGTCGCCGTCAAGCAGATTCGAGGGCTCAGCTGTGTCGTAGAACGGGGGACGCAGTGAGCGTGGGAGGCCGCTTGATATGGCAGTCTGGGCATCAAGCTGCAGGATGGAGAACCACACCCGGCGCCGCATTTCGCCTTCCAGTGCTGTGACGTGTGGGAAGTGCGTTGCGTCTCGGTGGTAGCCTTGCCGGACTGCGAGCTTGATGATCATGGCGACGAGAATCGAAGTGTTGATATCTGTTTCTTGTTTCCGCAGTATCTGCGTTTGGAGGAAGATGAGCAGCGCTTCGACGGTGAATGGTGGGGAGGTATTGTATTTGCCGAGGATTAAGCCTTGAATCACCTTCTCTTGGTGGGCTTGCGTGATGATCTTGGGGTCTGGGAGGAGAGGAGTGGGTTGGTCAAAGTGGGCGGCTGCAAGGGCTGTGATGGCATAGAGCAAGGTGATCCAGATTATGGGAGACGCTGTGCCGATGTGCAAGTCCCAGAAACGTTCATACTACATCGTGTAAGTGTACGCATGGTGGAGATTTAGAGGTTGCTCACATGGGCGAGGAATGAAGGTTTGTGGATGATGACTATCAATATCAGCTTAGCCCTTGTTAATTAACGATTTCCAAGTACCAGAGTCAATGCACTTGTTGTTGAAATACTCGTTGACAACCATGTCAACTGTTGCTCTGGGAGGCAGCGCAGCTATCAACTGCTGTTTATTAAGGAGAGGATAATTCCCAAAGATGACGTCGGTTTCGCTAGGGTTAGAAACTGTAGCTGCAAACAAAAAGCGTTGGCTTTGCGTCTGTAGGTTCTGGATGCTTTCTTTCACTTCGGAAATCTAGGTTCTCGTTAATCAGTTCCATCTACAAAGTGGTAGAGGGTGAGGTATACTTCATCAAGAATCGCTGTCCAATGAGTGCTCTCCACATAGGTTGTCGAACTATTGTCTTGCTTCAAGATCCCGGGATGAATTTTCATTAATGGTAGTGCTGTTTCCACTTGCATATCAACCTCGCTCTGATCGCCAGAAGCTACAATCTGGTGCGCGGGGACAACCTGCTCCGGATCTAGATCCATCGACACGTTGGTCGTTGGATTCGATACCATAGAAGTAATCAGTTTCTCTAATTGCTTGACCCTTTCCGCAAGCTCTGTGCCCACGGATTCAATAGCAGTGGTAGAACGGCTCTGTACGCCATTGTGACTGGCATATGCGCATGAGCTTGAGAGCCCTCGGCGAGCGCAGTTTCCACATGGTTGTGCGCGATCACATCTCAACCTGAGAAAGTCAGAATCGGCTCTCGGGGAAGCTGTATTGTTACTCACTTCCCTCTTCTGCAAGAATTGCAGACTGATTGGGGTTTGTCTCTCCTCCGGCTTGGTGGGGGCAGAGGCCGAGGCGGACGAGCGTCCATTCTTGGGCTGAAGTGCCGTACACAGCTCCTCACGCTGTTAAGAGAGGACAGATGAATTGAGGGTATTCAAGATACCACATCCTCATAATTTCAACAACCAGGATAGAGGTGTCGTCCTGGTGTAGTGAGGATGCAAGGAACGGAAGGTGTCCGGATGGTCCGCAACAGTATGGCTGTCACCGTCCGATGCTCCGGCCGATGGTCCGTGCAAACCTCCGAATATAAACTTCTATTCCTCCGCCTCAACAACAAAATCCGCAATTGCAACTCCATCGCGGTCTAACACCCCAGTACATTATGCACAATCCGAGCGAGTGCTCACTTTTTCTCTCTGTTGTTCCACGCCTGCCTTGAATTTGGAAATTGTTCTGCGTCACTTCGGACTCGTATTGGACCATGTGAGAGATACTCCGACTCCATGGTGAGAGTTTGGTGGGAGTTCTCCAACTCCGAGAATAGCAGCTAGCGCTGCTCCGAATAAGTATATATGGACGGTCATCCGTTGCTCTTGGCTAATTACTTTCCTTATACTCGCCATCATCACTTCAAGACTTCCCTATCTCACAAAAAACGCCACAACTCCTTTACAACACCACAATAATACCTCACTTGCCTCAAGATGCCTTCCACAAACCAGGCCGCGTTTCAACCCACTAAAGGTGCCCGCGTTATGACCGTCGGCACCGCACCCTACACTTCGCCCTCTCCCTCTCAAATCGTCATTCGCTCCCATGCCGTCGCCATAAACCCGCTCGACTGGCTAATCCAACGCAAGTCAGACCTGATGTATACTTGGCTTAAGTACCCTTTCGTTCTCGGCGCAGATGTCTCAGGCTCCGTTGTCGAAGTCGGGAAATCTGTCAAGCGCTTTCAGGTCGGCGATCGCGTCACAGGCCTGGCGCGCGGCAGCGACGAGAAGATCAATGATGGAGCTCAGGGTGCATTCCAGGAATATGTGGTCTTGGAGCAGGACCTAGCTTGCCATATTCCAACTTCGATGTCGTATGAGGCGGCATCTGTGATTCCATTGGGTCTCTGCACCGCAGCAGCCGGCCTCTTCGAGAAAGATCAGCTGAATCTCCAACTCCCTATGGCCACGGGAGCCAAATCAGCCGGTAAGACGCTCATCATCTGGGGCGGTTCTACCAGCGTGGGCTGTAATGCGATCCAACTCGGCGTTGCAGCCGGCTACGAGGTCTTTGCGACCGCCTCGCCCAGAAACTTCGATATGTGTAAGAAACTCGGCGCCGCCCAGGTCTTCGACTACAAGTCCAAGACTCTCATCCCTGACATGCTCGCTGCATTCAAAGGCAAGACGGCGGCAGGCGCGATGACGATCGGCGACGGTGGCGCGGAAGCGTGTATGGATATCCTCTCGAAAGTCAGCGGCAACAAGTTCATCGCGATGGCGAGCTTCCCTGTGCTGAAGGAGGAGCCCAAGAGCCTCGCGCTGCTGAAGACCATGTACCATTTCGTCTCGTGGGTCGCAACGTTCAAAGCCAGAGGCATCCTAAAGGGCGTGAAGTCGAATTTCCTCATCGGTTCGTCCATCGGCTACAATGATATCGGCCGCAAGATCTGGGAGGACTACGCGGAGAAGGCGCTGGAGAATGGCTCGTTGGTTGCGGCGCCCGAGCCAGAGGTATTTGGCAAGGGTTTGGAGAGTATCCAAGCAGCGTGCGATTATCAGTCTAAAGGCGTGTCGGCGAAGAAGGTCGTTGTTACGCTTTGAGCGATGTGTTTTGAGCGGGCTGGTCGTGTAGGTTTTCAGCGTTCCTTTATACATACATAATACCTTTCTGTCTTAGCGTTGAGATTGAACTTGAGATTGAAATAGATTCTTATATACCCAAATTTGTTCTCAGATATGTCTGACAGGATACATAGTGATATACGCAAAGCTCTGTCTCACTTAGTGTTTCATCGGAGCATGTCAAATCCACGAGTCTAGGTGGGTCATACAAAACAGGGGAGGTACTCGTAATTACTTGGCTGGATAGATTCTCTGGGGTCACAGACGAGGAGAGGGGAGCGGAGAAGTGATCCTGTGATCCAGTAATGCGAAATTTACACAAACACGCTATGACAATAACGCAGAGGCCTGTCATCGTGTTGGGTAACATGCAATCTCTAATATGGAGCACGTTTCTTGTCACGGAACGAGGAGGGAATAAACGACAAAAACCAAGAGCAGAAGGTAAGGGAATCACAGTGTATGAACATAGAACGGCACTAGGAGAGGAGATGTGAATAGAGTAGTTTAGTTGCGGTTTGCACCTCATCATTAGTCATTAGAGTAAGCAGAATAGGGTATACGAAATAACAGTGGACATCGCAAATCCCAACCCATCCCATCCCATCCCGTCCTTCACTTCAGACCCAGTGTGCTTGGTATACCTAGAACGAGCGATTCAGATATCCATCACTCATCCACCACTTATCCATGACTACCACCCGCGATCTTACGCCTGAGAGATCTATGGAGCTCCGGGTTGATAGGTAGCCTGAGGCTGATACGTCTGCTGCGGCTGTACGGGCTGCTGTTGGTACACAGGCTGTGGCTGCTGATAGACTGGTTGAGGCTGTTGAGGTTGTTGAGGCTGTTGAGGCTGCTGGTATACGGGCTGCATAGGGGCAGATTGCTGCTGCATGGGAACTGGCGCGTTGGGGTCGTATGGCACGCAGTGACCTCCTGCCTTGCGGTGACGGTGGAGGTACACACTAGTGAGTGAAAGACTGATGATGAACAAGAGCCTGATACACATTAGAAACGGGTTTCTACTTTTGAGATGCAACGTACAGCTCAAATCCTCCCAGTCCAGCACTGGCAGCTAAGGTTCTCTTCCACACGTGAGCGGTGGAGTCACGCTTCGTAAGATCCAGACTCCGCTTGTTCTTGTAGTAGCATACCCCATAGTACGAATAGGTGCAGTCCGAATATGAGTAGTAGGTGTATATCCGTATTGTCGCGACTTCAGAAGCCAGATAGGGAAACGAAACGACCCAAAAAATAGTTCCAAGAATGTCGAGGCCAAGAATCGCCCAGTAGTTGTACGCAAAAGGAGCCGCTAATGTCGCAACAATCACATAGGTCGCAATGATGATGGTTGCTATGGCCTGCAGGACTGTTAGATATTTCTCCACACGGAAGTCGAATTATCTGGGGCCTACAGAAAAAAGAATCAAGTTGACGCCGTCAAATGGGAGATAGTTGATACCATAGGCCGCAAGGCCAAGAATGGTAACAGCAGCTGCCAGTTGGAAACCTCTGACGATCACCAATGCTTCTGCATGCGACAGTATATGCTCTCGTCCTGCTACCATGATGACTAAGTTGTGCAATATTTTCGGGATGTTGTGAGGCGCAGATAGATGCAGATGACTTTTCTGAAAGCAATATTTAGAAGGGGGAGATCGGTACTTATACCTTCACCACCAGGCTTGCATGATCGAAATCGCAGAGCCCCATCTTCACTGAGAGGAGCAGCTTGGAAATTCAGAAGGCTGCCACAGTTTCACACAGCACAACAGTTGAGACCCGCAGATCCATCCAGTCAGTATCCCTGCTTTCAGCCATAGGATAAATTGTGCACAAGCCAAGCTGCTTCACAGTGCCAAATAGACTTAGTGCAAGGCGTTTTCCGCGAGCCAAGCTGCCCAAGTCACTGCTGCCGTTGGAAGGCGCTTTGTCCAGGCATGGTGTGGATAGTACGTGGCCGGGATTCAAAGAGCCTTAGCACTTGTATCACCCACTTGTCTTGGATCACTATTAACATGGTTTTCTGCATAGTCTGGTCCACATGGGCACATACGTTGTCCACCAGGATTTGAACGATTCTGATAGGTGAAGCGGCAATAAAATAGAAATGAAGGCAGTGGAAGGATTTTGGCTGGCAAAGGTGCATGCATGAGGTGGACTTGGCCTGCCATTTGGTTGGTAGAATTGATGATGGGGACGAAGCGAATGGATGACAGGGCAAGATGCTCGTCCCCTGGCCCGTTTTGCGAACCACCAAACTCTCAGTCAATATTTTCATAGTGAGGCTGAAGTGGAGAAAATATGACATCGAGTCAACGTCGTCTTCCCACGAGACGTTGAGGGCTTGAACGCTCGAGACACGACGGCTGGTTCCATCGTTCCCTGGCACGTGTATGCATAGGGGTATTTGGCTTTAGGACGGGGTGGACGAGGTCGTTTCGATCTTGGCAAAGACAAACGACGACGAGGTGGATTGAACTTATGCCGGAGCCTTAGGCTTTCACATTCAATTTGCACCGTTGATCTGAGGGAATAGGGTGGATGTTCTCCATAGAGCTCCGGGCATCACTCAGGTTGCTTACCATCGTAAGGACTGGGTGTCAGTTGTGGCACACAGTTTCATGGCGCATGCGCAGCTCTATCATCGCTCAAAAGGAACGAATTCCGATGGCTTGCAGCTATGTGACGCAGGGATATCGTACCCTCAATCTTTAAGAATTTCTTCCGTGCTTGGAGTTGATCTTACTGATGTTGCGCTGATGGTTTGTGAACGAAGTTCAGTGGGGTGAACTGACTTTGGTTTATCCATCTTATCTTGACAGCTGCGGAATGGCTTCGAGGCGCAATGCTGAGACATCTCTCACAATGATCTGCATCATGTGCAACCTTTGGATGGGCTTCTGAGACATGATAAACAAGTCTGAACCTCTCCTCTCAGCCACTTCCCCCAATCTCTTCAGCCGTGGCTGAGAACGAGGCGCAAATTCCTCTCACGAGTGTTGGGATGGCTTCCCAATTGGACCTTGGTGGATATTACTGGTACTTCCAACGCACCCTTCTTGCGCTATCTACTACATCAATTCTCAAAGCGGGAGTAGTGTCCAGAGCATAAGTGCCGCACAAGCTTCGCAGAGAAGAGACACGGGAAAAGGAAAGGCGACGGCGTATCGATCGGCTCATAGGTATAAGAGCGGTTGAAGAACCTGTGTCAGGTCCACTCCACATTTCAAGTTCACGGCAAGAATCAAGGAAACTCCACGTACCTGACAGCACCCCGCATTATCAGACCCGTCCCACGAAAGCATATTCAAACGACTAGCCAAGGTGCGACAGGCAATTCATCCTGTGCGAAATCAAACTGCTAACCCAGCGCCTTCCAGATGCCATCCCAACAGGTTGTCGAGCAGCAGATCCAGGCACCTGAGCCAATGTCTGCAAAGACCAGCCCAATCGAAAGCGAGCAGCCTGTAGGTGGAAGCAGAATCTCATCTCTTGTTTAACACATCACTAACGCCCATCAAAGAAGCCCGCTGCCATCATGAGCACCTCAGGCGATGAAGTTGGCATGCGCGGCGGAGAATATATGTCCTGCGAGTGCTGCGGGACCGGCTGTTCAGAGAGCTGCAACTGTTGCTGCTAGTTGCGAGTGGTGAAAGATGTACAAGGTCAAGCGGAGCCATGCACAGTCCGGCGCGTAGGGTGAGTTGTACAGCTGAGAGGCGCATAGCAAATCAGGGCCGTAATTTATTTGAGGGTTACATAACGACAATGGAAGTTGAGTTTTCACAAAGAAGCATGTCCACCTGACTGAGGGTGTCATATCATGTCGAGGACCTCCGCCAGTAGCCCGGAACCGTGCAGGGAGCTAGGGAAAGCTTGTTTCCAGCCAGAGTTTGCCAAGATCATCTTCGTACTCTTCTTCAAACTCAACCTCAACCACGTCGCAAGCCTATCTTCATCTCTCCTTGCAATTTTTTCCGACTACTCTCTTCCGTTGCGAACCATTGTGATTCGATCGAGGTCCCATCCTAGAACAAGCGTTCAAGCAAAACTCGGTACCCTATCACTACGATGAGATCTTGGCCTAGATCCCGAAGGGGAAACTCTGCGATACGAACCCCGCTCCAGAGAACTAAGTCCCTATTCCGGTATTTGTCGCCGTTCGTGCCTGCGGCACAGCTCCGAGGTATCGAGATAGCATTTCATTTAACTTGGTCGCGTTCAGGCACCATCGTGATAAGTTGTGTCTTTTCTTTCCCTTTCCCTGTTGCGTGCGCTCCACTGAATCTTACCCTCTACTTCACCCTCACGACCTCTCTTTTGAGCCACAACAAACAACCAAAATGCAGCTCCAGAACATATTACAACTTGCGCTTCTCGGGTCAACGGCATCAGCGTCTCAACTCGATGTTCTCGCAGCGCGTCAGACAAGTAATTCAGAAGAAGCATATCGTGCGTGGCTTGGCTCAACTTCGCGGCGAGGAAACCGACTAACATTCTTTAGTGAACCAAGTCTGCTTCCCAAACACAACATCTCCGGTCGTTCCTCCTTGTCAAGAAATCATCAACATTCAATCCGCTTGCCTTCCCAATGGTACAACCCCTCTTGCTCTGCTCGCCCACGCGCAGTGCATGTGCGGCGGATCATTCTTCCAGGACTGGATTGGATGTCTGGATTGCGACTATGTGCACGGTGGCCGATCGGGCGCGATTGTAAGCGCATTTAACACTATTATAACATCTGCGAGCAATGCTCTATGCACCGGAACCCCTACAGCGGTTTTCCAGGATATATTCAGCAGTCTGAGTGACGCAGTCTATCCCAGTGGATCGAACACTGGGGTGACGGATCAATTTCCAAGCCAGACGGCCATTAGCTTGTACTATACTGTAAGCGGAACGCAAGGTGTTGGTGCTATCACTGGGAGCGCGACAGCTGCAACAAAAGTCGCAGCAACAACATCGACATCGGTTTCGTCAAAGAGTGGTGCATCAGCTGCTACTGGAAGTAGTAGCTCAACAACAAGTACAAGCAAGGCTGGAGCTGCACCGACGGCAGTGTGGATCAGTGGTCTGGGAGCAGTCGCTGGTGGAATGGTGCTCGCTGCCTTGTAGTCACCTGGTTTAGAAGGCATGGTTTCAATCGATCTTTCGAGGCGACACCTCTGGTGTCCTAGATCCGCAAATCCGGCGTATTGTATTTGAAAAACTGAGAGCATAGGCTACGTCTTAATCAAATAATTATTAATCCCGTACAACACCGTCGTCATGTATTGACATCAGAACATACATCTTTGCTGTTCTCTCTTCCTGTGAGACCTCGAGAATCTCAACTCAAATGTATTTTCGATCTTAGCGCATACGCTCCCTAATTTTGTGATGCCAAAGCACCAGGCCCGTATTTTACCTTAGAGAGTTCCTTCTAGCCTCTTTATGTTCCTCATCTACATTATTACTTGACGCTGTCTTCCTAGCAAAAAGTACTCTAATCAAGAAAGTCCAGTTACAAGCACGGAACAGGACGAATAAATCCTGCACCGTATGATGTAATGAACGGTCTGGAGAAAAGGCAAAGGGCATTTGTCCCGTCTCATCAAGCTCCAAACTACCAACTACAAGTCAGGTAATCTCATGCATAAGGATTTTAGGTTTAAACGTACCCGACTAACCCTCTCGTGATTTTCATCTCATACACAAGCCCCACTTTTACTTTGGAATCATCATCCAACATCAACCTAGCTCCTCCCGCTTCGAGTCAGGGGTGTTCATCCCACATCAAACCCAACCCACTTCCCGCTGCCGACTTCTTGGAAAACCAACATCTCCAGCATCCAGGCGCATGTCATGCGGATTACCCGACGGTGCGGCAACGACATGAGACGAATGATCTACCTGCTCTGGCTTCGAGCCCTGCGCCAGCCAATCAGCATGCTTCTTCAATCTCACCGCCCACGTCCCGTACCGCAGCTTTGGAATCAATGTCTAGTTCCACCATGCAGAACGTCGTACTGTGCCTGTCAGGAGGCTCACAAGTCCCCAATTGAGCCGTTATGTGGCTAGTGGTGTATTTCCCCACAGTTTCATGGAGCCTCTTGGTAGTAGTCTGTAACTCTGCAGCGGTTACTCGGACGAGTGTGAACTCAATTCAAATCCTCCGGTGATGAATGAGCAGCGTGGTAATTTGAATTTGCTCGAGAAGTATAAGTATTGACGTATTTCTCCTGTCAAGTATTTCCTGCCAGAATCATTCAACTCACTCCGCACGCTCGTTCGTCTCACTCATAAAATATATCATTTTGCCTACATAATAATCCAAGTCGCAACACCAAGTGAATCTTACCCCTCTCTCGAAATGTACGCCTTAGCACTTCTGCTCATCCCACAGTTGGTGGCTGGTTTGTCCATTGGTACACGTGGTGGTTCCCTTCGGGCAGCCTACTTTCTCGACAACAATCCTGCAGGTGCCAGCATTGTTGCCTTGGAGATAGGCAATAATGGCACACTATCCAATCCCGTTCGGACTGCCACAGGAGGCGTTGGTATGTTCGGCTTGTCAGCGGGTGCCAATGGAACAACTCCAACAGCAGGAGATGCCGGTCAGTGTACTTAACAACGATAGTCGGAGAGGTGCTGATGATTTACTAGATACCTTGTTCACTCAGGACGCTGTAGTTGTGCATAATAATGTAAGTGAAGTAGCCAAGCAACCTCTCCCTATCTAACTTTGGTTTAGTACCTCTTCACAGTTAATGCTGGAAGCAACACTGTTTCTATGTTCGTCATTGATAAACTTGATCCATTTCATCCAAAACTCCTCAATTCTGCTCCTACACTGGGCACCTTCCCTGTCTCAGTTGCCTACTCTTCGAAACACAAGACAGGTAAGTACATCACAGTTTTCCAAACGTCGAGCGCTAACATTTTCTAGCCTGTACCATTAATGGAGGATCTGTTGGAGGAGTATCCTGCTACTCTGTAGATCATGCCAAAGGCCTCACTCCTCTAGGCGGTCTTCGATCTATCGACCTTGGACAAACAACTCCACCCGTCGGTCCACCAGGCACAGTCTCTGACATACTTTTCAATCCATCCCAAACGGCACTCTTCGCCACCGTGAAAGGATCGCCTACCACTCCAGGCAAGATCTTCGTCTACCCAGTTATGAACGGGAGCGTTTCAATGACACCAATCGTTTCCAACCCTTCTGGCCTGCTCATCGATTTCTCCATGTCGTTTCTCGGCAATAACAACAAAGGTGTTATTACCGACCCAGCATATGGTGCATCTCTCGTCAACATTCAAGACAATTTTGAAGTTACAGTCGACAAGAAGGTGGTCGTAGCAGGAGAAGTAGCCGTCTGCTGGTCTCAGTACTCCTCTCGCTTTAACACAGTGTTTCTGATGGATATTGGGACTTCGAACCTCACTCTTGTGGATCCAGCGTCAGGGGTGATCAAGAGTACCGTAGTGCTGTCGAACTCTGCGGCTGCAAAAGGAAGTGTTGATGCTTCGCTTGATAGGAGATTTCTGTACGTGCTGAGAAGCGGCCCGTATATCAGCGTGATGGACAATACGGGTCTCAATCACGGGAAGATTCCCTCTGAGATTCAGACTTTCGATCTAACATCTTTGGGAAGTCGCCAGGGGTTTCAAGGGATGGCTATTTATCCTTCTTGAAAGGGATGTGGACTTGGGTTGATGGTTTAAAAGTCTGAACTCGAGTCGCTATTTTGACACTCTCGCTGCATATTTTCTCGTTCGTCGTTTTACAAATATATTTATATTAGATTAAAAAGGAACAGGATTCCTATTTCAACCATTTGAGTCCTCTCCCACCTCTCAACGTGCTTCTAAAGATGATGGTGGCCGGGACGCCGCGACGACGTCAACAAACCCGATGCGGCTTTCCCTGAACACCCGACAAGAACTCACCTTGGGTTCATATATTCAAACGAGACAAATGATTCCAACCAGTAGGCAGCAAGAACGAGTTCTCTTGTCAGGACAAACTGGCTTGGAGGGAAGGGTCATCGCCAACACACACCACTACGAACGATTCGACACGACGCGCCATTCCGACCGATACACATCCGCCAACGCGACTTCAAAAATCCTGCGAGGGGTTTTCTATGGGACTTCGGTCCTTGAGTTTTTGCTTTGTTTTTCTCTTTTTTTTTAGAGGGGGAGGTTTGTTTATATTTGACTTTTTTGTTTTCGTCACATATGTATTTTCAGGAGAGATTAAGCGAGCTACAAACTGCTCCTACAGGCGCCAGCCCGCCACCGTTTGAGTCACGTTCAGCCGCACTGTGATCTCATCTTTTGCAATGAGAACGTATGCATCACTGTCTAGTCATCCTTCCTGTAGATTGAATTCCCTCTGTTGTTGATTGAAAGCAAAACAACCATGTCTCCCGCCCTTCTTATCATCGATCTCCAAAACGACTTCGTCTCTCCCAATGGGCAGCTCAAGAAAAAGCACATCCCCCTCTCCACCCTGCTACCCCAGCTTAAGTCCATCTGTGCCATTTTCCAACAGCAAAAATGGCCCATTTTCGCGATTCGCTCTGAGTATGGAGGTGATACCACTCTCCCAGTGGATAATCCAGGTCTCGACCTCGATTCCGTAGGCGCAGAAGAACCGACTGGACTTCATCATCTGGATGGGACGCACAGTGGGAAACGGAAATTCTGCTCTCCCAACAGCTTTGGAGCAGAATTCCATCCTGAGGCCTTAGCCCTGTTTGAAGAAGTTGGTGCGCAAGTGGTGACGAAGACTATGTATTCTGCTTTCACTGGGACTACCCTGCATTCAGACCTACAGTCCCAGAATATTGCCACAGGACCCCTCTACTTCGCAGGCGTAACAGCAAACAACTGCGTCCTTTCTACTCTCACTTCTGCTTTTCAACTCGGGTACAATGTCAACGCCATCTCAGATTGCATCGGTGCCACATCACCTGCTCTCAAATCCGCTGCTTTGAAGACCATAGGAACGTATTATGGGGCCGTAGTTCCATCACTTTCCCTCACTTTGCAGCAGATCGAGGCTGAGGTTGAACGGAGCAAGGAAAGGAGGATCTTGTACTGGGTCTCTGGTTCAATACCCAGCTGGCGCGTGATGCTTGCTCTGTCACTCAAGAAAATTCCCTACGTAGCCAAGCGGTTGCACGTCATGAGCACCCCAAAAGAAACACGGGCATCTGAGTTCCTAGCCATCAACCCGAGAGGCAAGACGCCTACGTTCATCGACCAAGACGGAACTGTGGTGGTGGAATCGCAAGCCATCCTGCAGTATCTCGAGACTTTCTACCCCGAGATACCATTGATGCCACCCACTTTATCAACCGGAGACAGAGCAGCACACATTTTGACCCTGCAGCGCTTCCATGAGAGCGAGAATCTGCACAATTCATTCGAAGACATCGAGCTGGTTTTTCTCAAGGACTGGAAGACAAGGCAGGATTACAAAGTGCGGATCCACCAAGCGTATGTGAATACGGTCCGCGAGTTGGGTTTCTGGGAGGGTTATTTGGGAAGTTCGAGATTTGTGGTGGGGAGCGAGATGAGTCTGGCGGATTGTGCGTTCTATCCTAATGTGGCGTATCTCGTGCATCGGGGCTTGGATTTGGAGAAGGAGGGATTGCTGTGTTTGAAGAGATATTGTGACGAGGTGGGCGAGATGAATTGTGCAAAGGATGCAAGGCCGGTCGGGTGGGAAAAGAGTGGGGGAAAGAATCTTTTTGTGGGTGTAAAGGAGGTTGTTGCTGATATGGAAGCAGGGAGTCTGGAACGTTGAATAGATGCCCACCAACTGTCCTGTAGTAAACCATATCATCAACTAGAAACGAAACAAATTTGTCGTTAACGGTAGCTAATCCTTGCAACAGCTTCTTTCCTGACCGGAAACTGCTGATAATCATTCAATTTACTCGTACTTTAATATCAAGACTTGAAGTGTTTAGTATCGACCTGTTTTTATCGATCGCGATATTAGTAAGGTTGGTAAGAGACCAGTGATGGTTGCATTCGCTTCACCACCTCGCCCCTTCGCCGCATGCATAAAACCAACATCCATACATGGGCCGCAAATCCTCTAGATATTTCGACATGCAACGCAATCTTACTACACAACCTCCAAATTTATTCCGAGCCTCCATAAATCTCACTTGTTTTCATCATCAAGGGTTGTGAACTAAGTACATACATACTTCACATTCGCGCCTCACCACGGCGCTCATGGCCTCAAACTCCAACTCTTCTCGCCGCAGCCTCGCCTTCATTTTTGACGCTTTGTGAAAAAGAGACATAGCAAAACGAACAGCCTAACATACCGTTTACGACACAATCTATTTTGTGCGCATTGAATATCCTTCGTAATGTATATCCAACTAGATCGAATATTGAGTTGCGTGCATCTATTATGGCTATTGGTCTCTTTAGGCCAGGCAAATTCAGACCACACAACATCAGAGAAATCCTGTTTCGAGAAGGGTTATCCACCAGAGGTTGTCGTGGGCTTCGATATTGGAATGACTCATGGGTCTGTTCTTTCGCTATCATATCATCACTTTACATCTGACCTTTTCACAGAACAGTATCCCTGGGCTTTATAAACGGGTCTTTTCAGGATATTGTTCGCCTTGAAGCTGGACCTGCGTATCAGGCTCGAGTTTTGCAGCGGCTCCAAGACGAAGGCCTTGTCAAAGTCAATCAAAGTGTCTCGCAACATGCAGTTCTGACCGATAACCATAGCTCAAACATCAGCTACTTGGGGCGTGCTTGGACAAGTCTTCGGATTATGTTACGCCTCGAGGAACCTCCCTTAACGACAGTCAATAATCGCACAGAGCCACGCAATTCTGATCCAGCTCAGTCCGATCTCGAAGCGTTGATAACGGGCCTGAAAACGAAGACTGAAGAAGTCATCCACGATCAAATCCGATACCTTACCATTACAGCTCCACGTTTCCTCCCTCAAGCTCACAAATCGGATATCGAGCTCGCTTTGAGTAAGGCATCGTTGAGCTTGTTTTCGTGTCAGGAGATCGAAGACTCAATCGTAGCATCCACAATAGCAACACGATTCCTAAAACAGCCTCCTTCGAAAGGAGAAAACATATCCCACACAGAATGGCTACTTGGACCATTTCGGGTTGAGGAAGTCATTGCTTTGCTCTATACTAAGAATATTCTAGCACTCTCTGTATTCGAGCTATACATAGGGAAAATCACTTGGATCGAGGAAAATTTTCGGCACTTTGTTGCCGTAGGAGATGTTCTCAAAAATGCCAATGAAGCAGCTGCAGGTTCTGACCCGAATATCTGGAACGCTGTCATCGCTGGCATGAGAAAGACCGCGATCTGGCCATCAACCGTTTTTGACCGCACTCTCCGTCTTGTTTTGCAAGGACCCTCGCCCATGAAGCCCGAAATGGTCTCACTTCTCGAGACCGCCTTCGGCCAGACTATCCCGAGCTCATCGCAGCCATACGCGGTTCGCATGATCTTCAATGACGAAGAAATGAAGTGGCACAACGACCTAATGCGTCACCGACAGAAAGTTTTCACCTGCGTTCTTTTAGACATGGAAGGCATATGGAGGGTGAAAGATTATGAGAAAGATCTACTCAGATCAGTATATAACGTGAATGATAGTCTGATAGATGCGGAAGAGGAATTCTTGGCTAGTCGGGGCGCGGCTATTATGGCCTTGCATTTCTTGGAACTTCCTTGCGAGGAGAGACAGTTGGGTAGGCAGAGACCATGGGTCTGGGATAATAGCAGGCCAAGCAGATGGTTCTATGGTTATGATGATTTAGAAGACGAGGAGAGCGTCTTTTCAGATCCCCCAAAGGATTTTGTAAAGTAAAATGAAATGGTCGAAGAGTGGCTGCATTCACTACTATTCTACCCTACTCAGCGATATACTCAACATTCATTCTTGGAGGAAAGTGTACTTCTTTTGGAGTGAATAAGTCAAGAAAAATGAAGCATATAAAGCGCAGCGTGAGCTGATTAGCACAGTCCACAGAGGACATACATCATGGCTGATAGCCTCAAGTACTTAGGAGAAGGGGAAAATCCTACCTTCTGCCAAATTTGTCAGCAGTTGTATCTGAAATGCCAGCGGTGAAGCGTTGCCAGAACACGTTCAGGCATAGATAGATTTCAAGAATTAACCAACTGTTCTCCTCGCTGTCAAGACCCTTCCACTTACCTCCCCCTTCTACACTTCATAAACTGACGACAACTAACTAATAACTTGACAGCAATAATATCTCGCATTCCATACTAGCCCAATAAGCAACACCCGAAAGGTGACCAAGTTCGAGACAAAATGCAAGCAAAGGCAACACCTTCAAGAGGAGTACAGACACAATTCACAGCGAAGTATTCAACAACAAGGGTGGTATCGAGAAGATCGACCTTCGCTTCCGTCTTGTCTTCGTCTGTACACCTGTAACCTTTGAGCCTCGTGCGAGACGAATGTATGTATACCCTGTTCGCCCCTCTTTCCCAAAAAGATAACCCGAGCGACAGGGCATGAAGTGGGGAAGTGAATTTGGTGGAGAATGCGGCAGTAGATGCAAGATCAAACTTCTTGCATACGTTTGCCTCCCTGTTCGGAGTAGTTACCTTAAGGTAGGTATTGATTCAGCAGTAGCACACCGAGAGGAAGGTACATCATCTACCGACCAATCCCGTACCCCTCCACCCTCTCACTCTCTCACTGATAAGCCTCAAACTGTAGAAACAGGAGGTGGCAATAGCACTAATGACTGTTTCCCACGCCGTCGTTTTTTGAAGAGTTGTTGCTAACACTCCATCGCAAGGTATATTAACGCTACTGCAAAGGAAGCAAGGGAGATTTTGCCAATTTGAAATAGCAAGCTCCGCAACCTCGCTTTCGAGATTAGAACTCAACATGCTTCGTTAGGTGTGCAGAATAGATATACAGTATTCGACTGACTGTAATGAAATGCATGAAATTCACATTTTGGAGTTGAAGGTGAGCGGATGGATAACAAGGAACTGATATTAAGTAGACAGCCATTGCCAGGTCAGTCTGAGTCTATGATTAGTACAAACAAAAGCTGGATCCTGAAAGGCCGAGATCCCAGTGAACGCCAAGCCATGCAATCATCATCTCCGTCTCCACCCTATGTGATTCCTCAATATATACAACGCATTCGTCTCACATAGTGATCTCTTTCGCTTGTCGCCCACTTCATTAACACAAGCTTTATCCAAACCTCTGGTCTCATTTCACATCTACAGAGTCTTCTTCGCGTCTGCAGGATCGTATGATCGGTCATCTTCGCCCTCGACTTCCTTGACCATCTGCTCCATCTCCTTAACCTGGCGCTCCCATTCTTTCTTGCCCATCTTAGATTCTCTGCGGAAGAGCTCCTCATTTGGCTTGCGGTAGCTGCCTCCAAGTCTGTCCCACAGTGTTGTGTACTGTCCGTAGTTGTAGTTGAAATACAGGTGGTGCATGGTGTGACATGCGGCACCGTTCAAGATTGGGCTGTTGGCGACGTATTCCCCGTCGTGGATGAAGACAGTCCAAAGTTGGACGAAGAAGAAAAGCGCAAGATATGCGAGCTTCTGGAGAGGGAAGATAAATGGGAAGACGTGGTATGGGACTGATTGCATCCAGCCATCCACAGGGTGGAATGCGACCGAGGCGTATGGGGTGGGCATGATCCACTTGTGGTGAGGCTTGTGGAGAGTCTTGTAGATGAGCGGGTGATGCAGACCTCGGTGGATGAAGTAGATGCAGAAGTCGGTGAAGAGGAGGAAGAGCGGGAATTGGAGGTAGTTGTACCATGGGTATGGCTCATCGGAGAGTCTATCGTAGAGCTTGGAATATCCACGAACTTCAGCCAGGAAGAATGGTGTGGTAAGAATCGCAATAAAGGGCATTGCATCTACGGCTTGTCTGATTTCCATTCGAATCTGGTTCTTGAGAAACTTGGGGTGCTTAAAGGTTGTCTTGTCGAAGACGAAAATGTACGAGAGGGTTGATACGACAAAGTAGATAGTTGCGCCGGCAATCCTAAGAGCAGTTAGAAACCGTGGCACTGGAATTTTGCGTAGACCTACCATGTGATGAGGCACAATGAGATTGCTTGTCTGAAGATGTTGTCTCTATCCCATTGGCTCATGTATGCGGCGTCTGAAGGTGAGAAGGAGATGATGGAGCTGGCGGGCTCGAACTGCCACGGCGATGCAGCCTTGAAATCCGCGAACGTCGTGTTTCCTCCATTGAGGCTATAGGGCGCCGGCTTCGCAGGCAAGACTGCAGAGTATAGGTGATCGAAGATGTAGGTATCGCATAATTCCAGAGCGATATCCATGGTGGCGGTACCTTTGGGTGACTTTAAGGGGGATACGGTCAAGTTCGGAAAAGTGTTTGAGGACGATTGTAAGGACAAACTCCAATTCAATGGGTTTGCGAAGCGCTAGAAGTTCAACCAGTAAATGTGGGAAGGTGACACAAAGCGTGATGCAGGTTGCAAGATGCAAGTTGTAAAGGGAGGGCAGAAAAGATATCTCTTGTAGTTGCTCCAACGAATGACCCTGACCGAAATTTGACGATCGCCGTACCTGACAAAACAATCCTAGTGCATATTGAACGAAACGCGAATCCAATCAGCGCGGTCGCTGGCCGATTTTGGCGTTTATCCAGGTCCACTACGGTGGCCGGTTGGGATGGCGGAAGCATGAAATTGCGTCGATGGCGAGATGGGGCCACAAATATGCGCGGTAGCAAATGATCCGGCGGGAAAGAATCAGGTGAAGGGGAATCTCGAAGCACAAAACGCGCGGTCGTATCATGGTGTGAGCTCAAACACCGAGAATGCGGTCATTCCAAGACGAAGAACGAAGTCCCGGTTTATTGATTCGGCCCACGCTTGGTTCCAGAGAGAGCTATATATGCATATACTGAGGTACAGAGGTAAGACTCTTGTGGTCTGCCTCTCGCGACTGCTTAGGCACCAATCTTGGATATTACTGATCTTTGAGCACAGAGTGTCTTGGCAGTTCTACCACAGAATTAAGAGTATGTCAACAAATCTCCTGGATCAAAGTGTCAATCTTCAAGACTAAAGGTTCTGGTGGCGTATCCCATCGGCTGGCCTCGTGTAAGGGCGAATGTAAGGTTGGTGCTGTACGGGATACGGTTAGAAAGGTGGAGGCAGATGGGGCGCATCACGTGACTGCACAATATCCAGACTGGAGCGACTTGTGAGAACTGACAGAGTGACTGAACGGGGTATAACCCGTTGTAGAAAGTTGACAGGCACATCATCCTCGTCTTCTTGCCAGATGTCAAATGAAGTAACTCCCTCATCCAACCTCGTGATGTGGTCTCTCACCTCAGTCTCCCTCGGCTACTCATGCACGTTGTTGCGCAATCGCAAGGCAAGCTTCAACGCAGCGGGAGGCCGGTCTGATCCAAATAAGACGCACGTTACAGAAAGGATCTGACACCCTGTCGCCCAAGATGTGGGAGTAAAGGGTGGGTGCCTGAAATGGACTTCGGCAAGTGTGCGACTGGAAGAAGCCCGCAAGCCCAAGCCAAGCCTGCTTCAAACCCTCCGAGAGGGCAGCAGTACAGGACTGTGCTGTACTGCCCTGTCCTGTCCTGTCCTCTTCCATAGGTACGATAGTGACCTCGCGCGTCCACGTCCACTGCTGTAGTACCGCATCCCCAGTCCACTCCCTTACCCACTGCGCATGCATCTGCCTGCACCTGCACCTGCACCTGTCCGGTATCGTGGCCCGAAGGCTGTTTGTTGGCGTGCGGTACGGGCGCTTGCGGAGGAGCAGCAGAGACGGAGGGAGGGAGGGAGGGAGGCAGCATCGGAAAAATGCGCTGGCTTGACATGTCGACGCTGACCTACCAGCACCCTCAGAGGCAGTGCAAGATAGGGGGTGCAGACTCCGGGGTAAGAGTAAGGTTCGGAGGGGAGGGGTCCTGTCGATGGAGGCTCACACCCGTTCTCTGTTCTCAATGCAGCTACTCAAGACTGTATCGAGGTTTGTTAGATATAAATCTCCTGTCAGATCGTCTCCTCGCCTCTCCTCGCCACGCCGCCATGATGAGCAACTCGTAACTGCCTCTTCTCCTCGTCCCAGCGCCGGACCCTGGAGAATTACCTGTTTCCTCGGTCTCGGTCTCAGTCTGTCCTGAATCATCACACCGCGCACAGGGGGCGCGTTCAGAAGTCATGCCGGATGCGTGCTGGATTGGCTCAGGGTCGTGCGCACAGCCATGGGTGAGGATGGACCAAAAGAAAGGCGGGGGCCACCATGCGAGACCGCGATAGTCCCACGCCTGTTCGTTGATCGGCTGCCGCCGCGTGGCGGTGGATCCTCGGGCTGCGCCAATGGGGAAACAGCTGAGCCTCCGTCCCGAAACGGCTAGCATGCGCATGCGGATCCCTCGCAGCGCACACCGGGCGTGCCTCCAGCGGCGCCAGACAGCTGCAGGCGCGCAAGCGAGCACGCCAGCAAGGGCGGCCAGGGATGCAGGGATGGCTGGCTGCACGGCAGGGATGAGTGGGTGGTCTTGCCTTTTCAACTAGCGCGGGCTAGCGTGGGTAAGGTGAGTTTGCGGGAAGGAACGATGCGTGGTGAGAAGCAATCCAGAGAGCCCCAACGAACAGAAATCACCCTTTTGCTTCTTCGACAGACAGATCTGTGTTGTCGTCGCCGTCGCCTCTCGTCCTCCCCCCATACAACCCACTCCACATCCATCAACAACCTCACCGTCCTGCATCTCCCATCCGCTCGAGCCCCCTGAATACACGTCGTCGGCTCAGGCACTTTTACATGTTTTGACAACGGTGCGACACGAGCTCTTACCTGCAAACGCAAGCCGACGTCAATTCGGTCGCCCAAAGCCAGCCCCGTTTGGCGCACCACTGTGAATGTGCTCAATTCGAGGCGCACTCTACCCATCTACCGTTGAACATCATCTCTCCTTCGATCCTGTCGCATCTTGGGAATAGCTTCTAGGCATTCGAGGAATTTTCACACTTGGTCGCAAACCGTGTTGATCCCCGCCACCCGCCGAGCAGCTTCACCTTTGACCAACAAACCACTCGACTGCACATCTCACCATGTCAATGTACAATCCTCATCGGGGTTTGCCTGGCGCCCCGAATCCCAATAATTCCCGCCTCAATGAGCTCCTCGACCAGATTCGCGCCGAGTTTGAGAACCAGGCTCGCACAAGTGAAGGCTTTGACCACACCAGTAAGCCCGATCTACCCAGCAGACAAATGCGATCGCAGATTACCCTCATCAAAACGCGAGTATGGCTGATACCAGAGTTTCTTCTTTAGTTCAACAGCAGCATCAAGAAATGCAACTAGTCCGCGAGAAGGTGTACAATATGGAACAGACACACCTACAGCTAAAGGCGAAGTAGGCATCACCGTAAACGTGTACCGAAAACATGCTGATCATATTCTAGATACGACGAAGAGATTGCACGTCTTCATCGCGAGCTCGAACAGCGAGGAGGAAACCCTCGTCCTTCAGGAATCGGCGGTCCACCACAACCAGCTGCTGGTCCATCAGCACAACCTCCTTCCATCGGACATGGTCCGAGTAATTTGTTTGGGGGCATAATGGCAGGTCAGGGTGGACAAGGAGGACCAGGTCTTGCACCTCCTCCGCAAGCAGATCAACAACACGGTCCTCCGCCACACCAGATGCCTCAACCACCCCCGCCACCCGGCCTTCAGAGCCTCCAAGGACCTCCTCCACCACCGCAACCTCCATTCCAGAGCGGTGGATATCCTCAAGGACCTGCCAACGGCTACTCGCAGCCTCCACAGTCCACAGCATCTCCAGGACCAGGAAAGTCGCGCATCTTGAATCGTGGCCCTGGTGGACCAGCAACCCCACAATTGAATCAGCCAATCCCATACCCTGATCCAAGAGCTGCTGCTTCCCCACAAGTTGGACACCCCGTCCCAAATCCGCACCAGCAGTTCAACAGAGTAGGCAACGCACTTGCGGAGTTAGATCTTGAGCGGCTCCCACAGCATCAAAAGAAGGTTGAGCAAGATTGGTTTGCTATCTTCAACCCAGAAGTTCCGCGTGTGCTTGATGTGGACCTCGTTCACACTTTGCAACACGAGAGTGTGGTGTGCTGTGTGAGATTCAGTCACGATGGAAAGTACGTGGCAACAGGTTGCAACCGTTCAGCTCAGATTTTCGATGTGGTTGACGGACGAAAGATTTGCATCCTGCAAGATGAGACGGTTGATAACGTGGGAGATCTTTACATCCGAAGTGTTTGCTTCAGTCCTGACGGAAGATATCTTGCCACTGGTGCCGAGGATAAGCTGATTCGTGTTTGGGATATTGCTTCCAGAACCATCCGAAACACCTTCGCAGGCCACGAGCAAGACATTTACTCCTTGGATTTTGCCAGGGATGGTCGCACTATCGCTTCTGGAAGTGGTGATCGCACTGTTCGCCTGTGGGATATCGAGGCTGGTCAGAATGTCCTGACCCTCAGCATTGAAGATGGTGTTACCACCGTTGCCATTTCACCAGATACCAAGTATGTCGCTGCTGGTTCTCTTGACAAGAGCGTTCGTGTCTGGGATGCGACCACTGGATACTTGGTCGAGCGCCTCGAGGGTCCTGACGGACACAAGGACTCGGTCTACTCGGTTGCCTTCGCACCAAACGGAAAGGATCTCGTCTCTGGTAGTTTGGATAAGACTATCAAGATGTGGGAGCTTGCCGCACCAAGAGGCCAACACCCCAGCAACGCTCCCAAGGGAGGTCGCTGCATCAAGACTTTTGAAGGACACAAGGTATGTTTTGTCTGAAAATTGCTAATGATCAAACTAACACATCATAGGACTTCGTGCTATCCGTCGCTCTCACTCCTGACGGAGCTTGGGTCCTGTCCGGTTCCAAGGATCGTGGTGTTCAATTCTGGGATCCAAGAACCGGTAACACCCAACTCATGTTGCAAGGTCACAAGAACTCTGTCATCAGTGTGGCACCCAGCCCAAGCGGTGGCAGCTTCGCAACCGGTAGTGGTGACATGAGAGCGAGAATCTGGAGCTATAAGCCATACCCATGAACGGGCAAGCATATTTACGGGCGACGGCAATAAACACATCTGTATGCGATCACGGGCGAATAATCGGGTCGGGTCTGGCGTACAGGGGGCTTTTTGGTAAGGAAGGATGAAAGCACTCGCATCTTTAGCTTGGCTCGATGGTGGGAGGGCAGCGGGTGATTGTGTTGCTGGGTCTTGTTCACCTGTACTTTTCTGCTGCGTGATGGGATACGCATGCATTTCATTGTTCTTGCTTTTTTTAATTTCCTTGGGAGAAAGTCTGGATGGTATGGGATGAGATCGTGGTGGGAGTGGAGGATGAAGCTGGTGGTGAATGACCGAGGTGGTTGTGGTGGACAAACAGACAATAGCAGTACAAAAGTAGATGAGCAAAATGGATAATGCTTGAAACTTGTCTCGCAGTTCGAAAGACTGACATTATTTCGTTTGTTGATGTTCCAGACGGAAGAAAGCGAGGGTAGCGGCGGGTGTTGAGATTTCTTGTCTCTCATCTCGCCCGTCGTCAAAGGCGTAGTATGGTAAGGTACATTTCCAAGCGCACAGTCTCCTTCGCTAGCCCAATCCCCGTTTGGAGGTGAGAGGCGAGGAAGGGAGGGGTGTTCTCATTGGCTCTTCGTTCTTCGCTCAGCTCAAGCGGTGATATAAATTTATGGGGCCATCCCGCTACTCGGGTTGTACGGCGGGCGATAGGGATGTGCGGTCGTGAATTGTTTGGCTTTTGGTGGGGGTGTGCAGCACGTTGGAGGCTACGGGAGAGCGGGAAGGGAGGCAGGGGAGGGAGAAGGGGAATGGCGAGTTGATGAATGGGCTTGATAGGTGAATTGGTGTGATAGATATTACATCGCTTGCTTGGGGAAGTTAGCGGGAGAAGAGGGTAAGTAAGTGAGGGGTGATCGAGAGCCAGGGGAGGTTATAGATAGAGAGTTGTAGCTCATGCTCTTTTCATCTTGGAGTGAATAGGTAGAAGGTCGAGTTGTGATGTGGCAGCGTGCCGTTTGCGGACTTGGTGGGGGTCTTAAGCTGTGGGTTTTGTGTGGAGACTTGGTGATAGGCGGTCTTGGGGATATGAATTGGATGGGCGATGATGAGTGCGTTGGGAAGTGCTTGAGAGAAGAAAAGTTGCTTGGATTTGAGTGAGTGATTAATAGAGCGGGGCTTCTTTTCAAACCCTTTCTTACTTAACTGTCGATTTGCCTCTGCCTTCGTTGGTGAAAGATCCTTCGCCCATCCGTCTGATCAGCGCTCAGTTTTCTGAGAGACCCCACCAAAACGATTGTTTTCCTAGCAAAGTAGCAAATGATTCGGGTTTCTTCTTCATCTTCATCTACCTGCTCTTTGACTACCCGACCTTTGGTTAGTGGCTTAAAGTTGGGAGAAGTGTGCTTTCAAGTATCGTCGCCGCCTACTCTTTTGCTACTATCAGGGAGGTGGACCTTTTATACCCAAGGTATGGTTTAGTATTGAGGGAGGCTGGGTAGTGAAGCGGGCCGTCAAAATGAGTAACTGAGGTGTTGTTTGATGAATGAATGAATAAGTGAGCTCAGTTATTGAGAACGGAAAGTACAGGTTTGGGGGCGAGTATCGACGGAAGTGAATGCGAGTATGTTGGTGGTACTTGAAAAGAGTGTTAGGTATATAAATACCTGTATAAAGTACTTGATCTTTCAACAACAGCAATAGTAAATCAGCAGCAACAACAAGACCAACACCAACACCACCAATATGTCCTGCTGTGAGGAATTTGGCGAGTCTTCCATTCCGAAGGCTTTGAGATACATGTGACTTCGGAAGCTACATTGAACAGCAATAGGTCTTGGTTCTTCCATTGGTCTCTGCTGAGAGATTGTGCGAGAACCTGCCATGCATTTTGATATCTTGTTGTTGTCAAGAAAATGTTTGGTGTCAGCTTTTGCTGCCAAATCAGGCCAACCTCTATTCTCACCGTTTTTTTTCTTCAATTTCTCAGGCAAGAGAGCGTTTTTATATGAGCTGTAAATGCTCTGGGTGTCAGCTGTCCTGCAGGTCTACAATAAGGCTGGTGCATGATTTGTGCTGTCAACAAGGAAGGTTTAGTTGTTTCCTCCACGCCTCTTTCTCAAGTCGTGACTATAGCTCTTAATTGAGAATGGCGTTTGTAAATACCCGAAAATGATAAAGGATTGCTTTTGATGAATGTGTTGCACGCAGATGCCAGGAAAGAGGCTTGTCTCAGGTGCCACTATTCGCGAAAATCGTGTTATGCTTGTTGTGGATCCTATTGAATGGAAGCTCCTTGTGTAGAGAAGCATATTTATAGACGATAGCCGCACTATAACACATGAGCGACCTTCTGCAGAATTAAGTCACGCAAAGTCAAATGATGAATTGATTTGTAAGTGAATACTGAAGGAGTAGAGACTGAGTTCTATGAATTGAGAATTGAGATGCCTTGTCTCCTTGTCGCCTCATACCAAAGCGCATGCTAAGAATTACGGGCATGGAGAGCTGCTAGAATTTATTTTGTTTCATCATTTCATCAATGACTGCGGAGGTATTTGATAGTAAATGAAAACTGCTGTCAGGCTATTCCGTCTTCATTTCTTCGTGCTTTGTTACGGTCTAGGTATTTTGGAGCATGGAAAGATAGGACCTTACGAAATGGATTTCTTTTAGCATATAATGAGAAAACGTCACATACTGGCGATATTCATCCATTATGCCATAGCCTTCGCCTGGTAGGTCAATAATACCTATTTGCCTACGACTTGCAGGTGTGTTTATATGCATGGCAAGGTGGACAAAGGAGCGCTTCGGGTCATGCACTGTGAAACTTATTCCCTGAATCAATAACACTTGTCACTTGTTAACTCCGACATAATGTAGTTCAAGATAGAATATTGAAATTCAGTTCAAAATTTTGACACCTATTTGGCATCCAATCTTCAAAGTCATCTTCGTGCTTTTCGCTCACGACTCGCCTAGAAAGGGGCAAATCGCAACACAACAAACCGATTCCACAGCATAAATGCTAGCTCTTAGGATATTGGGCTTGAAACATCCCCCTCTCGCTATCGACGACTTGTAGTATCTGCCTCATCATTTTCAGAAACTGGGACAATACCTAAATTGCAGTAATTGGTCTCAAACCAAACCACTCCAAAGATTATAGAGAAAACAAGAGAAGTGGCTTCTATGGCTCGATATACTTGTGGATAGAGTCTTTGAACGCGCAGGTATATTGGTACTTACCATTCATCTTGGTTGACGAAGTTGAATCGGGTGGAAAATTGCCTGCACAAACCTTGTGGCTCCCGCCTTCAAATTTATCAACAATAACAATCGTCTTTCGTAAAACATATTCGGATTTTGTTGAGGACCAGAAAGAACCTCATTTCAGCAGGTGCCAGACCTCATGCCAACGGTCCACTCAGGGAGATGCACGCCTGTAGTGAAAATTGGGTTGGGTTGTGTCCCTGGCCTGGCATGTGCTGCAGATCAGCCCCACCAAACGCCCCTCGCTAAGCCGAGTACAGTGAATCTGCCCTCGAAAGCCGCCTTCAGTCCCAAAAAAGTTGAAGCTCGAGTCACTTCACCGACCGCGATCGACACTTCTTATTGTTCCATGCCAACAATATCCGTATGTCACAATGGGCATAATAAAACCGCGGATCCTGTTCCTCGATGCATACGATAGCTTCTCGCACAACATAATATCCCTTCTCGAAATCACCCTCGATGTAGACGTACATTCCCTCAAAATCGATGATCCAACGATTGACTCTATATCTAAGTTGACGGCGGTCGTTAAGGCATACGATGCTGTTATTTGTGGTCCAGGGCCGGGCCATCCGCAGAACGAAAATGACATTGGAGCGATGAAAAATATCTGGAAGCTCAGCGATGAAGATCTCGTGCCGGTATTGGGAATCTGCTTAGGCTTTCAAAGTCTCTGCTTGGAGTTTGGAGCAGACATAAAACGGTTGAACGGTCCTCAGCATGGCATTATTCGGAGGATTAACCACATTGGAGAATCTGCTGTCACCGGTCAGATGTCAATGTTTGAGGAAGTCGGAGAAGTCTACGCAACTCTTTACCAAAGTCTTTGCGCGGATATCGGGCAGGATGATTGTCCAGAAGCCCTGTGGAACTCTGCGAAGTGGAAAGCAACCAATAAATGCCCAGATTTACTCCCTCTGGCCTGGGTCGAAAGCAAGCTCACAGGAGTAGATAAATCTGGTTCGGGAATCGCGGATAGGAGGGTCTTCGTTGGTGTTCGACACAGAGTGAAGCCATTCTGGGCTTTGCAGTACCACCCAGAATCAATCTGCACCAACAATGAAAGCAAAAGAGTTATCAATAACTGGTTCCGAGAAGCTCGGTCTTGGAACGAAGGCTCTGCCCGGCAGGTCAGCATTATGCCTTCATCGCTCAAAGCGGATCGACGGAGCTTCCTCGAGCAAAGCCTAATGGAATGGGAGGAAACGACTGGGAAAAGAGAAGTCTTCGAGCCAGACGTCAATGCAGATGTTTGCCTGACTTTGAAGCTGCCAATACCAAGCGAGTTAGAGGTGCCCGATATCGTGGAAATGCTGCAAGACATCTGGCAGGATAGTATTGTCCTAGAGTCCTCCAATGCTTCGACTCCGGAAAAAGTTCATCCCGATGTAAGGGGACGATATAGTATTATTGGCTTGGATATCAAAGACTGCGTCAGACTCGAATATACTGTTGGCGATACGACTGTCAAGTCAAGACGCTATGGCTTACCTGACCGCCAATATCCAGCGAACCCAGGGAATCTCGAATATAATCCCGAACAACCTGGTGGGATGTGGAAGCTACTCGCAGCAAACATGGAAACTTACTGTGACGTGAAGGGTGATCCAGAATCTCCATTTTGGGGCGGCCTCATCGGTTATACAACCTACGAACTGGGCCTCGAAGGAATTGGTGTCGACCTCAAAAGTCGGACTCAGCCTCAAGACAATAAATTCCCTGGGCAAGAGTCACAACAAACTGCTCAAAAATCTGCCAAAAGACCAGACGCATGCTTCGTCATGGTTCACAAAAGCGTCGTTGTCGACCACAAAACACGAATGGTTTACTTCCAGAAAATTGGCAGTAAACACGCAGAGAAAGGATTTATGACTGAACTCAGATTGATGGCTGGTAAGCTGTTCGCCCGAATGAAGGTGGAGAGAGGCAACATTTGTCCAGTAGAATTTTCCAATATCCCACGGATCACCCGGAAATCCGAGTTTCTCGACCACTTGAAGAAGTCAAAATTCCCGTATCCAGACACCTGCGAGTATGTGTATAAGGACAATGTTTTTACTGGCTTGGCATATGCAACTTATCAGAAGACTCCGAAAAGTTCTGTTCAAATCCCAAAACCATGCGCATGCTATGGCAGTCTAGATCTCACTATACATGGGCAGAAGATTCAAGTGAAGAAAAATCGTCTTCGGATTGACCATCAGGATGAGCGGTGGAATCCTGTTGAGAGCCAAGCCGTCACTGGTCGTCTGGTGTCGTTCCCAGGTAATGAGGAATATGAAGGAAAAGTCAGAATGTGTCAAGAATTCATCAGGAGTGGCGACTCGTACGAGCTTTGTCTAACTGATCAAAGTACCGTCGAGGTCTGCAAGGGATTTCACGAACCGAGCGCATGGTCATTATACAAAAAACTCCGTCGACAGCAGCCTGCACCGTTTGCTTCGTATCTGCGTCTCGGTTCGGTCACTCTCGTCTCAGCGTCGCCAGAACGATTTCTAAAATGGGATGAAAACGGGCAGTGTGAGCTCCGGCCGATGAAAGGCACAGTCCGCAAAACCCCAGATATAACCCTCGAGCATGCTAAAGCTCTTCTCAATGTGCCAAAAGAGCAGGCGGAAAATCTCATGATTGTCGACCTTGTTCGTCATGATCTTCATGGGATATGCGGGAGCGGCAACGTCTCTGTACCCAAACTAATGATTGTGGAGGAGTATCAAAGCGTCTACCAAATGATTTCCATCGTACAAGGGAAAATTCCTGCTCCGTTAGCCATCAAGGTCGATGACCCTCAGTACAGCGAGAAGTGTCGAGCGAACCGTAAACGCTTCACCGGCATCGATGTCCTCGCGGCTAGTCTCCCTCCTGGAAGCATGACTGGAGCGCCGAAGAAGCGTTCATGCGAGATTCTGCAAGCTATTGAGCAGGGTAAGGAAAGATCGATGTACTCGGGTGTGGTGGGGTACATGGATATTGGCGGGAGAGGAGATTTCAGTGTTACGATCAGGTGTATGTTCAAATGGGATGATGAAGATCGAGAGGAGGTGGATGAAGGGGGTACCAAAAGGAAGATTGAGACATGGCATGTTGGTGCTGGAGGCGCAGTGACAACGCTTAGCACTCCGGAGGGGGAGAGGGAGGAGATGTTCACAAAGGCCAAAGGAACTCTCGGTATTTTCTAAATGTGCTTGTCGACGAGAGACATCAGACATTTTTAGTTGGGCGTCGTTTTGTATTCTTTGCGGGGCTTGGAATAGACTTTGGCTGGCTAGCATGGCGTTATCAGATTATTGGGTCGGTGCTGGGGATTAGAAGGATACTCAACGTATTGCATAGGCTGGTCAAGGCATGGGGCATTGCCAGGAAGGCACCTCCACTCAACGATACCCAATAGACTATGAATGGGTCTTTAATAATAACACAACCAAATTACATTAACGGACATGTTTTTTGCATCATTTTGGAACTCGGGAGAGATTTCAAGCGAATATCAAAAGGTGAGTGGTAGAAAGAGCTTAGGATAGTGTAAAAGTGGAGAAAATAGTGCTCGCATAGTGCCAGTGGAATGGCCGGAAATGTCACGTCTCCATCCATGAATATCGAAATTCCAATAATGGCAATGACAGTGATATACAAAGCTCTGTTCATTATTTTACGTAGATCCTCCGTTCCTACCTACCTCCATGTAACGGATTTGAGATTCGTTAGCGCACAGGATAAGGTTCGTATGAACTTGATATAATTTCAGCCGTACTCATAAATTGATGAGAATCGAGACCCCATGACCATATCCCAAAATTCCAGCGCTGGTATGCTACATTGTACACTTTCCTGCCTTGTGTTTGCCTGTGCAATCCGCCCTTTAATTCCCTGTTCCTGCCCTGCCAGATGTTGCTTAGAACTCAGACTCTTCCTGGAAGAACATGCCGAATGTGATGATTGTTCCATAGATAAGTAGACCGCCCGCAACCGACATGATAGCTGCTGCCCATCGGATAATTGCGGAGTGAGCCAGGAGAACCGGAAGAGCTGTTTCTCATAATTAGCATATAATTACCCATCCTTGCCTAACCACTTCCACCTCCATCCAACGTAGACTGAGGGATGTTAAATATGACCTACCAACACCCATCAAGACCAAAAATCCAGTTGCAAACTTTCCAAAATCCACCACTGCGTTCCCGCTGCTCTCGACGAAATCATCGGGGTTGGCGCATCGGCCACATATCCAGTTTGGCAGCGGAGCGAGCACGTAGGTTGCGACAACGAGGAGAGGGAGATATTGGTGGAAGAGAGCGCAGGAGAGGATGACGAGGAGGAATCCGATGGCTAGGACCTGTAGAGGAGCTTGTGTTAATGAGGGGCCAGTCTGGGGTTGTAGGGATGGAGAGGTGGGGTGAGTGAGGTTTGCTTGGAGGGGTAGATGCGGAGGAGAGGACATACGAAGGAGAGCGAGATGATGGTCTTGAGGCCGGCTGTCATTTTGAATACTGATACTGATGTAGGCACGATGGTTTTGGTCTTCTATCCCAGCTCTCTCAAGGCTGTCGTCTAATGCGATTCGTAAAGTGACGTATTGAGGCTGGCCCTGTGGTTGTAGTTTTCGACGTTTCCGCAAGTGCACCTCTTCAATCTCCCTATGTTAATGGTGCCCTTTCGAGTCCACTGAATTGTATGGAAGCGGTTCTTGCGCGAAGAAGATTGTGGTCGGCTTTGGCGTGGTTTGGAGCTGACGTTGCTCCGCCTCCCGAGTTGAGGCTCTTGCTGTTCTGGTGCTCGGTCTTGGTTGCTACCCCTGCACGTTTGACTACGGCAACCTTATTTTGGCGTTGGACTGCGAGAGCTTCATCAGCGTGTCTGCCTCTACGAACAACCTATCCGCGATCTTCATACCGCAACTTCACGACCGCTCTTTAATCACAACTTGATACCCCTTCCTTTACGAATTTCCGCGCAGTAATTGAAGCTGCTCTTACGTCAAGATGTTCAGAAACAACTATGATAACGACTCCGTCACCTTGTAAGTTATACACCCAACGCGTATGAAGGCCCGAAGCTCACGAGATGGTCTAGCTCACCTCAAGGACGCATATTCCAAGTCGAGTATGCAAGTGAAGCCGTCAAGCAAGGAAGTGTCGTTGTGGGAATAGTCAGCAAGACACACGCTGTGCTCGTGGCTCTGAAGGTAAGCTCCTACACTTGCCTGCCCTCTCTCCTACGCATGCAGCACCAGCTAACACCCTTTCCTCCCCCAGCGTAATGCCGAAGAACTGTCCTCCTACCAAAAGAAAATTATCGCCATCGATGAGCATCTTGGTCTCTCCCTCGCTGGCCTTGCGTCGGATGCCCGTGTTCTCTCCAACTTCATGAAGCAGCAATCCCTCTCCTCGCGCCTCACTTATGGCCGCGCTATCCCGCTCGAACGCCTCGTAGCCTCCATCGGTGACCGCGCGCAGACCAATACCCAGCACTACGGGAAGCGGCCATACGGTGTTGGACTCTTGGTTGCAGGTGTTGATGAGACAGGCCCCCATCTGTTCGAGTTCCAGCCCAGCGGCATGACACAGGAGATGGTGGCTTGTGCGATTGGTGCGCGGAGTCAGATGGCTAGAACATATCTGGAAAGAAATCTGGACGAGTTCGCGGATTGCTCAAGGGAGGAACTGGTGGTACATGGATTGAAGGCGCTGAAGGAGAGTTTGGCCCAAGATAAGGAACTGACGGTCGAGAACTGCAGTGTGGGTGTTGTAGGTATCAGAGCTAAGGGCGCGAAGAGCATCGAGGCCTTCAAGCTTTTTGATGGGCAGGAGGTTAAGCAGTGGGTTGATTTGGTGGCGGAGGACAAGGAGGCTGCGGAGGAGGGCATGGAGGTTGATTCGTAGGGAATCAAACCAAATGGAGATGAGAGATGAAATCACACATGCAGCTACTAGGCAGAGTCATAGGAATGACAGACACAGCTGGTCAGCGAAACTGTATAACACGAAAAAAGGACACGTTAGATCAGTATAGCAAGCAAGAAGTGAGAGGGACAATTTTGCTAATTGTTTTTATTCTGCTCTAGAATTTAGTCTACCTGATACGCCTAGTCTCCGGGCCTGTGGGTATGCTGGTTCACCTTCCGATGCATATATTTCCAACGCCTGTGATCCAAAGAAATCCAGTGTACCCAAACTTGGCATGGTCGGCTGGTTTTGCAAGTGCAACCGAGCAAGCATACTGAGAGTCCGTTTCGTGACCTGAGTACCAGTGTTCCTGTGATGGTTCCACGAAGCTCATCTACTCGTTGCCCCAAGAGAGCTTGAATCTCCCCTCCGCAGTTGTATAGCCCTTCAACAGAGCAATGACATCCTCGGCCTCTTTTGCTTCCTTAATGATCTGGCTTGGTCCCAAGCCCACGAAGCCAGCGTTCACAGCACCCTTGACCCACTCAAGTAAGCCATCCCAATAGCCCTCCACGTTAAACACTACAACACCACGGTTGTGGATACCAAGCTGGTTCCAGGTCACGACCTCCATCAATTCCTCTAGTGTTCCATATCCTCCGCTCAGAGCAACAAACCCACTTCCCTCACCACCAGCCAAAACTTCTTGGGCCATGAGCTGCTTGCGGGTGTGCATGTCCTTGACTACTGTGGTCTTGCCGTAGACGGCGTACTCTGGGAGGGAGCCATCCCTAGCGACGGTTGATTCAGGACCGCGCTCGTACTCAACCAGAGGGGCTGGGATGATGCCGTGTACCGCTTCTGGACCCGCCAAGGAAACCAGCGTGCGTGCTACCTCCCCCATCAACCCAACTGTCCCACCACCATATACCAAGGAGATATTGTACTTGTGAAATGCACGCCCAAGAGCACGAGCTGCTTCCTGTTCAAGGCGTTAGTATGAATTCGAAAATTACGCAATGAAAACATGGGAGGAAAGCATACCATATGGGCGGGGGATTTTCCTGGGGAGGCACCGCAGAAGACGCAAATCTTAGTTTTTACACTCCCACTTGGAACATTGCCCAATGACTGACCAAGGACCGCTGTACTTGCCAAGATGTTGTTGGGGTTGAGCTTCGAAAGTCCATTGACAGGTGCTGAAGAGTCATGAGTGGATTCCATGACCGAGGGAGCTGGAGATGCACCGCCAGAAGCCATTATGTCGGTTTTTTGAATTGATTGTGAGCGTGAGGTACTAGCTGGAGTGGCGAAGAAGTTGTAGGTACAAAAGCAATGAGCGCAGAGCTCCCGTGCTTATATAGTCAAGTTTGGGGAACCAAAAGTGACTGTTCTGTATAACTGTACAGTGACAGGGTCCAGAAAATGGAAGGTGAACAAAGTTTTGGAATTGGTATGCAGGGAGATAAATCGTGGCTCCCCTCACAATAAACAAGGCTGACAGACCCGGCTTAGCCTTTAGGTGGTCAGCTCGAGAGAGGTACAAGAAGCGGTCAGATGAGGAGCTTGTAGTGCAACGTGCCAATCAATATGAGAAGGAAAATGTGAGCGATGCACGAGGAAGATTTGAATACAGATTCCCTGTTGTAATTAGGCAACAAGCGTCCCGGCGAATAGATAGGAATTAGAGACAGCGTTGTGATTCCGAGTCTCCATAGATGAATAAGAGTCACTTCGACATGGAGGGGCAGAAGGCGGAGGCGACCGACGGCTGAGCGATGACATCGCATCGCATCGCAGCCGCGCACCAGCCAGGGGAGAGCTCAGTGGACAGGGATCGCCACGGGAAGAGATGATTGGCTCTCAATATGGGGTCCATGGCGGACGACGCCATTCTAGCGACCTTCGAGAATCCCAGCAGAGGGTCTTCGTCTGAATTGCAAAGACAATCTTGAGGATATATTCCCATCTCCCCCCTCGAAGACGGAGTTTCATCCACGAACATCTGAACGATGCCTCCTCCTGGAGCCCCCGCAGCTGCAGGTGCGCAAGCACAGCAGGAAGGCGGCATGAGTGTACGACCCCCTCTGTATAGTATGAAGAGACTCAGGAGAGATGCTGATGTGTCCCTCTAGCCACTTGTCAAATCTGCCGTTCAAGGCCTGGCCATTTTCTTCGGTATGCAATTCGTTATGAATCAGGTCCTTGGAGGTAAGAAAACTGCAACGACCACGACGACCGATGCATCTGGCGTTGTGTATACCGTCCCACCGAACAATGCCGACATCCCCCTTTCCTCGCTCGCCCAGACCATTACGATGAAGGCGCAGTATACAGTGCTATTCCCGAGAGAATAGCACCCATGTGGCCGCTCAACAGCCCTCTTGATATTACCATTGTGGTGTCCCCCACCTTCGTTTCCGAGCCCTTGGCCAAGACGCCTGCGGACAGGATCATTGCCAATGAAATACCTTTCAAATTTGGCAATACTACCGAGTCCCGGGTCATCGATAAGGTGTTTGCGGTGCCGAGGGAAGTACAGAACAATGGGACGCTGTGGGCGCATTTTTATATTGGTCTTTCGGGGAGCAAGTTGGATCCGGCTGCACCGGATATGATCCTGCTAGGGCATATCACTTCATTCACCCTTTGACGCAATATATTCTCCAGAAGAAAATTAAGAAGACCAAGAATCTTCTTGCGGCCCAGGAAGTGACGGATGAGGTGAGAATTGTTGTCCCGCATTTGAGAGTTTTTACTGACAGAACCATAGCCAGAGGAGGAGGTCCCTACTGGGCCAATCATCAACTCGCATTACCATCCTAACTTCACCATGTCCTTCATTCCAGACAGTGGAGTCATGGTTTTCCCAGCTCTTCAACCTGCCGTCAGGCAGTTTGTCCATATGGAAACTAGCGGAGCAAGAGATGCATCTGGCAGAAATGGATGGTACTATCCTGTCCTGTTCGTCAATACATTCTGGCAACTCAGGTCGCATATGATGCCCGTCAACTCAACTGTCACTACTCTCCCAATCCACATCAGCCTTAACCACTTGTCCAACTGGAAATTTGGACTTGTTGCTAGCATTGATGAGAGTGTCAAGCAAACTGCTAGAAATGCCGCAATGGGTGAGTTTCATTTCGATGCAGGATCTGTACACCACTGACATGAAATAGGTCAAGCGCCACCAGGAGGTGGAGATGGTAGTGAATTTGAGATGATCAAAGAGGTCCTTTTGGACACTAATATATATCTTCTGGCCACGACTGTGATTGTCAGCATCTTCCACATGATCTTTGAGATGCTTGCTTTCAAGTCAGACATCAGTCATTACAGAAACAAGAAGAACAATGTCGGAATTTCCGTCCGATCGATTCTTGGAAACGTTTTCATGCAGGCTGTTATCTTCCTCTATTTGTTGGACAATAACGAGAATACTAGTAAGTCATTTCAACCCTACGTAGGATAATTGCTGATCATACCAGGTTGGATGATTCTCTTCTCCCAAGGAATGGGCATCCTTCTTGAATTCTGGAAAATCACCACCATTGTGAATGTCCGTGTCCGCCCAACTGAGCCTGGAGCCTTTCTACCATATTGGATTATCTTCGAGGACAAGCACACTCTTTCAGAAACCGAAGAAAAGACCAAGGAATACGATGCTGTCGCTTTCAAGTATCTCTACATGATTGCTGTTCCTCTTCTCCTCGCATACGCCGCATACTCGCTAAAATACGACACCCACAAGTCCTGGTACTCTTTCGTTATAACCACCTTGGTTGGCTCTGTTTACGCATATGGCTTCCTCATGATGGTTCCATCACTGTATATCAACTACCGACTCAAGTCTGTGGCACACATGCCTGCAAGGGCCATGACCTACAAGTTTCTCAACACTTTCATTGATGATCTGTTCGCATTCACTATCAAGATGCCAACCCTTCATCGCTTGGCAACTTTAAGAGACGATGTTATTTTCTTCGTATATCTTTATCAAAGCTACAAGTACAAGGTCGATTTCACTCGTGTCAACGAGTTTGGCCAAGGAGGTGACGATGAGGAGGTCGAGGAGAAGATTGCGGCCAAGCCACTTGCTGCGCCGGCGGATGCCGATGCGAGTGTTAAAGTTGGGTCAGAGGCAGCAGGGAAAGCGGAGAAAGCCATCGACGCACCAGCTGCGAAGGTTACAGGGAGTTCGAAGAAATCAGGCGCAACGAAAAGAAAGTGAGTGTTAGCAATTAGGATATATCCTTGCACAAGTATTGTGCAAGTATAGCTATATACGAACTATTACTCTTGCTGAAGCCTGATGAATCACATCTCCCAATGAAGGGCATCGTATTTTCGTATCCTGATCGTGATTTTGGTCCCACAATCGCCTCCTTCGCCTCCGCACTATCCTATACCCGAGTGGGACTTCATGATGTGCAGAAGCTAGGAGGCTTGACATGACCACAGAGGAGCTGATTGAGTTTTCATGCCAACAGTCTGTCTTATCCTTTCTTCTGCATCAAGAGTTCCTTGAAACCTAAAATCTCACAAATGACATATGTTTTCACGTGCCATCATCGGTATCGATCCGTGAACTCCTCGGGTTTGTCCAGAAATGCAATTGATACTGAGGTGTAGTTCGGCTTTTCAAGCTGGGCTCTTGTGAGACTTCTAGTCGTTATTTACTGTCTGCTGTTTGGATTACCACCATGAGACGTGTTAGGGCATCCGAAAATTGTTTTGCTTCACTGCATCTTGCGTCAGTGCGTGATGCTTGTGCCATCCGTTCCTTCGGACTCGGCAAGGAACTATACTAAAACCTCATCAAACCCACCACTCCTGATGGACGGCGATACGGCGATGGCTGAAACCGTTCTTGCGTTCTTCCAAGACCATAGTATTGTCATGAATACCTGCCGGTACGGGTGGTTGTTTGCGAGACCGAGAACTTACGTTAACGGTCTCCCATCCCCATAGGTTCATGAACCACTTTAAGCTCACAAGATGTGTTTCAAGCGAAGTATGTATCCACATTTAAAGCTTAATGGGACAAGAACCTGAAAATGAACAAACCAAACAGTTCATTGGCTCTGCTGGATATGGGGTGAATCGTTTCGCGTTTCGTTTGCATTCCGGATGCTCGTGCGCTTTAACATCATGACTTCACTTCAGCCTCGCTTTTGGGTCTGAATAACCTTAATTGGGCCAGACAAGTAAACATTTAAGCTTATACGAAAACAAGCGAACGGGTTCTCCTGTGGTTGGGCACCAAGAGCATGATTGACCCTCACCCCGTAGTTTGAGTGTGGAGTCGCGAGACTGTTTTCGTCTTGTTTCCTCAGACGCTCGTATCTGCTCTGGGAAAGAGATATTGCTGTCCGAAGTCTGGTTCAGTTCGGATATTTTACGCCTTCCGGACCGGATGCGAAAAAAAGACCGCATGTATGCATAGAAGGTTTACTTTCAGATGTGGCCTTACTGGGAGAATCGGAAAGTTACTTGCCATACTGCACAATGCAGATGGTACCTTATGCCTTGGCTGTATGCGAGATGAGCGAACTCAAGAGTGTTTTGATATAATCTGTGAAGGGTATAAGTTGGACTCATCTCACCAATGTTGAGTTTCTCTATCATCGCATCATCTCATCTCATCTCATCAGACTATCAGATAATTCTCCTAGCCTCACTTTACCTCAACAGTCACGTCGTACATAATCTCATCCATAGTCTTCAACATGCAACCTCTCACGACCTTCGTCGTCCTCTCTATCCTCGCCTCTCCTCTTCTCGCCGTCCCCATTCTCACATCTCCACCTTCACCTGGCGACTTTCTCAGCCCGCTCAAGCGAGATACCTGCTCTTCCGACACTCAAAAGCTAATCGATGGCATTAACTCCAATATCGCAGTGCAAAAGCAAGAAGCCGCACAAGCCTCAGTTCTTGCTTCCATCCTCTCCGCTGATAGCATCGACCAAGACGATTTTGACTCGGCAAAATCCAAAATGCTCGACATCGTCAACAAAGGTATTACAATCCGGAAGAACAACCAGAAGATTGCCCCAAGTGGCAATGCAGCCATCAGTGGGCTAGGCAAGGTGGCGAATGCACAGAGTGATGAGTTGAAGCTGGTGAAGGGATTGACCGCCAACAGCCAAGGGGCAAAGGACGTCAAGACGCTGAAGACGGATTTTGCGAATGGAATTAAGCAGAACCAGCAGAATGCAAAAGATGTGAGTGGCTTTGAGATCTCCCTCCCAAAGGGAGGAGCTTGAATCATACCTAATAACTTACAGGCTGCGAATGGATGTACTGCTAAGCGTGATCTACTTCAACGAGATGACGATGACGAGGATGACGAGGATGACGATGACAATAAAAATTCCAAAAATGGCAATAATGCAAACAAAAATGGAGGAAATGGGAATAAGTGTTGTAACAATGGGAATGGAAACAAATGTTGCAACAGCGGAAATGGAAACAAATGTTACAATTGATAATTCAGGGCAGCAAGGATTTTGGGGAGGCTGGTTCTTGATAATGTATTTAGTGCTAGCCCCTTTCTTGTTTATAGTTGTTTGATATATGTATAATTGGGATGATCAGATGAAATTTGTGCCAGTCATTGAGGCGATCGTCATGTTTGGCATTCTCGTGGCCACCGTAGCATACGAATATACGATGTGTCGGATTTAGGCGTTAGACCCTCCTCTCCTGCATTCACCCCACACTTCACTGACAATATGAGATCACTCTCACCATGTCTTTCAACTCTCTTTCCAATGAGCTCCTTATCGTGGTAATCAAACATGTGCACTCCAGCAGGGACCTCGCGAGTCTGTCGGCCTCCTGCAAGCTCTTCTCGGAGCTTGCCCGGCCGTATTTGTATTCCTCCTTCACGCAAACAGGAAGGCAATCAATAGCAGCCTTCCTTCGAACTATCAGCCTCAAACCACATCTTGCGCGGTGTGTTAAGCATTGCTATTCACACGTTCTTCCTGTCGGTGAACTTCGACCACTTGAAGCGCAACTAGACTTCGAAGCGATCGAACAGGACGAGAATATGCGAGATTGGATGAGAGCTCAGCTTTCGAACGAACTTTATGGACCAGAATTTTGCGATTCCTGGTTCTCCAAGGTCTTCTCTCTCAATAATTGGGACGCGGCTTTTGCTCTTCTTATAGTTACGCTCTCGCAGAGTCTAGAAAGTGTTAGTATCATGAACCATCCTACCGACAATGGATTTGAATATGTCAACGAAGTCTTGGAGATTATGACTATAGCACAGAATACTTCTACCTCAACTAAGTCGCTTGCTCAGCTTTCTCGAGTAAATCTCCAATTCAATATCGACGAAATGGGGGATACAATTGAGCCAACTCTTTCATGGCTCAGGCTTCCATCTGTCAAAACGTTCCGAGGAATCGATTCATATATGAAGTTTAATTTCTACATCAGTCGAGAACCTCAGATTCTCCGCACCTCCTCGCTATCGCTTTCTTTCAGCTCGTTTTTCCCTCTAGCCTATAATGAGTGCCTGGAGTACTTTCATTCTCTTCAAGAATACAGCTTTCATTACGACATGCCGTCGCATTTCAGTACCAATGAGCTCGATTATCCGTACAGCATTGTGATAGGCCTACAAAGTTCGGCCCATTGTCTCGAAAGGCTCACACTCTCACTAAAATACCAGCTACACCCTCCTGGCGATGGAACCAGATCCCTTTTCCTACCGTGCCAGCTCCGCGATTACAAGAAGCTTAGGTAATGAATAATTTCTTTTTGTCTTATGGTACTCGTTGCTGAAATGATTGACTCAAAATAGGTTTCTTGACATCAATATTTACGTCGCCCTCCGAAAGTTTAGCTCTGAGAGAGTCTACTATAAAGATGAAAACGACAGCGCAGATGACTTACCGCCCGACAAAGCAGTCTTTTTCCACGATTGCCTTCCTGACTCATTGGAGCATCTTATAGTGAGAGATTGTAATCGCACGATCTTTGGTCATCTTCGACCCCTCTTCGGCAGCTATGGGCACATGCCTCCAAATCTAAAGACAATCAAGGTAAGAGTTTGGTCTTGATGTAACGACTGACCGCTTAAACATTCAAACAGCTTCATTGTGACGACCCCGTAAACCTAGTTGATCGAAAGAATACAGACTGGGAAGAATTTGCTCTACGATATGGGGTTGTGCTTACTCGGGAGGCTCGTTCACAGAAACAATACAAGTTACACAATTAAAGTTCCCGTCTTCCAACACGGGAGAAGCGGTACACACTGTCCCAGCACTCAAATGATAGATTGAATTTCGGCCCAAATCGTCTCCCCAAGGTCCCTATCTCAACCACGTTTCTGCTGAGACATTGCTTTGGCTCACTCTTGAAAGACAACAGCGCGGGCCTTCCATCGCAAACAAAAGTGCATGAGTGCCATCAAATACAGGGAGATTTACCTCTAGTAACCACTTTATTTCTTCCTCTGAAACCCACAGCCCTACCTTCACCTAATATACAATCCTACTCTTTCAAATATCTCCACAAGCAATCCCACAAAAACAGCACAAAGTAAAGGACGATAAAAACAGCGGCAGCTTGAGAAAGCTCGCCCCTCTACCCTACCGAAAAATCTACCTCATTTGAGGAATCAAGCAAGTATATATGACACCACCTTTCTGCCGAACTCCGGTACTCATTCGGCATTCATGATTGCCACCTTCGAAATCCGATCAGGTGATGTGATTTATTGTGAACATTTCTGAACACCCTTTACCTCCTCAGCCAACCATATCGGCACGACGAATGCATTATCGTCACTACCCGGGTCTGCTGTGGCATTATCTGTGCACCCTTTTGTGCCTCGACGCTCAACGCCTCGAATAAATGACACGGAAGGCTTGGGTGCCGGGTCACGTGGCACTTGGCCCCGCTACTGTACTTCCGTCAATGGACCTGCAGCTGGAGTTGCTTTTTCCGTCGTCACAAAATTCCGACCCCAATGAAATCTCGACATAATCAGGCCAGTGGAACTGGAACCGAGCACAAAAACAAACGCCCGTGAGCACCACCTATCTGCATCACGAAAATGGTAAAACCTTATGGGCCGGAGTCAAAGAGTTCTGCGCTTTGACGTGCCTGCACTCAGCCGTTGACAACTATCGCCGGTTTGAACTTCACAATTCTTGCCGCTTGTCATATTACCAATAGATACTGGCATTCTAACTCGAAGACAAGGCGACCGCGTACACCTACACTCTTTGGTTAATGACCACTCCTATGGCAGCTTCAAGCGCCTGGTTTCGGCAGTGAAGGCTGGAAAGTGAATCGATTGAGTAATCTCTTCAGGTGGTCCAGCTAGAGCAAGACTATGATTCGGGTTTGAGACTTGGCGGGGCGTCATTTTCATGTCCACCCCCGACTCGGCTCTGGAGTCCAGCACCCACTCAAATGGATAAGTATATGTGCTGTGACGCCCTCATGTTGTTCGACGATGCGCTGTGACGCCCTTTCTTACCAATTCTTTGTGCATGCGTTTTTCGACACTGCATGATATACATGGCAGGGCGTGTTGATTCCCCCATCTTTCATACTTTCATTTACAACATATAGAGGTTGCTTTGCCTCCTCACTCGCCTTTCACTATGTTTTCTCCACGGTTACATCTTGATGACAATCGTTCTTTGCCGTCACTGGATATTTCTCGCTCGCGCTCTCTGCATTTCACCATGTCCTCGCATCGCGACAGTTACGCTTCACTTTCAGATTCACCCCAGGAACCACCCCGCACTCATCGATCTCCTCGCATGGATACAGAGCCTCCAACTTCTACGCAGCGAATTCTCTCGACCAGATCGACGGACAGCATGATCGTAAATCATGCTGGCGAGGTAGTTGTCGCTGCATCGAAAGCGGAGTACGTCGCGAGTCCAAGAGCTCTCGGTCCCCCTTTCGAAAAACAAAATCACAACCAGGGACGCGAATCGCCTGCCGTTGAGGAATCAGCCGAAGCTAGACTCGACAGACTGGGGCGACAGAGGCCAGAGGTGTTTGGATCACTGTGGGCTGAAATCGGTTTCGTCTTCTCTATCTCAATGTCCCAAGTGCTCTCGGTAAGACCCTTGTCTCGCCACCGAAGATCAACATCTCACTAAGAGATGAATAGGAGTACTTTGTGTCTGGTTTTACAGTCATCCTCCCTACACTGGTAGTGGATCTAGGCATTCCTGCTGCGTCGTCTACATGGCCCGCCAGCGCCTTCTCGTTGACAGTAGCGAGTTTCCTGCTCCTCTTTGGCAGGACAGCCGACATATATGGTGGTTATCCAATATACGTCGCTGGATTCCTATGGCTCACGATCTGGAGTTTGATTGCGGGCTTTGCAGTCAACGATATAATGTTAAACTTCTGCCGGGCTCTCCAAGGACTCGGACCGGCTGCTTTCTTGCCCTCTAGCATCATGATTCTCGGAAGCATTTACAGACCTGGCCCAAGGAAAAATCTAATTTTCAGCATTTATGGGGCAAGTGCACCTATGGGATTCTTCATCGGAATTTTCTTTGCTGGCCTCACGGCGGAGTATAGTACATGGGGTTGGTATTTCTGGATTGGCGCTATTTTAAGGTTCGTCTAATTTTTTCACATTCATCTCAAGTTCTATATACCAACGGAAGAGCAAAACTCAAGTGAGGCCAATAAACCTTATCTTCTTCATCACTGCAGGAGCAAACTAAAGATGATGATGTGCTACAATACCAATAAGAAATGTCCGGAATCTCCAAGATCAAACAGTGTCTTAGCTCAAATACCTTGATTCTCTACTCTTACCTTGCCAGTTACAAGATATAGAACCTATATTAACATCATGGTAGTGCAATTACAGCTCTTACGGCCTACCTGACCATCCCATCGGACATCATGGAGAAGCGCAACTCAACCTCAAGACCGAAGATGGATTGGCTGGGTTCAGTACTCATTGTTTCTGGGCTTGTTCTGTTTACCTTCGCCATCATCGACTGCTCTCACGCACCGCAGCAATGGAGAACACCATACATATACGTATCATTCGCCGCTGGGTGCGTTCTACTCCTGGCAGCTGCGTATGTCGAAATTTTCGTAGCATCGCAACCTCTTCTCCCAGTATCATTATTCAAAGTACCTTCAATGCCCGCCCTGGTCGTTGCCTTATTTTTCACCTACGGATCTCTTGGCGTATTCCTTTTGTACGCCACATTTTACATGGAGAAGGTTATGGGTGCATCGCCACTGCAGGTCGTTGCCTGGTACGTGCCGATGGCTCTCGGTGGCTGCATCATCTCCACGTTTGGTGGCTTCGTTCTTCATCTCCTCCCGGCACAATGCTGATCATCGTTTCTGGCATCTCTTGGATCATCGCGCCACTCTTATTCGCAATGGCGCCAGAAGGTGCCTCGTACTGGGCCTACGTATTTCCTTCTATGATTTGCGCCACGGTGGGAATCGATATTACTTTCAATGTTGCGAACATCTTCATCACAACGGCCCTTCCGCAAAGACAGCAAGGCCTCGCAGGCGCAGTCATAATGCTTCTGCTACACTTGGGTATCGCAGTGTGTCTTGGCTTCGCCGACATCGTGAATACGTATACTATTGACAGGCTGGGCATGAAGGCGAGCTACCAGACCGTGTTCTGGTTTGAGGTTGCATGCGCAGCTACGGCACTCACAATATTGGTGCTCTTTGTGAAGATCAAAAAGGCGAAGTCTGAGATGACGGCCGATGAGCGGGAAGCATTGGAAAAGAACAAAAGATGCGATACGGCGACGACTGAGTCCATGACACCACCCGTGATGTCGCCGACTGAGACTAGAGATGGTGGAGTATCATATCCAAGGCCATGACATTGTCATTTTTCCTTTCAATCTAAATCCTTTATCGCGCAAATGTTTAATAGAAGCAAACATAGAGATCCAGGTAGCCAAATTAAAACAAATCCTGCACCTGGCCTGCTTATTCACCTGATGCGAGCTATCTGTCGTCGATCAGTTCAGTTGTGATTCTGTTTCTGTTTCGGCCCACGTGAGTGTAGACATTTTGCTCCTTATCAAAATTGACTTGAGACTCGAGTGAGGGCAACCTCGTCGTGCATGGTCTCGTGTATGCAAGTGAGACAGAGGCTTGTGGAACACTTCTAGAATCCAAAATGTCTTTCTGCACCCCATTTACTATGTACCTCACTTTTCAGCTCCCCCCAACGGCCGAGGAAATCATAGAATTCATAATATGATGTTGGTGTTACTAGTGTTACTCTTGTTGTCTGGCCTGATTGACGAAGTGGTGACTGTAACTAGACAGTGCATGGGTACGCATCCGTTCAAAGCCTGGTGCAGCCTGAGCGAATATGATGTGCCAAGGCTACACCAAGTCGAGTGGAAGAAATACTCCTTTTATCTGCTTCGCACGCTCTTGAACTTTTGGTCACAATTCCTGATAAGCTGTTCGTATTTCTTGGCCCGGCTTTTTGGGATTTGTCGTGGTGTGGAAAATGATAGTTTTGGTGGAGCCTCGTGGTACCTGCAGAAAGGCGGGTGCAAGGCAGTCTCACTTTGACGTAGGGTTCAGGCTTCGATGAACTGGCAAACAACACATGTTGCCAGAAAGGCGCTCGAGATGGGGTCCCCTTATCTGCTGGTCATCCAGTAGATGATCGAGGCTCAGTTTCAATACGGGGGGATCTCATAGTGCTGACGGAAGTATGTTTTCAAGCAGTGAGCATCTTCATACAGTGCTTATTGATCTCGAAGTTCGATATAGATCCAGGGAATTGAACCGGCAGACGGCCCTGTCCGATTTATTTGAGGGTGAAGGAGAAGGCCGCAGTTTGTTTTTGAAATCTCTCGATTGGAGGAAGTCGTTCCATATATGCAGTATCTTTAAAACAGATACGAAATCTCGTTAGCAACCACTACGAGCTGAACAAATTCTGCTTCCTGATTGTTTTGGGATATGACCGATTGCTCGTAGGAGCAAGTTGTAAACACTGAGTCTGGACTGATGGCTATCTCGCAATGTTTCTTTTAAAGTTTACCAGCAGCAATTTGGTCCTTTCATGAGCTCACTTTTCCTCTGCTTCTTGAGACAATTCAGAAGATCAAGATGTAGGGCGGTCCGTGTAAGAGAAGCTCGACAGCGGAGAAAGGGCAACACGAAGGGATTATGTGCGGGGTGTGCCTCGGGGGTAAGAGCCCCACCTTGCTGACTGAGCGAGTCCGCAACCACACCACCTCCCCTGTATCACGGATGAATCTAGGAATCTGTTTAGATTCCGAAACTCCGCTGTGTCCAGCTTCGAGCATCGACATCAGGGCGCGGGCGTCAGCAGCGTTCACCTATTCAAGAGGCGGGTCTTCTTATATTCCGAGGCGTACGACAGAATTAATCAGAAATCCTAATTCCGACTACCAAAACAAACAATCACACTCCGACTCATGTCACGCTCGGAATCATGAGCCTCAACGAATCTGCGGTCGAAGCGGCCGACAGACGCGGCTTGCGTTTGAGACGCTCCTGTGAGTTGTGTCGGAGCTCCAAGGGGCGCTGTGTTCCTAGTGAGGAAGACTCTAGTCGGTGCCAAAGGTAGGAACTCAATGCGTTAGCTAAAATATATGCATGGCTTCATTTCTAACCAGCTATGATGATGTCACAGGTGTATACGAGATGAAAAGCAATGTGTTTTCTTGGAAGCGAAACCGCGACCGAAAAGGGCCAAAAACTCGAGGATGTGGGTGACTACGTGACCCGTTCAAGGACCCTTACTAACATTACGTCCTACAGACGGGTAGCTGAGATGGAAGAGAAACTTGACGGCCTCATGGCACTGTTGTCATCAGGCAAGATTGACAAAGCTGCTCCTGGAGCACAGTCACAACCCTATCCATCTCCCGCAGAAAGCGGCTTGACCCCTCTCAATGAGAACTATAGTGGGAGTTTTTCACAAGAGTATCTCGATACCATGAACTCATCTTCTAATAGACGGAAGCCAAGCCATCAAAACGCCTTATCTTCTTTTCCATTATACCCTTCTTTTGACCGGCTTCAAGATGTCATCTCGCAAGGCATTATTGACTTTGGAAAAGCTGAGGAATATGTCTGCAACTTCAAATCCAAAGTTCATATGTTCCCTTTTGTAGTCTTACCACCGTATATGTCACTAGATACTCTCCGAAGAGAAAGGCCGTTCCTCCTTTTGGCAATACTAACTTTCGCCACCGATTCCGATGCACGGGTGCAGGACCAGCTGGAATTGGAATTGAGAGAGTCATTAAGCCGAAGAATCATAGTCAATGGCGAGAAGAGTCTAGACCTACTACAGGGTCTATTGGTTTACCTCGCGTGGTATCATTTCTTCTTCGATGTAGGGAAGCAACAAGTCTATCAGCTCTGTCAGATGGCAGCTGCTATGTTGGTTGATCTTGGGGTTCGTTGCGCAATTATCTACCTCCCTTGAAACTTAAAGCCGAATCTAATTTAAATCTAGTACCATAAAAAGGTCAGACAAAGTCAAACAAGAATTACAGCCCATTTGATTAGTGTGCCCATGAACTTCTTCCCTAAAATGTCGGAAGAGGAGCTTGAGGCTAGGAGAACTTATATTGGCTGCTACTACCTCACCTCCGCGTATGTTCTGTCTGATGTCTCATACGCAGCTTGTTTTATGCTAATGGTCCAGAATTTCGCAAATTTTGAGGAAGCCAAATATCTTGAAGTCCAATGATTATCTAGTGGAATGCGCTGAAAGCTTGGCCACCGCAGCTCACAATGACACCGACCATCTCATGCCATATTTTGTTCACATGCAACGCTTATCTGATGAGGTCAACCGTGCCTTTGATTACGATAATAACTCTCATCTCCCGCCATTAGACGCGGTACGGGTCGAAGTCCTAGTCCAAGCCTTCCAGCAGCGCTTCAATCACCTACGGACTTTTTTGCCTGATAAAGCATTCTGTAATTGTTCGTACACAAACATCCATCTTCTCCTATTCCGCTAACCTGTTCAGTGTCATTAAAGATGTGCTTTTATAAACTACGTATCTATATCAACGAAGTCGGCTTCCATGCATCACCACCCTCTGATGCGGAATTAATGATGTCTGATCAGTCGAGTCTCCAATCTTGGTATTATTCAATTGAACGCAGTAATTGTCTGATCAATTGCCTAGCAGCAACTAAAGACTATCTCGACCAAGTGCTAGCACTTGAAACCGATGAGTTTCTAGACTTTACCCTCGTCGAGTTCGTCTCCCTCGTCTACGGTGTGCTCATCCTTGGATCATTCGCAACAAAATGCAACGATCAACTAGTGGATGCAGTTCACGTCCGTAATAGCGCTAACTTCGAATTCTATGTCAATGGATTATCAGATAAGCTAAGTGATATCATTTCAACAACAAGGACTGCGTCAAGCAATCCCTGCTTGAACCACTTGTATGCTCTCTTCCAGCAGTCGAAAATCTGGCACGCTCAATTCACACTGGACCCAAACTCTTCTAGCTACACCGTTCATGGACGCTCAGAGCATTCTTTTATGCAAATCCTGCCTACACTTATGTCACGCTGTGTCGATTTCCATGTTGCAGGCGGCAGTATGCCAAGCTCCCTTCCGGATCAACTCTGGAATGATTTAATATCGGGTGCACCTTTAGAGCCTGATTTTATGACAACAAGTCCCTCTTCACATCTTTGAAGTTGAATTTGAGGTATGTATAACACCTTGCATGAAATGGCATCCGGGGATGGGGTTGGTCGCTCTCAACATAGCACCGGTCCAAAATATGGCCTGAAAAGGAAAATCGGAGTCGGAATCGGGATCGGCATCGGCATCGGGGGTCTTATATGCAGGGACTCAATAGACTGGTGTCTGGTACAACTCGGTATATGAATAACGGCGTTTTCGGTGCGTAGGAAATGGATCACGGTGATCTCGATACCCTGTCGAACACCGGAGGGAAACGGGACTTGTAGAGAAATAGGCGAATGCGAAGAAAACAAATCGTAAAGGACTGTGTCGCATGCCGTAGCTCAGGCAAATCAAATTTCAATTCGTCCATGCTTCAATTCACGGGGGGCACAGTATTGGTGCCAGCTTCAGTCAGCCGCCCGGAAATTCGGGGCTGGAATCTCTCCGTATCAACCCTCAAGCACTTTTTTTCCTTAGAACTAAATACCACACGCCAAACTGTCTTCGCAATGCATTCTTCAATCGGGTCCAGTTCTGTCTCGGTCATTTTGCAATTCCACTTCTTTTGCTATGGATTCCATCGAGAAGTCAGCGGAGACCGGTAATACAACGGACTGCACGTCAATTGACCAGGAGAAAAATGCGCCAGGTGTCGCCTCTCCAGCAGAGATAGATGAGGAGGATGAGTCTCAGTATATGCATGGGATCAAGTTGGCCTTGGTCCTGCTTGGACTGTGTCTAGCTGTGTTCTTGGTCGGATTGGTGCGCTCATGTTCAGGCGAATGGTGACTTGTCGGCTTTTACTAACTTACTACTGTAGGATAACGCGATCCTGGCAACTGTGCGTTTATATCTATTGTTGTGCCTACCAAATGCTAAATAAACAGGCGATACCTACAATCACTACGGCTTTTGATAGTTTAGATGATGTTGGATGGTATGCAAGTGGTAAGTGGAAGCACGCGACCCAACGGTCCACCCCGCTACGTCAATCTCACTGACAAAATTATCTAGCATTCACAATTTGCGTGTAAGTCATGACTCCTAATAAATCACTTACTATCATACTTCATCAATGTATCGTGCTTATGTAAATTTATAGCTGCGCTCTCCGTAAGTAACTCTTTCCTGCCAATGCATTTGATCTTTCCTAGAGCCGGACACGAAAGATATATCATTGCTCGCTCTAGGTTCGAGCATTCTGAAAAAAATATTTGCTAATGTGATTACAGAGCCAATATCTGGCAAGATCTTCCAATATTTCTCTCTAAAATGGTCATACCTCGCCTACGTCTTCGTCTTCGAGCTGGGTAGTCTGCTGTGCGCAGTTGCGCCCTCTTCCGTCATACTCATCGTTGGAAGAGCTATAGCTGGTGTGGGTGCAGCAGGTCTCTTCTCTGGAGGACTTGTGATTCTTGCAAACTGTGTCGCGCTACGCCAAAGACCTTGTAGGCACCCCTTAGCTCCAATAATTATCCATAGCACAGACGCTGACTATCTACAAGTGTACACTGCGATCGTTGTTTCTATGTTTGGCTTGGCCAACATTTTAGGTCCAATTCTGGGAGGAGTATTCACCCAACATGCTAGTTGGCGATGGTGTAAGGTCTCTCTTCCACTCCGCACTCACAATGTCTCATTTAGTTTCTAGGCTTTTACATCAATTTACCCTTCGGTGTCATCACAGCCGGTACGGTTTTCCTCTTCTTCCATCCGAAAAATAGCACGAAGAACATGCTTCCCCTCATGGAGAAGTTCAAGCATCTCGATCTCCCTGGCCTTGCGCTCTTCCTCCCCTCAGTCATCATGTTGCTCCTTGCGGTACAATGGGGTGGTAACAAGTTCGCCTGGAAGTCAGGAACGATAATAGGGCTTTTCGTTGGCTTTGCGGTACTCATGGCGCTGTTCCTCGTTTTGCAATGGCGAGAGGGAGACGATGCCAGCATACCTTTCAGTGTGATGGGACGGAGGAGTGTGTACAGCGCGGCTCTGTTGGTATTCATGGGTCTCGGCGGGACTACTATGATGGCACTGTATATTCCTATGTGGTTTCAAGTTGTGAAAGATTCGACGCCAGTAGAGAGTGGTATCAGATTCCTGCCTAACGTTGCGGGGAATTTATTCATGGGTATTACAGCTGGCGCTTTAGGTAAGTTCCTTTATCATCAGCCAGCGGATACGTCGGAGTGTTAACATGAATAGTGACAAAATTCGGGCACTTCAACCCATGGTTGTTCGCAGGAGCCAGCTTCCTCGCCATTGCAGGGGGTGTTTTATCCACTTGGACTATTCATACAACTAGTGCCATGATAAACGGGATTCAGTTCCTTGGAGGGGCTGGCTCGGCTTGTGTAATTCGTACGTCTTACTCAGTGCTTCCTATCCATAAACCACAACCAAGACTAATATGCCGCAGAAACACCACTCATAGGCCTAATGGCGATCCTTCCTCCCTCTCAACTCGCGGTCGGTACTTCTATCGCAGTCTTCTTCCAATTCCTAGGTGGTGCGATCTTCCTCGGTATCGGCGAGAACATTTTACTCTCCCGCCTCTCAAGCGCGCTCGCCACATATGCTCCCAATGTCGATGCCACCGCCGTCATTGGTGCCGGTGCTGCAGGCTTGAGGAAAGTAGTCGGAGCAAGTGGTGTGGATTTGGACAATTGTATCACAGCTTACAACGCAGCGATAACCTCTACATTTTATCTGTGCGCTGCTGGGGCGGTTGTTGCGTTTGTCGCGGCTTTCGGGATGGAGTGGAGGAGCGTCAAGAAGGGTGAGTTTGAGAAAGGAGAGGAGGGGAGAGATGGGGACAAGAAGAGGAGTAAAGATGCTGTTGAGAGTTTTGAGGCAGGAAAGGATGAGGAGGACGTCGTGGGGATGGAAAAGAAAGAGTGAATTGGGGTGTTCCGTTCAGACCACATAGATACATGATAGACCTTGGGCATGGCTTGAAGTTTTTAATAGTTTCTTTGTAATAATATGGGATGTTAGGTGCATGCCCTAGTGGCCGGAAGAGAGGTATCAAGGACGGATGCATTAGAATCTGAAAGCTCCTCTCAAAATACCTCCTGATTGTGCATCATCCAACTACAGAAGTCCATGAATCGTGATACTCCAAGTCCATCCGATTTACCTACATGTCTGTTGAGTGCACTTGGATTGCAAGCTGCAGTCTTGGGCGTCGAAGTTGCTTGTGGGCCTGCTTGGATCTAAATCGAAGCTCGTAGGTATGCATACCAAAACAATTCCGCCAACGAGAGGAGACACATTAGGATGTGGTGGATGAGAGGACTCGGAACACAATTTAAAATGCCCCCTTGTAGGACCCCATAACCAAGGAGTGTGAGCTCTGGTAGAGTTCCAAGAAGCTTGCATTTCGAGTTGATCGAGCGCAAGTCAATTTCCTACTCCTTGCGGTCGACAGTTCAATATGTCTAAGAATGTCTAGCTCTTAAAAAAATATCGACCACTTTTTTTTACCAAGGAACGAGACACATCACAGTTTAGGACGACAATCATAAATGAAGAGGAAATCACGCATCCCAGCAGGTTAGTGATATTTTCATGATCCATAATCCCGATGTTTTCACCCGAGTGAAAGACAGTATAAACCCAGCAAATAAGATTCTCTCAAAGCCAGTCCGGTGACAAGTTGATGCCCGAAAGCGCGTGCCCAAAATATACCAAACCGAAAACAACGCCCAACCTCCATGATTTCTCAGGAATGTAGTAATTTTTGGCGTATGATCTCTTGAGCAGCATCGTAACGCTCACCGGACCACAGGAACTGGGCGTACCGGTGATGCGAATCCCATCCCGTAAACGACAGCTTAAATTTTCTTAAGCCCTTCAGTAATTCCCAATTCTTGTTGTCTTGGATACGCTTCAGGTAAGTCATTCCCATGATGTACTCTCGACCGCCCTTAGCGCAGTTACAGACGTCAAAGTCAACGCTCAATTCAATTTCGAGAGACTGAAGCGCTGTGAGAGAAGCTAGAGTGGTGAAGGCTTTCTTTGGGATGTTTTTTTGGTTGGTAGTAATGCGAACACGGAGTGTCAAGCTACGGATCAGAGCCTTGTGCGCAGGGTTGATGCACAGGAGGTAGTTGATCATGAGCGTCGAAGAATTGAAGGTAAACCTCGAGATGGAGTAAAGAATGCCACCACCAACGACGTCGACGTATGTCTGCCGTGAAATAAGAGACAGGTTGATGTAGATAGGTAGTACGATGGGATTCGCTGTGGAAATGAACTTTTTGCCATTCTTTTGTGGACGTATGACTGGATGGGGCATGGAGTGGACGAGGAGACAGAACGTGTAGATCTTTTGACGGATCTCATATGGGAGAGTGAGGAATGTGCCAGGTTGCGGTACAATGTTGAGAGACCAAACGAGTGACTTCGAGAATTAGTTGCGGCACTATAGAGACACAAGTTGACCACTCACATGTATACCAGACTCGGGTGCGACAACCTCGGGCTTCTCTGTCATATTCCCATTATCATCCTCAATCACCTGTGTCACCTGTACCAATTTAGCTATGCGTAAAGCCCTGGCTGCTTCCCAAGCAAACTTACAGTGAAAGAGTCAAATCCAGGTCGCTTGACAGCCTTGCCATACTTTGGGTTTGTGAAACGGAGACCTCGCTTTTTCCTCTTCGCCACTCCTGGTGGTCTTGGTATGCCCTTGCGGGACACTTCCGATGCCGGCCTGGGATATTTTCTGCGCATTTTCAGTTTGTGTTTATTGTAATTCTATGGAAAGAAAGCTCCGAATAAAAGATGATAAGTGCAGGGTGATGTGCTGCCTAGGGTCGGCTATTTTACAGAGTCAAGGGCACGTGATATTCATGCAGCCACAGAGATGCGATTTGCTGATTGGAGCTGAATTTGAAAACAGGCAGGTACGAAGCTCTCCAATTTTTAACTGTAATCTCACTTTCCTTGACATCGCTCATATTTTTAGGATTTGTTTCTCCTAAATGAAGCAGGTATTGAGCGTAGAGAGCGGCTTCTAAATGTTGTTGCAATACTGAATCCTCCTTTACGGCTGACCAGACTCTTGGGAGGGCAAGTTTGTCAAGTTTAAGAATGAAAAAATTGGTAGATAAAAGGCAGGCGAAAGATATCGATAAGAGCTGGTGAAGAACTTGAAGAATATGCTCGATGTAAATACTTCTGCTGATGGCCACTGACGAAATGGAAGAAATATGAGCACTTTCATTCCAAACTTACTAGAGTTTGCTGCTTGGAAATCTAAAACAGATGTCAGGAAATTAAGTATGAGCGCTTTGAAATCCATATAAGTAACTGGCATCGTTCTGCTACTGTGATGTTTGACACCCAAAATCAGCAGAGAAGGACGAGAAAGGCATACAATAAGTGTCAACTCTCAATACAGCAGCCATGACAAGAAGCATGAAAAATAAAGCCTTATTTGAACTTTTTACACGACGGATGCACTAGCAGAGGCAGAAACTCGACCTCGTCCAACGTGTGCTGGCTTTGGAGAGCTTCATAAACAGTAATTGAAGGTATCTTACAATCACATAACGGCACTCGCCAAAGCACTCATCAAATTGAACTCTATTCCAGACTTCGAAGCATTGTCATAACGTAAGTAAAAGCTCAAAATGCAATTTCGAAAAATATCCACCTCGTCAAACACAAGCAAAAAGCTCATCACATGATCCAGGCGCTAATACTAGCCTCGGCCGCTAGCGCCTCACAGAATTTTTGTCGGGTACAAATATCTTCGTTTCCCTTTGGAAACTGCTTCTTTCTCAACTACATCAGTAGGTTTTAATTAATTTTGAAACTTAATGTGATCTTCCTTTCAAAGGACGCTGTGGGATTTGCTTTCTCTTCAATGAACATTCCACCGTTCCCGGGTCTCTAGATAAAAGGCAAACGCTCTTTCCTACCAGCCGACTTCGCCGATTCCCTCGGACGTTGACTGTGGGGCTTTTGCTACATACTTTGTTCGAATTCTTGCATATACTCGATTGGCAGATGGTGACTTTGGGGGATTTTGGTATGTGATGCGTAGGGAGGAACAATGGAGGAATTGAGTACTATCGACGGTCCATGGTCGCTATCGCGCACGACAAACTTGTCTGACTTGAATTGGCTTCACATTGAAATCTAACAGAAATAATCTTCCGCCTTCGCTCTGTGGTTGTCTTGATGAAAAGAATTTTGTGGTACAGCGGCATCCTCGTCGATCTGCTGGTAATTTTGCTTGCTCTATTCTAGCTCTTATCGACAACTGGCTCTGTCAGATTTGTGTGCGGCTAGGTAGAAGGGCCTGGAAAATTATCTGGTTCCGTGAAAAACAAACATATGCAAAGTGCTACTTCCGAAGCTGTATATTCCGTGCAATTGGACATTTGGAACAATTGTGCCCCGAATGGTCATGCGGCAGCTCAGATGGACTGTCCAACCAGTTCGAATTTCTCGACGAACATGAAGGCAGCTATCGGTTGTTCGACTCGCAGCGAAAGAAAGCCAATGGCTAATATTGAGGCAACGGCTAAATCACATCTCATAGTTACTTCAGACTTCAATGCCACTAAATGAACCAATTTGTCGAGACCATGGCATGCTTTGGATTATCATCTAGCTACAGCAATGGTGCCATCCATTCGATATTCAGCATCTCAGTGAAGAGCGCCACAGCAATATCGCAATCTAGTAAAGGCGCTTGGGAGGAGACATAGAAGCCTTGATCGTCAAGCTGCCCACGTTTTGCCATCCCTTCTTCAATAGAGAGACAAGGTAGTTGATAGCCAACATGATGTTGGAGATCAACTGATCCTCGGTCATGCCGACATTGCCGACAGCGACACCCATGCACAAAACCTTCTTCAATTGAAACTTGATGGTAGACTTGACTTCGGTGATCTTGGCGCTCAAATCTTCGTTGTGGGAGACTGGGGTTGGGAATTTACCAGCTGTAAACCATTAGCAGATGCGCATAAATAGGTATCGAAGGTTGAGCATACCCTTGGAGAGACCGGGACCCAAGAGACGAGGAATTTGCTTGATAAGAGTATCGGAAGCGACGAAGGCATCGTACTTGCGAGCGAGCTTCTTGATCAACTTCTTGTTCTTGTTGAGCTTCTTCAAGTCATCGGCGGACATGGCATCAACACCACCGTGCTTAGCACGATCGATATCGTGCTGATCACCGAGAATGCTATCCTTTCAGTCAGCCTGACCACTCTATGTTTGTTTTCCAGTCGCAGACATACCAAATGCTCATTCCTGGGCGGGGAACGACTGGCAGACGGACGGTTCCAGAGAAACGCTTATCACGTTGAGGATCATAGTTCTTAAGGCCGATTTGGAGTTCGACGGTCTCGAGGAAGTTCCTCTTCTTGGTCTCGAGAGAGTACTCAAGGAGTTGTTGGACGTTGGTACGCACTCCGGCTGGTGGCGATTGTTAGTTCTGCTTCGTTTCGAATGCGGATAGGGTTCGCAGAAAGTTAGAACATACCGACTGTGATTTTAGACATGATGACAGTCTTCCAGTAGAACTTTTGGGATTCTAATGGTGAGGATTTACGTGCTTTGTTGTTTAATTTTGAAAAAGTTCGGGGTCTAAATTCGGAGAAATGCTGGTGCGATTTAGCGGGGCATTCTACCGAGACATCACGTGTTTTATGCGGCCTAAGGTTGCACTAAGTGACATCCTCATCGGTGAGCTGCATTCACCATTAGGACCACCACTTTTGGGCATCATTTGCATGTCATTTATGTCGCTTTTAATTTGGAATAGACAAGGTTGTAGGAAATCAACATGGCGTAGCAGGTTTGGAATACGCTAGTGGCATTATCATCTCAGATAGCTCGATAATCCTGCAGCTCTCAAAACAATGCACCTTTGCGTCGAGAAAGGAGGAGCATCAACGTGTCCATCATATCTTGCATTGCTTTAGCGTTGATTTCTCTTTCAAGCCTTCTAATCTTTGTCATTCATTTCTGCTGTGTCCTTCTCCTGGGTCGTGCAAAGGATCACAGTCAAATATCTACATCAAGAGAATCAAGATGAGTCAAAAGATGGGTGTGTCAAGAATATAGAAGACTTCCATTTTGTTTAAGCTTCAATGAATTTCAATCAATTACAGTAGCGCAAAGATACCCCTTTCTCCAATTCCCTACTTCCAGCTTCTAGGACTCGTTCCGAAAGTTGTACCTTCCCTACTCTTGAAAAAGCTTCTACATTCGTTATTTGGCCTAAGCCTCTTAGCATCCAGTTGTCACTGTTGCAGTCTCGGTCTCGGTAGCACAGCCAGTCTGGCATGTGGAGCATGAGACCGTGGTCACAGTGACAGTTGGAGTCTTTGGACAGGCACTGTTCTTGCAAGGAACAGAAAGTGTTGTCATCTCCAAGAGAATACAATCTGGATGTGGTCCGCATACAGGCAAAAGAGGGCAAGGTACTTTAATATATCAGTTCACTGTCTTCAAGACTGGATGAAACAGAACTTACCTGCGCCAGTGTATGGGACAGTAGTTGTGTATGAAAAGCACTTCGTCTTTACCTCGGGAGCTGCAGTGACCCTGGCTTCAACTGGCTCTGGCATTGCAAGAGCATTTTGACTGGCATACGTTAGTTTTGCAGGGAAGCTCATCTTTCACTAACTTACCTAAGTGATGCCAACACAATGAGGCCGATAGTTTTTGCGAAGATTGCCATATTGTTTGCGTTCGTTTAGGAATTCTCTGAGGATTTCGAAGTAGTTCTGCTGCTAATCAGAGACAAAGCAGTAAGCTTAAGTATCTCCAGCCCAAGCTAGGTTCACATTCCTTCGGCGGGGTCAGCGAGCGACCTACTCTCTATTCTGCCGCTGATGGAATAAAGGATTCATCCGACCTTACGGCGAGGTATTTTGGCATGGTATCAAAGCAATATTGCCATTCCAAACCCCGAAGCGGTGTTACACACCGCTGTCTGGCTGGACCAGAAGTCATCTCGATCCCAGCACGTGGCTTAAGTACTATCCTCTGAAAGCGGGGATGCAGCCAGTCGAAGGCTTTCGTAAGCCTGCACTGCTAAGCATACTTCTCAAAGAAGTACGGATTTCAGCCACCAATTGGTTCTTGCCCAAAATCCAAATTTTCCGTGCACAGGATCCTGGGAATAGTTCACCAGTCTTCCGCGGCACTCGTGCCGCAGCCCCTGTACAGATGGTGTGGAAACAAGGCTGATGAAGAAGCGGCTTACATGTCAGTCTCGATCCCTGCTTCCGTGTACGCGGACAAGCTTGTGCAACCCGAACGAATCACACGGGAGCCAAAAGCTTATATGACACAGACTACCAATACGCTTGCCGGTATTCATGGAGGTGTGCAGCGAATAGCGAATAGCAGCAATACGGAAGCAAAACTCCTCGGGCTAATTCTGAGGTCGTTGCGATGTTTCTCACGGTTGCATCGTAGACAACGGCTAAATTTATCCCTTGTGCCAGCCAACCAACATGCCTCAGCCAGGATGAAAAGAGTGTCTCGCATTCATCGGATTCAGCTCATGCACTTTACCCATCGCTGTTCAATTTGAGGCCGCCACGAACGAAGTTGCATCGTCTAGATAAATGGTCAATCTTGTAGACAAGGCACGAAGAGAGTAAGTCAAGAGGTGTGAAGTTATTCCTTTTGAAAGTCACGTGAAGAAAGTCAAATGGCCGCCAGCCTATTCTGACTAAGCGTCCCGTTGTCTTCTATACTTCTAGTAGCTCTGCAATACACAATCATCTGTTATGCCAGCCATTCATTGCAAAGACAATGTTCCTCCGGTTTTCTTCATTATACTGTGTTTGTTCACCTTTGGTTTGTTCTTGTTGGATTCCTCTTTAGAAGTGCTGTCCATACGAGAGTTCCAGTTCTATCCAAGCTGAAAGAGGAGGAAATGCTGCTAAGCATAGGGACACACCCCAGTACCTTATTGGTGTATTTCCGTCTGGATCTATAGCCAATTAAACAAATGAATACATTTCAGAATGTCAGTCGCAAAACTTACATGCTAGCGATGTTGAAATGTTGGTGGTTGAGAACGAGGCCCTCACGCATAGTAGTTAACGTTGCAGGATCGAAGTGATCTAATGTTTGGTACTATTGAGTTCTCCGTCAGCGGTCCCGCTTCTTCACTACCATTCAAAGGCAGCTGCTTTTATCTTTCGATGTAAATCGTATCACGTCGACTAAAATTCCGCTTCAATCTTTTTGCTCTCTGCTGTGCTCAAGCCTTTTGTCGCGTCTAAGTCTTGAGGCTAGACTCCTTTTCAGCGAAACCTGAATTTCTCAAATAGTATACTCGTCCCACCTCTACTTAGCAACATCTTTGCTAATCGCACTTTTAAGGAGACACAATTTCACGAAGTTTTCGCTCAGACTTTATGTAGGGTAACAACGCTTCTGACTCCTGGTTAAGAGCTGTTTGCTTCTTCACACGCTACAAATATGTTGCCACCAAGAGATGGCAGAAAGGTTTCTCTTTCTTTTACGAATTGGGCTCTTGGTGGTTCTTTGGTCAACGTAGAACGCAGCAGTGTGACTGATAAGGAAGGAAAACATCATAGAAGTGTTTCGAGCAAGCTTGCTATCAAAGTTGATGCAGTAAGTTTACTTCCACTAATACCCACAGCACGCAAACTGGCATACTTTTTGGGGGACCATCATTGAAGGTCAGCAATTTTAATCTACGAATGCAGGATGGGAATAAAGTCTACACCGATGGAACTGTGAAGAAAAAGGAGAGGCCATCTGAGCCGAAAGCCGAACCTAAGGTCGAAAAGTCAAAGGACAAATCCAAGGAGACTGGAATCTTGAAGAAGACTAAAGCTAAGACAGGCGATGAAGAGGATAAAGAGGATATCGAGGTGTCTTGCTGTGGTAAATGCGGCAAGACCATCAAATCCAAGGACCAGGAGGGTGCGAAATGCAAGAAACATGCGCACGGCAAGGAGAACTCGAGAGAAGACAAGAAAGATAAGTCGAAGAACGACACAAAGAATGGAACCAAGGGCAAGCCCAACGAAGATTCGAAAGGTGATAATACTGGCAAGAAAAACAAGCCTGACCAGAAGCAAAATGGTGGAAAAGGCGATTTCACCTGGACCGATGAACTAGACAAAAAGCTTCAAGAGATGATGGATGCAGATGAGAAGTGGACGAAGATCCAATCTACCCTTCGCACCAACAAGCAGAACTGCTTGAACCGCCTCGCCGAGCTGAGAAGCACCGATCAGAAGGACGACGCAGCTGCAGTCAAAGCTAAGAATGCTGCAATAAATGCAGCCTGGGAAGCTGGCCCTCCTAAGACTGACACAAACCCTGGCTTTGGAGCGAGCTTTGATGTAGGTCTCGATACTGGTAACATTTTTGGAGGCGATTTCGGCGGCGATCCCTTAAATAAAGATAAGAAGAGCTCTTGGGATACTACAGTTCCTGCTCCAGCAACTGATATATGGGGTTCTTCAACAAAAAATGGAGATAATAAACCACAGGTTTCTGATTCATGGGACAGTAAAGCTTCTGTTACAGCGGCAACCGGAGGTGGAGATTGTTGGGGAGGTACTACCACCATTGACGCGGGTGTAAACGATCCTTGGGGCCCGAAGCCACAAGAGACAGAGGCTGGAAATTCCCATCCTACTGGAGTTGTGGCCTCAGCGAGTGGATGGAACAATGACAACCCTTATGTCAAGAAGCCTAGTACTACTACTCCTCCCCCTTTAGGTGACAATTGGGGTGGATCGGGCGATACTGCGGCCAAGGACAGTGCGGCTACAACCGATGTCTGGGGCCCAACACCGAGCTCTGGCAGTGGTGGCGACGCCAACTGGGGCCCTTCAGATAATAAATCTGCAGCTGATGCAACTGGGGGTGGAGTATGGGGAACTAACGACACATCTCTAGGTGCTGGTGGTGATAATTGGGATAGCAATGATACCTCTCAAGATACGTCTGGGAACACGGGCAGTGCCGGACCTTGGGGTGACAACCCGAGCTCTCAACAGAAAGCTGGCGTTGGGAGTAATGCATGGGACACTCCAGTTGGGCAGTCAGATAGCAACAAGGCCGCTTCATCTAAACCAGTGAACTGGGATACTCCATCAGGTGGTAACAGCATTCCAGCTCCTCAAACTGGCAACAATTGGGACAATGGGGGAAATGCTATTCAATCTAAGAAACAGGGTGCACAGTCTGGTGGAAACCGGGACGGTAGTGGAGTGGATAAGCCGAAGAATCCTTCTTCTAAGAACGGATGGGACGCTGATGTTCAAAATACTCAAGGATCACAACCCCAGAACGGCAATGGCTCCAACCACCAGTCAAATGAAGGTCAAAGCTCGAACTTGCAGAGCTGCAATAAATGGTGTGGAAATGATTCCGCAAAGGGCCAGAACTCTGCAGCTCAAGGTGGAAATGCAAATAACCACAATAATTCAAATGGCCTTTCTGCACATCACAATTTCAACGGTAGCAATGGTAATTGCCAAGTTCAAAGTCAAACCAATAGCGGTGGGAATGTTCAAGGATCAGGTCGCAATAACTCACCAGCACAGAATCCAGGTGCAAACAATCAACCTGGTGTTGAAGGTACCTGGCTATTCCATCCCAAGAATGACAATACAATCAATAGCTCGCAAACTCCACCTCAGTTTAGTAACTTCACGCCAGGGCATCGGTATCAAGGAGTACCACAAAACAGCCAACAGCAAGATGTTCAAGGTACTTGGCTATTTCAACCTGGTAACGGCAACTTTAGTTTGCAAGGCACACCTCCATTTACGAACTACAATCAAGGTGGATTGTGGCAGTATCTTCCTGACAGGAGTGACCAAGGAGCTTCAAACGGTGGCGATGGTGTGACATGGGTTCCAGGCCCTCCTCAACCTAATAAGAACAACATTAAAGTACCTCCATCTCAGGTCCCCATGTTCCAAGGAGGCTTCTGGCAAAGCAACGGACCTGCTCCAAATGTCAATAGTCAAAGTCAAGGAGCTCAGATGCAGAACGTCACATCTACGCAGAACAACAACGGAAGCAATGGTCCCGCAGGTCCAGGACAAGCACCACCTACGAACAATGGAACAGGAGGTTATTGGCAGTTTAACGGACCTTCTCATCAAAACAATCCTCAAGGAGTTCGTCGGCAATCTCAGCCCACAAATACTGTACCAGATGGTGCTTGGCAAAGATACGGGATTCCACCACCACCAGGAGTCCCAGCCATGACTGCCCAGAGTAGTGGCTTCTACCAATCTCCTAACGAAAGCTATATCTATAGCCAAGGAACCCAAACCGCAACTCAACCTCAAAACCACAACGTTAGCAGCAATACTCAGTGGACCAGCCATGGCGCGTACAACCACCACCCGCACCCCCATATTGTGAGCAACGGAGGCCACGACATCTGGTCTTCTCATCCTGCGCCGCCGATACAGATGCAAAAGCCAACTCCAAATATAGCACCTCTGAAGTCTGCGCTTGACGATCCAAATGTGTATACTTACGCTGCACCTGGTGCTTTCCCGAGCTCTCCCCATACGCACCCTCACCAGCACTCTCAAGCACCACCTCAAACTCACTCCACTAAGCTCAACAGCGCTACTAACCACAATAGCACCGGGTGGTAAAGTTCACACCCTCCTCTCAGCCTCGCTGATCTCTACACTGAATAAATCCCTCTAACATCTTCTCACAGCATTCCGGCACTAACACCACATCTCAAACCTGACAGCACCTGGAGCCTCCAAGACTGCGAGATGCTCGAATATCTGCGCGCACGCCGCACTGCTACAACGTTTGAGGCCATAACGTCTGAGTTCTTTAGCTGGACCGGACGAGCACTCTGCCCGGTTGCTGTGGAAAGAAAGTTTAGGGACGATGGGCTGCTTTAGCTTTCTCTCTTCGGTGTGTATTGTGGGACGAGGGACAAGTTGAGTGCGAGGGCCAGTGCGAGATTTCAAAGTGCTATCTGTGTTCTGTTGTACATAAATTTCTCTTGGGTTGTTACCAGCACTGCGCTTTCCTGGTGTTTCTGTGGATTAGAAAATAGTCAGCGGGGGTATCAATTGTATATGTTATAGATGTAGTTTGTGTTGAACAAATTACTGTGCTGAGTGGTGTGATATGATTCGGTACTGCCTGTTGCGGATTCAACTTGAAAACTGACTTGCAATAGAAGGATCAAAGTTTTTGCCAATGGCTCGAAGCTCGAGAAGTACAAGATGCAGAAGTGGCAGCACAACTAAACTGGTTCTAAATGAGTTTTTTTTTCCCCATCTCAGGAAGGCGAAGCGTATTAGATATTTACTTGCAGCTCTGTCGAAAGAACGAGGTCACTGACTACCCTCAGGCAGCTTGGTTGTTTTTTGTAATCAACAGTTTCTGCATTTGACTTATGATTCCACCTAACCAGCCTACTGTCGTTTCTGAATTAACTTTCAACCTCAATATTTATCACCAAAGCTAGACAATATGTTTTTCGCCATTAAGGAGAAATCCAACAGGCAACATACATATACTCTTCACACCTAATATTTCCACGCTCAAGACAACCTAAACTCCAAATGCCACTATCGTCTCACGAAGTCTTGATCCACAAGCCCGAAAACTACCTTCCGTTTCTCTTCGCCTTCTTTTTTACTCCTAGACTGTTGTTCTTGTCCTTCTCGGCCTTCTGCGCTTCAGTAGCATCGTGCACATTATTGCCTCGATTCGGTGGTATAGCACAGTCCTCGCATTCCTCGCCCATTCTTATGCTTTGCCAGATGTTCCTCTTCTTGCATGGAGTTTGAATGAGGCCGCCGGAGGAGCAGTATTTAGCCAGGGCGTAGGTCGTGTGCTTGCAGGAATAGAGATGAGCATAGTAATGACACATTTTGGGCTTTGCGATCGATCAGACCCAGTCGACTTAACAGAAGTTCGCGATGAATGATTGTGGAATTACAAGTATCCCTTGGTAAAATTGGGCGTTCTTTGGGCACTGCCGTAAGATGAGGGAGGCGGAGTTGGACTGGAGAAGCTGATGACCACGTGAATGAGGGGTTCAGATGGTGGCACAAAATGTCAGAGATGGAGGGGTAAGAAATTCGTGGACCGGTACAATGATGTGCTGGACCTCCCGAGTCAATTGATGACGAACAAGCACCGCAACCAAACGCAATGCGTGATGAGATGGTGACAAGTTTTCAGCAACACGCGGTCTGAGTTGGGATGTGCTGTTTGCTTGTTATTCGTGACCTTCGCCGCCTTATTATGTGTGCGATTTCTGCGTGATTCTTCGAAGGTGCAACGCCCTAAAGACACTGGCCTATCGTTCCAACTTTCTGAATGGCTGGGTACCGGTAGTTTTCATTTGACGTTTCCCCCCTTTCAAGTGTACTGAAAAGCCCACTCGGCTACATGTGAATGGCCAATATCGCAAGCTGAAATGCGATCGCGGTGTCAAATGGGCAGTATCATCAAAGTCATAGGCCAAGAGATCCTTTCCTCGTAATGGTGCAGTCGATAATTGCCAAGTTGAGTCGAAAGTAGAATTGATTATTGGAAATTATGTTCAATAATGATGTGGTCCATACTCTAAATCGGCCTTTTATTCTTGCGATTTGCGACTTGCCCCTGTGATAGCCATCAGAAGACACTGAGGTTCTTATAACACAAGTGTATCTGCTTGCAGTTCACAGGACATCGTCATCTGCAACGTACCGTTTTCGAGGTAATGTAGACATCCATTTCGGCTTCGAGGTTGCCGTGTTTGAAACTTCATGATAAATGATAGACTATCTTTGATTCACCATTCGGTTGGTTCGAATCTTTAATTTCATCTTGCCTTGCCTGCTTGCCGAGCAGCGACTGGCCGTTTTCTCAGTTTGCAGGGCTCAAACGAGGCTTCCGTGTAACAAACGAAGCCGAGAGTGGTTTGCACCACGTCTCGGTGATAGGGGAGGAAGCGAACAATGCATAGAAATGGAAACAAACAGGGCAAGCGTTCATTGATAGTGTGGTATGCCTTCGATGGTTGTGACGATACCAATGTACCTGCAGGAACTGTCGATCACTGCAACGAAGGCGCTGGCTTTCGCGGGTAGACCCGAAGATGTAAGGCTGACAAAAATAAATGAACAAAACACGGGAGCTTGTGTACTAGATCACAGTGTGAGGTCAATGAAACATAATCTTAAGTAACCACTCAACAGAACACTGTTTCTATTTGGTTGAGGATCCTAACTTTTCAGTTGCGAGTTCGGCTCGCACTTTCACATGCGCTGCGCGAACTTGAAGTTTGGTCGGTCGTGCTCCTCGACGCGCCATCCGTGTAGGATTTCTATATTCATACATTTTCAAAACAGTTTGGTATTGAGGACGTCTTCTGGAAATCGATTTAGTTTCCGGCCGTCTGCATCTGCATCGGAGATGGGGCGTCAGAGATAGAGTGCCGCCACTTCTCATCCATGCCACGACCGCCTCCTCGCTAACGCGTCTCGACTTGGGTGCAGCTGCTCACCGCCACTCCATGACGCTGATTTCCGCCCTAGTCATTGGAACTGGGCGACTTGGACAGCAGAGGGAGGGGCCGCATATTTGAAGGCCAAGTGCCCCGTTTTCTTGAGGTCATTGATGAGCTGGCAGCAATTCGATGTCGTTGCGGCCACGAAAATCAAGGAGGTTGGACCAGTCTAATGAGAAGACGTTCAGATAAACGTAGGCTGTTCGGTGGAGAGATTCTGCCACCCTCTTCTTCAAGCTCCTTTCCATTGCTATTGGGCGATGTGACCATGGCCGGGCCAGAGGCATTGGCCAGTCAGAGGGTCGAAGCAGCTCTTAGCCCTATTCATGCACTCAAGCCCGCATGACTACTGCATAAGCTCGGCGATTTAACATCCCAAAAGAAAGGTCCTCTATCAAAAAGCGTGCGTGCGTGATGCATCGATGGCGATGATGAAGGAGGAGGATATTCGATAATTGGGAGCGCTGGATCGCTCTCCTGCCCGGAGTGTTGTTCAGAAGCGGCCCCCAGGAGCCAGATGGGCTCGACGATCCCGGGATTGTGGCTGGTTTGTGGTCAGATTGGTGATAGCGTGTTGAGATGAGGCACCCAGGCCAGAGGTCTCGCCCACAACGCGCTGCCACGTATCGTGCAGGAAGCATCCAACGCCAGAATATGCAACTACAGCCTTCGTACAGCGACGGTGCATGAAGACTGCTGCATGGCGAGGGGGCAAATCAAGTGAAAGCAGCAAGCAGCCGTACCACTAGCATTGATATTGAAAGCTTCATTCTAAGAAGCCTCTTCTGTCTCGTCCTAAAAGAATCTTGCGCTTCGTTCGATTGCTGCTACTGTTGTTGTTGTCGTCGTCCAAGAGAAAGGCGCGTCGACGTCGAACCGCTCGTTCATCTGAGGAAGCCGCAACTTCTTTCCAGTGTCGCTGTCGTGCTGTGTATCGCGCTCCTCTCCATTGGCTTTCGGCCGACACGCGTTTGCGCTTTCAATTGAGGGTCAGCTTGGGTTGCGATCACGCTCGCAATCGCCGTTCGGGGTCCATTTCCTTACGACAATCCTTCCTCGACCCATCTGGAGACCGAGGCCTGTGGTCCGTACACCGCTCCCGCCTGTCTCAGGTGCAATCATTGCGCCTAGTCGAGAAGTCGAAATGCTTTGTGCGCGTTCCAATCCATCGTCCGAAGGTTCAAAGGGCTCGCGGCGCCCATCGTGCTGAAAATCAGGTGGCTGTGGCCTTCTCTTGCGCTCTCGGCGCTCTATTGGTCCCCAAGGTCACTGCCATTCCCGCCTGAAATCCCGATTGTAATTATAGTGGTCAGTGAAAGCCAATTGGGTGGCTACAGCACGTTGACGTCGGCGCCGTGCTGTGCCCACTCTGCTGTCCATCATGTAACCTGGTCCTGACTTTGTGTAGTATACGTTGCGCCGAGTGCTTTGCTGGAACGTGGAGGATCCAATTACCCAGCCTTCGATTCGGGGCTCTCTCTATTCCGTGGACGATATTAATTCGATCGTGGTTCCGCCCAGCTATTCGCCCACCAGTCATTCTTTTCGCCTCATATCGGACAGCGGTTGATAATTGTACGCTCGGGGACGAACTGGTTGACTGAGGTGGCGATCGGGTTCGGCTGTGCAGCAAGAAAAAAGTGGTGGACGTGAGGCTCTCGAAGTAATTTAGTCTCTGTACTTCTTCCCTTGTATTGGATTGGGCTCGAATCGACTCGGATCGACCTGGCCTCTTCCTCTTCCTACCAGGCTGGAGCGTATCTATATTTCTAATCAGTCACAACTCTACACTCATTTGCAGTAGCATTGTACAGGTACATCATCCATATTCCCTTCCCCAGGAAGGCTGCATGCCTCAGGTCCCCCTCGTCCTGACTTGGATGGCTGACATCTTACTACAGCTTCACTTCAGAGACGAATTCACCAGAAGTCTCAGCAGCACGTGGATCGCCCACTAACATCTAATATCGCCCCGAGACGTACTGTTCTCGTCCATTTGGAAAGTCCTCTCTCAAAAAGAGTTACCCATCCATCTGAGTAGCTCTTCATTGCCAGTCCATCCCAGCATTGACCTGCAATACAAACTTGCTTCAAGCAAACAACGAAATAAGCTTCTCGCACATCACAGGAGCCGCCATCTCTCGGCCCCTACTTTTCCCCAATGGCTTCTTCAGAGGTAGATATGAAGTTTTTGGGCCAGTTCGCAGCCAACATCCAGGGCGACCATCCATTACTCGCGCAAAGCCTCTTCCAAGTCTTTGGCAACCTCACCATGCTCTCAGAAAAAGTCATTCGGGCACGGAAACTGCGTCGGTTGGACACCACGCGGGACACGAAATCAGTGCGACTCTACTCCACCATCATCTGGTATTCTCGAGAAGGACTGAAGCTCCTCGAGCAATACGTCCTCCCCATGGTCGCAAACTACGGCGAGCTGAAGGTCCTCGCATACAAACTCCGCGCCAGCTTCTACCACCTATACGTCCTGTTCCATAACCAACCCCAAGTCAGCATCACAGGAAAAGTCTCCACGCCACCAGGTCTCACATCACAGCGCACTCCCAGAATCGACAAGGGCAAAGGCATCGACCTCGGGCTACCGTCAGAAATCTATCGCCCCTCCTCCGTACAACCCACTCACGCCCTCGAAGGAGGCCCTGTCGGCGGTCGCAGCCCATCCTCTCCCCGCCCTCCCCTCCAGAATTCGCGCCCAACTTCCTCGTGCCAGCCGAAGACTACCGGCCCTTAGCCCTCAAGTGCTTCCAAGAAGCCACCGCGCTTGCCGAGCGCCTGCTATGGGGATCCCACCCGTTACGGTTGTCGGTGAAGGTGGAATACACAGCGTTTCTCTACGACTGCCTTCACGAGCGCGACCGGTCGCGGCAGCTCGCCAAAGCAACCATCGCCGAGGTGTACAACGCGCAGGAGGGCATGGACGACGAGATGTTTGAGGATGCTGCGCAACTCGTCGGTATCCTGGGCAAGATGATGAAACGCGGGTTGGGTTCTGGCGGAGGATCAGGCGTAGGCAGCTCCGGAGCAAGAACTACCCCACCGCGGCGGCGAGACGACGAAATACCAGTCACGTACGCGATGCCGAGCCCGGGGATGCACAACGCGATCTGATCTGATCTAATATGACATAATTTGATTCGATTATTTTCGGTTCTCACTTCACTTCACTTCACCACTTGACAAATGATCAAGAGGTGACGGCGGCCGGCGGTGTTTTTGCATGCATGGAATACTACACATATATATCTTATCGTTACCTATTACATCTTTTAGTAGTCGGAGTTTAACATTGGAGTTGAGTCTCGAGGCAGAACATTCGTGCAGAAGCACGGAAGGGGAACGAGAGAGAGAAAGAGACAGAGAGAAAGAGCGGAACGAAGGAAAGGGGTCAGCATTTGCATGGGACGGCGTATATTGATTGACTTACTGGCAGGCTGATTGATTATGGAGAGAGTAAGATGCATACATACTTACTTACTTACTTCCATATTGGTTCGCAGATATCTACACATCTGTACCATTATACCTATTTTCGCATGTCTGCCTACCTATCTATTTATCGATCTATGCATGTATCGATTCATATATATATATATCTCTCTACATGCCTATTTACCCATTTATCTACCTATCTATCTATCTATATATCTATGGATCGAGCTATACATGTTCTTCTCACATCCATCTTACCTTACTTAATCTTGTACAACAGCGCCTTGAGGGGGCGGACCAGAGGAGGGGGGGGGAGGAAGGGAAAGGAACAGGGAGATGCAGGGAGAGAGAGACAGACGGAGAGACAGAGAGACGGGGATAGAAGAACCTGTTATTTAAGTAGCAGAGATAGGCAGAGGCGCAGAGAGAGGATATGGCTTGAATGCAATTATCATCATCATCTTCATCTTAACCTTTCCTTCCCATGTATATGCTTGCTTGCTCGTAATAGGATAGGATGGGACTGGATGGGGTAGAGATAGAGATAGAGTGAGCACAGGATATCACGCACGAGAATAGAGGGCGAGGGTAAGGTGTGGGAGATATCAAGTATCTCATTCTCATCCGTCAACGGGTATCTACATACACACCCATCTCATCCCACCACCACACCATCTTCACTGTCCAACCAACTCATTCATCACATCATGCTCCTCTTCATCCACCCGCTATTACCACCATAACACACACAACAGAGACCGTCCCATTCCATTTCCACCCGCCTCGTGCAAAATGACATAAATACCAACACCGACCTATGCATGCATATATCTCTAACCAACATCCACATACACATCCCCTTCGACCTCCTCTGCCCTAGGCCACTCCCATACCGTCTTGCTGAACTCCATTTTGATATAGAATTCGTGTTTCGTGTCGTAAAAGCATCAGGAACAAAAAAAGGAAAAGTGTGTACAAGAAATTCTCGTCGTGTATTGTTGGCCTTGGCTCAACGTCTCCTATACAGCGAGAGGAGGACCAGAGGTATTTCACCTATTGGTTTTATAACGTTCATGTCATTGGGTTCAAGAACGGGCTGAAGAGAAGCTCTTCAGCACTTGGTCGCTTAGTATGCTCTACCTCAAAGGCAGATTTCAAAAATATCTGAGCTTCCTCCGACGCATGATCCGGAATGGTAGGGCTAATTTTGGCACCGCCAATCTTGAAGATAGCTTGGAGTTGAGAACAATCGGGGAAGGGATGAGTTCCAGTCATCATCTCGACAACAAGACAGCCAAGGGACCAGATATCTGCCTTGCGAGTGTATGAAGTCTGCTTGACAACTTCAGGCGCCATCCAGAAGACGGAACCTTGGAGGGAGGGTCGGTTCTTGTTGTTGCCCGCACCATTAAGGAGGTTGGAGGCCTCGATCTTCTTGGAGATACCGAAATCGGAAATTTTGATGCCACCCTTGTTGTCCACAAGAATATTGGCGCCCTTGATGTCTCGATGAATGATCTCCCGACCGTGCAGATATGCAAGTCCCGTGACGATCTGGCGAACGAAGTTTCGAATGAGAGGTTCCCGCAACGCACCGTAGGAATTCAACATAGTCTGCACGGATCCACCGGGAACGTACTCCAGGAAAATGTTTAGATGCTCAGCCGAAGAGCTGGCACCAAGGTACTGCACAATATTTGGATGCTGGAGATCTCTCAGGAGACTGATCTCTCTCTTCAAGGCGTCGATCATGCTCTTCTTCCTTGCGTCGGTCTGGCTGTTGGCACCGGGTGATGGAGTCTCGACTTGTTTGACAGCGAGGAGTTCTCCAGTCACCGCATGTAATGCTAAGTAGACACTTCCGAAAGAACCTTGGCCGATCAGAGCACCCTTCATCCATTTGCTATCGTCCCATGAGTCTCCAGCCAAGAAGCTTTGTAGCTCTGCGTCCTCGTCTTCGCCATCGTTGTTCAAAGCTTGGCTGATGTCCCTTAATGAACCACCTGCCTCAGTGCTGCCATCCTCGAAGTAGCTATTGTGGATGGAATTTCCGTCGGGTCAGTAATATTGACGTTCGTGGTATCGGACCCACTGTCAAACGAGACGTAAGACTTGCGGTTAGGTTCAGTCGGTGATTCTTCTTGGACTCGCTCAAGCATGGACGAGGCCACGGAATCTCTATATCTATTGCTGTTTCCTCTGGACAGGTCCAACGGCCTGACCTTAGCTAATTGACTGCTACCGCTGAGCCAGGTATCGGCAATCGTGGGCATGGGAGGTGCATCGGCGACACTCGATGCAAAGCTGAGATTGCTCGCCACACTCAGACGGCTATTGACTTTGCTGAGACGGGTTGACCTTCGCAACGAGAGTCTCGCTGTTCTATCAATTTCTTCCCGGGGGTGGTCTGGGAAGTATGTCGTCAAATCAGACGTGATCAACTCGCTAGGTGGTCGCTGGCCAAAGAACTGTCGGAGAACACCCTTCTTTCCTGGCTTGTATCTTGCTGTATCTCGCGGTTGTTCAATGGACGGTGGCCGCTCCAGGGCGGAAGCGGTCCGGTCGATGGCTGAAGCTCTCTCGCCAGCAGAGACAGCAGATCCCGTTGACTGGAATGAAGCAGGTGACAGGGGGTGTTGTTGCACCTCGTTCCAGTTCTCCCCCAAAACCTTCTGAACCTTGAGTTGGCTCCTGGATCCAACATTTTCCAAGGCTCGGCTGTGGTTGGCCGCCGCCTCCTCCATGGCGATCCCAGCCGCTCGTTGCAGTTCAGCCTCACCCGGCTCCCCGTGCTGGATCTTGCGTAAGATCAACCGATTTCGTTCAGGTCGTCGCGTGTCCTTGATGATCCGCCACAATTCCGCCTCCGTGAGCCTCCGGCATTGGGCTGGGTCCGGTTCGAGGCCGGTCAGCGTATAGAAGCAGTAATCCCGGTCACGATCCTCCCGGTATCCCCATTTCCTCAGGGTCAATCTCATTACCTCGTCGCAGGAAGTGCAGTCAGCAACCCTCACTACTTTGGTGACTCCTCCGGATGAGATCACTCTAATCACATCTTGGTTCTGCGGCAGTTGTGCCATTAAGGACCCATCGATGCTCCCATTGCCACGGGTATGGGCACTCATTAATCGAGCGGTCTGTGGAGTCTGAATATCCGATGGTGTTCCTGGATGTCGTCCACTGATGGTAGCGGCACTTGATGGATTACTTGATCCGTTAAAGTATCCAGGTGCATTCTCTCGTCTCGAGATTTCGGCCGGGCTGATCACATTATACCGCTGGCCTCGCACGACCCGGACTTCGGATGCTGCCAATGGCGAATTAGGTCTCGAGGGCGGCTTGCTGACGTTCTCGGGAATGGCAGTGGGAGGGCTGAAACCATCGAATTGCCTCGAGTATCTCTTATTAGCTTGTGGGGTTGGATTCGACCGGCTGGCAGAATTGGAAGGACGGGGTGATCCCGATGGCGGCGTGTACGCATCCAGTCCTGCAAATGAGTCCTGTCCCATGTTAGCCAACGTGCCTTCACCCACCCGGTGACTACTTGCCCTATTCCGCTTCTTCTGGTTGGCATAGGCTCGGGTTCGCAGCTTTTTGATATTCAAGAACAGTCGGACTCGGTCTCCGATCTTATCGATGCCCATCTCCTGCAACACGGCCTTATCCATCTCCAAGAGATTCTCCCCATTGATGTTGTTCTTCCGGAACAGCTTCTCATATTCGCCGCAGTTGACCGTGGACAGCCAATCACAGACACGGTCCTCATCCCAATTCTTTGCAGATTCAGGACCGTCGAGATCGGAGAACTCGGACTCGGTGGGACTGCTGAACGACTGACTTGCCGCCATCATGGCGGGTTGACGGCGACTCGATTGGATGGTGGCGGTTTGGATCGATGATGATGATGATGAAAGGTTCGAGGAGCTCTGGGCCATCGACGCCGGGAAGGGCGATTTCGAAGCTAGCATAGCCATCGTACGGTGTCCTAGAAATGCATAGAGTGAACGAGCGTGATGTGAATGTCAAAGCGAGATCGTGGTCTCCTCTCCTCGGAATGATGTCGAGATGGAGGTGAAACGGGTGCTGGTGGTGGTGGTGGTGGTGGGAGGGCTCGCGTGGTGACGGCGGGCGAGGCTCTCGAGATAAAGGTCAGGTCCCAATGGAACGGATCTGCGGACGTTCAACGCGCTGCGAGTGTGGTGTTCCCGAATGGTCGCGTGAAGCCAGCGAGACGAGTGGGTTTCGTATGATGAGAAGTGTCGTCAAAAGCGTTTCGAGATGGGGAGCAGAGGGCGAAGGTCGACCGGAGGGTGTGTCGGACGCGGCGGGTTCCTGGCGACAGGCTCTCACGACTTGCTGCTTCCAGAGCAGGAACAAAGGATGCGAGCGAGGACGGACGGTAAACCTCCACAACAACAACAACGACGACGGCGAGGAAATCGTGGACCAGGTTGGTGAAAGGGGTGCGGCGACCAATGTGGTATTATGATTATTTGGAGGTGCGCTGGCCAGCGGAGGAGGTATGGAGCTGGTTGGCCTTGGGGGGACGCGGACGTGGATGGCGGACGTAGGACTCGGACTGGCGCACTTGGGGGTGGTTTTGGATTGGGGATTTGGGATTGGATTAGCGTGGGTCGGGTCGAGTTGGGGCCAGTCGGGGCCAGTTGGAGGGCTTTTTCGTATCGATCCTTTTTTTCTCCCTCTCGCCTCTCCTGCTTGGCTGGGTCTGCGTGCCCTGGCTGGTGGTGCTTGGGTGCGTGGGTGCGTGGTGCGTGATGCTGGATGGTCGCTGGTGGGTGTCTGAAGCTCGTCTTCAGCAACAGGCGCGGGCTGATTGGGTCGTCGGGGGGGCCAGTCAAGGGGCTGGTTGGCTGCAGCTCAGGCTCTGAAACGGCGCCAGAGCATGACACGCCCTGAACCCCGGTCGGCCTCACGAGCAGCGGCGGAGGTGGTGGAGAGGGGCGACGGCGAGAGCTGGACCGGGGATTGGATCGGATGGGCAAGGGCGCAGATGATAGGACGATGGATGGCGATGGGGTGGGTAGAGTACGAAGGAGAGCGAGCAGCGCAGTGGGGACTTTGTACTACAGGGAATGGGTACGATACGATAGGTAGGTATGGGCGGAGTGATGATGAGACTGAAGAACAGGTGTTTGTTGTTGTGGTGGTCGTTGTCGATCCGGAAGGCGAAGGAGGGAATGATACTCCGGACCTGGCGATACGATGCACGGGAAATGAGGACCGGTGGGAAAGGCAAGTGAGAGAGAGATGGAGATCCGTCGATCGCACTGGGGAAGGTCGGAAGGGATGGATGGAGGCAGGTGAAGGGAAGTGAAGGGAAAGTGAAGTGAGGTGAGGGTGGAGCAATGTCAAGTGTCAGTGTCAGTGTCAGGCTGATTGACAGCGTCAGTGTCAGCAGTCAGCAGCACCAGTCGCAGTATCAAGAATGATGTCGGATTGATTGCCTAAAGTTACTTGGTCCTTTGTTTCCCTATGCCATATGGGAGGTTCATCTTATTTGCACGAGGAAGCGCATTGAATGAATGACTTGAATGACTTGAATGACTTGAAATGACCAGCATATCCATCCAGTGGCAGAGCACGAGACCAAAAGGAAGGAGCCGCTGGAAGGCTACAGGAAGGCTACAGCTGCCCAGGGACCCTTAAGCGCCGGATGTAAAATGGACTTCAGGCTGCTTTGGTTACTCTTCTGCTACTATTCTACTACTATTCTGCTACTACTCTGCTAACACTCTGCTAACACTCTGCCACTCTGCTCCTGCTCTTCCTCCTGCACATCGGACCAACGGCGGTGGATCCTCTATAATCCGGGTCGACATCCTATAGTCATATCCATATCCATATCCATATCCATATCCATATCCATATCTGTATCTGTATCTGTATCTGTATCTGTATCTGTATCTAAGGAGTACATCCCTCCATCCCTCATCCAGATCCATTCTTCCCTCTTTCCACTTCCAGCACTTCCCCTTCTTGCCATATCTTCGCCTCCCACTCATCATCAGCCTTCTTTTCTCTTCTTCTTTCCTCACTGCTCGTCCCCTTTGATATTCCCCCAAACCAATCACCGCCCGCCGCTGCCATCCATCCCTGCCACAACCAACCACTTTTTGCCCATGCGCAGGGGCTCCCGGGGATCTTCTCAATCTCAAACACGCTCCGTTTTCAAATGTTTCCCGGAGCCCCTCCACCATCCCCAAACAACCTTCTTCAAAAAACTCTCTTGCCCATTTCGCCACTCCCTCCGCAAACCTACCGACGGACGAGACAGCGACCTCGTCAACCTCCTGCCTCCGTGCCCATGCCATGCCATGCCACCGAAACGATCGTCGTCAACATGAGATCAGAATCATCAGAGATCAACCACCGCGACGCCATTTTCATCCGAACTCGTTCCAAACAGAGCCCATCTCCTACGTGCAATCTCCCTCGTGCAATGCCATGATGCCGTCACCCATCACCCTTCCCCGTTGCTCGCCCTGCCCCTCCACTCACGTCGGAGAGATAGCCGCTGCGGACGCCTGTGGTTGGCTGCCACCATCGGGGTCAAGCGCGCTGGAAGTCATCATGAAGATTAGTCAGGCGGTTCCTCGCCCGACCTGAGGAAGATCCCAATCTCACTATCAACACCTGTTCCACTCCTCGGCCCGTGACATGCGGCGCCGAGGTATTCCAACCTTCACGATTGAAGTCATCGAGTCGGCGGTGCAGTGTCAACGGCCAAGTGACCGCTGGCCTGCGGCAATAGTTGCGTTTCCGCAAAAGGACTTCCCCAAAGCCTCAAAATAAACAATGTCCGAGAGCTGGCTGTCCCAAGAAATGCCGCGCAACTCAATCACACACGTCCCCCGAGCTGTTGGGGCAGCTCCGGAGCACAGATACAAGAGCGGTCAAGTGGTGAAACAAAAACGCGAGTGTCCATGATCCAATGACATCCTACAGGGCGGAGGCGATCCAGGAAGATCCCAGCCTCAGCATGTGCAGCGAGGCTCAAGTTGACGATGCAGGCGTGTGGGTGAGCGCGGCCAGGAAACATCTTCCCCGCTGTCGACGACGCCCGTGACAGAGAATGAGGATGCTTCGGATGCAGGAACGGCTCTGGCCCCGCCGCGTCGCGGATCTCAGGACGAGAATGGGGTGGGATATCCGCCGATGATGACATGCTGCAAATCGACACGTTTTTGTCATATGATATGCAACTAGTCGACCGTCTCCATGCTTGGCTTGTGTTATCATCGTGCTGAAGGCACGCATGTGCTCGTCACTCCTTCTGCCGTCGTGGCCGTCTCACGTGTGTGTCTCCCAGAATAGTTCCAATCCGCCTGGGGATGGAATCAAACGATGTTTGATGTTTGATGTTTGTCGTTTCGATGCCAAAAATGGATTCTCCTATTCCTTCCTATCCCTTCCTATTCCTTCCTTGGCTCGAAGGAGCTGAGCTGTGCTGTGCTATGCTGTGCTGTAGTCGAACTTGCATACATTAGCGCAACAACAAGCTGCAAACTACCACTACCTTACGGCCCATTCTCCATCCTCGTTCCACCAAATCCAAATCACACCACACAAGGTTCCACATCTTTCTGCACCTGCACATGCACTCTGTGACTCTGAAGCATTTTGTTTTACTACCGAGAAGGGGAAAAAAAGTGGCGGGGAGGGAGGTGAGGGGTTTGTTTTCCAGAAATGGAATATCTCGATTCCTTCCCGAGCCAGAGCCAGAGCCAGAGCCGCGAGCCGTGAGCCGTGAGGCTGAACTCAAACTCACTTCACCCCTCCCCCTCCCATCCACTCGCCTCACCTTGCCTTGCCTCGACTCACCCCCTCTCCCACCCACCCCTTTCCTTCGAATGTCGGAAGCTGTCCCGAGTGGCTGATCGCGGCTCGTGTCGTCTCGTCTCGCTGTGCCTAGTTGTGTCAGAGTTTGATGCGAGAGTATAGATGGGCTGGGGAGAGTGTAGATATGATAGATGTGAGAGGAAGGCAGTGGTGTGATACCCTGGGAGAGGTTGGGGGCGGGTAGAGGAGGGCAAGAGAAAAGGAGAGCAGGAGAGCAGGAGAGAGGGTTTGAAAATGAAATTGACTTGAAAAAAAAAAAATTTAAAAAGAAAGTTGGTGTTATAAATAAGTTGGAGTGAAATGCAAATGGGAGGGAAGTGGGAGGGAAATGCATTGAAAGCGGATTGAATTGTGTGGCATCAGAGTTCGTGTAGATGTACCTCCTTGACCGTTCCCTTTGAGCTCGTGAGGCGGGGTAGGTGGGTACATAGGTACTTACGCAGGTACCTTTAGAAAATTTATGTACGTTCTAGGACGTTTGGTACGATCTGCGACTTGATATGATTCTGTACTTGGTATGATTCTGTACTTGGTATGATTCTGTACTTGGTATGATTCTGTACTTGGTATGATTCTCCACTTGTCATTACTCTGCACTTCTTGATCTCTCCTGTCCTATCCTTCTCATGTCCTGCGATTCTGATGGGACTGCACTTATTATTATTATGTTCTGCGCTATCCGCTTGTGCATGTTCCTGTTCTTGTTCTTGATATCGATCTTGAGTATCAGCTCAGTCTTTGTTCCACCTAGTGTCCGAATCTGTCCTTCTCGCTCGCTCGCTCGCTCGATCGCCTGCTTGGTTGGTTACTTTATTATTTTGTTGGTACTTGCTTGGGTACTTACTTGGTTACTTGGTGCGGTGAGGTAAGGTAAGGTAGTCAGCGAGGGTGTAAGATGCGGTAGGGTAGGTACCGCAAGTGAGGCATCTGGGTCAAACCCACCTCGTGTGAGATAACTGCGTTGTATTGTGATATTCTCTGACCTATTTTTGAGATCTTGGCAAGAACGTGAGTGGCCATCGTCAAACAGAACCGAGCGAGCGAGTTTCTGGCTTACTCCCTCTTGTTTGGTCATTGTCCTGGTACTCACGCGAGCACTTGTACGAATCTCAATCCCAAAGCTGAGGAGGGGATAAGGGTTGTATTGAGGGAGGGAGGGGGTAGGTAGCTGTGTTTCTTGTGCCTTGTCTGATGGGGATGCACGACTACATCATAGGAGAACTTTCAGGGCATGGTGGATGTCGATTCTGGACGGTGGTGTTGGGATATGTGATATCTCTCATGGATTTGAGGTGCTTGGGGGGCTTCCGGTCTTTATTTTATTGCTGTGTGTATGGGTTTTGGGGGGAACTGATCTTCCCTCATTCCTTCGTTTATTCAAATTTTGAAATAAAACTGGAAACGAGGGGATGTAAAGCTGGAGACTTCTCAAGGCAGTTTTGTCTCTTGAGCTTGAGAGGGGAGGATTTTGTAGAGTCTTTGAAAGTGCTGTTGAGAGTCGCAGCTGGTCCTTCCTTCTCGGTACAATAACCTATTGTGGGTTGAGTTACAGAGATATTAAGGCGAGAGAAAGAGGGCACAACGGCACCTCATGGTGTGCCTTTCCACTAGATATAGGGGAAGCCTGCGATCAAACTTTTACATACATGTGAAGTGCAAGGTCACTTCCCTCTTAATTCAGCAGCTGTTTGTTGAATAGCAGCTCCAATAAGCCGCAAAAAAGCAGTCAAGAGCCCATCCAATTAAATATCCCTCGTCTCAGTGTTGAAGTCGTCTCAAATCCTCCCATTGGCCACATTGTCAGAACTACTGACATAGAGACATTATCCTCTCACATCATACCACTCCAAGGCGCCCTTCGCACAGTCACATCCTGAGCGCAGCCAATCCTAAGACCAGAAGTACGCAACGAGGAGCGTTGGGGAGTATCCAAGCTTCGATGTCCATATATTTGGACCTTGTGTTGACGACTTGAAATGTTTTCATGTACTGATGGGCGAAGGGGCAGCATCTCAGCAGCATCTCACAGGATAGAAGGATAGCTGAATGCGCTTTAGAATTCCAGGGCTGGATCGCTGTGTGTCGTGGCTTGCTATCCCGACGGAATCAAGAGGTGATTCCGAGAAGAGTGTTGGAGAGTAAGTTAGGTAGGTAGCTTGCTCTGTTGCGTTCTTCATGTTGTTTTCATCTTCATCTTCAACCCTTTGATTAATAGGAACAAGCACTCAACTCAGATAGTTCCTTCTTTAGTCAATATCAACTAAGTTTCTACCTACAACAAATCAACAACTACGGGTCTTAACTCCACCGTCAAGCGATTCACTCACTTCCATTACCCACTCCAAAACCTCATCTTCCGAATTCTGATAGTCACAGGCGTCAACACTGGTGTTGAGTATAAAGCCGTAAAGCACTTTGTTCGCATGGGCACCGCTGGAGTAATCCGCAGCTGCCACTCAATCCCAGGGGGCACTCGCGTCCATCGATGCAGCAACACACAGTGCCAGAACCTGCAAATTATGGCAGCTGGATATGGAATATTTCGACAGCAGCAAGACATCTCTTCCTAGAGCCAAGTTCATATATGGAGATGGTAGGGAAGATGGCTAAGAGACAATGTATGGTGACCTGTTGAAATATTCTGGAGGGACTGCAGCCTGGTATCAAGAATAATGTCTTGGAGGAATGCAGCATTTTGAAAATGTTTGTTATGTATATCTGACATTGAGAATAATAGGGGCAAGAGAAAAAATGTAGAGCAAGAAAACTATGGAGTGTTTTTCAACTGTGAATTCGCTTCTCTTTCTTACTACTAGGAAATGATGCTGATTCGAGTCTGAGATGTGAAAAAAGTAACGGCCGGGAGTAGTACAGTTCAAGTCCAAGCCGCACCACAAGCTCTCCTTCCAAAGTTTGCAGAATCAGGCTCGAGACAAGTGCATATAACATGGTTCAGTCAGTCCACTTCCCTAGAGCTGAAGCCTCGACATCGAAGCAGTTGTCGATTTTAAAAAGCAGGCAAACACTTTCCTATAGTAATAGAATCATCTGATTCAATGAATTCCTTTCTTATATCCGCCTTCTCTGACAGTATCCCTAGTTATTAACTCGAGTTTCCTCTCTGTCGATCCCAGATACTTGGCACAGTGTCCTCGAGCCAGTAGATATCTGTTCAAGTATCTTTCTTGCGTGAGCAGCATGCGCGGAAATTTCTAATTTTAAGTTCCTTGGGCTATCTTCTGTGCAAGTAGTGTTGATCTCGTGTCACCCCTTGGAGTCTGAGCTCTGGACAACCACATCTTTGGCATAGAAAACTTGCTGGCTGGCTTGATTACCTCTGGAGGTGCAAGTGGGTAAGTAACGGTCGAGATACAGTCAAACAAGATAAAGCGATGTGTGTTGAGCGCCATTTCCTTGTACTGATGGACAAAAGTGCCACTTCAGCTCCGATTTATCATCAAATCAAGGTCGTTGATTTTGAAATGCTTAAAATCGTCTTTCCTATTGAAAAACAAAGTAGATAATAGCAATAATTCCGCAGTAGGTGGTGGGAAGCGGTGATATTTATCTCAAGCCCAGTCCAGTATTGATAGGGAGAGCGACGTGAGTATGGTTCAACAATTTCCTGTGGAGACCTGATGACTTTCTAGGAGGATAAGGGGGCGCTTTTGGGTGTTGTATCAGTCGATGGAAGGTTGATAATAAATGATGGGAAAGGAACACTTTGGGTTCGAGAGTAGATTTCGTCTAGAATGCCACTGATTTGAAATCGCGGCAGGAACAGACTACCACGTTCTCTCACTGATCAGCAGGACATTCCTAAATACCAGTCAGCGTTATAAAAACAGCTGGATGCACTATCAGTTGAATATACGGCCACTAAACGCGAATAGAAGCGCTACTTGTTGAATCTGCAGAGAGCGAGAGAGAAAGAGAGGGAGAGTCAATAAGAACCCGAATGGGCTCTGGAAGGGATACGTTTGCGAACAAGCATTAATTTGCTAGATTCACGCAACTACTGCCCAACTTCTACAAACAATCAAGATTCGTATATCAACAAATGCATGGCTGACCAGAGAGACATAACGATAGCTAGGTAACTTCTAAGCGTAAAGGTTGGGCTGTGGCTTCATTCAAACCACACTCCCATTCTGCAAAGAGGAACAGCAAGAACAATCATCGAAGACCGGGACCCCCTCCTCTGTTCTCTTCTATGGTATGTCGAACACTCAAGTATCACCATAGAACTAGTCTTTAAAAATATATTGAATAGGTGTTCCTGATAAAGACTAGACAACCGAAGTAGGGTACAAGAAACCCTTCCCTGCCTCCACCTTTTCCTTCTCAGTCCTCTTTTCTTGTTTCCCAACGTTCGAGGTGAGATGAGTAATGAGTACGTCCAGTATGTTGAGAGTCCCACCAATAGCTTCTTCCTACATCAGAGCCGCAGATGCCTTTGGTCCATCATCGTGGGGCAGTCTATCTACTTGGTTGTGCTAATTGACTGACGAAGAAGCGAGCGTCGGTTTGCCACCGGTCGAGGCACGAGCTGGGTGGGGTTCATCTGGCATCAAGTACGTGTTTGTTAGTATAATCTTTACTGGTCTAAGTTGGTGAACGTGACAGGTGCGTGGAGCCTCGGACGTACCTGAGAGGGAGAGAGTTAGGGTTGAATGCAAGAGTCTTTCTTGATCTTGGATGCATCGCAGCGTCCTTGGCGAGACTTGGACTTGATAGCTACAGAAATACGTCGGACGAACTGTCCAGTATCGAGACTCAAGGGAGGTGGCAAAAGAAGAAGAAGTGCGGTTGTCGGTAGTTCTGCTGTGGTACAACTATTGCACATATGTATTGTGTAACTGATTTGAAGAACTGTTCATCTATGGAGAAGTTGAAAACACTACCTTCACGCATGCTAACAATGTGATGTAATCTAAGTAGGCAAGCAACAGCTGCATCACCTCCAGTGCCCGAAGGTACCATATTGGCATCTAGAGATTTCCCGTGCTGGTCCGCCACTCATCGTATGACGGAATGCTCGACGCAACAGACATGTCTCCTTCGCATGCTGTAGAGGATTGAAACGTGAACCCAGTGCCATCTGACAGCATCTACGCAGACTGCGGTATCAAGAAATGGGAATCGAATTCCAAATCCCGATCGCAGGAATAACAACGGGAAGCAATCTGCGCGATCAGTTCTCGAAAGGGGAGCATGGAGAATCCGAAGGGCCCCGTTGGTGGCAAATTCACCGTTCCTCGAGTTCGTCCCATGACATCTCGAAACCCGCAGGCGGTTGCGCAGAGTTCATCAACTTACTTCCGTACCTGACTGCTCACCATTCATGCCATTCGAGTCCACCCCTCCCCGTCGATTTTTAAGAATCTACCCGGCATAATCTTCCGGAGAATTTAAAGTTGCTGCCCTACACACATATCGAGCAGTGCATACGCCCAAAGATAGCAGCACACTCAACACGAAACATATCGCCCATGGTTTTTCGCCGCGCTCCCGTCAGCGTGATACGAGAGCATCAATTTCGCAATCACCCTCAAGATCCCGCAGCAGGGCTTCGGGGATCGGAAGACAGCTACGCCCCCTCAAAGTTTCCTGATTTATGCTTGGCCAAATCTTTGCCGTTGATCCTTGAATTGGATCATGGCGAGGCTCAACAAGGTTTGTCTCATCGGAGACTTCGGCTATGCGTTCACTGTGCAGGTTTGAGACCTCGAGACGTCCAAAATCGCGAATAATGGTCTTCTTTCGGTGTCGCTGCGCCTCGCTGGCATCCAGACTTCCGGATGCTTCAATTAAGACTTTGTGGGGTGATGATTGAGTCAGTGGACCAATTCTAGAATCCTTCCTTGGCTGATGTTTCCACACTGTGGCAAAGTCATCCGCGCGCATTAATTCCCAGGATGCTCTCAAAACACACGCTCTAAACTTTAAGAGCGATCACGGGATCTGGCGATGGAGGATCACGGCTTTTTGGACGTTTGCCACGAAATAAAGTGCTCAATATCAGTAAGGCGCTTAGAACGAGTGCGGAACGGGTATGAAAATACATGGGAATAAAGAATTGAGGTTCTGAAATAGCACCAAGGAAACCTCCCGAGAATCGACTGCTGCACGGCGCCTGTTTAATCTGGGTAGATTGTTGAGTTGTGAGAAATAGATTGCAAAGCTTGTCAGCCATCAAGAAACTTCAAGATTGCTCTGTCTGGTAGACGAATGAAAGAAGAATACTCGGGAAAGGCCGCGAGAGAGGAATTTTGACGGGAATCTCAAGATACCTGTCTTTTGGTCGTCTGTAGGACGCGAGGCCACAGAAAGCCAAGATAATCTCGGATATGACTTTCAGACAAACAGATAGCTTTCATAGTATCAATAGCTTCACAGGGCAGTGAATCCACATTGAACCCTCGCAACGGCTGCTAAAATAGCGTCGCCGCGTCTCAATCCACATTCAATTGCAGACAATTTTGCCTACTGGTTTGCCTGTACAAGCTAAAACTCCGCGACGAACAAGACTTTTTCATATCGAGAATCGGAGTGGTGATTCTTAAGAAGTTAAGCTTGATCAAAATTCTCCCAGCGGGGATAAATACGCGGAAGGGTCGTTTTCACCTGTGAGATTGAAGAGGAGCCGTCGTGGGTCTGAAATATATTAAGACACGCAATCGAAATTGTTTGACAATCCAACCAAAAATCTTGAAACTTCCCACCAGTTCTTCCAATTGTTTCCACAGCGGACATCAAGCACTCCTTTTGGAAATTGTGGCTTCGCCTGTGCGGTTGCTACCGACTGCACGATCTTGGTTACCTGTCTGGGGAAGGGAACTATATTGCGAGCGGACTTGGATCGGAAAGAGGCTTTTGCAACGTACATTAGATTGAATACTGAGTTGATGACCCATGTCTCCGTAAGTATTTCTGTACCCTGTGGCTGAGAGCGGCAGTATGCAGAGATTTATTTCAACCATGTGATCGAGGGGGATTGGATAGAATGCAGGTAGTGATTAGGACCTACATACGGGCCTGGGGTATATTGCGACTGCTATAGGTTGTGGTATTCACTTCGGGATTAACAGTCTTCGCTGGTTGGAAGGAGAAATGAATCGCGACGACCTCGTATCAACGTATCGCGACAGGCATCGAACAGTCTTCTGTCGAACGGCGGATCAGAGAACCTTGCCAGAAATCTGCAATTTTAACCATCGTGGCGCACCGGCAGCAATGCGCGAAGTAAGTTTCTTAGAAACACTGCAGGTACAGCCATTCGAGAGAACATGACAGGAATGTCCATCAATGCATGAATGCAGAGGACACGGGCAAATGCGCAGCCCCAAGATTTCCACCAGACCGGAATGATGACTGATCTCTAAATCCTACACCCGATCCCATCTGCGCTGTCAAAACTCTATCTGGTTGCCAAACTCGCATCGCAAGGACTGCCCTGATTATGGGAATTCGCCTCGAGATATCGAAGAAGAAAAGACACATCCGCTTGACGCGGTTGCTTTGACCTGCCCTGAGGTGTTTTAACGCTTTGAACGCCAACTTTCTTCTTCTGGCAGCGGCAGTAACGTTCGTTCTTGCCATGGAACTTTTGTGGATGCCTCTAATTTCGGTCGATACACATTGCTAGAAACCCCATACGCACAAAATGCTTATTCTAGGGTATATACTTTGCCGTGCCTGGCTGGCAGGCTCGGTGAGATTTGAAGGGTGTGTTCGGAGAAATACTTGGCACTAAAACCATGTTCTCCCAAAATTGGGCGGACTAAACACACCGCCAGCTTGGTGATGACACGAACAATGGACCTTAATCTTATCAGGCCAACAACCAAATGTCAAAATAAATGAAGTTCCCAAGTGCCGCTCCCTAGGAGACAGCGGCCCAGGCTGACCTTGACGGAACCTGGTTTTCCGTAAGCGTGTCGACTAGGCTCCGGATTCGTGCGAGAATATTGTACCCGCACAGCTGCAGCCCTGCACCCACGTAGTGTGAAGTCATCGCCAAAGCCTCAGAGGTAGCCCAGCCTCACTTGAGGTCACTTGAGGTCACTGGAGGAGAACAACGGCTGCAATGGCAATGATTTTTCTGGCGCTGGATCACTCTTTGACTTGGGCCGGACTACGGAGTCTTCGCTGACACAACGTCGGATTTGCCGCTGGGTCAATGCGCCTCGTGGCTGAAGTGGCGCTTCATCGACCTGATCGCCCCTGGGACAATCAAGCAGCCAGGCACCAGGGCCGTGCAGCGTGATATGATCTGGAATTTCATAAGATGAGCATGGCAGGGGCACAGCGGCATGAGAACGCATCTGCCACTTCGGCGAGTATCCGGTACCCCTCAATCTCACGGATAATCATGTCCGTGGTGTGCCACTCGCTCATGGGTATCCATTAAGCACCTCACCGTCTGGTATTGCAGAATGCTGAGATAATGCGTCTGTTATCGCTGCGGGCGTGTTTGAGGTTTGCTGGATGTGAGGGCAGAGTCGTCATGTGGTTGCGAAATTATTTGACCGACCATGACGACTGGTGTAACAAAACATTGTGCGACCCGAGGGAAGGATACGATGCGGAGCCCTCCTATCCACGGTGGGCTTTTTAGCCGCCGCGCCGGAGGACGTAAGGTGGTGGGTTTGTGGGTGGGTTCCGTATTTAGGTACGGCGGTGCTGGTACTATACGAAGGTGCAGTACCAGTGCTGTATGATGGGATGGATTCCGAGAGAACGATGTCGCACCCCGGGAGAGAATGCGAGAACGAAGTTCTGACGGGTGGACGGGCGATGGAGGGTGCCGGTGGACGGTGGATCATCCGGCAGGGTAGCGCAGAACAGGGCACGGCAGGGCAGGGCAGGCTGGGCAGGCGGTCAGCAAAAGCAAGATGGATGATGGATCAATGATGGAGCTGGAGGCAGCGGAGCCTCAACAGCCCCATTTCTAGGTACAGTACTGTAAAAGTGAGGTCGTGCCACTGCCAGTTGCCATCGCCGCCGCGCCGCCGACATCAAACTCGACAGAGCGCACTTCCGGAAAGGGAAGTGCGACCGGCGTGCCCTGCAGGTACAGTCGTCGGTGGCTCTGGTACCTCAATCCCCATCCCCACCTTGTGTGTCCCCAACCACCAAACCCGGTTGTCGACGAGTATCTGATTTAACTTTGCCCGAGACGGGCGCATGCATCTCTGGCGTAGGACTATTCATTCTCACTGCAGGGCCTCCTGAGGAAATTCACGGTGAGGGGTGGCCGTGGCCTCAAGCTGGCTTCTTAGCCACAGCTCAGCAAAGCACACGGGATAATTCGAGAAGCCGTCCAGTTTCAGGAGAGTCCGGATCTGGAGTCCCTGCATGACCCCACCAACGCCGACTTCAAAACGAAGTCGTAAGTCCCAAGACCCGATACTAGTGGATCCAGGGCATCCTTTCCATCTTCGACTTTCCTCCCTGGATGGTAAAGTTGAATCCTCGAATCCTTCACCGGACCTTTGTCTCTCGAGACGGTAGAAGGAAGATCCCAGTCCGGTACGAGAGATTACGCACGTCCGATGGTGGTACGGTACCGAGCATGACTTCCAGAAGCAGAGCAGATCCCCAATGAGTGCCTCACCACGGACTCGTCCTGGCTTTCTGACCGCCAGTCATCGGTTTGGTGCCGAACGACGGCTTCTCACAGACACCCGATTCCCAGAGTAAATCGCATTATCGCACCGCTGCGCCAAGGTCCGCTAAACCATTCCTCCAGAAAAGGTAGACTCTGGTTCTGGTCCCTCTGTCAATATTCGTGCTCCGCGAACTCAAAGTCAAATTGAATCTGTGACCTGTTGATGCTGTGTATGCATACACCCCATTTCGTTCGATGTTACATCCAATGTCTCCGATCGTCTCAGCCCTACAAAGTTAGTAGCAGAGTAGCGAGGTTTTCAAGGGGTACCGAGGCTCACTTGTTTTCGCCCAGAGGAGTTGAAGATGCGAACGAGACGCCCCAAAGAAGCAGATCTCGGTTGCATGACCCCAAAATGAGGGAGAAAAGCGCAATCCGACCACCTTCTGGTGTTTTGCCGGAAATCCTAGCCTCGGATCTCTTGGGAGGGCGTGCGAAGTCGTGAATTCTTACCTGGCCGGCAGACCTCACATGAGGGGAAGCGCGCGGGAAACGTCTCGTAAGTGGTCGGTAGACGAGTATCCATAGCGTACGACGCCTGAGAATAGAGATATCCCTAGTCAGCTGCGGGTGTTGCGTCTTCGAGTGACAGTTTTGTTATAGTTAAAGTTCACTACGTAGCACACCCTTCTCGTCAGCACCGGCACGAGACAGCGGGGAAAGCTTTCCGGCTAGGTGGTAATGGCACAGAACACGGGTACAGCGAGCTGTAACTCTGTGTCCTACTTCCAGTGCATCTGGAATCTGCGGTGGCACGTCGATCCGGGATATTCACAGGGCCGATGTAAATTCGAGTCCTCGGGACTCAGCATCATCGTCATGGCGAGATGACAGGGCGATGCGAGATGACAGGGCAATGGACAGGTGTGGGTGGTGGATGTGCAAACCGCACAGACAATTCCCGGATCATCATCGTTTGGGACTGGCGGAGACGGAGCCGTCTCAATGCGCCCATTGAGGACAGGACAGGACAAGTATTGCCGTGGACATGGTGAAGCTCCCAGCGTGAATCAATCACTGCCGCGTGAAGAGTAGACGTGAACATGCGCCCGCTCGACGTTCGAACATTGCGGGCTTGGAAACGAAGCGGGCTGGGCTCCTGCCATGCTCCACAAACGAACTACCAAGAAGAACGTGGCGGATCCCCAGAAAGGCGCGAAACCCGAGGATTGCGGCAATGTCAGGATGAAGGGCGATGGGTCTCTTGCTCTCGGTGTCGGGGGTGGACGTTGGAGGAAGCTCGCTCGCTCGCTCGTCCGGCTCGCACTGGCACTGGCATTGGCATTGGTGCTGTACTGTACTGTACTGTACTCGCTGGCAGCCAGGCCAATGGTGCTCGTGCAGTGACCGGCATGTATCCTGGGGACTTTTGAAACCGCCAACCGGTGGCAGAGTGGAAGATGGGAAGATGGGAAGATGGGCAGATGGGCAAAAGCGAGGAGCTTAGCCGCAACTCGCAACGCGGTGCCGTGGGATTCAGGTTGGTGGAGTCGCTGGCGGGTGGGCGGGCTGAGTGGCTGGCGGGCTGGAAAATGTCAAATTGCTTCTAGTCCTTCTACGACGGGTGCTTGCGAGAACTAGCGTGTGCCGCTTCTGCTGCTGCTGCTGCTGCTACTGCGTGTGCGTGCGTGCGTGCGTGTGGAATGTATGCGGATGCGGATGCAGATGCGTTGCGTCTACGACGGCAAGGCAACGGCTCCTGTGCTCGAGCGAGGGCAGCCACTCCTCCCCCATCCACCTCCTACACGACAGCACAGCACAGCACAGTCCAGTCCAGTACGTCCCTCCCTCTTTCCTACCTCCTCGATTCGATCTAACGCGACCCAGCTCGAGTGCCCCTCGCCATCCATCCATGCCATGGGCCTCTCCCTCCGTGCCACAACCCCTCGTCTGCCACTCCCTCCGAGCTCTGCCTCCCACGTCCATCCAACGCCCACTACCACTACCACCACCCACCGCCCACCGCCGACCGCCACCTTCACCCCTCACTCATCACGGGCTCCCCACCAGCCGTCCAGGGCTGCAAGATTTGGCATCAGCAGGAGTGATGAGCAGTACCCTTCTGTGCCTGCACGGAATGCGTGGGTGTGCAATGGACCTGACAACCAACCCCCAATTCCCAATCTTAGCCACGGCAGGCCTGCCACTTGTATCACCGGCTCGTCGCAGGCCAGGCTGGAGACGAGACCGGGCCGGCGAGGCAGCGTGGTGAGCCAGAGCTGGGAGTCTCCTGCCTCGGCAGCACTGTGCTGGACTTGGGATAGCACAGTGCCGGCGAGCAGCCAGGGCAGGGCAGGGCAGGCATAAACTCGCATCGGCTTCACGCCTGGTGATTTACGTACAGTACAGTCCGGTCCAATGTTGGGTAGGGACCATGTTCATGTTCATGTTCATCTTCATCGTCAAGTTCTGTAGCAGAAGAGACGGCCAGGGGCCAGGGTTGAGCTGGGACAGGGGCCAGGCACGTCGGCAGGGGCCAGCGCAAGATCATCCTCGAGTGAGATGGGCACGCCAGGGTTGTCACGTTGGCTGATCGTCCTCGACAGAGACCCGGGGGCCTTGAAGATTTCCACGAATCTGAATCGCCCATTGGCTTGGCACGTCGCTGGCCCAGTCGTGACAACGGTTATGCGTTGACCCGCAGAAGGATGGTCCTCCCAGGCCAGGCACTGGATTCCAATGATGTGCGCGAGACGGACCCAACCTCGATCCCTCCATCGGCTCGCCGTTCCATCTGGTCTGCCCTTCATCGGGGGGCCATCAGAGATTCAGGGTCTGAGTCAAGTAGACAGCGAGGCCCTGTTCAACGCTCAACTGCTGGAGATGAAGCTTACTCGGACGCTGCTCTGCCATGGCCTGTTTTAGTGACTCCATTTCTTTTGCTTCATCTGAGAAATCGGATGACACAGCCGGCACCAGGTTGGCCCCCGTCACACACTCATCTTATCCTGCAGACCTGCAGAGTCCTCGATAGAGTGCTATCCATTCTTCGCTGCGGCTTCACTGCCATTTGCTGTTCCCCACACCATCGACCAGGGCGGCCCACGAAGCACTAGTTGGCGAACCAGGTACCTCATTCGTCTAAGGATATCCCCTTCTCTATTGTGGCTAAGTCCATGCTGTAAAGATGTAAACCTTTCTCACACCTGGATACTTACTCTTGGACTGCCCCGGTTCCTCTCGAGCAAACACTTCCTTTTTGGGCATGCCATGAACACGTCTGCCATCTGAAGTTTGAAGTCTCACCAGATATCCCAGTACCGACCGTGCAGTCCCTGTACTCATCTTGTTCAGCATCAACAATTCTCCGTGTGGCACGCCTGACTTCGGCACCCTACTAACAATCTACCTCAGCGGTACTGCTGGACTGGCAAGGACTAGGTAGGAGACGGTGTCAAGAAGCGCCTGGAGCCTTCGGTACCACTGACCTTGTTACGGGTGATCAGAGTTCAAGCATCAGGCCAGAGCCCTCCAATCTTGCACTATATCATCCGACACTCGTCGATCGAACGTAGAAAGCAGGACAACGGACCCCATCATTCAACTCCAACAGGATCTCCGCCCTTCCCAAAACAGAACGAGCACGTCATAAAACCAGCAAGTAATTTATCCTTCATCTGGACGATACACGAGATTCGACTGTGGGCTGGAATCATCCTTGACTTAAGCTTGTCCATTCCGTTATAGACATTGTGGTCTGTGAACACTCAGTCCGAACTTTTCGACCGTTTTGAGCGCAGTACGCGTTCTGAAGCACGCCCAGAGACCCATAAACATAGTCTCTTGTTCTGCTCCACCATCGAGATTGCGGAGGATTATTTGACAGCCTTATCTAGCTGAAGATCTTGTTCGAGTTGCCCGTTGACTCTGGTTGATATCTCACCAAACTTCTTCATCATTAGGAAAGACCTTTATACTCGCCACTACTCTCCAGCCTCTCCGACTCCATCGACAGGCTCGGTACTTCGGACTTCCTTCACAGCAAATCTTGCCTTCGATAGGTTTTTATGTTCTTTCCTGGTCAGTGATCAGCCATTGCTTACGGCCTCTACACTCGTTCATTTCACGGCTTTACGTCTTCACTTCCACCGACAATCAAACCCAACGCCGGAGAGCAGAGCTTCTTTGACGTCGGCTTACCAGAACAGCCTCCAGATATTCCCCCGAAAGACTTTCAAAGATATCTCAATGCTTGTCACACGGCAATTTGAGACTGGACGGAACACTTGGTCTTCTAGCAAGCTCGAGGGCATTTATCACAACACCGCGTCTCCACGCATGTCGAACTTTGAGCCATTGCCTCCGCAGCCGGACTGGCGAGAACAGTACTCAACATACCCTCTTTCGGGAGACAGTAGTCTACTTCAGCCATCATTCGAGCAGCCGGCAAACAACGATGGCTCAGACAAAAAGCGCGACCAACAATCAAATCCTAGACCCGTCTTGCAGCATCGACACAGCGTAGGCCCAGTGCAAAAAGAACCTCAGCAAGTTACAGTCATTGAGAGGCCGGATTCAGCACCGCCTGCAGCAGATTCTACTTCTCTGGACAACAACGCTGGGCGCGACGACTCACTCGTATCGCCACGATCGACTGCTATGTCACTTGGATCGAATCCTCTTAGCTCTGTCTCCAGTGCGCCGGCACACCAAAGCACCCCAATAACAGAAAAAGAAGGAGATATTGAGGGAGATATCAAAGAAGAGGAGGATGACCTTGACGACGACGACGATATGCTTGACGCAGAAGCCGAGGAAGGTGCTCCTCCGCAGACAGCTGAACAACGAAGAGCAGAGCGCAGAAAGATGAAACGATTCCGGTAAGTTCAAATCCGAATGACAGGTCGTCAAAAGTGCGAGTCAACTGACGTTCTACCAGTCTTACCCACCAGCAAACTCGGTTCTTGATGAGCGAGTTCGCAAAGCAGGCCCATCCAGACGCCGCGCATCGAGAGCGCCTCTCTCGCGAGATTCCTGGCTTGAGCCCTAGACAAGTCCAAGTTTGGTTTCAGAACAGGTAGGCCAAATAGAGCCAATGAATTTCTTTTTCCGGCGGAAACTAACTGAAGATAGACGTGCCAAAATAAAGCGCCTGACAGTCGATGACCGAGAGCGAATGATGAAGATGAGAGCAGTTCCGGATGATTTTGATAACGTGCAAGCGCTACACTCTCCCTATGGCGCTGTACATGGGATGAACACCCCGATGCAATCGCCTGTCGATTTTGCCCCTTCTTATGCCGACCATTTGATGCGACCACTCATGGTTGACACTATGAGGAGGAGCGAGAACGAGGACCACATGTCTCCAACTGGCCTCAGTCCAGCGTTTGGTCATGTCGGATTTGCCGTCAGCGGATCGATGGGAACACCAGACATTTTATCTCCAGTATCGATGACCTCGGATCGTTACTATTCAAGCCACCTTTCCAGTCCAATGAGTTCGGGCCCGAGGAGCGCGAACCCGTTTGATCGTCAGAATAGTTATCACTCAATTCCACACTCTAGACAACATGTTCGGCCTTTGCAGCCTCTCCAGCTGCGAGAAACGATGTCAAGGTCACGATCTGATTCACTACAGTCTCCTCTCCGGTCGAGCATGTCTTGGAAAGGGGAAACACTAGACTACAATAGTTACCAAACGGGGCAGCCCAGTCCTGCTTTGAGCGGAAGACAGCAATCGGTGTATCAGCCAGAGCAAATGAGCAATAGCGCCGTCAATGCGCATCAATATGATGCGAATCCATCTTCATGTTCGTCCCAAGTTTCCCAATAGTTTCATACCCTTGACGAAGATCGCACGTGCTAACTACTCTTTGTAACAGACTCGAACTCGAACATACAGTCTTCACCCACTCACATGACATACTCGACGTCTGCGCACGGTACATCTTCCTCTTTACAGCAGTCATCGCCGTCCGCGATGTCTCGCCTACGAGCCTCATCCGCGGCCTTCCCGCCCGGATTAGATCTTCGGGCCCAGTACCGAACGATTCAAAGCCACAACAACTCCCCACATGGCACAACACCACGGAGCAGCTCCTTCGCGAGTGCTTTCAGCAACGGGTACGCTAGCGCACCCCTCGCTGCGCCTGTGGACTTCTCCTTGCCTCGAACTCCCGTTGACGGAACCCATGGAAATCGGGATTTCAACGTTCCGCAACTTAGTGCGCCGATGAGCGCACCGCAGGACTTCTCGAATGCGTACACCGCGTCGAGGCAGCAGCACCACCAAGGTGAGCGGGATTACGAAAACCAGGGGCCAAACAACAGTGGATCTGGAAGCCAGGGGCATGTCCAGCTATCCCCGCAGCAGCAGCATCATCAGCAGCAGCAGGCTCGAAATAGTGAGGAGGCTTCGTACCTACGATCAGTAGAGTATGAGACAGGACAGAAGCGCAAGAGGAGCTTTGACGCGCCTCAAGCGTTTGAAAGTCCGTAGATCTTTTAGGGACCGAGTTTTTGCGGAGCCAGTATCATTATCCAACGACTTTTATGACTTCGCTTTGTCAGTTTCATCATCTGAGCTGCACATCAGTCTAGCTAGCAACGCGGGCGCGGGGTGGGGTGGACAGGCGACACCAAATCGATATCCCCAACAAGTTCACTTTTTTTTGTGTTCTGCTTTTTTTTCTGCTCTCTTTCAAATATCATATACCATTCACAGCTCAATGAAGCTTAGTTATTGTTAGATACTCGTGTTTTAGTAAGGGCTGGCAGGGCATATAGCGAAAGGGGCGGTGGTGCTGGAAGGGGCGGCGGGGACAAATGGAAAGCACTTCTCTCACACAGAGTATGGAAAAAATTTCGGGTCTTTGCGTTTCTTCCTCCTCTTTTTCTTCTTCCACTTATCTTCTTCTGCTTCTTCTGCTTCTTCTTCTCTCCTTGATCGCTACTCCTTTCTGCACACTTGCACACTTGCTTGCTTGAGGGGCGGGGGAGGCTCTGCTTCTGATCTTGGGGAGGGCGGCGAGATGGCCTATTTGCTTGTGTATACCTTTTTTCTTTTTGGTCTTTTGACTTTGCGTTTGAGCTGGCTCCGTTGTGTGGCCTTGGCTGTGCCTGTCTGTATATATTGCAATTATGATGACCTTAAAACAAAACTCCACATCGTGTGCACATGAACTTGATTATGACTGTGACTGTGACTGTGACTTGAGTATTCATTGGGCCTTGAACACTATTATTTAGATTTTCGCAGGAGGGCTGAAAGCCACATATGTATGTGACTTGCGTACTTTGATACTTGGGTAGTTAGTCCTGGATAGTCACTTGGGCGCGTGAAAGGTTGCATAGGGTATCACTTGAAAGGCTGATCTGTAGCATGGGGGGACGGGTAAGGTAGGCAGAGATCGGTCTGCAAGTTACAATGTACATCTCATTCTTTGTCTAGTAGTCATAAAATCTAAATCATGTCAGCCGTCGTTCCCATGATCACTGGATCAACTTACCCTTTTCCACTCTTCTTTCCCAACCATCCTGCATCCACCATCTTTCGCAGCAATATGCTAGGACGGTATTTCGAGTCACCCGTTTCTTCATACAGTACCTTCATGATTGCTAGGCAGGTATCAATACCAATGAAATCGGCCAATTGCAAAGGGCCCATCGGGACGTTTGTGCCATTCTTCATGATGCCATCTATGTCATCTCTGCCACCGACTCCTGTCTCCAGACAGATGATCGCTTCGTTGATATACGGCATCAGGATTCTGTTCGCCAGGAACCCAGGAGAATCAGCCGACTGGGATGGGATCTTGCCCATCGCCTTACAGAATGCAATGGCAATATCGATTGTCTCTTGGCTTGTTTGCAAGCCGGTGATGATCTCTACGCCCTTCTGGATGGGCACAGGATTCATGAAATGTGTAGAGATGACCCTGGAGGAGGCCGACGTATCGGTAGGGTCTTTTGTCGTCGAGGCAGCGATACGAGTGATGGAGATGGAGGAGGTATTCGTAGCTAGAATCGCATGTGGCGGACAGATCTTTGCCAGAGCTTCGAATATGGAGAATTTCAAAGAAGGGATCTCGGGAACGGCTTCGATCACAAAGTCGACTTCAGACAACGCATCCATAGAGGTGGAATGGCTGAGAAGTGACCGCGCCTTATCCGCTTGCTCTTGTGTGATACGCTCCTTTGTTACATCTTTGGCCAGGAGTTTGTCTAGCAGAGGCATGTTAAATCAATTCATCAGAAACACCAGATTGAAGCTCTACCTGCAAACTTTAGCCCTTTGTCTATTGATGCTTGATTCGTGTCCACCAAAGTGACCGATACACCTGCTTTCTGCGCTGCTACTAGAGCTATCCCAAGTCCCTAACAAGGTGTTAGCAGACGGTCCATACTTCAACAGGTCCATTCTTCACATGCCATTTGTCCAGCACCAATTACACCCAGGCGTCTGACTTCATTCGCCGCTAACATAGGGCTTGAGCTGAAGCATCTCGAATGCCTTGCGCCCGCCACTAATTGTCTTCGTACTATTGGGTTGAACATTTTGCTTTAAACGGCGGTAGTGTCAGGTTGAGAATGACGAAGTGGGATGTCGACAAACTTCCCCAGAGCTCGGGACGGCTTACCGAGGCTCACAGGAACACCAATCTAACAGGGGTACGCGTAGATTTCGCGTATCGCGCAGGGCATATTCAGCAGCGCGTTTCGACATTATTTTGAACCTCAGAAACGCTCATCGCAATGGATTTGGCAGACGGAAAGAGGGACGTTGTCGATCCCGAAGTTCGAGCCTACGTCTCCAGCCTCGTCACAGCAGTATGTTCAATCTTGATCCCACCACGCTCATTACTGACCCCTTTAGCTCGGAGGAAGTGGTGCAGACGAGGATGGACGATACGTACTGGGAGATGATGCCCTAGCATGTCTCCGCGATTTGAAGAGATGGCTCAAGCTCTACGACGAGAAAGCGAACAGATTGGATGTGGCGCGATGTTTGGCAGAGTCAAATCTGGTGGGAGGAGATTTACTTCAGATTCTTGCCGCTTGGCCGGAGAATGCAACACAGGACCGATTGAAGTCAAAAATTGCATTGGCTTGCCTGGAACTACTGGTCCCTTTGACCTGGCCCCTCGAGAAGGATGCACAACAGATGACAGTCAATCACCATCGTCATATTCCTTTCCTGCAAATGGCACAACTCGGGTACAAGCGAGCGATAATCAATTACGATGGTGCTCGAATTCTACATACGGCGGTTAGATGTGCCCTACCTTCAATGGCAGAGGCAATTGGTGATAGAACCACAAGAGACGAAGGCATCATCAAGCTCCTCCTATACTTCCTACGGAACATCATTATGATTGCTCCACCACCCTCGATTCAGTACGAAGGCGATGAGGCCGAAATATCAAGATCGGCAACTATTGGCGCCTTTGACTACCAGGACATATTTCATGTTCTCTTAACACTATCTTCTACCATGGGTGAGGATTTCAACACTCAGGATGTCGTAGTCTTGGATATCCTCTTCCATCTCATAAAGGGTGTTGATATTGAAAAATTATTCCTGGACGACGCACAGGCCGATAACAGCAAGGTAGATGAGCTGGTCAGACTACGCAAAAAGGAGGCGGCGATGCTGCGCAGTTACCAAACAAATGCCCCTACTCGCCACACTCGATTTGGAACTATGGTATGGATGCAACGCGAGGGCGCGAAAATGACGACGATATCTGGACAAGCAGCCCTGCTTGACGGCGCCAGGAGCCTCGCCAAAATGGATGCTACAAAGAAGTTCAAGCCACCACGGAGAGCTCCAAAGGGGGAGAATGGGCCATTGGACTTCGATACCCCAGTTTCGTTAAATGTGCAAGCTAACAAACATTTGCGGGCTTTTGTTGAAGACTTTTTGGATTCGGGTTTTAATCCCCTCTTCAACCATTTGCGTAAAGCGATTGATCGAGAAGCAGAGAGGGTCCTGGAATATCATCCAAGGCAGTTCTTTTACCTAGTGTCCTGGTTTCTGGAGGCCGAACGACAGAGGAGGAAAGCGAAAAAGACCGCTAAGAGCTCTAAGTCAGCAGTACCGGAAGAGGTCGATAGTTTCTCGCTTGTTGCAAGTGTGCTGAATCAAGAAATGTTCGTTACATTGAACAGAGCAATGGATTCAACCCTCGAAAACAAGTTGTGGCAAGATCTTAGTGCGGCGATGAAGTGCTTCACCCAGATCCTCCTTACTGTTCAGGACATGTCCGACTCTCCTTTAGAAGAGGACCAAGAGATTGCAGAGAATATTCTTAACCGTATGTTCTACGAAGAGACCACCCACGACAGAGTTGCAAATATCACACGCACCTACAAGGACCAAGGATTCGGTTATCTTGATTCGTGTACGGAGCTTGCGCACAACTATCTGCGAATTCTTGAACAGTACTCCAAACAAAATGTAGATCTGCAAGTACGATCAAGACGACGGACACGGCGGAAAAAGAAAGCTGCCATGGACGCCGGAGAAGACGGCCCAGACGACGATATCGTTGATGAATCTGATGCAGAGGATGAGAGGAGGGCTGAGACAACTACACGAGAGCGAAAGTTTGACTTCAGACGATTTGCTGCGAGATTCCTGACCCAAGGCTGCATAGACACATTCGTCACATTTACAGCTTTTTTCAATGATCTCAAGCCGGCCCAGCTTAAACGATCTCATCGATTTCTCTACCGAGTCGCATTTAAGCAGGAGATGAGTGTCATGCTCTTCAGGGTTGACATCATTGCTCTTCTTTACAAGATGATTAAGGGTCCTGAGGGTCTTGATCCTCAAGCAAGCTGCTTCAAGGAGTGGGATGAGTTAGTGAAGCAGATCCTAAAGAAGTGTAATCGAAAAATTCAGGAGCGACCTGAGCTTATTGTGGAGATGCTCTTCTCGAAAATCAACAGCACCGCACATTATCTGGAGTACGGGTATGAGAAGCAGACCTCCTCAGCAAAACCAAGAGCTGCAGCGGAACTCGAAGTCAAGGGAGGCAAAGAGTGGGAAGAGCAGATCGCTATTGTTGTTGGCGCGATGCTGGACCGAAATGAGTCGGAGCATTTGCAATGGGTAAAATCGCAGCTTTTTGAAGCCGAGACTGAAAGGAGGAGCTGGGAAGGAGCAAACCTTGCATTGAGGACCATCGAGCAAGCTGCGCTTCCAGAGGGTGAGGCGCCCGTTCCTGACGAAACAGACGGCCCTCAGTCTCCCTCAATCAGTATGTGTCTTCCGATGTCTCCAAGAAAGTTTCAATGCTAATAATTTTAAAGCTGTCAAAGCAGATAACAGTACTCGCAAGATTGCAATGTTCAAGAATGGTCATCTCCGACTACTTATGAACCTGATTGGTTTCCGATCTACTGGAGAACAGGATGATCCAGAAGGCTCTTGGGTTATTCCGTCGTCACTATCTGCAGATCAGCTTCAGCAATCGCTTGACCTAATCAAAAAAGCCGAGTTCAGCCCTCCAACTTTCGACGATGGGTATGAAGCCGGCGATTTGATCAGGCGTAAGTCTGCTGGTGTGCCTAAGAAGCGGGCAGTATTTGATGACGAGGAGAACGATATTGAAGACGATGACGAAGAACTGTTCCCCGCCGGTGGACCCACTGCAATGAAGAAGTCAGATGCACTGGAAGCTTTGAAGAAAACCCGAAGGCGGCGGAGGAAGGAAGGAACAGAAAGCGAGGAGGACAATGGGCCAACAGACGAGGTCCTCCAAGCACGCGCCGAAGCTCGAAGACAAAGAGAACTTGAGAAGCATAGGAAGATCAAGAGTGACCTTCGTATCCATTCAAGTGACGAGGAATCTGATGCAGAGCGGGATTTGGCTTTCTTTGCACAGGAAGAGAAGATTCGGGAGCGATCAAAAATTACCATCATGAAGGAGCTACTTGGGGTCGGACAAGAACAGGAGAAAGGGAAGGAAGGCTTGACGAAAAGGAGCGGCAAGAAGAGGCAGTCCCGTGCGATCTCGGCAGACAGCGACGATGATGATGTTCCCATGACATCAAGTCGAAAAAGGCACTCTAGTGTGCTCTCTGGTGATAGTGATGCTGAGCGGGCAAGCAAAAGAGGAAGATCTTCATCAACAGCGAGAGACGAGACTCTTGCGAACTCAGATGACGAGGAGGCTACGGATACACCAATGTCTTCTCCTCACGGGCGTCCTTCACAGACGAAGAAGCGGAAAGTCGCTAGTGGAGACGTCCCAGGCTCACCATCTCAACCGAGTGTGTCCGAGGCTGCAAAATCAAGTGCTATTATTGTGGACGACGAAGATGACGATGAAGACCTGCCTGTTGCTCGACCAGCACGGCAGAGGGTTAGATCTGGGTTCATTGTTGATAGTAGTGACGAGGAATAATGAATAGGACATGGCGTTGGGGATTGCATATGGGGTATTGGCAGGATTGGGATACTAGCAGCAGGATAATGACATGATAATGCGAGCATGCAATTAGGTAGAATGATGATATGGAGTACAATGATGAATATCATGCGCACATCGTACGAGTACGAATGTTTTGCTCCTCGGAGTCTTGTGGCATTCTATTCTGAGCATAGTGATTCAGGGGCTGAACCGAGGAGCTGCACTCTCGTTGCCTCCCCCAATCAGATTCCCAATAAGTGTTCACGACCCGCTTAAAACTGTGACCAATGATGCACCGACCATGAAATCTCCACAACTTCGTTTCGATCACTAGTTTGGGATGAGGTCGACAGAAGCATCTTCTCTCATTGTGGATCCTGTAACCAGCCCCATCTTGTTTAGGGCAACGCGGTGCGACAAACGACAAGCCGAGAAAGCAGACATTGCTGATTATGTAATGGCCACTTTGCCCTGTGATACGCCACGCCGTATAGCTCACTAGAATTTAACCTCGGACGCAGACGATCCTGCAACGACAAGCTGCGACATCCATGGTGAGGTAGCCAGGTACAGCGGATTACCGAGAAAGCCTGAAGAGACCGAGTCCAAACAATGATCCCACGTTTATCTCAACGAGTTCCAGTCAATTCATGCGTGCCATGCCATGCTATACTCTGTATTGAGCGCCGTATGTCAATTTATTTGGGGATCAATTAACTTTGGTGAATCAAGCACATGTCGAGCGGATTCTGTATAAATTGAATGTAATGGCAGTGTTCACGAGCCACCTGGGGTAAAGCCGATTTCACAACGAGGCAGCGATTGGAAGTGAAACCCCATTCCCGGTAAGCGACGCCAGAAGCAAGTGCAAGTCAGTCCATACCTTACCTTATCCATCACGCATGATCCATCTCTCGTGCCTCGTCGAATGCAGACGCCCCTATCCATATCCGGTGGATCCGTCGTCGTCGACCGACCGGGCTCGTGTCGTGTCGTGTCATGTTCGTGCCCTCGCTCGCTCGCTCGCCTGGGCCTGGAAATTTCTGCCTGTGAATCGCTAGCAGGTGCCTGCCAAGACCGACTCAGGATGGAGCGTTTAAACTCCCATTCGCATTCAAGACTTCCATTATAACAGACAAGCTTTGCAGGACATTGACCGATCCGTCCCGTTCCTCGCTCGCCCCATTGTCGAGTATCGCCAGTCCTTCAACTTCTGCTGCACTTCCCTTCCCTCGATGGCCGTCACCACCACCGCCACAGTCACTGGTGCGGTGTCACAACACACCAGCCCGGATGTGGCCTTCTTCACGCCCGCCGACAATATCGTCCTCGAAGAACTCTATCGAGATATAGATGAGGTCCAACGCACTGGCAAACGAAAACCGGCGTTGGACGGTCGAGAATCTCTCCGCCGCCTCGAGGACCTCAACAATCCCAAAAATGCTGATTTTCAACCAACCGTGTTCTCAAGCTGGGACTTCACCTCGAGCCGTGTCAAATCGGCAAATGACCTGCAGTCGAAACTACTGAACCACTACATCAATTGGGCTAGAACAATCGTCCGACACGACACAGATGTCGTCTTCCTGTCACATATCATCCTTTATTTTACGACGTCAGTACCAAGCGCTATCTATCTCTTCTACAATTTCCGATATTGGCATGGTATTGTGCACGTCCTCATGCAAGTGTGGTATTCGGGGTCCTTCACCTTGATGATGCACAATCACATTCACAACAATGGTGTTCTTCAAAAATCCTATGCAACTTTCGACTGGCTGTTCCCCTACATCCTCGAGCCGCTAATGGGCCACACGTGGGACTCGTACTACTACCACCACGTCAAGGCACATCACGTGGAAGGCAACGGCCCCGATGATCTCTCAACCACCATCCGCTACCAACGCGACTCTGTTCTCGCATTCCTTCATTACCAGATGCGCTTTCTGTTTCTCTGTTGGTTTGATCTGACCAGATATTTTGTTGTCAAAGGGAAGTACAAATTTGCGTTGCGCGTTCTGGTGACAGAACTGTCTTCATATGCAGTCATGTACTTTCTCGCTCGTTGGACCTTGAAGCCTTCACTCTTCGTACTCATTATACCATTTATTATCTTGAGGTTTGGATTGATGACTGGAAATTGGGGTCAGCATGCCCTTGTTGACGAAGTGGATCCCAATTCCGACTTTCGATCCAGCATCACCTTGATTGATGTCCCAGTAAGTCCGTCCTCTTTTTCTCCATAGCCTAGTTCTAACCAATTTCTTTAGTCCAATCGCTTTTGCTTCAATGATGGCTACCACACATCTCATCATCTAAATCCTCGCCGTCACTGGAGAGACCACCCCCACGCATTCCTCAAGGCCAAGGACCGCTACTCCAAAGAAGGCGCCCTGGTCTTCCAAAACATCGATTACTTGGAAATTACATTCAGGATACTAACAAAGAACTACATGCACCTTGCCAAGCAGATGGTGCCGATCGGCGACCAGATTGGAATGAGCCAAGTAGAGTTGGCCGATCTGCTGAGACGGAAGACGCGAAAGTTCAGCGAGGAGGAGATTGCCGCGAAATTCAAGCGCAGTCAGTGAGTCTTTGCGAGGAAGGTGAAGCATGTAAAGATTGGTTTTCATGGCATAGCACGGTGCTCCAGGCGTGTGATTTGTTTGTATCTTCATACGTGCATGGCGATGGTTTAGACATATAGAGCCCCTTCAGGATATGGGGCATAGACACGGCCGCAATATGTTGAGCTGGGAATTCTGCCTTAATAAAGACTATTCCTAGATGCAAGACTTCTTACGCATGACGTTAAAATGTAAGCAGTGAAGTACCCCAACATTTCCATGGGTATTTGGGCCGGGCCGCGGCTTTACGAGTAGCGAGGCGGGGAACAGGCATTCTCACGTACATTTGGGGGTTTCTTGATCTCCCCAGCACTCAAAAGCGTATATTTGCTGGTGCAGATCTTGGCCTGCAGGAAGATTTGGTGGAGAACAGTTTTCAGCATTTGGGGGCTATTGACTAGCTGTCCCGCACCTATGATGTACATTGGACTACTGACACTCGAGTATACGGAGATCATTGTCAATATCGTTACAGAGTGTCGACAAGCAAACGTACTGCAGAAATACTTAAGCTAATGAGCATACGAAACGAAAGTCATCTGAACTGCCTGTGGAATCGAATATGCAGGTGGAAGAGACAAGCAAGTAATAGTGAGTACTGCGGTACTTCATCGGGCAGTCAGCGTACGGATTGCTTCTCAGGAAGTGAATTGATTTCAAATTGATACGCAAATAACAAGGTCAATTGATGCCTTTTTAAGTCAATCATTTGCTGCGTGCCAGTACAGAGGGGATGATCTCAAAGTTGCGATGTCACGGGATGGCCTACTCTAAAGGTTGAGGCACTTTCCAACAGGGCAGAACATGAAGAAACACGAAGAAGATAAAAGTAACTGCGGATAATGAAACCCTCTCGCCTCCTTTTCTTCCATAACTTGGTTCCTTTCCGTTCAACAACTTGCCAAACTCAGTTTACCAGATCATGTGACATAGGGGAGCACCACTACAATTTAGGCGAGGGACGTTTTCGGCTCTTCAACCCTTCCTGCTCTGAATATCCTCGTAATAATCCTCGAACCATGAGCCACTCATAGCAGCACACTCACTCCGCTGGTCCAAAAACCACGTCTACCCATCATGGCTGATGCGCAGATCAACCACCAAGATGCCAGGGACTACTGGCAGGGCATCGAGGCGAATGTGGACGGCATGCTAGGGGGCTTTCCCTACATATCCAAGGTCGACCTGCAGGGCTCCAAGAACTTCCTGTCTAAACTGGGTATCGGCGGGAGGAATGGGAGGAAGGTTGCGAGAGCGGTGGATTGTGGTGCTGGGTATGTAGCTGCTACTTCGCTCGTCTGGTGCAGAAACATGCCCTGCGATCTCGGAGATATTTCAAACTGTGCTTGGAAATAAGAGCTAGGTTGAGTTGCCCAAGAATCATTGACTGACTAGACATTAGAATTGGAAGAATCACAGAAGGCCTTTTACTCAGCATCGCCTCAAGCGTCGACATTGTCGAGCCCATCGCAAAATTCTCTGACAACCTGAAGGGCAAAGACGGCATCGGCGAGATCTTCAACACCGGTCTGGAAGACTGGTCGCCCGACCAGTCGAGTGAGGGCAAGTACGACTTGATCTGGAACCAGTGGTGCGTGGGTCACCTGACGGATGTCCAGCTGGTCTCGTACCTGGAGAAGTGCGGACGGGCCGTGAATGAGGATGGGCTTGTCATCGTCAAGGAGAACTTGAGTACGAGTGAGGGCGATATCTTTGATGACGTTGACAGTAGTGTTACGAGGTAAGTTTTGACTATATTTCCTATTGGGAGAGGAGAGGAGAGAGGCTGAGAGTTATTTAGGACGGATGCCAAGTTCAAAGAGATTTTTGAAAAGGCAAAGATGAAGGTGAAACGGACCGAGATCCAGCGCGGCTTACCAGCAGAGCTGTTCCCTGTTAGGATCTACGCCCTGATTCCACAGGCTTCATAGGCAACTGCACAAGTAGATCTGACCCCAATCCGTTGCGCAGCAAGGAATCGGCGGTGCGTCAGCATATGAACTTTTGAGCTCCATGTGTGAGCACTTTTTCTTGTGAGAACCTTACCCTTGAACCTTAGATATTTCTGGAGATACGTTGTGTTTAAAAAGACGTGGTACTTCGTTCTACTGTTATTATGCTGTTAGGCAAGAGCATTGCGAGGCGGGTGGTTTTTTGTATTATGCAGGCGTTTCGGAAATACGAATCATAAACAACAGTGAAGCATTCTCTCGCGTTGACTTGCAAATCGTCCGATCACAGTAGCAGCAAGATGGTTTTCACCCTCAGAAGGGTATCCTGTCCTAGGGGCATGTCGTTCGAGCACTCGTCCTCAATTTGAGGCCCCATTATCAAGCAGTTTGGATGCACACCATTCACCTCTTACTTTCACCTTTACTTCTCCGCCCTTGATTTGAACTACAGTACCAACAGATCAGTATTTCCAAGAAGAAGATGAAAAAATTTGGTAATTTCCATCATCATTACCATCTCAATATCGATTTCCTCCTCCCATCAAAACTACCAGATCAAGCTACTCCAAAGCCAAAGTCATCAAGATCTCACCTCTCACGCTGCAGCCTCTCTCCCAAGAAGGCTCCCAAGCAGAAATGAGTTTGCAGAACCAGGAATTTGGCGTAGGGGAAGATGGCCAGACGAGGTATTGGGTGCGGGCACGGCGCGAACTTGAGTCCGGCTGTATTTGAGGTTGTGGCTCTGCTTCTTGGGACCAAGAAGTTGCTTTGTTGATATTGGTTAGATTGTACCCACGGAGGGATGTTCGAACGCCGATCAATGCTTGGTTTTGAGAGATAGCTAAGAATGGTTTCAGAGATGAAGAGAAGGAGGTGTGCTCTGAGCGATAACAACAAATATTTCTTTCTAGGCTCTCGGTGGACATGCTCATTCGCAAAGAACAGTTCTATATGTACAAGTGAAGCTGTATAACATGAAGTAAATGCTCTCAGAACTTCGCACTATCGATCCAGATATACCAAGACTTCGCAACATTCTTTCCTCCAACACCCTTCATTACGGCTTCACTCGCCTCATTACCATCGTACACATCCGAGTGCACAAATCCCGAGATCCCATCAAACCCAAGATCAGAAAAGTCGCCCGAGTACAACTTTGTCAGCAACTCCACCGCCACTATTTTGGACAGACCCTTGCCCCTATAGTCAGGCAGCACGAACAGAGTTGCGAAGCTGCAGTCGGGGCCGACGTATCCCCACGCTACCAGGAGGCCGGTTTCGTTCAATACACCGACACTGGGGAGATGGAGATACGTTGACTTCTGCCTGAGAATAGAAGATGTGGAGATCACGATTTCGATCTGTTCAGCTGGTACTCTTCCTATTGAGTAGCCTTCTGGCAAAGACTTCGTCTTTCCCGATGATGAGGCAACACACGAAGTGTCGACGACCCACAAGTTCCATAATGTTCTTCTTGCTACGGCATCTTTAGCCTCTCCAATGGCGAGCATTTCTGCTGCCATCTTCTCGTGAACACATGCGAACTTCAAATTAGGTTGAAAAGGCCATCCTGGAGCTTCTGGAATAGAGATATCCTTGAGGAAAAGGATGGACTCTGTAATGTGTGCGTTCAATGACTCTCGCTGACTAGAAGATAAGTCACCGGTCACAGAACTTAAGGAATTAAACATCCAGATCTGTTGCTGTTAGTCAAGCCTCCGTTGCGCAGAATCTACAGAAGAAAAGAGTGGATTCAGCAGTTTTTCGGGCAAAGATCGCTCACCTGAGATTCGTCATGTCGAGAACGATCGGCGAAGATGATCGTATACACTTCTGGGAATGAACATGTATCGGGTGGGAATGTTGCCGCATAGAGGCAATGCCTCGAGGGTAGGTTGACAGGCGATCTGATGCGATTGAATGTCGCATTGCTGATTGGAAAGTGGGGTTTAAGGAGGGGTGAGAAGGATGCTACAGCCGACTCTTGCAAGTGTCTGTAGAACTTGACTGGCTCCTGTGTCATATTGAATTATCCTGAAGTGTAACCTTGTATCTTACTTCTCAGCCATGAGGTCTTTATGAAAGTGGTGCGACTTGTGTAAGGCTACCCGTCTAGTTGTCAAGTTCCACAATTGCCCGCTTTGAAAGCTTAGTAGTTGAGGCTTAAAATGAAGCTTTGAAATCCTTCTATCCATAAAGCTGTGCCATTATATACTTTGAGGAAATGAAATCGTGACTCACGGGATCAATCACGTGAGATTGAGAGTGGGAGCTGTGGAGAAGCAGCATTTTACAAGTTCCCTGAAGATGCAAACCGAAACCCACTCTACAATTAGCCTCTCAAGTATTCTGGCACGGACTTGTTAGTCGTTTGTCTTGTTACGCCTTCTACACGTAGCGATACCATGCATTGCTGTTACATCGAAAGACCAATCGTGTCTTCCATGAGGCACTTACCCGCTGCCGACTCTCTCAGCAAACACGTTCGTATGCGTAAACACTCTGCGTGATTTATTATGTCGGCCCGGAAGCTCAAGTTTGTGCAACACTATCTCGCTACCTTTTAGAGGTTCTGACTGAGAGATAGTCATAAATTATAATTTAGGGAGACCTAGCCTGCTTGTTACAAAGCTTCTCTCAGCTCCAACGTTGGAAACATATTGAGGAAGCTAGCTCAAGATCCTAAGATGGGAAGCTGCGTTCTGAGCCTGTCACTACTGCACAGGAAGTGCTACATATGTAAACGCGCCTGCCCTCGGAGGTAGTGTCGATTAGTTTCTTCATAAACATCCTCTCTCCTGGTTAGTTTTACTCCTCCAAACCCCAGTTTGATCTCATGATCAAGATGCATTTCTCCCAAATCGCGCTCCTTGTCTTGGTCGCAAGAGTTCGGAGTATTTCCGTTCCAAGTTCTAGTATACTCCATGAGAAACGAGATGTTGCTTCTTCCACGCAGTGGATAAAGCGACAGAAGCTTTCTCCTGCGACAATTCTCCCCATGCGAATCGGATTGAGTCAAAGAAACCTCGAACTAGGCTATGACTTTCTCATGGACGTGTAAGCAATCTTCAGGATCCTTTGCATCTCCCTTCTAACACCCACACAGATCTCATCCAGATTCAAAGAATTATGCGAAACACTGGACTTCTGAAGAAGTCATCGAAATGTTCGCGCCCGCTACAGAGACCGTCACCTCGGTGAAAACATGGCTCACCCACTTTGGTATTGGCACAGACAGGCTCAGTCATTCGGACAACAGAGGCTGGATTGCGTTTAATGCGACAGCAGAGGAAGCGAACGCACTACTTGGTGCTGAGTTTCACAATTTCGAGCATTCAATTTCGGGCCATATAGTCCCAGGTTGTGATAGGTGCGTAATCCATTTTAAATATCTTCGTCCGGGTTACTGACACGCAGAAGCTACCATGTTCCGAAGCACATTCAAAGGCACATCGACTTTATCACTCCTGGAGTCAAGCTTCTCGCTCCTCTTGAACAAAAGAGGAAAGCAAAGCGTGGTTTCGGAATTGGAACTGCTATGAAATCTTTACCACCACTGAAGATCGAGCCGAAAGATTTCCCACTCACTGCTGCAGGACCATTGGCAAACTGCGATACGTGGATTACCCCAGCTTGTATCAGAGCTTTGTACGAGATCCCAGAAGTTCCAGAATACCCTGACGGAGTACCACGAGAGGACAATTCCATGGGAATATTCGAGACATCTGATTTCTACTCGCAAAAGGATTTGAACATGTTCTTCAGGAATTTTACACCCAATATTCCTCAAACACCCATCCAATTCCAGCATTCATTGATGGAGCTTATGCACCCATTGGAATTGAAGGCGCTGGAGGCGAGTCTGGTCTTGACTTTCAACTGTCGTATCCCTTGCTATATCCTCAAGCAATTACTCTATATCAGACCGATGACATATATTATGCAACTGATCCGGAAGCACCAGCCACTGGAGGGTTTAACACGTTCCTAGATGCGTTAGACGGAGTGAGGTTATCCTAGGATATTCAAATACCCAAGCTAATCCTTCCTATAGTCTTACTGCACATATTCTGCTTATGGCGAGACAGGAAATGACCGTAAAGTGTCTTCTTCTTATCCGTGAAATCATAACTGACAGCTATGAAGCGATTGACCCCGTGTATCCTGATACCAGTGGGGCCCCGGGTGCTTTTGAAGGCCCGCTTCAGTGTGGAATTTATAAAGTACGGGCGCTCTCACCACATACAAACAGCTTGTGAAATGCTCAGCTGACAAGTAACAGCCTACAAATGTTATCTCGATATCTGTACGTCTTCTCATCGGTGTTAATTTAAATTCGGTGTGAACACAAAGCGATGCAAGAGGACTTTAGGCTTTATTGAGAGCCGCAACCTGTGAAATCCAACTCATTGTTTGAGATCTTGCTAACGTGATGAAAAGTATGGCGGTCAGGAAGCCGATATGCCTGTCTACTACCAGAAACGACAATGCAACGAGTAGGTCATACCTTGCCAATTCACTGACAACCAATGCTGAGTTCAATAATCAGATTCATGAAATTGGGACTGCAAGGTATCACCATCATTTTTGCTTCTGGTGACTCGGGTGTTGCTGGTCCACCATACTTTGGCGTTGCAGGTCCCAATGGATGTCTAGGAGCCAAATCACTGATCTTTAATCCCACATGGCCAAATAAGTACACTTCACCAGGCCATCGGTTTGCATATTATTAATTTCGAATAGTTGTCCGTACGTGACGAATGTTGGGGCGACAAAAGTCAATCCAAATCAAACGGTCTGGCAACCAGAAAGTGCGGTCGTAGATCCAGCTGGCCATCCATATCAAACCGCCTTCTCCTCTGGTGGAGGTTTTAGTAATATCTATAGGTAACTATGTCTCTAAAATGGAATTTCTCGAGGTTCTACCTGAGATTTGTCTAAAGCTCAAAATCCTAAGAACTCAAACTAATGCGCGTGCAGGATCCCTGATTATCAAAGAGATGCTATTAACAACTACTTCGACAAATACAGTCCATCATATTCCTATTATGTGGGAAGTGATAGCTTTGGTGAGAATGGAGGAGTATATAACCGTGCTGGCCGTGGGTAGGTTGTCTCTCAAAAACATGACAGAGTATACAAGACTCACCTGCCCGGTAGCATTCCTGATGTATCAGCAAATGGAGATAACATCGCTACGTTTTTCTTGGGCCGATTGACTAGAACAGGAGGAACGAGTGCTTCTGCGCCTATTTTTGCATCGATTATCAATCGGATAAATGAGCAGCGACTCAACTCAGGGAAGAAGACTATTGGGTTCATTAATCCGGCTTTATATTCGAACCCCCACGTCCTAAATGACATTACCAATGGAACTAATCCTGGATGCTATACTGATGGCTTTTCAGCTGTCCCTGGTTGGGATCCTGTCACCGGACTTGGTGAGTGCCTCCAGAAGTGAAGCGCTAATGATATCAAATGCTAAACCCTCGTAGGCACACCAAATTATCCAAGGATGTTGGAATTCTTTATGAGCTTGCCGTAATTCGAAGTTCAATACTGCAATGCTTTGCTACTAGTCCCATTTCCCTTGCCATTTTGGGAGATTGTAAGGCAATGTTCATGTTTTGGGATTGAGTGAAGCTAGTAACAGACAGAAGTGGTAATTTGTCTAGCGTGTTTGTGACGCAGTTTTGCCATTCAATGAAAGATAAATAGATCGCTGAATCACAAATGGACAAGCGCCCACTCGTCTCAAAACATGACTATTTCTGAGCCCTTTCTGCTGCTGACGCTTTCCCTGATTATGTTTGGTACTTCTGTTTTCGGTCCCACATGACATGACATGCACTCCGAATTGAGAGAGTTTTTCAGACATCTCGTTCAAAGTTTGGAAACTACATCAAATGGACTCATTCCCACTTCGAAAGTAAGGCACTTCTCAAAATCCCCAACAACTATGTGGGGTTTCCGCCTCTCTTCTAGTGTGAATTGAGACATGTAGATTTAATTTTGTTTTGTATTTCTCCCCAACTCATTCATCCCCAATCCCTATCATTCCAAGTATATATAAGAAAAAGCAGAACCAAAAAATCCGCGCACGCCGTATACGCCATCCATGAACTGAATGATGTCCGCAATTCTGCATGCATGATACATTTGCCCCATTCGTTTCCGTGTCCGTATTCATTCCCTTTCTACCCCCCGGAGCAGCTGCAAGCAATACATGCGGGTCGCATGCTAAAAGTACACACAGAACCATAGAGGAACGCAGTCTCGCCATCTTTTATTGCGGGAGAAGAAAAATTCTATCGTCGTTATCTGCTGTAGCTGGTTCATCACTTTCCTGGTTTCTTCTTCGCCTCCTCCTCGGCCTTCTTCTTCTTCTGCTCCTCCGTCTCGGTGATCGTGCCCATCTTGTCGTCGCCCTCGCAGCGCTCACGCTCCAGCTTCATGGGCATGATCATGGCGAGCTCGGGACAGTAGTCGAAATTGCCCTTCCGTCTCGTTGGATCCTTCCACACATCTTCAGCTAGCTTTTCGCCGCCTTCTCTAATGTGGTAGCCCATGGGCTTCTCATGCCAAACTGATTCGACGGAGAAATGATCCTCTTGGGCTCCTGATGCGACTTTGGCGCCAGGGAGGACGGTGATGCGCTTGCCGAACCATTCGTCTTCGGGCTCGGTGTCGTTGTAGCGGGATTGGAAGTTTAGGATCTGTCGGACGGCTGACAGGCGTCGGAGAGAGAGGCCGCCGTTTCCGGCGAAGCGGTCGGTTGCTGATCTGATGATGTGGTGATTAGACCAAGTTCAAGGTGGTGGAATGGGGGAAGGTTTCTTGCTTACCTGGGAGCACCAGCCCAACTGTACTGTAGCCAGTCATTCAGACTGTCGTCTGACCGCGCACACATAATGCTATCCGATTCAAATTTGAGCATCCACTCAACACCTGGGAGAAACTCGTCGTAAAATCGGATATCGGTGAGGAGTCGGTATACATCCTCCTTGCTATCGATTTCCCAGGGCTTTGGTAGCACCAGGAGATCCAGCTTCCCGTTGGCCTCTTGGTACTGGGTTGCGAAGCTGCGCGACACGCTGATGACGCTCTTATTAGTGCCGATGAACATGAACCGCCAGTCGGGTGGGACGACGGAAATCATGTGTAGCAGCTGTGGAACGAGATGGGGGATCGGCCGTCCCTCGATCAGGATCGCGACTTTGGAGGCATTGAACTGTTTTTTGGGGTCGTAATTAGGGTGCCAGTCGACTTTCAGAGCAGGTAGGTGCTCAATGGCATCGTTATATTGCGCTTTCGCTATGTCCTTGACGGTTTCCTTGTATACAGGAAGTAGAGATGCGATTGTCCATCTGTTCCGGTCGTGTTGTCAGCATCTGGCCCCTCGAGCTGCGGACGGACAAACTCACGTTATTATGAGGGAAATTCCTAGCAGTATTCTCGTCCTGTTGATCATAAAAATCGAGTTGCCCAGAGAGCTGGAGCCAGCGTGTGAAGTCGACATTATGCCCGCCGTGTGTGGTGCCCGCAGGCAGATCAAGTTGGTAGGCGTGCGTGCTTGATGCTGATGATGTGCGCAGGGTGTCTCCGTCGGAACGGTGATGAGGTGCGTACGGAGGTAAGGGAGGTGAGCCTAAGGAAATCCGTGATGTGCAGCCGGTTGTCGAAGGAGCATAATGGACTGTGCGATCTCAGCGCAACCAAGAGCTTTCAAAGTGTCCGATACGCTTGGATGGTGAGGGCGAGGAGAGATGGGATCATTTGGAGACAGGCTTAAAGTTGAAGAGCGAACTATTTTACGAAACATCGGATCCGGCGACATTACGACGCCTCTGTAATCCCACGCCCCAAACGTCGCCGAGTGCCCTGTCGCCAGGCAGACCATCACACAGCCCCCTGCTGAAGAAGGCACGTCAGCACCAAAGTTCAGACCTCGGATTACCGTAAATCAAAGCGGGCTATTTTGGTCCAGCTGTGATACCGGAAATTTGGCTATTTGGGCATCCTGGATAGCTGGACCCCCTCATCTGGCTAGACCACGCAAAAGACCTGCTAATGGAAAGCCACCACGGGGAAAACCAAAGTCGTCGAAAGGGGGTCCATACGCCGCCATACTGCTACTCCTGCAACTTCTCATCAGTTACTGCTAGATGTCTTGGACTAAGAGACATGTCCTTTAATTTTTATTTTTCCAATCCTGATCTGGATCCAGTTCAGCGTTTCTTTTGCGTGCATCGTGCTCGTTCCCGGTACCTCCCTTACATGCCTATATACATGACAATCTGTCCCCCCCTTTCCAATGCAGTGTTGGGAGAGCTGAGCCGCTCAATCTTGACCGACCTAGTGGTATCAATATTGCTTTGGCTCTCCTGTCTCAATGTCAGAGCTATTGCCAATACGGCTGTTTCTGTTCAATCCCAAACTAAGACCTCACCCATCCTTTCTCTCAGCTATCGGTCTTTCGTTTTAAAACTGCCCTTTTCGTCACTCGAAAGCTCGGAGCATATGCGGCCGCAACGAGATGCATCATGGAGTTTTGAAAGCCGAACATCCCCACTGGGTTCATGCGGAAAGAATCGCATCATTGTTCAGAAGACTTTCTCTGACAGCCGTGTCGTCTGACCAGTTTGACCCAGCAGCGGGTGTGAACCAGCATTTGAGGGACCTTGGACTTGGGACAAAAGCGGGAGCTGGGCCGGGACTAGACACGAGGCAGATCAAATTATCAGATGAACGACGGTGTGGGGTTGAAATATATTCCCATATAGCCTGTCTCCGAGATGCTTTATCCTCCGGAGAGTCCGTGACGCTTGAGTTTTTCCTGCCACGCCTTCATGGTTGTTCGGAGGTCAGAGTCGGGACCGGGCCGCATAGGCTCAATATGTTCCGCAACTTACCATCCGTCGTCTTCACCCCACGAACTATGGCACGCAAGAGTTTGGGACTACAATATGGGTAATGTCCTAACGAAATGTTTATACAAGGATATTTTGACACCCCACTATGATAAAATACCAGAGCTGCCGAATCTATACCCAGCGCCCTAAACTCCAAAGCCATGCATCCGAATGTAACACCCCACACAACCCAAATCCAACGACCACCATCATGATCATAAGAACTACACGTGCTCTAATCTAAGTATCTGAAATGTGATCTTCCGAACACAACTTGTACTCCGGACACCAGGTATCTAAACTCAATATCTGATCCTTCAGCCAGCGGTGGACTTGATGCACGCCCAATGGGTGCGGGTAGTCGATTGTCTCGACACTGAAGGTCCTGGCAATCTCCATGGGTGGGAGTTTTACTGCCTCCTCATCATCTGGGTCCATGCCACCTGTGGCGTCTTCTTTTTGTAACTCTTGCATTCTGTTTATACGGATTAGATAGTGTATCAATTGCGGCTGGTGTAAGGATACTAACCTGTTATAAAACCACTGATCCTCAAATCGATCTCCATCCTTCTTTGTCGTCTGCCAGTCCCAGGTGTCCAAGATCCTTAGGATTGTACTCCTTTTCCGTAAACTCAGTCCTCCATTGTAGCCCTTCCCCAGATCCTTGGCAATCGGCGCGCCTATAAAATCGTACTGAAAGAAATCTTCGACACTTCTGGCAGCATTCGCACAGAGCATACTATCACTCTGGAAGATCAGAATGTGCTCTGCAGGTGCCAGGTCTTTCCATATCCATTCTTGCGTCATGAATGCGTTCACTGAGTCGGAATTGGTGAAGAGAGTCGTTTGGGGTAATATCCGCACTTGAATAACGCCCGTCTTTAGGTAACGCGCCAAAGCGGCAGATGTCGAGAACTGCCCGACTGCTTCGGCAGACGTGTAGATGAGAATGGGCCATGTCGGACCCAGAACACTGCCAAAATGGAGAATGAGGGGGACCAGATTTGTCCGGAATCGAGTCTCGATTATGACCGCAGCTTTCGACGTGACTGAGCCATTGAACGGGTTCATCGACTCTGCGAACCCAGCACCAACCTTTGGTTTTGGCTTTCCGTCGACGGCGGCTTCATCTGATGCTACTGGACTTGCAATCGTGGTTGAGGGCGTTCCATTCGGTTTTGACGATGCAGTTCCGGATTTGTGGTTCTGGTATGCGCTGATGACTGTGTGTTGAGGGAACGACAACTTGATTGTCCAGATTACGATCAGAATGAAGAACGCTGAGAAGAGAATATTTCGAGATCGACGCTTGCGGTCTTCCAAAGTCGAGACGGTCATGGTCGGTGACCTTTTCCTACAAGAACGTGGTATCCTCTCGTCCGATGTGGCTATGAAACGTCTGCGAAGGTGCAGCTATATTCCACCATCTGACCCAGGAATTGCGGACAATAGATCGATGAGTATCTGGCCTCCGGAGCTTTGAATCAAAGTTGAAGATGATGTCGAGGATGGTCAGAAGGGAGGAGCGTTCGGAAAAGACAGAGAAAAAGCCACAATAGCTGTATGGTCAGGTCTGAGATGAGACGATATCGAAAGCTGCATCAATGGAATTTGGGTTGGCTGGATCGGGTATAGACTGCGCTGGACTTGTCAATAGGGATTTAACAAGCTCGGGTCTCAGACGCTTCAGAAGGAATATGAAGTGCACGAAGGTGGCAAAAGGCTGGAGAGCTTGTTCCGCACGTTTAGCAGATCTGTCACGTCGTCAGATCCACTCTCGACCAGCTTGAGGATGTGGAAAGTATAATGATCATCGGAATTCTCGCCCTGGCCCTCTCCGCACCCACCTCCATATGGGGCTGCACGCCTGTCCTCTCGCTATCGCGGTAGAGGAGTGCGAATATGACCCATAACCACCACAGTGCCGGGCCAAGGTTTCAGCTCATCCAGAAACTTGATAGGTATGTTTCGGGCCAAAATTCTAAGAGACGCGTATCCATGGCAGGAAATAGAGGCTCCACCAGATCCAGACGCCCATAAAATAAATTAAAAGGGATTCTCCCGTTCGGGACCCCTGTCACAAGCCTTATCACGCTTGGCAGCGTTCTTGGATCGCCAATGGCGGTGCTGAAGGCGTCCTTGTCGTCCTGCTCCCGGACCCTGACAACGCCAAGTGAAGGGCATGAAGGGCACCAGAAGCACCTGCCTCTCATCCCACCTCACGATATGATCAGCACAGCGTGAACATGATGGCCGGTAGACCGGGTAGTCTCCAGCGGTGAAGCTCCAGCGTTCGCCATACGGAGTACGTACCTCCTAGTCCTTGATGCAGGATCATGATCTGGAGTTGGTGAAATGACGAATCACCGTGGTCAATTTGAAGGAGATGATCCAGTTTAAGCTTTTGATACTCCCGCCCCTGCTGTTTCGGCGCGTCGACACGTGGGGCAGCATTTGAGGCTTCCTCGGAGCCTATCGCAGCACGCACTCGCAGCCAAATATTGGGCGCTCATTACCGATGCGGTGATTCAGCTGAGCATCTCAGCTTTCATTGGACAGCTGGCCTCACAAAGTCCCAAGAATAGGCATGTTGCGGCGCGACTCATGGGGTGACATGCTCTCGCCAGAAAACAATGCAAGGCTGTGAAGTGACATTCGATGTGACTTGAGATGCAACAATTTGGGACGAGGAGCCAAACCTCGTACAGCAAAGTTCGCAATGCAAGGGAAGGGAAGGCAAGGGGTAGAGGCATGGTGATACCCTCCCTGACCAGGCCCTAAGGAAAAAACGAGGCTCGCACTTAAAGACAAACAAGCAATGCTAGACACTCGTCTTCGATTTACACAGAACTGTACCATACTGCAGGCAGGTGAGTTGGAACTAGACCAATCCACCCCGACCTCGAGAATAGGCCTTCGTCTGTATTTGTAGCTACGTCCGAACCGGGTCTGCACAGGTGCAGCGATCCCCAATTTAGGCACAACTAAAGATATTCCATATTTCTTCCGCCGTGCAAAGTTCCACAAATCTTCGGATCGAGAAGCCAGCCAGCCTGGATAACCTCGCCCGCGCGCAGTAGTACTGCACTGGTCGACTGCTGGTGGAGTGGCTCTGAGGTCGAAGGGTGACGGTGGGGGCCGTGATCTCCCTCCCTCCTGGCCAGCCGGACTCCGTCAAACCTCAGGCCGCGTCAGTAAGCCCATGTTCCTCCAGCTCCTGGTCGACCACCACCTGGACTCTTGCACGCACACCACCACCACCACCAATCCACTCCACACCACAGCTCCGGGCACGCAACTAAGCAAGCCGCATCCATAATCTCTCCGCAACACTGCATCTGCCATACTGTGGCATGTTCTACACTTGAGTCGACCTTCGCTTTCAATAACCTCCACCTACAACCTCGAGCGACGAGGGAGAGGCAGCGGAATAGGCATCAGTCTAGGAGCCCATTCAACTCTGCAACCATGGCGTCCCCCTCGGGTGACATGACCATCGATGATGCCTTTGAATACACCAAGTCGGCGTGTTTGGCAGCATGGTCGAAGACAACGCGACGGATGCGCGCAGCAGGCGCAGCATTATTATTTGTGTATGTGCATCTTGCGATCTCTTGTCAAGACCGACAATAGCACACCGATACTCTTCCCGAGTTGCGGTGTGCTTCCACAAACTCAATGACAGATGGCTAACCTGAAGGCACGATCAGTCTCCTCACCTTCCTCCTTTTCCGCCCATCCATCCCTTCCGTACCAACGATACCCAAATTCCCTAGCGTTTCGCTCGACTATGGGGCCGCTCCCCAGTCTCCCTACAACTCTTCGAAAGTTGCGCTGCTAATCGAAAACCGAATCAACCCAATTCTCGCCCCCCTGATGCTGCACTTCATGTCGGTCGTCCCACCGGACTGGCGATTCCGCTTCATGGGCTCCTTGGAGTCCGTCGAGTATCTCAACAGCAGTCGTGCGATCAGGAATCATGTTGACGCCGGGAAGCTAGATTTGACGTACATTCCAGCAAACATGACGACGGGAAGCCAGGAGGAGATTAGTCAGTTTTTGACAACGCTGTGGCTGTACGAGACGGTCTTGCAGCCAGCGGAGTGGCTGCTTGTTTTCCAAACCGATAGTATGCTTTGCGCGAATAGTCGTCAGAGCTTGAACAACTGGCTAGATTACGATTGGGTTGGAGCGCCATGGAATCCTAATGGGAGATTTGGCGGCAATGGAGGACTGAGTTTGCGGAGAGTGAGCAAGATCATCCAGGTCTTGCAAAACCAAAAGCGCATTGAGCACTCGGAGCCAGAGGATGTATGGTTGACAGACCGCTTGGGCCACATCCCAGGGGCAAAGCTGGCAAACGGGACAGTAAGTCTGACCTTCAGTGGAGAAATGTACGGCGGAGAAGGAGAAAAGGTCGCTCCGGGTGCAAAGAAGGGCAAACCAGCAAGCAAAGATCCTACCAAGGCAGGTGATTTGATCAAGGGATTGATGATTGGAGAGAGGGGTACTACGAGCCCATGGGATACCATACTGGCGGAAGCGGGGAAACTCTCCACGGAGGTATTTGGGGCACGCCTGAGATGAGGAAGCACATTTGGGGATATTGTCCAGAAGTGAAGATGATGCTGAAGATGGACGCTGCGCCCTACGTTCCAGGAAACTGCAATTCCAATTGGAAGCGGATGGAGGAGGGATGGGATGGAATGTACCCTTCGTCTGGGGAGACCGAAATCATCGACGGCGAGGAATACCCTATGCTCCCAGCAGGATTAATGCCGTGGTAGGCGAAAATTCTATCTGAGAGGCATCAAGGAACGTCATGAGAGGGGAAGGCGCTGCGTCAAGTAAGAAGGGGAGAGGTACTATGTCCACAGAAAAAAACCATCTTGCTCGTTTCTGCTCCAGTACACCAAAATATTTGCCATACTCAACATGACGAGGTATGGCGTTCCGGTACTTCACTGTATGTAGTTTATTCTTTAAGGGAGTTTGGGGGCCAGGCATATGGAGGAGGTGCACTATCGTGTGAACGTATATCGTATGTATCTTAGACTCTGCAGATGTTTATTTTTTTCGGCTTTGCTTGCTTCGGGATAGATCTGAAGCAGAGGTGGGCATGACCTGATATGAATAGGGGCGACTTTGGAAACAAAACATATCAATTGACATGAAATGAATACATAAATATTTCACATGTTCTCTCCCTCTTACTTGATCACTTAATGTTCCACTGAGCTAGGCCCACTCGTAAAACACCACCCTACTAAGAAATTTCTGGACCCCTATCCGACCTCTCCTTCCCATCTCACACCCCCACTGGCCACTAAGCTCCAGAATCCCACGTCGTCTTGACTTTATTACTCAGATACTCTACTCAGTGCAGTACAGTGGATCCTAATCTGAACTAACCTACTCAACCGCCGCCACCTGAGCCGCATATCACCTCAACAGGGAAACCCGAGAGAGAGAGAGAAGCAACACAGAGACAAAAGAAAGGAAAGCCAATCGAAAGTCAGAAATGACAATCCGGAGCCAGAGGAAGAGCCGCATCGTGATCCTCATCCCGATCAGGGATGAAAGTCAGGGGATGAGCTCTAGCCACCTTTGTCCTGCAGCCCAAAGAGGAAAGAAATATCAATTGCAGTACTTCCTTCTGTCTCTCTACCATGCTGCTTTTCCTCGTCGACATGCATGCTAGGCTAGACGTTCAGACACACGTGTATTGCATGTCTGACCATGCCTTCCCGGGCAAGGCGGAGAAGTACGGGGAGCCGGGTCCAGTAGGGTGGGACAAAAGGGGGCGCGTGTGGGTGAGTGAGTGAGGTCGTGGGCAGATGTCTCTCTCCCCGGTCACCGCGTGCGCCTTCGCCATGCCAGCAGCGCTCGAGGCTGAGAAAGGGGTGAGAAAAAAGGAAAATACATATTTTGGACCACCCACCTAACGCATTGCACTACAGTACCGGAGGCTGAAGGGGGGGGGGGGCTGGGTAAGGTACAGGTACCTTACCTCGTAGTATGCGGCTGGAAACAAGCGAGGATTCAAAGCAACAAGAAACTTTTTTTTTGGGACAGGGAGGAGGGGGATTAAGGTAAGCGAGGAATGGAGCAGGGCTGGAGACAAAGATTGGAACTGGGAGGAATGGAAGCTAAGGGGGCAGGTCGAGCAGACAAGCGAAGATCTGGATCAGGAAATAAGGGATCTACCGTACCATACCTGCGAGTCGGGATGTGACTATGCCCTTCTGAGCGCCAGTGAGACAAAAAGCATCAGATAGTCAAGTCATCACGCCTGCGTAGCGAATCGGGGAGGGATGAGAAAAGCATAAACGGAGGAGCGAGAGACATGATGGAGAGACATGTCATTCCTTCATTGCTATCTAAAATATCTATCAGGTATCGCTCCATGTTGTCCAAGATATCCGCACACCCCTAATGTCTTTGCTTCCACGAATGACTGGACTCCCATATCCGTATCCGTACCTAGTACCAACCTACAAACGAACACCTATGCACCTGGGCTTGCTGTTCTGAGCTGAGCTGAAATGGACTGCAAAGTCCGACCGGCCTGCCTGCGAGATCGCGCCGTACTGAATGCCAGGAAATGTAAAAACATCCCACTTCCGTAAAACGCCTAGGATAATATATAACCGAGGGATAATCTTATCTTTTTGTAATTTTACACATATGTTGCTTGCTAATGATGGAATATTCAGAGGGAAGAAGGACGCGCGGTCGACTCCGCTTGGTTCCCCACGTGCGCCTCATCGTGAAACGGATGAGAATGGACCGAAGTCGCGCGTCCAATCTTGGTCGATTCTTTCTCGGGCTCCTTATTTTCCTCCCTGAGCCTTGTGCTTGAGCATGACAATCGAGTAGCTAGAAGTTGTCTGTTAGCCGAAACTCCCATCCATAATTGAGACTGCAGCGCAATGAAAGCCATGGCACGAGATTACGATGCTCCTCAGGCCAGATCGAATCAATTTCCGATAGTTTAGTGAAACGAACGAAATGCTTAATTGCAACTTTGCAAAGAAAAGTTGCGTCAACCCAGCATGGCGGGGTAGAGCTTCCGGCTTGGTATTTTGTTGCAGGGACTGGGCACTTACGAGATGATTCCTCCAATAGCAATGAAAACACCTATCACGGATTTGTCTCCAACAGCGCGTCCAGAGGTGATCCATCCAAGAGCCACAATCGAGCAAGTCTTTACGTGTCCAACGACGGTACTAGATACTGGGCCAGTCTGCGCAATAATGAAGAATTGAGACATGTTAATTATGCAGGCAAAGAAGCCAGACTAAGTCGTATTGTCAGCTGATGTGCATATACGAAGTCTGTGAAGGGGGGGCTCGTATTTGTAGATTATGAGCGCTAAAATAGGAAAATGCCAACTTACCAACATAATCATAAACCACCTGCTGAAAGGTACCTCAGTCCAGACTGGGAATGTATCCACGAATGGGATAACATAGAGCAACATAAATGCTGCAAGCGGGGCCTGGTTGAAGAGCAATTGCATGCTGTTCATCTGAAGCTTCTTGTGGTAGCTAGCGATCCAGACAGTGTACAGAGAGCTGGCAAAAATTCCACTGAAAGCAAAAATAACACCGAGAGTACTAGTGGTCTGGACGCTCGCATCCGCGCTGGGCAGAGAATCATAATACGACACCATGCCAACTCCCAGACAAGCCGGAACGAGAGCGTAAATGGCATTCCTTGGGAGGGTGGCCTTGTACAAGACGTAATTCATTGCCGCGACGGTGGGTGTAAGTAGGATCCGCGCTACTTGGTAGAAGGTAACTGAGGAGAAGGCGAGTGACAGATTTGGGAGGATAACGTTCAGGGACATAGCAATGGCTAGAGGGATGATCTCTTTAATCGCGACTCTCCTGGGTACGAACATGGCAAATCGAGGCCGCGAGAGGGTATAGAGGGTGAGCCATGTTATGAAGAAGTGGAAGGCCGCGAAAGTCAATTGCGACAACTTCAACGATGGGTCTGAGAAGATTGCTTTGTTCGTGAAGACCTGGGTACAGTTACTGTCAGCAGATGACTATCTTCTTGCAGAGCTTCACCAAACTTACAATTCCAATAGTTGCCAGCGTATTGACAACCATCCACGCGGCTGCGACTTTGGTAGAGTTGTCGGCCTTGGGCTCGACAGTCTTTGGTTCCCCAGAGGGCAATAATCCAGCCCTTTCAACATCTTCCCCAATCTCCATCTCTTCGGGATTCTTCAGCTTCACGAAGCTTTCATCTCCCGAATGTGCGGCTCCATTCTTCTCGTCATCGAATGCTTCTGCCTCGGTGACAGAGGAGCTGACGGAAGGGGCGCGGTCTGATCGCTCTGCGGCCATTGTGCAGGAAAGACAGGATTTGAATGTTGAATAAACGCGCTGGAAGAAGAATATCTGAGCAGGCAAACTGGATGTATGAGATGGTTGAAGGTCAAATACTACAGCATTCCTGAAGATGGATGAGCGAGTTTGGGCCTTGAGCTTGGGAATTTAGAATGGTAATTCGGGAGTAATGCGCCGCCAGGCTGGGATAGTCTGACCTCCTGGTCTGATCCAGGGAGGGAGGACGGGTGGCCAGGGGTGACAATAGACAAGACAACAATAGATTCTAAAGACACCTCAATCCCATGGATGACCAATAGGAACGAGCGAGGGCGTGGAGCATGAACACGCAGCCAAGAAACCCAAGTGGGCCCGTATTTTCTGACGTTCCAGATGCGGAAGACTTCGTAGGCTAGATTGACTTTCGCTTTTACGGCGAGCGTAGCGTTTAGCTTTGGGTGGGTGGGGGCCCGTTTTAACTATGGCAACAAGACAAGGCGAGTGAGGAGAGGAGAGGAGAGGAGAGGAGAGGAGAGGAGAGAGTAGAGTGAGTTCCTGTACTGCACTGTGCCAGATGCACATCATGGCCGTGCAGCAGCGATCCCGTGACTGAGACTAGAGTCCAGCCACTGCAATTGACGTGCCTCTCAGTCCCTTCCTCCCTTTCCTTCCATGATTTTCTTAGACATGACCTTCTGTCCTCTCCGCGATCAACCGTACGATACCCTACTGCCATGTCCGGTTCTCAATATGACGAAAACGCCCCCTACCTCCCTTATGTCATCCACGCCAGCTCTGGCGCACGCAAGGCTGAGATGAGCTGAGCACCGCCAAGCTGCGTGCATCACGTCTCCCCCCAAAAGAGCCATTCTTTTTCCGACGGGTCTACCCCTGGAGCGCCAGTCCCAGGACCAGCACCAGCACCAGCGCCTCCACCTGAATACCTCTATTTGACTTTGTTCGGACCAGCTCATGCACCGGGTTTCACGTGCATCAAACGTGTCTGGTCCCTTCATGCTGGGCATCATCCTAAATGCGGCTCCTCAGCATCAGCGCAAGCACGTCCAGCCGCCGCCCGCCCGCCGGAGCTCGTCGCATTTGGTCGCATTCGAGTTTATTCTTGGAGAAAAAGACTCCTTCGTATTCCGTCAGACTGCTCTCCTGAATCTCCTGAGCTGGAGGGGCAGCTTCCTCGGCGGTGGAGGGATGGAGGGACGGTCTGCGGCCAATCTTCGACTCGTATCTCTGCCCACACCTGTCAGGCCTGCGCCGCAGACGAACATCTGTCATCACCGACCGACGAATAGCAAGCCTTATCCGCACGATTAGCCATCTGGGCCTGGGGCGAATAGCATGGCTTTTCTTTTTCTGCCACCGCAGTAGCCTCACCACGCCCCTCCAAGAACTTTTTTGGTACTGCGACGGAACAAAGCAGATATGTCGCGTCGAAACATCTCACCCGCTGGAATTGCTCTGACTTGAATTTCCCCGTAGCTCCACAGCCGTAACGTGCCAGCCGCGCCTTGCTCCCGCGTCGACGTGTCTAGAAGTTGTTTAGTGATTTCCCCCCTCCCAACTGGCAACATCTCAACTTAACTCGCTTAGAGCTCACCGCTTCGCTCGCGACCCCCTTTCACAGATTAACAATCTAGAGACTCCTCCCACTTCTCTTCTGTCAACAGACCAAGCATCACTTCGCAGAATTGCAGAGATCCCGCCAGCTCCAAACATCCATCTTTACCGCATTGGCACCCCACCCGTTCCTTCATCATGGCATCTAACGGAGTTCACGGTAAGCCGCACACAATTTATGCTTCACCGCGCGGAGATCGCAGCAGGAATGAATATGAGCTGATCTGACTGAACCTTCCAGGACAATCTGCGGAGACAAACAAGTTCTTCGAGGACTTTGGGGTCTGGAAAGATGCGCCAGTCCTCACTGGTAGCACAAAGTACGAGCCACTACCAGATGTGAAGAATATTATGATCACTGGAGGGGCTGGCTTCATGTGAGTACAGTCTGTGTAGACGCGTTCGTTACATGGGCATTCTCTAACCGGTGGTTATCACACAGTGCGTGCTGGCTCGTACGACACTTGACCCTGACCTACCCAAATGCGTATAACATCGTGTCCTTCGACAAGCTCGACTACTGCGCGTCCCTAAACAACACCCGAGCTCTCCAAGACAAGCGCAACTTCACCTTCTACCATGGCGACATCACCAACCCTTCCGAGGTCATGGACTGTCTCCAGCGACACAACATTGATACCATCTTCCACTTCGCGGCGCAATCCCATGTGGATCTGAGTTTCGGTAACTCGTATGCTTTCACCCACACCAACGTATATGGAACACATGTTCTCTTGGAGAGCGCCAAGAAGGTTGGAATCAAGAAGTTCATCCACATCTCCACCGATGAGGTCTACGGAGAGGTCAGAGATGACGCCGATGATCTGCTGGAGACCAGCATTCTCGCCCCCACCAACCCATACGCTGCCAGCAAGGCCGCCGCAGAGATGTTGGTTCACTCTTACCAGAAGAGTTTCAAGCTCCCTGTGATCATTGTTCGTAGCAACAATGTCTACGGACCTCACCAGTACCCCGAGAGTAAGTAACCAACCAGAAAAAATATAAATTACCCCGCCAAAATAGCGTGCACTGACATGAAGCTAGAAATTATCCCCAAGTTCAGCTTGCTCCTCCACCGAAAGCAGCCAGTCGTTCTGCACGGAGACGGAACCCCCACCAGACGGTATCTGTTCGCAGGTGACGCCGCCGATGCGTTTGACACCATTCTCCACAAGGGTCAAATGGACCAGATCTATAACGTCGGATCCTACGACGAGATCTCCAACTTGACCCTCTGCTCGAAACTCCTCACATACCTGGACATTCCCCACGCGACTCAAGAAGAGCTCCACAAGTGGGTCAAGCACACTCACGATCGTCCTTTCAACGATCACAGATACGCCGTTGACGGCACCAAGCTGAGACAGCTTGGTTGGGAACAGAAGACCAGCTTCTCCGACGGAATGGCCATCACCGTTGATTGGTACAAGCGATTCGGTGAGAAGTGGTGGGGTGATATCACCAAGGTCTTGACTCCTTTCCCTACCGTGGAGGGAACTGAGGTCGTTGCCGATGTAGAGGCCCCCGTCGAGGAGATTGCCGAGGCCATGATCGTGGACAGCGATGACAAGCTCACCCTTGCCAAGAAGAGAAAGGTGGAGGCATAAGCAACATACCTTCCCTTACCCTACACAAGCAGACAGACTTGGGGCACATGTCTAGCGTTTTTCACCAAAATGATTTGATTGCATGTGTTTGCTCAGGAGCAGGATTGATGGTCTTAATTTTCACGCGCAGTATATAACGATAGAAGGCTGCCTAAAAGATGGATCTCATTTTGATAGAAAAATTTATCCGCCGTAACCCCCCCTTATAAATTTTTAATTGTTACACAAGAGGTCCATTGTGTGACGGTGCTGTTGAGGCTTGTGGTGGCTTGCTTTGGTGCATTCCCGACTCCACGACACTGGACAAGACATATGTTTCCCACAGCGCGCCGTGAGTCAACCGTCGGTGCATGGCAGCCATGAAGAGCACAACAGCTCGTCATCTCTCCTGACTCTACTTATTATGTGGTCGCTGCAGCGGGATGGAGACGGGATGGATTCTGCACGCATGCAGCATGCAATGAAATGACTCTCTGCACCTTGAATGATTCTGCATATATGTGCGTGATTTTGCATCAGCGCGCACCAGCAATGGATGGGGTCCTCATGCCACCTCCTGAGTCTCCTGGACCACGCAGGAAGAACTATCTGGGCAGGTGGTTACAGTACAGTACAGTGAAATTTAGTTTGGTATCGGACTGCGGGGTCAAGATAGTGGGAAGGAGGGGCGAGGGGTAGGTAGTTCATGTTGAGGCTCGTGTTCCTCCCGCCTCGGCTCGTGCCCAGAGGAGAGCCAAACAAGCAGCAAGCATGCCGGGGCTTCCTGGGAAAGAAACAAAGCCAGGGGGCAGAAAGAATGTCGTCGTCGTGCTGCAGCAACATCTGGAAGGGGAATGGGGGATGGGTGGTGGTGGTGGTGGTGGTGATGCTCGTGGCGGAGGGAAGGGGAGGGAAGAGAAGGGGCGCACGGAAAACGCAGAGAACGATGGAATGGGCTGCTCATTGTCGATTCCAAGCAGGCTTTCTGATGGCGAGAACCCGGGTCAGAGGTTTCCCGATGCATATCATCGCCGGGGCGAGAGGGAAAGCCGGCGCAGGCAAGGGAAGGGAAGGCAATAGCAGCAGAAGATATAGATCAAGTGCATTGCAATGCAGCAAGCAGGGAAGGGAAGGGGAGGGGAGGGTATACAGACATCATGCCCGCTCTCCTCTCTAGCTTGCACGGCGCTCCAGGAAGCTGGCCGACGTCGATTGAGGTGGTGTGTCGGTGTTGGGTTGGTGCAACCGACCGATGCGCATCGAACGTTCCCATGGATGCGGGACGCGATGCCCTGGATATTACGGTTTCTCGAACGGAGCGTGTCTTCCCTCACCTCCTTGCATCGCCGCCCGCTGGAGTCAAGTGTTGGTGTTGGTGGAGGTGCTCGCGGTGGTGGCCGCGGGGTGTTCCCACTGGCCACTGCAGCGACTGCAGCAGCTCTGAGGTGCCCCGACTTGGCGGGCTTGGGTCGTGCAGGTTGGGTTGGATTGGGTTGGATTAATTAGGCTTTGCTGCCAACCCGATTTCCTTCTTTCACCCGCCATGCATCCTTCCCTTCCCTCCCCTTCCCTCACCTCCTATCCGCGGCGTGGGTTGCTGGGCCGGCAACGCGCACTGCTGGGACGGGGTCTTCACACTGGTGGTGGCGGGCACTGCTGCTCGGTTCCAGGGATCGGTCTGTTGGAATCGCGGCTGCAGTGGTGGCAGGTGGCAGGTGGCAGGCAGGTGGTGGTGTTTCGGTGCTGCTTCTGGGAGGTGGAAAGGTGAGAATCAGAGACATGCGGGACGGGGAGGGGAGGGGAGACATGAGATGAGATGCAGAGCTGCAGTACGGCCGCTACCTTGGGGAGGCATATTTCCCACTCGTAGTGTCAAGCACATCATGCATTGTGGCGGATACAACGGATGCGAAGCCAATACGCACGTATGGGGGAAGTGTGGATGGATGTGTCTGGAAGGTATGTCTGTATGTGTGTGTATGTATGTATGTATGTATGTATGTATGTATGTATGTATGTATGTACCGTGCACTTGCAGACTGATTTGTGGTGTTGTTGTGCGTGATTCGGAGGTCGAAGGAGACATGGGCATGGACATGAACATGGACATGGACATGGATCTCAGGATGGATGTTGTTGAGCTGAAGAGTACTGTATTCTACTGCACTGGATAGTCCTGTCTACATGTACTTTCAGTCTCTTCAACGCGCAGCTCTCTCTCTGACCTGTGCGGTCTCTCACTCTATCATGACCTATCCTAACCTATGATATGCATCCGCTTCCTTTCTTCCTGACTCCCTCCCGAACTTCCCTTCCCTTCCCTCCCTCCCCTTCTCCCTCTTCCCCTGCCCTGCGCATCTCCTGCTCCAAGCTCGCAGCTCATCCGCCGTCCGCTCGCCTCTGACTGGCTTGTGCCCTCTCCCACTTTCCGGCTCGTTCCACTCTGCCACCTGCACGAACCTGCACCAGCACCACCACCAACCTCCCAGGAGTGGTCTGGAGTGTCACTCACCACCCTCGCCCTCTTCGCTGGACCTGCATTTTAGCCTGACCTTTCTCGTCCGCCGGCCGCGCCCTCCAGTCGCATTGCAGCCCACGAGCCCTTGAGCCCATGGACATGGAGCTGGCGCAACTCGCACCCCGTCCCCGTCTCCCGCTACCGTTATCCACTCTCCCTTGAACTGGGCAGCCGGTGCCGTGGCTGCTGCTGGCGGCGTTGCCTCTTTTCCTTCTGCTCCGTCCAGTGAACCCTTTGCTAGTTGCTCTGGAAATCCCCGCATATACCTCTACCTACCATATTGTTTGCCCACCCTCCTGCCACACAAAATCCTGCCTGCTCCCACATCTTCGTCGCGCTGCTCATCCTTCCTCACGTCCCACGGCGGCCGACCTGGAACTCTAATCTTTATCTCCGACTCCACCTGAGCTCTTTATCTTCAGCGTCCAGGGTGGTGCCTCTTACCGGAACCTCGCTTCGTGAGCATCCTGGTTATGGGAATCAAGCCCGCTCACAAATCAACGCTGGGCAGCAAGAGAGAGAGAAACCGGGCCGAGGCCGTCTCCTGGGGGTCCGTTCCAATATATAGACCATTGGCTCGTCCGCCATTCCATGGCGCGGAGGATGAACAACATAGAAGTCGCAGGAGGTAACTCTACGGAGGACGAATTACCAATGAGGATCGCCGCTGTGCCATTGGTGCTCGACGACAACCTCATGGAAGCAGACGATGACGAGGACCTAGGGGATATCGAAGAAGACATCATACGTCGAAGGATCAACAACGCGCGAACCCTCTTCCACGAACCGCGCGGAGACAATGATACTCTGTAAGTGTCTTTCCTCGAAATTCTACCAGCCATTGGACATCGCTGATTTGGTGGCAGAAATTCTACTCAATCCTTGTATGATTCTGACGTGGTATATACCACCATACATGGCAGGCGATATTGCGGCAGCTATTTTATACCCAATGATGAGGAGGAGCAGACACGGCAGCAGATGCTCCATGGAGTCTACCAGCACATCCTGGACAACGAACTCACGACCGTCCCTCTGCGCAACCCAGAAAAGATACTAGATATCGGAACAGGGACGGGGGAATGGGCAATGGAGATGGCAGACGAGTATCCTGATTGCGAAGTCATTGGAACAGACATTGCCAACATCCAACCCAGCACCGGCCCTATTAATGTGTTTTTCGAGATTGACGACGCAGAAGAGGAGGGGGGCTGGACATGGCCTGAGAACGAGTTTGATCTGGTCCACTTTCGCTCAATGGCTGGGGCTTTCTCGGATTGGGGGAACATATATCAGGAAACTTTTCGGCACTTGAAGCCTGGAGCCTGGATTGAGGTGATTGATTTCGATAATCACAGCCTATTCCTCAGTTACTTTCAGCCAGACTCTGCCGTCTTCCCTTTCCTCGAAGCCATCAATAATGCCATGAAGGACTCCGGCCGAATCCGCAGCAGTGACCATATGACAACTGAGATGTTAGTTGAGGCTGGGTTCACCAATGTAACAATGACAGAGAAGTCAATACCCATGGGCATCTGGCCGGAGGATAAAAAGGAAAAGGAAATCGGCAAGCATTTTCTCGTGGCGCAGCTTTGCGGGATCGAGGCGCATTGTATACGTCCCCTCACCGAGAGAGGTTGGGATATAGAAGAGATCAAACGAATATGCTCCGAGGTCACTGAAGACGTCCGAAACATGAGTATGGACCCTGAGAGAGGTCACGGCTTGAGCGCCAAAGTCATGATACTGGCAGGCATGAAACCATGCAGTGTCGAGCTCGATGTCCCCGATGGAGGCAGCATGATGGGAGACAGCATCCGGACCGTGACGCAGTCGAATGGAGGGGCCGTAAACGGCGGGACATAGCAGCGCCTTTTTGCAATTGGCTAGCTTTCCCCCTCTCATATGAGCTCCTTCAAACCTAGCTACCTACCTATCTATGATTTGAGCATGGCGTTGGTGGATTGGATCGGATTGGATTTTGGATTGGCTTCTTCTATCTTCCTGAGCATGGAGGGGACACACGCGCGAGCATTCTGGCTTTTCGTGAACACATAAAATAAGGTATTCATAGCGAGTCCTGCGGGTCTGGTGGGGAGTGTGTTTTTGTGTTATGGTTGAAAAATCTTTTGGTGAGCGAGATGTTCGATACCCTACTCAATGGAAACTGAATTCTAATGAGAAACTTTGCCTCTGTTTGGACTTTGCAAAATGTATCTGGTTGGTGAATCCATACCCTTCTTGCCGTGGCTATCTATGCTTTTGCTTTGATTTTGCGTTATGCTCTTTAACTTGCTCTTTTACTTTACTTTAAGAGAGAGAGAGAGAGAGGCGTGCATCCGTCACCTCAGCCTTGTATTATCTACCCTCCATCTTTCTGTTCGAGGAATCCCGTCTGCTCTTCTTCTCTATCCGCTCTTGCTCTTAGTCTTGTACTCTCAGAACCAATCTTCCCCGCGCTAGAGGCTACTCAGTAGTCGCCTTGCACCCGGACAAATATTCGAGAGATTGTTGAGTTTGCTTCTCTTCTTCCTTCCACATCCTGTGCTTCACTTCATTTTTAAACAGGACGAGTAAGGGTTTTCCCGTACAGCACCTTATTCCGTCGTCTCATTTCCTATGCGGCAGAAGACTCGAGGGTCCATGCGAGAGCGGGTTTGGCGTGGCTTTGCTGCTCGTCCACAGATGCTAGTTTTGATTGATATACGGTGAGCTTGGGTTGGGTTGGGTTGGGCTTGAGGGATGGTAGAAAGGGGTTGTGTGAGAATGGGTTGGTTGACTTTAGGATCAGCGTGCTTTGGTTAGGATGCGGATACATAGATTTACATGTTTTTTGTCATGTCAGGGGGACGGTATAGCAACTTCAGAGGAATAGAAGTAAATTGTCGGCTCTTCGACCTTTGATAATGTTTAGCCTTCAAACGCATTGTCCTCCCTATTTCTAACTGCCATCTTGGGATGCGGCTACATTGTTCACTCTCTTTCTCTTTCCTCGCTGTCAAACTCCCTCATCGTCGTCATCATCTCTGGCATCACCGTAATAGCCTCCTTCGAGCTCCGAGTGTACAGATCAGTCTTCTCGGAAATAGCTTCTTGTGCACTTCAATGAAACCAGGGCGAGTCTTCCCCAGCTCCAAACCCAGACCTTGCAACCGCACAAAATCGGCAACGCCGAACAAAAGGGGACATCTTATTGCGGCTGGTGGTATTTGACACTTGGATGGAGGGACTGGGTTTTGAATACTGGTATGCAAACCAGCCCCTCCATCCAAGTGACGGTAGATGAATTCAAGTACATGTATGCAGGTAGCAGGTAGTTACAGAGTGACAACCAGCGATATGATATGCTCAACAGTGTTGACGACGGCAATGATCCGAGAAGTGAAGGAAGTCTGAAATCCATGAGTATCAGTCCCGCAATAGAATCACAAACCATGACTGTCTCCACATATAATAAGCTGACCTCTCTTATCATCCTTCGTCTCGTGCCCGTCAACTCGTACTCTCGACCAATATAATACACGGAACGATGCCCTTGTGCGACTCTCAAACACAACGCACATACCAGAATCTACTGCCCACAGTGCTGACAGCATTGTACAGTAAGTACCGTGCCTCATATCGTCTCTCGCACCTCGGCCACATCGTTATATCCGAGTTTACACATCGTCGACTCGCATTCTCCACTCTCACCCCGTACCAATTTCGTCAAAGCAATCCTCCCACTCCACCTCCCCTCACCTCGCAACTCAGTCGTATTTTGAAAAATCCCTCTGACTGAAACCAATATTCGTCAATAGCCCCGCTTCCCTCCTCCCCCCTACTGGCATCCACTTAAGTATACCCTTGGTGCCCGGTCGACATCTCCACACACCTCTCACGACCAGGCAGCTCTTCTCATCCCCAGCATTAATTACCCTTCTCGCTCTTGCGACCCCACTCTCGGCAGTTACGTATCTCCATTTTTAAAACCTGGAGTTCCCCATCCCCAGCCCATTTGACTGGATTCGGGACTAGATTCTCGGCCTGCCTCCTCGATGTGCGGGTTGGGAAGACACATTGTCAATGACGATTTCAATCACTACGCGCTCTTACCATCTACAACCTCACTGTCACGTACTTCCTTGACGCACCACTCTCTCGCTATTCAATACATCTCCAATGTTTCGGCCCTTCTCTAGCAAAGCTCCACACTAACCCTACCTGCTTCCTCATTCTGCCAAGGTCCTTGGTATCTCTGGCCCCTAGCCACTGTCTGACTTCAAGGTGCATACACTAGGAAAGGGGTCGAGTTCTTGTGTTTACAGACTGAAAGGGAAGTAGGAAGCGGGAAAAGCAGGGACCTTGATATAGCTGTAGAGAGACTTGGACAAAGGCTACGGAGGAGCGGAAGATTATGGTTTCATGGGAGATGTCGGGGCAGGCTCGCTGTTCGGAATGTGCGGAAAGGCAGTGGGAAGGTCGAGAAGATGTGAGTATCAAGCCTAGTGAGACTCGATTCCCTAGAGAATAGCAAGAATGCTCGGAGAACAGGGACGTTGCGAGCAACAGAGAACGTAAACCAAGAAAAGTAGAGATTATAGTATACCTAACAAATAATGCACATCCGTTGCCCAAGTTTCGGATTGTTTAGAAATGTCAACTTACGCTTTATGTACAATGTCTCTTTTCTTCAAAGCTAGCACAGTGGTCTAAAATTGATATTGCACCCAGAAATGGATTCAAACCCCTAAAAATCAATTAGCACCCTCTCCTACCTAGGACAAGGCACATTCTCAATTAGACACGGGAGTTCAAAACCTGCAGGAATTCATGTTTGAGACGAGAAGCAAAGAACTGTTCACTGTATATCTATATCTCTGGATTCCCAAGGCAATCTGTGCTACTTAGCTAGCTTAGCTGGACTACAAACTCACGTGCAAGCCTCTTTCTCTGTTCTAATGTGACATGCTTGGAAAGAGATAGTGCTGCTCGTCAAAATCACATCAAGTAGGGTCTTCTCCCACTTCCTATTAGACAGCCTGCAGCCAAAACAAAGAGATTCGCTATTAGTCCTTGATGACCAGGAGGAACATTGTAAAGGTCCCAGAGGAACAGAGCCAAAGAAGGTAACCAAAAACCGATCCTCTACCTAAGTAAAGTTGAAATGACAGACAAACCAGAATTGGGAGAGGAGGGGAAACGGTCTTTGCTCTTGCTTGGCGATATATAGCCCACTACAGCAGTTCAATCGCTCTTTTCCCACCCATCATCCTCATCCTTATCTCCATCTTATAACTCAATCCGCTCAAGAGCTAGGGAAGAGCAGATCTGCCACCGTCACTTCCTACCTATGCAGCATTGCCTACCCACTCCAACCTGATGTCACAAGTACTTGTTGAATTGCTGGTCTACCTAACACAACCTACCATCCTCGAAGATCACAGTCACTTCTCATCCCTCCACCCCTCACTCTACCAGTGAGCAAACAAAGCAGGCATACAAACAAATTCCCACCAAAACCCATCCTCCCCTCCCATTACATCTTATCTAGCACATCTAATCTCATCTCATCTCGTCTCCTTCAGTATGCACAGCCTAAAATAGCCTCAACTCTACGAACTTACTTTCTACCCTACCTTACCTCCCCTCCCATCTCCCCCCAAGATCCACATCCACATCCACATCCACGCCCACATCGACGATGCCTCATCGCCGATTCCCCATCTCACCCTAACAGAACCCAAGGAGGGGCCAAGGAAAACCCAAAAAATCAGACTTCGACCAACCTACACACCACCACTATGCACCATCCACCATCCACCATCCACACCATAGCCTACCTTACCTTACCTTACCTTACCTTACCAACCATCAAGGCCCGGCCCGTCATCCTTCCCTCCTCCCTCCACTCCTCTGCCCTCCACACTACGCCCGGCGACATATAGCCCATCAATAGCCTCACAAATCCGCTTCCGTCACCAACCCTAGCCTAACTACCTTTTGACTCACCGTCGTGCCCGTCTCCGAGCAAAGCCGAACACAAACGCGAACACAAACGCGAACCTACACTACAGGAGGGGTACCTTTCTTACAGAAAGCTTTCACGAAACTAATTAACGAGTACCGGCACCGGTACCGGTACCGGTTGAGGTTGAGGTTACCTTAGTGTGGCAACCGTCTCACAGCCCACCGGACTGACAGTCCATTGCACGCCGACCGCTGGCCCATCTGGCGCCGACTTCACAGGCTCACGGCTACCAGAAAGTCAAATCTGCCTCCAGAGAAAAAAAAATATCCCCGCCTTCCTTCCATCTTCTTCTTCCTTTCTATCTTACTTTTCTCCTCTTAGGCCTCCCGCTCCCGTCATCATCTTCATCGTCACCAACTAACTAAGCTAGCCTCACGTACATGTTTACTTCTTTACTACCTACCTACCTTACTTGCCTAGAGACAGCCCTGCTGCAGAGCTACTCGCTGCCCAAGAGCGTCCATCACATTGCCAGAAATGCAGGTAACGGGAACGTACATGTACATAGCTAGTTTGAAGCTATTTGCCAGCGTCTCTCATGTATTAATACCCGTCTTCTCACCCCTTTCCCATTCTGATATCTTGACCTTCTCGATATCTGCCTGTAAATACAGCATCTTCAAACTATTATAAGACGATGTTCGCCTACCGCTGGCATACCTCAAAACATCCAACCTCACTTACAAACGACATCACGCGGGAGCACACATTTTATATTTATCGACCTTTTATTGTTCTGAATACACAAGCCACATGGGCATAGAGCAACGCTTTGCAAGTCTGTTCGATCAAACCACTCACTCCCCTTCCTCCCCCCATGAGTTATGACCCCCGTGTATGCAGCCAGTGAAATTTTGCAACAAAACAAAGAAAGGAAAAGCAAGCGACATCCACGACACTCCTCGTATTGAAACGAATGCCGCAGTGCCGCGAAGAAAAGGTTCAGGTTACAAGAAGGACATTTTCGAGACCTAAAAGCCCCCCAACCCCTTCCAATGCATTTCAACCAAGCGTCAACCGGCCCAGCTTGTCTATCACAAAGAGAGCACACAAAAAACGACCCGTGCAACCCGAACGACGCCCCAGAATAGCCGCAAAATTAACCTCCCAAGCGACGAATTAATAGAGAACATGGAAAACTTTCATCAAGGCCATGCAAATCATTTTCGTTGCCGAACTGCATCGCAAGGACGTCTAAGGACCGAGGAAATTCATATGATAGAACACCGAATCAAATGCAGTCAGCAGCCCATATGATACAAGTTCGCAATCGTGAAGGACGTATGGAGTAACAGGGTATCCTCCGCGCGGTCTTCCGGAGAAGAGCGGAAATGCATTTGATCCTGCGCGGATATCGACCAAGATCAAGGGAGATGAAGGCATTTTTAATGTTCATACTTTGGTTGACCGCCACCATTATCTACACATACTGTCAGCAGAATTCTCCAAGGGGAAGAGATGAGGGTGTAATGACGTTGGCTATACATCTGGTTTGGTGCGCCATAGGGCGATGCCGGATAGCCAGAATATTGGAGATGATTGTTGCTATACTCCTGAAGTTGTTGGACACCGCCGGCTGGTGCTTGATATTGACCAGGAACTTGAGCACCGGGTTGGTATCCGATGGGTGGGAGCTGAACCGAACGACCAGGCTGTTGATATCCGGAGGGCGGGGCATTGTCGCTGGCATTCTGACCATCTGAAGGAACAGCAGTGGCTCGGGCGCGCTCCTCATCGGCCTTGCGCTGGTTCTCTTCCTCCTTCTTGCGCGCCTTCCATTCCTTTCTGATCTCCTTGAATTCTGTGTTGGGTCACAAATTAGTCTGTGCTCTAATATCCATGTTACACAAACGATTCCGAAGTATTGGTCAACCCATGCTAGCTCCGATTCGAGTGAGGTTATCCCCAGTCCAATCTGAGCTAGCTTCGACGCCAACGGAAAATCATCCGCATAATGCGACAATCGACTAGGGATACCGGACAATTTCCAAGCGCCATCTCAGAAACAGAACAAAAGTAAACAACCCACAACGCAGTCGCGTCAACTTAAAACCGTACCGTGGAGTGCAACATTCAAAGTTGGCTTGCCGTGGTCGCAAAGTAAAGCGGCAGGAAAATTACAAAAGAAATTAAAAATAATAAAAAAACCAAATAAACTTTGCGTAGCATACCTTCAGGTGTTCGCTTTTGACCATGCGATTGCATGGTAACATGTGCGTTGAGATGGTTCAAGGTGCCATAGGCTTTCTCACAGCCGTTCCACCCACACTTGTACATGCGCTCAATCTCTTCATAACGACGCCTTGGGCGTTTGTGTTGTTGAGCACCAGGAATTGGGACGAAGGAATAAACCTGTCACAAAGTAAACTGTTAGAAATGAAAGACTCTCGAATTTGAAGGTAGGAAGGGAATGCGAGGGACAATTTTCGCAAGTTCTCGACGTTTCTTAAACGCGTTGAAGCTTACAGCAGAGCTGGAGCCTGGCATTCCATGCGCATGAGTGTACCCATGGGGACCAGTGTATCCCGCAATCATCACGCCTGTTTGTGGAGGGGCAAATGAACCGCTTACTTGACCTGGACGCGCGCCAGCAGGAGCAGCAGAAGTCGGGGTCTGAGCTCCAGTGACCGCGTATCCGCCTTGCATCGGGTGTTGTGGGTGTCCAGCGTAGCCAGCCCAGTCGGGTCTTGGTTGCGCGTACATCGCACCGCCTGGATGAGAGGGGTAGCCGTGTTGCATATCTTGTTGTGGAGGGTAGGGAGAGTATTGACCGCCGTGCGCAGGGTATGTCGGGCTTGAAGCAGCGATTGATGGATCTATAGGAACATCCTGGTCAGACTTAATTTGAGGATTGTGATGGTTTGGACGGCCATCTTGTAGAGGCATTGACGGACTAGTTGATTGAGCCATTCCTCCACTGCTACCGCTGTGGTTGCTTGCTGGGTGATAATGTCGTTGAATATGTTCTGGGAAAGAACCGGATCGCGCCGATGTAGGGTAAACACCGTACTCGGAGGTAGGAGTCGCGGAGGTGGAATAGTTGTTGGATCGCACTTCCTGTTGAGGAGGGTAATGCGCAGCAGACGCGTGATCTGCGGATATTTCTTCAGATTGAGCGTCGTTGAACGCGTTTGGGTATGGTGAGTGCAAACCTGACTGCGAGAACTCGGTTGCACCTCTGTCCATAGAAGTGCGCTGACTGGTTTCGAAGGCCCCGAGAAGCGTACTCAAAGTTGCTTCTGTTGTGTCGGGGATACTGATCTCGTCGACTTCGGTGCTTGAAAGTAATGAGTTGTTGAAGAGATGCTGAGAAGAGACCAAGGACATACTATGAATCCCGGAATCTGGAGGTACTTGTCGCTAGCCTTATGCGTCGCGGTCTCGCACAGTCAAGTGGACGTCCGCTGGTGCAGGAGAAACGGAGGCTGGTTGGTGACGGGTACCGGAGGGGAGAGGGGCTTGGAGGAATTGACCTTTGGTCCTCTTTTGGGATGGTTCGCAGATGTACGTGCGTCGACGGCGTCGAAGGATAGTTCGAAGCTTGGAGGGGGGGTAGTAGATTCTCTAAGAACAAACTCGATACTCTGGCCGAATGTATTCAACGAGCTACCAGGCCAGGTGGAGATGGGAGACTTTAGAGTCGCAAGGATGGCTGTCTTAGTCTGCGGCAACCAGATGGAAGGAGGGGGCGGCGTGCTTTTTGAATTTCAAAAAGGACGATCTGCGTGTTGGAAGGTGCGATGGGAACTTTCGCCTGTTGCCCGAGTCGATGATCCACCTTTCGTCAATGACCGCCGAAAATTTTCAACGGCGAAAGTGAAATCGTGTGCGTGTACCAAGTATGACCGCACAATGATCAGTCCTCCCTTCCTCTTACTTTGGAACACCCACAAACAAGCACAATGATCAAAGGCTGGATCCCGAACAACAATTTCAGATACACTCGCACCGTCAGATCCACAAAGTCTAAAAGGTGATGAGATGATGAGGTGATGAGAGTCGGGGCCGAGAAGGGCTTAACACGGGGGACCGTGTGTAGTGGTAGGGAGGCTTTTCTTCAGCGCCAATGTCCAAGAGGTCCTAGGGTGGTCGATGGCGTACGGCTGATGCAAGAACAGCGTAATGGAGTCTCCACCCAGCTAGTGCTGCTCGCTCCTGGAAGCGGATAGCGGCAAAAGTGGTGCAAGGATGGCCGTCGGAGCAGTGAGCTCACAGGTGTGGCTGGCAAGAGGAGTCTCAAAAGCCGATGCAGTGATGTTCCGGATCGTCAAGTAGTGTGCCTCTCTAGCTGAAAGTCTGACAGGGAAACCGCTGAGCCAGTGATTGATCTACGTCAAAGTCGACGACAGCCCAAGCCAGATGCGGGTAGGTCGAATCAGGATTTGCTGCTAGTCAGTAGCGCCCAGATTTCTCCCCAATCGAGTGTGAGACTGCCTCCAGTCTGGATTTCCAAGGTATATTGGGCCGACAAAACTGGCCACTGAGAGCGTATTAGCCTGTCGTCCTAGTTGATGTCGGCTTCCTCCCTGGCAATGTCCCTTCGGAGAAATACTCGAACGGATTCTTGGAAAGATGTGTGATTCGTCGTCTCGGTTATGGCGTATGGGAGTTTCGTTCAGCTGGAGATATCGATGATGAGGGAGGCTCGAGGGGATCCGGCGGTCGAGAACTCGATGTGCAGTTGCAGAACGAATAGTGCCAAACTCAAATATCTCAAATCTTCAATCCAAGGTCAGTCGTGGCGAGATGAGGAAGGATTCCGCTGGGGTGGGTGGATTCGAAAAGGTGGGTGGGGAGAGAGACAGAGAGAGACAGAGAGAGAGGAGGTGAGGTGAGGTGAGGTGAAGGAGTTGTGCGGATCTGTCCTGGCCTCGAGGACGCTGGAATTGGGTGTTTGTTGTGGTCGACGTCGCGTTTGGCCTTGAATCGAAACGATCATCCGATGTTTCCCTCGTCTCACGCAAGCGCTGCGGCTCTTTTCTTTCTCTTTGTCCGTCCAATCTTTACTCTGTAATAATGAATGGCTCAACAGATGCACGGCCGACGACACGGTCGCGGGAGTTGCAGCTGGCTCGTCGAGGTAGCGGGCGTAGTGGGTGGGTGGATGGGTGGTGGTGGGAGAGTTCGCGCTGCGGGTTGTTTGTGTCGAAGTCTAGCGCGAGGTTTTTTTGGTGGGCCAAGGGCGGACAGGTGGTTGAGGGACGGGCGGCGGATTTCGCAGTAACGCAACTCGTGGTCCTCGTGTCGGATGGGAGCTTAGGAAGTCGCTAGCAGAAGATCGATCTGATAACTTCACAGCAGCAGACGCGGTATCAAGCAGCTCGCGGCTGTCTAAGGTCAGGTAAGGTTGTGGAGTGTAGTGTGGTGTGGTGTAGTCTCTACTTTGGGGGGGGGGAGGGACGTGGAGCGAGTGGGCTAGGAACGGCCTCGGGAAGCGTCCAAGTCAGCGCGATGCACTTCCTTTTGGCAGCAAGTCAATGTTGCTTCTTCCGGCAGGCGTGCAATCTCAAATGATGCGCGTTCGGGCCTAGGATGCTGGCTGGAGGGCTAGTGCGTCGAACGTGGGGAGGTGTTGAGGGTTGGATGGGACGGATGGGAGATGGAGGAGAAGGTGAAGGTGAAGATGGAGGATTGGCAGGCGGTGCGAGCGTGCAATGCAGGGCGCAGGATGCTGAGCTGGAGCTGGACGGGGCACGCCGGAAGAAACGTCGGGGCTCCTATCGTGCAGAGGCTGGCTGGCTGGCTGGCTGGCTGTCGTGACGTTCTCGCCGTCCGTCGAAGTTGACGATGCGACGATGCGGCGATGATGATATTGAAAGAGGAATAGATTCGAATCGTCGCAGAGGGGAGCTAACAGTCAAATAGCCTAGCGCTGGCTGGCACTGGGTGGGTGTGGGCGTGGCCGTGGGCGCGGGCTTGAGCGAGGGCTTGAGCGACAGGCCTCGGAGCTGGTGCTTGGCACGATGCAAACCGCGCCAACTCCCCACTGCCGGCGAACGGAGCGATGGGATGGGCTGGGATGGTCACGATGGATGCTCACCATGTCAGGATCTCAGGACGTGCGTGCATTCTACGCTCTACGGTCTGCGCTCGACGGTACAGGACGGCGACGGGACTGTGAGCGTGAGTGGCAATTGACTCGGTATGTGCGCCCTCTCGTCGTGCGCAACAGGAGCAGAGGGGGAGACAGACCGACAGCACGACTCGTGTCGCTCGCCCAAGTTTCCATCGCAGCTCGCTCACCACTCCCAGCGCAATCAATCCCCTCGCTCATGACCTCCCTCACTCACCCACCCACCCAGCACGCTCGTCGTTGACGTGGGTGTGTTGTCGCTCGGGAGACTTAGAGCGACGCTTGTCTTCGCGACCCAGATTTGCGGGATGACTAGTATCTCGGAGGCACAGGAGGGAGCTTCCCCCAGGAACCCAATGAGCAGCGCCGTTGGTAGGCAGGCTTTTCCCACTCCCACCACAAAGGTAAACAAAGAAAAAACAGACGCTCCGTTTCAGACTGCAAGCTTCCAATTAGCGGACTGCGGAGTGGAGGGGGGGGTGCGACGGAGGTACAAGATCTCGCAACACTAAGTGCAGTACAGTACAGTACAGTGTGCATCCCTCACACCACCACCAGAGCCACCACCATCTGCTATACTGTACTGGCCTAGTATACGCGGGATGGTAGCGGGGGCTCTGTCTCTGCCTCTCGCTCTGGCGCTGGCTCTGGAAGCTCAGACTAATCTCTACGGGTGAGCGAGGGAGAGGGAGAGCGACCACGGCAATGCTTTTCTGGGCATGGCTTCCGGGGCAGCGCGAGATTAGAGCGGCCCGGAATGTTAATTGATGGTCACCTGCGATGCTGATGCTGGCGGGCAGAGGGCAGAGGGCAGGGAGGGAGCAGGCGAGTCAAGAGAACACACCGGGACCAGAGGACGAGAGGACGAGAGGAAGAGAGGAAAACGGGTAACTGGGTAACTGGGTAACTTCACCAGAGGAGGGGGAAGTGCGGTCGTTGCCAATCGGCCGTAGAAAGACAATGGACGAAGGCAGTCGTGTTCTAGTGAAAAATCTGCGGGCTGGGGGATGCGTGGAAACCCTGAAGATGCGTGTCTAGTGCGAGCGAAGGGTGGGCAGGCGAGGCAGGCAACACGCCCCTCCCCAAGATGGCGACGGGGATCATCAGATATCGAGCAGGAGTGGGCGAGCGGTGGCTTGATGCGGGCATTTCATTTCGATTCGAGAAATGCACAGCACAGCACAACACATCCACATCCATATCCACCTTCCCCTTCACCTCCACCCTCCCAGGGGGTTCACATTCACGAATCAATCCCTCCCAGAGCCGTCCAGCCAGCCAGTCAGAGGAGGGGAGCGCAGGCAGAGCAGTGGATGCTCAGCACAAACAGGGAAGACGACAATGGAATTAATTGTATTTGCCGTGATTCAGCCCACCCAGAGTCATGACCTGTCGAGTTGTCAATTCCAACTGGTCCTAGTCATGTTCGACGGTAACCCACAGTCGCTCAATGTGATGCATCACTCCTCGCCTCGATGAGTTCCGACAGAGGCGTGCTGTACGGTGGCCCCGGATCACAATCCAACGCAATGGAATGCTCGTGTGTCGCTCTTCGGGGCTTCTAGCCGCGGGGGGTGCAGAGTCAGGAGAGACCCCTCGTCAGCCATCTGTGGAGTACATTCATACATCCAACTCTGAGAACTTGGAGGGAGAGAGGGGCACATGCTGCGCAAGAATTGAGCAGACAGACATATGCAGATCGAGGACTCTGCGTCTTCCGAGCTCCGGCGCATCCTCACAAAGTTCTCCAGGCCACCAGCCGCTCTCGGCAGGAAAGCAAAGGTCGCCACTACGTCGAGGTATAGTGAGGGACATATGACATGAGTGAATCACATCCAGAACGCCCAGTAATTGCTTCTCGATCAGTTCGAGAGGTTTCTTTCTCCTTTGAGCGAGGACATCACCAATCTGGGAATACATAGACGTTGTTGTCTCGCCAGAGGCACTTGAGGATGGCATTTCGAAGGCGGCATGGGGCAAAAGCTTAAATGTGGCAGTGATCACGAATGAGGAGTCGGATTGGGCGCGCTCCCAAACCTTGAATCGCCTGACAGCTTCTGAACGTTCTCTTGTCAGATGTGAGCATAAATTTCGTGAGGTGCTGATCGACCCATCGGGATCTGCATTTTGATGCATCGTCTGGCGAGACCGGCGGCCATCGCTACAGAAATCCATGCGGGTGAGCCGGGGATAAGATGCAGTGCAAGAAGGAGCACGCCGCGTACAGCACCACCAAAAAAAGATCTCCCTGTGCTGGAACTCGAAGCGACGACCTCCTTGCGGCAGGAGAAGTGCCGCAGCCGCAAGAGTGGGATGGAGTGGAGGGGGAGGGAGAGGGAAGCGACGGAGGTCACGTCGTCGCGGCGAGACAACACGACGTGGATGATTCGGACATGTTCCTGGATGTAAAGTTTGGCATGTCAGACTCGGCGGGCTTTGTGAAGCTCTGAGATCTCACTCCCATGTTGGAGTCAGATCTCAGCCAGCAGGACGGACGTGGTCCCACCCACAAGCGACTAGTCGATTGTGCGCAGTAGCAGCTGCGGTAACGGCTTTGGGCCTCTGCTCCAGGCGGGCTGCCAAGCTGATGTGCGTGCTGCTGGCCTGTGAGTGGTGCGTGACGGGTGCCCGGCGCAGCCTACGGAGAACGTCATCGGCTTCGCAAAATGCCATGTGGTGGAGGACGAGAGAAACAGCGCCAAAGCAGGGGACAGAGTTAGATGGGGAGTTAGGGGCGATCAGGTGTGCGCGACTAAGAAAGGTAAGGCAAGGCAAGGCAAGGTAAGCACAGCATCCAACCCACCCCCAGACCAGACCAAACCAAACCAAACCAAACTCAACCCAACCCAACCAAACTCAACCAGAACCAAACCACCATGTCCATCTCACGCGCAAACAACGCAAATCGAAAGCACAACCGCTGCGACTTGTTGCGCGCAGGCAAGGAGCGCTCTGGGGCCCGGCAAGCAGGCAAAAGTCGGTGAGCAGGCTGCCTGGAAAGCGGCATTCCCCTCGACCTCTCATACCCATCTCGATCCTCCGCCGTCCTCAGCGAGCGGAATCCTGTGACAAACTCCGAGCAAGCGATTCGTATTTTCCACCTGATGACAAAACGCGGTCCAGCATGCGCCAATCACACTACCCCCCGCCGAGATATGCTCCACCATTGGCCCCAGGGCTCCAGCTTTCTGAGACGAAATTTTGACCTCCCCCTCTTGGATCTCCACAGGGATCAGGAGAAAGACGGGCCGAGGACGTCGCGCGCCACCAGATCGCAAGAGACGAGGATGAGAGGGTGGTGGGATGGGAGATGGGTTGGGAGGATGGGAAGGATGGCGAGGGGAAGGGAGACGCCTGCTTGTCAGCCAGACGAAGGAGGAGAGGCACGCAACCAACCTCAACCTCAACCTCTCGCAGCAGCAGCCAAGAGGCAACCTCGCAGCCAAGCAAGATCTTGCTCTGTCGAATTTGCATATGTCTGTTCCCCCCGCGACTCCCACTCCTGCTCCCAACAACTACCCGCCCATACTCAGGGCAGCGCCTGTGTCAGTGTTATCGTCATCCCGTCGCCAAATCGCCTCGACAGCCCCAGCTGAAAGTCACATGGGAGACAGAGTTGCAGACAGGCAAGCAGATGGGAAAATTACGATACGAAAATTACGGAATTGCCCCCAAGCAAGATCCATGTTGCCGGAGTGAGCCACCACACAGGGCCCGTATCACCACCACAACCACCATCACCGCCATGTCGTCTTCCAAGCCAAGACAACGACGCCAATCTCCCCGCGAAAGCGCACCGCATTAGGGCAGATCCATGCGGATCCATCGAGTGGCACAGAAAACTAAAATTAAGGTTTAGATTGTGCAGGAGCAGCAACAGGACCGCAGAGGACAGAATACAGCACACCAAAGCGGTGGCTGGGCTGGACGTGCCGGCTTTGAATTCTTAGCGCGTCGCCCGCCCAGAATTCATGGACGGGGGCTCCCTGCGTGCACAATTCCAGCCCATGCATGTCATGCACAATTTCATTTTCCTATCGCCTCTCAGCACAGTCGAGGGAAGCCTGTCGTCATCGGTCATTTTCGCTGGCCAGATCGTTTTCTTTCTGCGCAAGTGATGTCCACTCATATCCTCGGTAGCCTTTCTTAGTCTTGGTCACTATCCGCTTGACCGCGGAGAAAGTCCACTACACTTGCTCAATTCTTCAACAACGCTAGCGCGTCTTTTTTCGCTCATTCTTAGCTAAGGATACCTACCTACCGCTCTCTAGCCCAGGTACAAGTACAATACTACAGTCCAAGCTATGACGGCTTGACACTATCTTCCGGAGGTATCCACGGGGCCTGGGTCAGGGTAGTATTGCCCTGTGACATACTGATACGGAGGTGGATAATGTTTACGACTACAGTACTAGGTCCCACATCCGACAGGATAATCCCCATGGTGGGGAAGAGGCAGAAAGGAACGCTTCCGCGCTCGAGGTGCAGGAAACTTGATTCCGATTTTGACTTTTGCTGATGCATTGCTTATTCATTTTCAAGGGTATCGGGGAGCACAGGATAGCCTCCCGTGGATACCTGTGTGTTCATGGATCAGCTTTCAACATTTCAACCCCCTTTCATGTACAGTATCAGAGTATCAAATCTTGCTGGAGAAAGTCAATTCAGCCAGGTGTGTGAACTATGTCTGTGCCCAGTGGCCGTCCCTATACTTAGCATCTAGAGCGCGTGGCGTGCCGTCTAGAGGAAGTTTTAGCTTACAGACTCTGATGGGCCTCGGAAACCGAAAGTTGAACGGTCTATCTACAACTGTTCACTAATCTTAAAATGCTTGTTCGACAGGCATACTAAGCCGCTGGTAAGGTAGGAGTTCTGGCCGCATTCCAGTCCATCCTACCGCCCAACAGCTGAAGATGTACTATCCCCTTTGGATAAGCATCTTATTACCGTATCGTCTCCCCCTCCGGCATCTTCCTTCCACACGGATACTAACCTCCCGAACTCTATCCTGGAGGTTCTCTTCAGTCAACATGTAGAATTGATAGGTGGTGTTTCAAGAAAATGCAGGGACAAATGACGACGAGGCGCTATCTTGCAGCGCGAAGAGCTTCTACATGCCATGTAAACTATGCTAGAGATACTTGCGCGTGAACATTGGGACAGCATTGTGTCGTCATCTTTCACCCCCTTCTCTTTCGTCGGATCTAGATGCCCATCCATGCGAAGACTGTGCACCTGCAATGAGGTCTGTGATGCAGGGGAAAGCTTCCGATGCAAGATAGACTCAACACTATGCGGAGAGAGACGGATCATTAGACCGCGTGGCAATCGGTGCTCCAAGCTTCGGGGCGAGGTGCTACCCTCAACGGTACTGTGTTTGTTGACTTTGGGGGACTATGCTTCCACCATCATACCTCGGCCTCTGTGGTAACGGCTTCGTCTTCCCCTCGAGCTGAAACGGCGAATAAGTTCGCGTGAACTAGAATCTATTGTTAGCTTGCGTACAGGAGCTCGAGGGGCCCTGTTCGAAGAATGAAATGACCTGACGTTGCTCCTGTTGGCTAGATAGGTGGCCGGCAACGTTCCCCGGATTTACTTTCCCACGCATGGCGAACGCTTTCAGGAGACCCGCACAAAGAGAGCAGCTTTCAGCTTTCTTGTTGGAAAGTAACACCATTCCCAATAAACAAGGCTTTGTACTATTCTTCAAAGGTTACTGTTTTTTCAGCTCGTTCAAGTTCCCCTGAACTTCAATGTGTCCGTGTGAGGACGTAGGTATCGTGTCTGAAAGAATCATGATAGGGGTAAGCCATGTCGAGTGCTTGCACTGTTGGCACAGCTTGCGATCATCTGCTGCACTCATCACCTCGCTCTGTCCTGTAACACAAAATGAATACCAAGTCAAGACAGAAAGATTTGCTGTACTCCTTTGATTTAGAGTCGAGGGGAAAATTGGGCTCTTCATGATGATGGGAGACCACGCTCAACTCTCTCTCTTTCTCGGAATCACACGTCGTTATCCTCTCCATTCTTGCCAGTTTGTTTATTCCCCGTGATTATGGCAAGAGTGAATGAATCGAAGACAGACAAACAATGCATCAAAATCTACCAAGCTGCTTGCTGCCCGATGCAATTATGGCACAAAGAAACAGCTCATAGAAACATTCCTTTCCTTTCATAGCAAGATCGTCCACCTTCTCTTCAGTCATTCTTCTTCTTCTTCTTCTTCATCTATCCCTTGTCTATTCTCCATGCACTCCTCACATATTCTTCACGCTTTGAATCTTGCCCTTCCATCCATCACAGCCTGAGCAGACTATCAAACCAGCTCAAAACAATGGATGCCTGGGCCATAGTACTCGTAGTCATTGGTAGCATTGCCATAGCAGTGCTATTGGTATGGTTCATATCGTTCCTCCTCGGTCTTGTTGCTCTGGCCTGGGCGTTTCGTTGACGAGTGCACCTGAAGTGCCATTGTTATGTCCTGGCGGTGGTTTCTTCTTGAGGGGTACAGACGGGGGAGAGACAGGCAGGCAGCCTGGCGCCCAAACTATCAATCAAATGAATATCAGCATCATACACTTCGAACAGCCGGTTTCAATACCTGAACTTCCTCGCGCTCTTTGCCATTGGATTCTCTCTCCTCCTGTCACTTTGTCTCGTAACCTCCGCTCTGGTATACTTTGGAGTCTTATCAGCAAATCACTTGCTCCCAGGAACGGAGACATGCGAGGGAAAGAAAATGACAGTCGGGTAAGGAGGGTTGTGAATCACAACGCATCTCCTGTTTTGACGGGTGCTCGTGAATCACATTCCCAGCAGCTGGAGATTTCTCATAAATTGTGTGTCTATCTGGTACGTAACGCTGTATTATCTACAAAACACTTTAACCACTTCACATATCTCCCGTCCTATCCACGTCAACTGCATAGTCACTCACATAGCTCACAGATATCCAACCAAGAAGCACAACACAAAATCTCCTTCTCAATACCCACAATATCCACTGTCACTACCCACATCACAGAACCTTCCCAGCCTCAATCCTACTGCATTTTCTCGATGCCATCCAACAGGGCGTTCGTCGGCTACATACTCGGCGGCCTCGCTGGCGTCGCAATCATAACTTGGATCATTGTTGCCGTCATCGCGGACAAGCGGAGGAAGAGGTGGGCTACTGCTACTGCTAGCAGGCAGTCGGCAGTTTAGATTGTGCAGGGAGGAAAGTGCGGTTTGAGATGGGAGTTATATCTCGCATTGCACTCCATGGGGATCGATATCACAACTCGTTTGTGAGATACATGTGTATATTTTCTATGAGTTAGAGCTGCTCTACTTTTGAATAGCATCCAAGTTAGCAGCGCTTGGAAGAAACTACTTATTGTTCGAGCAAAACCTACGACCTCTTCCTCCTCAGAATACACAAGTCCCCCATGAAAAGCCAAGTACTCATCTTCATAATCTTCATCCTCCCCTTTGCCTGCTTCAGCACTGCCCTCGCCTGGTGGCAGGCTCACAGCTGGAGATCTTTGAAAAGATCTTCCCAGCACAGTGCTCCCAATCCCTCTCCAAACAACTTTCATATTAATACCTAAAACAGCCCCGCCGCCAAAACGGTCACTATCCGTCTTCCGCGCTCGAGGGGTGCGAGGGGCGTGAGAAGTTTCGTGATATTGAAAATGAAGGCGAGGATGGTAGATCGGAGAGATCGGAGAGGTACCCTGGGAAAAGGAAGGAGAAAGCGGCATTATCAGGAATTCGTGTAGAGAGGTGTGGACTCAACTCAGCTAAGTGAGGAAGGGCAGGGGAGTTACCATGGTTGCGGTTAGCTCTGCTTATGTGCACGCATCTAGTTCTTCATTTGATGGGCATAAATAGCTCCACTGGCCTGAGTTGAGTTGAGCTGAGAAAAGTGATGCATATCTAATTCAAGCATGTTCGTACTCTAGACTTGATAACCTGCCTTCCTGCATCTGTGTGCCCTTCGCGTACTTGTGCTCCTGATCCACTTATGCTCATGAAAAATTCGACATAGTAGTAGAGCTGTTCCTCGAAGCCCGCCAGCTGGTTTTTACATCTATACTGGTGTTTTTCATCTGTATTTCAAGACTCTCGGGGTTAAATCGATCTGAGAGAGCCCAACAAGCAAGCACGTGGGTGGGTTAAGGCAGTAGTCTGCCAGGATTCCGAAAGAAGATTTCTTTTTTCATTTCTTCCTCTGTGACCTGATAGAAGGTGTTGTTTGCTGTTGTTTGTATGTAGACCTCAGTCTGTCTTTATCACTTGGTAAATCAGAATATCAAAATACCTTCTGTAGAAGCGGAGTGGCTTCCGGCTCGGATTTTCTGTGTGTCTTGAATTTGTGATGTTGCGTATGTGTGTCATAAATAAAGAGGTAACATCTCCCCAGTCTTACGATTTTACCAGGTCATTGGAAATGAGGTTTGGGGGAAAACTCAAGACGACATCATAAGACAAGACAAAATCGAGAGAGAGAATTTCATGGTAAACACCAGTCACAATCCTAAATCCTAACATCAAATCTGATATCCACCTCAAGATCTGTTCCAAAAACTACTCTACACACTAGGACATGAAGTAACCTATCCCAGCATCATTGTCCATTCTTCACCCAACTACGAGACCACGAAATCAAAGATACTACTAGCTCACGAATCCACGACACAACAGAACCGTAAAGCAACGCAGCTGCCACCGATCTTGCAATGGCTTCATGGAAGACAAAAGACATAGTCGCATTAACACTTCCTATCATCGGCGTACTGGCGTTGATGACAATTGCATGTGTGGTCTACCATATTGATAGGCGACGATGTCGAAGACGAGGAGGTTTCCGAGCAAGTCAATCAAGCCGAGCAAGAGGGACTGAGCTTCAGAATTTACCTGTACGATTGAGCAGTGTACTCTGAGGCTGCGGTGGGGGGAGAGTGTGGAGGCAAGTTCTATGGCTGGTTTGCTATGGAGGGTGTTTGGGGTTGCTATGGATAGCTTACCACGATGGGGACGTTCTGTTTGAGCTGGATACTGAAAGGGATACTTGAATTAATAAAGGTGCCAGCAGCTACTTTTTAATGGTCCTCATAGCCCCTTCCTTCTTCACTGCGCATGAAAGCTGAGAACGCAAAGACACTACTTTCAAGTTCGTTCATATTCTGTGTTTCTGCTCTTGACAGACATGAAACGCAGCATTACTTATCTTGCATGCACATGTCAAGGTAAAATAACAAGCAAATGACCCAGATATTTCGTTGCGCTGAAAGAGTACCTGACAGGTCTTTCTATAAGACATGCCTGTTGCTTTGTCGGAATGAGCTCCATGAAGAACTACCAACAATATACAGCTGCAACAGAAAGAAGATTCATTCTACTCTTACCCATAAATGAGATTCACTCCCATGGCGCTCGTAAATCAATCTCTTCAAGTGAACTATCTCCACTGACGAGAGAAAAGCCACCTTAATAAACAGCAAAAGCATCACACAGCAAAACCACAACTCTTCTCCCAAAGATCATGGTTGATCGCCCCAAACCAAGTGTCACAATAAACATAGGTTTGATCATCGTATTCACTATAGCGGTCGTGGCGCTGGTGGGATATAGATTTATGACAATCCAGAGAGGTCCGGAGCCACGCCCATGGTTTGGACAACCAACACCTACACATCCTCCCCGCCAAACTTTGGCGTATGAACTGCGAAATAGGACTGTACCTTTACCCGCACAAACAAACGAAGTGACACAAGAATAAGCAGCACGGGATTCGTCCAGACAAAATCCTACGCCTACGCCATATTTCATTCTAACAACGTGAGTGGCAATTGCTAGAGTGGGAAACACCTGGAAGTTACGAGAATGGTCTGGAAAATGGTATAATCTAGGGTATATAATCCTCAAAATCATCTGCTGGTGACAAGTCCTGATGTAGGTTGAAGTTTTGACAGGATTCTCACAGTTCCCAATGACGAATTTACCTCGGGGTTTCTCTCCAAGCGAGGATTTCGAAAGATCTAAAGTTTTACGCAGGCTAGATTCGGACTGACTGTTGTCCCTCAATTTTTGAAACGAGATGGTGTTGTGACTTCCAGTCTTGAATTTGATGGCCGATCTGATCATTTGATTTTGAATATCTACCAACCGTAGTAAATTTAGGAGAGTTTGTTGTGAACTCATACTTTGTGCCTGTTTGTTTGAGGTTCTGGCATATTGACAGTCTTTATCTCCATGGTTTAGTCGTGTTAGTGTCTCATTGACCTAGCGAGTTTTGGTATCGGGCTTGTGAACGTCTTGGGTGCGGCATTGCCCAGGTTTCTTCTGGCTTTCAGATCAGTTATACATCTCGAATGAAAAGTTGAACACATTTCAAAGCTATTTTAAGCACTCATGATTCTAGAATGATAGGCACGGCGTCGTTCGCTAAAAAACGCTACCGAGCTTCTATAAGGCATGGGCAGACTTGCCTGAATAATAAACATGAATACACCCAAGAGAGCTGAACCTAGTGATCGTGCAGCATGATACCTGGAGCAGTGATTGAAACTTCAAATCCTTGGTCTCTCGCCCGACAACTCAGGTAATAACCCTTGAATACAACGAGCATGGCTCCCAGTGGACTTCAACAATGTTGGAGTCGGACAGAATACCAGGAACTCAAAAGCCTCAAGCTCGATGGGGCACTCCATTGACCCAAGAGAGCTCGATAGAAAGAGACATCTGTCAGAGGACTTATAATGAGCGCCTCGGCAACGATCGGGGTTATCATCTTGGTTGCCATGGTGCTTCCTTTCTGTGCTATAATGTCTCGGGTGTACTACTGTTGTAGGAAGATGGTGAGAGATCTGGGCAAGATAGTAAACATCGGCGAGGAAGCAGAAGGTGTAACGTGGAGACATTCACCGGCCAGAGCATCTAGAACAAACGCCGAAAACATCTTAAGACAAGTCCTGAAACAGCGTCGACAATATTGAGCTGAAATTCAGTCTTGGTGATGAGTTCGGAAGATAGTCCACGAGGCTCCGGATGACAGACAGCTTTGGAATGGCGAATACAGGAGCAAGGAGACAAGAATGCAATAATTTATAGTATTATTTGTTTCTCGAAGTCTTAAGATGCCAATTTTCGCTCATAACGGATGGACGCGTAACTTCTGCTGAGAGATCCCCTCAGATTTGATGTAAGCTTGGCTGTCTTGGGAGTTCTTAGCTTCTCTACACTTGATCTTCGACCCATCGCGTCCATAAACTCTGTAGGCCCCAGTGGATGCCAAGCAGCGGAGAGATTTCTTGGGCGAAGGCAGGGTTATGTTCAATCAGGAAGACTGATTGAGATCACTGTCCATAGGTATTTTCCTTTGTGTCGTTCGCCAAAGCCACCTTGATCAATCATTGCCTTCTACCTCAAGCATAAATCCAGGACTCCAGTACTCCCACTCGGTGCATTGCATATCCACCCAAAGCATACTTTCTGACACCAGATCATCAATGGCGGTTTTAGCTCTTGCTCTTGGCCATCGCAGATTCAACATGATCATGGATACGGTGACGTATCCAAGTAGCTGGGCTGCTTCAAGCACGGCACTTTGATCAGTGTTGAGTTCTTTGGGCACTGATCTAATATATGTTTTGTTTCCAACTTTCACTGTAGAGTATGAGGACCCAAGAGGTTTGAGAGTTGTGACTGCACGGAGGATATCATCTCTAAATTTCATTAGCAAGAATGCGTTACCATACCTTGGAGAAGCTCATACTCTGTGATTTCCGCCCCTCCCTCCATTCTCTTGCTAGTGATCCTATCCCTCACTTCCTTAACTCCAATAAGGCCTCCATTCTCCTCTCTAGTAGCCCCGCATACTTCCACAACCCTCACAGCTAGCTCAAAATAGAAGTCGTTTACACTTCCTCCCAGCAACTGTGCCCAAAAGCTTCCGCCCCCATCTTTACCTGCAGCTCCGCTACTACTTGCCAGAGGATCTATTCCGATAGCTGCGCACATGCGTGCAAACTCGGCGCGGAAGCTTGGATTTGACCGGATATCTTTGGCATGTGTTTGAGCGAACTGCTGTAGAAGGGAGCGGAAGACTGAGAGCTGGGTTGCAAGAGACGTAGAGTGAGAACTCCTGAGGTTATTTCCATGAGAGGCATATTGAGCTGATGTTATTCGAGAACGGTCAAAGGCCGCAAGCCCAACTCCTTTTCTCGACATATTGAATGGTTGTTGGAGCCGAAGCCTGATGAACCCGCGATAAGATAAGAAATCAGTCTAAGGCATGAACACTTAATGCCTGGTCCCGCTAAAGCTTTCTAGGGCTAGCTCGCCCACAAGAACTGTGAAGCGAATTTGGAGGGTTTTGGGAAAATTGAAATTCACGACGACGATTTATCTCACCAAATCAAACATCATGGCCTCCACGACCCAGAGCGTACAATGCTTCGGCAAGAAGAAGACAGGTATGAACGAATCGCTGCTCTAAAATATCTGCGACTTGCTGACAGTCTTCTAACAGCCACCGCCGTCGCCCACTGCAAGGTACGAAACAATGCGCTCAGGACTTAAGGTCAATCCGAGGAGAACAGAAGACTGACAAGCTGGGAAATAGGCTGGCAAAGGACTTGTCAAGGTCAACGGAAAGCCTCTTAACCTCGTCCAACCGGAAATCCTGCGATTCAAGGTCTACGAGCCTCTCTTGGTTGCCGGTCTCGAGAAGTTCGCCAACGTCGATATCCGCGTTCGCGTTACCGGAGGTGGACACACATCGCAAATCTACGCCATCCGTCAAGCTATCGCCAAGTCCGTTGTTGCCTACTACCAGAAGTTCGTCGATGAGCACAGCAAGAATGAGATCAAGCACGCCCTCAGCCAATTTGACCGAACACTGTTGGTAGCCGATAACAGACGATGCGAGCCAAAGAAGTTTGGAGGTTGGTTTATGCGTGTTGCAGAAGAAAGGCAGGGTGCTAATGAGATTGATAGGTCCCGGAGCCAGAGCCAGATACCAAAAGTCTTACCGTTAAAGTTGGGGATGCGTTGCGGGGATATGGGGTTATGGTTTCTGCTGCATTTGCAATGGATGGGCTATGCAATTGGCTGGGTGTAAGAATTTAAGCACAGAAATGCAAATTCTTCCAGCAACTGGAACTGAACATGGAGTTTTGTCTAAGGGCGTGGGACGTGAGGACCGTGACTGGATCTGTATGTCTTTCGATGTGATATTTCCCGACCCTAGGACCGGTCGACACATCACTACTCAGGATTCCATACGAGCACCAAGAGGCGAAGGGCCAAAATATTAAAGTACAGCTTTGGAGAGTTCCAAGCTCCCGACCTTGCAATTTAAGTCCAATGCACAACGCCCCTCCAGGCCGCTAACGCCTTTACATACCGTTACAGCCCACCAATGCTTACTTCCGAGTATTCTCTAAAATTGTCTTCATCATCTCGTTCCCTACTCTCGTGGCATCCGCAAATCTGCCCTCGAAGAACTTCTGAGTACTAACAAACCGATCCTTGTAGCCTTCAAAGTCTCCAAAAGTCACACAGTCACTCCAGCCTCTCGCTGCAAATGTGAACTCCAGGTCGTCAGACCGGAACGTATTATCTTCAATCGCAATCCTGATTACCTCATCTAACAATGCTGGTTTGCGAAACAGATATTCTGTGACGCCAAGCCAGAGCCGGAAGAGAGGCGTGGAGCAAATCATATGGTCGTATGGCACGATGTCAAGAGAAGACCAGCAGTCCACCATGGCGAGGAGAGAAAGATGGTTGTTGGGTAACGGCGTTTCTGGCTTCTTACCGAGAGAAAATCGGTCAAGTACTTCGTCTTGAAGCAGGAGATCTTCATCCCATTTCTGTCCCGCAAATACCTTCTTCCCAGCCCTCTTTACTCTAAGCTCAAGTTCTTCGCGATGGCCGCCGAGCATCAGCTTGTACAGATCTGTCACACTCTGCGCATACTGCCTGATTTGCTCCTTGGCATACGGATTCAAAATCGCCAGACCGGCATATACATGCCATTTTTGAGAATAGATCCGTAGCGTCAGATTGATCTTCACATTCTCAATTCCACCCACGTAGCGTGCAATCTCCCAAGGGAACTGGGCATTTGCATGCCAGGCTTTGCCCATGGACAGGAAGGCCGCATGGGTCACGGCTTGCGTGTCAGCAGTGATGCGGTCATGCTTCGTGGCAGAGAGATAGACATGTGTACTGCCCAAGCAGGAGAGTACGTGCTCCACCTTGTCGAAAGAGGATTGAGAAGCACGGTGCTTAATGAGGACGAGGGGTTGATTACGGGGGTCGACGTTGGGCCCGTGGAGGGAGTGGCAACAGACAATGTCAACATCAGGGGGAAGATGCTTCTCGAAGGCGGCGATCTCGGGGGCTTTGCAGGATGTTTGGCCGCCGACTATGGCTCCTTGTTTGGTAGCTTCACAGCGTTAGTTGTGAGACGCATCTGGAGGTTCACGGGAGCATACATGGTCCGTACATAGAAACGACCTTGTCAATGGAGGCTGCTTCAACGTTGTAAATGATGTAATCACTTGCTCTGGACACGAGATGGCCATTGGGGAGAATTTGAATTTGCTTCTATGGAACATCTCAGCACTTGTTGAGGGAGTAATGCTATGTACAAACTATTTACATTATTTGCAAATTCCTCAATCAATCCTTCGTACTTCTCTTCCTTGTCACAAGCATTAACCCTGATCCCCTCTCGTCAGTTTATGTGTGGAAACGCATTCTGGAACCTGAGAAGCATCATGTTAGCTTTCTGATCTGAAAAATGTTTTGCAGAACAAATTAATAGTAGACATAAAAATTTCAGACAATGTAAAATAAGGTAGCTGAGAATGTTCATCAGTGAAAGCCAACCGCTAACCTGGTACCAGAATGGTAGTCAGGCAGCTGAAGACAATACGTCGAGCCAAATGCACTCAAGTCATCTTCAAGGTGGATTGTAGGGAGGAAAAAAATCGTTCGCGACTTACCAAATTGCAATTGGCCCAGTCGCAGAGCTGTTGGAGTTTCTTACTTCCATCCTGCTGCGCTGAGCCTCCGGGCATACATCTTGCCCATATCACCCATCCCGATCACACCAACAGTGAACCCTTCCATGGTTCTGGTCAAGTCCTTGGGCGCCATTCATGAGCAGAGTGGTGGGAGTGTTTTAGAAAAAACATTTGAATCTGCAAAGAAAATTCCCGTTGAAATGTAGGCACGATCACTAGCGCGGAGCTAGCAGAGAAATGTGGTCTCATCACGTGGTGAGAATTGGCTTGCCGCCTCGCTTGCGGCCACACACCAAACCGTTTTTTTGAATCGACCTCGAACTTTTCTGATCGCGAGATATCAAACCCAAGAACAACTCCACGACAAATTCAAAATGCCTCCAAAGAAAGTCGTCCGTCCCGCCCAGGAGAACATCTCCCTCGGACCTCAAGTCAGAGATGGTGAGTTCGCAAATCCTCATTTACCCCTCCTTGCATCCCTAAAACTAACACAACATCAACAGGTGAACTCGTCTTCGGTGTCGCCAGAATCTTCGCTTCTTTCAATGACTCCTTCGTTCACGTCACAGATCTCAGGTACGAATAAGCTGTAATTGGAGAATATCAAGATATTGGAATTGCAATGGTTCAAAGGCTGACTTTCTGGGTGATTCCAGTGGCCGCGAAACCATCTGCCGTGTTACTGGAGGTATGAAGGTCAAGGCCGATCGTGACGAGTCTTCCCCATACGCTGCTATGTTGGCTGCTCAAGATGTTGCCATCCGCTGCAAGGAGTTAGGCATCAACGCTCTTCACATCAAGATTCGCGCTACTGGAGGTATGAAGTTTCCCCCAGAAAGCAATCGGACAGCACTAATCAAGAACTCATAGGTAACGGCACCAAGACCCCTGGCCCAGGAGCCCAATCTGCTCTCCGTGCTCTCGCCCGTTCAGGCATGAAGATTGGCAGAATCGAGGATGTCACCCCAACCCCATCCGACTCCACCCGTCGCAAGGGAGGTCGCCGTGGTCGTCGTCTTTAGATTGCCGGCTTGGTTATGGCATGGCATGGTGTTACATGGCTTGGTATTTCACTCTGGGGTTGACAAGAAACGGGAGTGGACGGCATTTTTTGCCTGGCCCTCAATTTGCCTTATTTGTCACATTGTTGCTTAAGTGCACACAGCAGAGAAATCCGAACACATGAACTCGGTAACGCTTTGACATATTTGTTGCATTGTGATCTCTAAACCATACAAGCGTAACTTAGAGTTTCGTGAATCTCATCAGTCATGTGCCCCTTCATCTTTGAGACTAGAAATACAAGCCTAGCCCAGCGCTGCTTCAAGTCGCTGTTGCTATACAGACAGCTTATCCCATCCTAGTCAACGCCTGATGGTGACGCTGATTTCCTGAACGCCATGCCAACGGAAAACGGAAACACGCCTTCCCTATTATATCCTGCAAGTTTCTAAGCCTCAAATACGCCATCCCAATGTAGAATTCAAGCCAAGGAAAACCTGCCAGGTAATTTGCAAGGAGAGAGGCAATAATGTGCCTAGAACTGGCAGTGCTGAACGAGAGAAGATAAGATCATCTAGAAATTCCATTTGACAGCAGACTTAGAAGAAGCCTTTCTAAAGCGACTGAAGTTGCTGCCACCACGCTGACGTCCTAGAAAACACAAAAGGAGATTAGAAAATGAAAACGAGAAATCAGAAACGAATGAGACCAATCTCGCGCCCTTCCTCATCTACCGCCACTACCTGCGGCGCCCACTCACCTCTTTCATCTTCAGCCTCAAGTTCCGTAAGTTCTAAGTCTTCGATCACGGTGCCGTCCTCGAGCTGAAAGTTGCCTTTGCGCAGATAGTTGCCTCGAAGATCCCATCCCCATTTCCAGAGCCAAGACTCCAATGCTTCAAAGGCTGTGCCAACAGCTTTTTGCTCCTTTGTCAGCGTGTTGCCTTGAGCGAGCAGTTGCTCTGTGAGTCGAGATTTGAAGACCGTGAGAATCACTTTCAGGTCGTCACGAAGGTTTGACTCAACGTCAAGAATGCTGGAGCCCTCGAATCCGCTATCGTCATACATCAGTTGTGCATGAATAGCAAGGATGAACTTTTCGAAGAAAGAAGGTGTTTCAACTGCAAGCCGAAATGCTCTAAAGACAGTTCTGACGATGTGAGCCCAATGCTCTTGACAAGCTGAGTTACCCAAAATCATTCCCGTGAGGAAGCAGAATTGCATCTCTCCAACAATCTCGTCGGAATCATCATATGTACAGCGGCCAATGACAGCAGTGACATGAGCAGTGGTATCAGTTGCTTGCTCAGTGCGTTCGCGACCATGAGACTCCGATGAAAATGTCCTAGTTTCTTTGGGAAAGACGAAAGCAAGAACTTCATCTTTCTTCTCATCCAGAGAGCTGTTTGCATCTAGAGTGCTGTCTCTGTCACGCTTGTAGTCATGTGTACTAGATATTTGCCAGTGGTTCCAAGGCTTGCCAGTTACGCGTGATAAGAAAGCACCCTTCATGCACGTCGTAAGCGATCGCCAAACATCTACCTGTGAGCCCTTTGTTGCAGCCGGTGATGACAAGTCATATGCTTGAAGTTTCTCCACAAACTCTGGTATAGAGCGTCGCTGGTTTCTTGCTTCAGCACTGCTACCAACCCTGCATGAAGTTAGCTTAACTCAGGAAGTGAGCCGTGATTCGGCTGTATGCAAGTAAAATGGCTTACTCATCAAGAATCTCATTATATTGATCCCATCTCCTGATGAAAATTTCTCCATCTTCTTCAGAAGTCTTCTTTGAAGTCATGATCCAGTAACCGGTTCTCAGCGAGGTGGTATCCGAACTAGCCCAGATTAAATGGGCACCTGGTGGCAATTTCTTGACTCCCTCAAACTGTCCAACCTCTTTGATCGAGATAACTCTCGTGTCATATCCAAAGACAACTCCAGCGGGAATGTCCCTTACAACAAAAACGTCTCCTTCTTTCAAAACAGGATGTGATTCCCCAGTAGGTGATCTAGTTGGTGATGGAGAGTGGACGCGAAGACTGCCGACTTGATACGTGCCAATACCACGAAGAGAAGTGTACGATCTAGCCGATCTGGTTGAGCTCGCAGATGGTGACTTTGAGAGAGTGCGGCCATTCGCCCCCTCTACAATGCTGGACACATAGTTTCCATCTCGCGCTCTTTCACCTTCATCGCCTCGATGCATAGTTGTAATGATGCCTGAGGGTGTGTCATAACTTCCATGGCTGCCAGTGGACTTGATAGAGAGCACCCGAGAAAGCGCAGAGGCCTGTTCTCGAACAACTGAAGGACTGCGTTGCACAGCAGCATGATTTTGCATCCGAGCTGCTACAGGCGACTGAGAAAAGAGGGGGGTTGCAGTGAAAGCCGAGTCCGAGAGAATTGGCGATGCGGGTTCCTTGGATCTAGTCGCGTTTGAAGGTGTAGCAACGCCAGGAACAAAGCAAGGGTCTGCCATTATGGGCAATGCGTCATTAGTATTTTGAACACCTTCGAAAGTGCCGCGACTGATATTGCCGTCTGCCATGATACGATGAGCAAGTGCGAATCTTGTGGTTGATGTCAAAATGGTTTACTGAAGCTTCGACAAACTTTCTGGACGAAATATAATTCCAAGATCGAATGGCTGCCGGCAGAATATCCAAATGTAGAGCGGTGAATAGCTAGTGGTCTGCTAGCGTCTCGTTTCTGACCGCCTAGCTAGGAGTCGAAGATGTGAAGGTCAGAGGGTACCAGGTGCTTTACCTATAGGTACCTTTAAGGTAGATAACGTACCTTACCTTAAGGTAAGATAGAAGAAGATCGCTTCAAGGCGATCTGCTTGGGCAAATCATCTCAGAACAGAAAAATCTACTGGTGTCATGAGATACTAGACACTCTATAGGCTTAGCGCAGTTTGTCAACTGGGCTAGATTAATACGGCGGTGGTAAATAAGCCAAAAAATAATTTCTGGGTTTAACTTTAGGAGAGCCCCACGGTATCTGCAGGGGAGAAGCCCACGGTCAATCTAGCTGACGGTCACTTACTTCCTGAATCGTACAACTATTCGATTGCAAAAATTGGAGCATTGCCTATCTTGAGAAACCTGCAGTAAAGTGGTTGGATAATCATTAGCACTCCTCGGAATGTATCCATTTGTATGAGTGTGCTGGATGTGTGGCCTTGCCCAATGGCAGGGATATTACGCCACATTTACCCCACAATCTCAGCCCTGCACCTGCCTCGTCAATTTGTCAAAGCTCCCCGTTCGTGAACTGACCTCATCTCTTAATATATTCTTCGAAACCACGTCTCCGTACAGCAGCACCAACCCTAAGCGGCCATGGCGAATACGCAAAGCACTAGCTCGAATACCGCTGACCAGATTGTTTCTGAAAATGGGGGCCAATCCGCGCCCATTTCAGCAGACGACGTCTGGGATGAGGAGCGCCTCGAGAAGGCAATGAAGACTTTGAAAGAGATGCATATCCAGGTCAGCGTAATATTTAAAATGAGCCAATTCACCAACTCACATATCTCACAGTTGCGAGGCCTACGAACAACAATTCCACGGCTTATATCACCTCTCACAACAAAACATCCTTCACGTAAGTTGGTCCAGACGCATCACCATGCTAGGCTTTCAGAAGCCCACTGATCATTCGTAGCTGAGATCCTCTTCCAAGAATTCTCGAACTCCTCAAATACTGCGAACAAAGAAGTGCAAGCCTTCAGGCGACTTATGACTGACGAAGAAAGCAATAAGGTATTTGCTCAGTCGAGGAAGAGTAGGGCAGAGAATCCAAAAGGGATCAAACCTTGGACAGTCACCGATCACCCAGATTGGCTCAAGAGAGACTCGTGAGCTGTTGTGAGCAGAAAGAAATAGAATTATAGGTTAGGGTGTACGGTTTAGTACCAGTCGGCGTTCGCTATATTGCTGGAAATGTGTTTGATAACTAGAATAGCGGGATAGATCCACCAAGTAATCAGATGTTGCGGGTCGGTACTCTCATTTGTTTTGGATGGATGGAGTTCTGCATCGAAGGAGTCATTAGATACCCAAGTACGAAGGGGGCTTTGTCGAGGGAGACAGCCGCACTGTATTGACTCAGAAATCACGTACTATCTTATTTCAAGCGATACATTTGCGTTAGCAGAGGCTTATCAGTCCCGATACCAAGTTTAAGAATGTGTCAGTCATATTGGTTGGTTGTGGGTTGTTCTGCATAGTGATTTCCGGATCGCAAAGTCACAAATGAGTCACGAATCTACGGCACAGCGTCGCAATCACCACCTGTTAATCCAGATTTGGTAATTGATTATAGTCTTTGATCAATTTTCATTCATTTTCACTCTTGGTCAACCTGTTGCCTTCGATCTTGAATTCGTAGCCCTAACCTTTTCTAAAAATCGGCTCGCTTAACCCCGCTCGAACGCCGCTCAAAGAATTTCAAAAACACGCCGCCAATATTTGAATCCATCGCGCTTCGACCACAACCCTCCCTATTGCCCGTCAAGATGTCTCGATTCTTCCGCGGCGACAGCTCCAGCGAGAGCAGTTCTTCAGACGAGGAAGAGCTCTACTCTGAGGAAGAGGAGGAAGAGAAGAAGGCGGCAGAATCCTCCGAAGAAGATTCCGACGATGCAGAGGACGACGACGATGACTCCTCCAGCGAAGATGAAGATGGAGCGAAAAAGACTGGAATGAGCAAGTTCTTGCGAGACGCAGACTCCGAGAGCGAAGACAGCAGTGACGAGGAGCGCGCCAAGGTCGTGAAGAGTGCGAAAGACAAGCGCCTGGAGGAATTGGAGGGCACAATCAAGGCCATTGAAAATGGACAGAAGATTAACGACTGGGGTGTCATTTCAAACGGTACAGTGTATATTGGCGGTCTGCTGGGCTTCGGTGGCTAATTTTACTGGGTAGAATATGACAAGCTCAATCGACAGGTGGTTAAGCTTGTGCAAGCAGGCAATACCCCCAAGCCATACATCAGAGCTATCTCTGAGCTGGAGGACTTCATGAATGAGACGATTGCGAAGCAGAAGGTTTCCACGCGGAAAATGAATGCTACCAACGCCAGAGGCTTGAACGCAGTGAAGCAACGCATAAAGAAGAACAACAAGGATTATCAGAAGGATATCGATGCGTACAAGGCTGATAAGGATGCGTTTATGGAATCCGATGAAGAGGAAGTCGTCGTTGTTAAGCCAAAGACTCCCAAGGCTCCCAAAGGCGTTCCTGAACTTACTTTCGACGATGATGATGAGGGGTTCTCCACTGTGGGCAAGGGTGGACGGACACTACAATTCACACCGGAAAGCATTCTCAAGCATCTGAGGACGATTATGGAATCCCGAGGAAAGAAGAACACAGACCGGACTGAGCAAATCAAGATCATGGAGAAGTTATACGAGGTCGCCACAACCCCATATCAAAGAGTTCGAGTTCTCCTTACCCTGATTTCTACTCGTTTTGACATGAGCACCGGAGTCCAAACATTTATGACTCAAGAACAATGGAAGGCTGCTGAGCAAGAGTTTGGTAACCTTCTCAAAGAGCTTGAAGCAAACAAGGAGTTAGTTGTTGTCGAGAGCGCAGAGGAGTGGGAGGACGATGACAAGCAGCCTACAATTGCCCCAGGCGAGAAATTCAAGATTCCCGGTAGTATCGTGTCTTATGTTGAGCGACTTGATGATGAGCTCACCAGATCACTTCAACACATTGATCCCCATACGGCAGAATACATTGACCGACTCTCTGATGAAGGCGCACTCTACAACAACATTGTTCGCACACTACTCTACACTGAGGACTTGCACAAGGACGCAACCCTCCAGGTTTCCCAGGACAGTATCAATCGAGTTGTGATGCGACGACTTGAACATGCGTACTTTAAGGTCAGTAAATACGCGTCCAATGCCCGGAGTTTTTACTAACAAGTATCTAGCCAGCTGCCGTCGTCAAGATCCTCGAAGAAAAGTGCTGGCAAGCCATCCCTGAGCCATTAACCTCAACCATTACTCCCCGTAGCGAGGTTGCCGATGCCTCCGTTCTGGTGAACACTCTTTGCAACTATCTTTTCATCAACAGTGAAGGTATCATCCGTGCTCGAGCAATGCTCTGCCAGATTTACTTCCTCGCGCTACACGACAGTTACTATAAGGCTCGCGACATGATGCTGATGTCTCATTTGCAAGAGACTATCAACGCTTTTGACGTCCAAAGCCAAATTCTTTTCAACCGTACCCTTGTTCAAGTTGGTCTCTGTGCCTTTAGAGCCGGTCTTGTGTATGAAGCCCAAACCACTCTTCAGGAGATTTGCGGAAGTGGTCGTCAAAAGGAATTGCTCGCACAGGGTGTCATGATCCAAAGATACAACGCAGTTTCGCCAGAACAAGAACGTCTTGAACGACAACGCCAACTGCCGTTCCACATGCATATCAACCTCGAGCTCCTTGAGTGTGTTTATCTCACCTGCAGCATGCTTCTGGAGATCCCTCTCCTTGCACAGACCGGCTCCTCGCCGGATATCAAGAAGCGAGTCATCAGCAAGACATACAGACGCATGCTCGAGTATCATGAGCGACAGATCTTCACTGGACCTCCCGAGAATACCAGAGATCATGTTATGCAGGCTTCGAAGGCTTTGGCTGCGGGCGAGTGGAAGAAGGCAACGGAATTCATCCACTCAATTAAGATCTGGGAGCTTATGGCAAACCCAGACTCGATAAAGACAATGCTTTCCGAGCAGATTCAAGAAGAAGGTCTCCGAACATATCTCTTCACCTACGCCCCATATTACGACACGCTCTCCGTTTCCACTCTCTCATCCATGTTCGAGCTATCAGATCGAAAGGTTGCGGCTATCATCAGCAAGATGATCAGCCACGAGGAACTTGCAGCTGCTCTTGACCAAGTCAACTCATCCATCATCTTTAGGAAGGGTGTTGAGTTGAGCAGACTCCAGAGCTTGGCGTTGACCTTAAGCGACAAGGCAAGCGGTCTCATTGAAAGCAACGAGCGAACACTGGAGACAAGAACACAAGGTACTGCGAACGCATTCGAGCGACAAGGTGGTCGAGGTGGACGTGGCGGCAACCGGGGAGGTCAACGAGGTGGCAGAGGTGGCGGGCGTGGAGGTGGTGGCAACAGAGAGCGACCTGCTGGTGGAACTCAGTTTACAGGTGGTGCATTGGGTTCAGCGGTTCGTGCTTAGATTGTCATTTTATTGCATTGGGTTGGGTTGTTCTGGGCTGTACATGCTCTTTAGGCGTTCCATAGAGCTTGGGAAAAGCCCTTCACCATGTTTCAATGCGAACACCGAATAATCGATGATGGTTCTTTACTTGAATCTTATTTGCATGATTTTATGTTCTTATGCCTTCTCCAATCTTACTCCCGTGGACTTGAGGTGAAAAAGATCTTCGGCTTCTACATATTACATTATAAACCACTGAAGTTGGTTTGGTCTGCGCTCTGGGCAAAGGATATTCGAGGCTGGGTGATAAATCCTGACATCCGCAAGCAGTCCTGCAGTATTCTCTGCGGCTAGATTAGATCCTACGATAAACAGCAAAGTCCCTCGCGATCATGGACATTCAAGGGATCCTTTATTCTGAAACTGTTCACCAACGATAACCAAGACTCTCGCTAATTGTTGCTGCTCAGATCCTGAAGGGGGGCCAGCGGATTCTAATCACGAGTAGCTTAATAATCATGCTGATAGATTTGAGCCGTAAGTACGGTTTTGAATGTGCTAGCTAAATGCTGATAGAAAAATGAAAAGGCTTCCAAAAGATTTCTATATATCCTTCCTGGATACTATATTGCTGGCGGCAATGTCTTCCAATCCACAATGGAGAACTTCCATGAGTCCCAGATAGCCGAGGCTGTCATTTGCCCTCTTAAGCTGGGACATTGTGAATTTGCTGAACATCAGCAGCATCTCGATCAGACAAAACTCCCAAAAGTTCACTTTAAGAAGTGCCTATTGATTTCTCAGCCCACTCCACTCCTAACTGATATAAACTAAAATCCCGATAAATCTTAACTCCTGCTGGCATATAGCGTGTGTCCAACCAAATGAATGACTTAAGGCCAAACTGAAGCACCCTCTCTCCACTTTCAAAATACACTCAAGTGAGCAGATCCCATAAAGAATATTTCGGATAGGAAGCCATGGCAAAGCACTCGCTTAACGTATTCTAGCGCTGCAGTAACCGTACGGACAGCAGAATTTTGCTTGGACTAATCCTCATATACATACCTACCTCAACTAACAAAAGATCTGTTCACAGCACCACACCCGCTGTGGAAAAAAAACTTCAAAACATAAAATTGCACCCTCCGGGAATCGAACCCGGGGCCAGCGCAGTCATCCAAGGGATAATGGGAAGCGCTGATTTTACCACTAAACCAAGAGTGCTTAACCTGTCGTGTCGATGCACATTTTGCTTTTTAATCGTTAGTCAAGTATATTACAATCGAAATAATGGTGACGTTGGCGGAGGTGTTGTGTTATGCAAGGTCTTACGTTAATTTGATGGGTCCGGTCCTTTCGCCGTTCAGTGTCTGAGAAGTGGGATTCTAGCGACCTATAAAATGTAAAATATTTCCTTCTAACAAAATATCCTGCTATGCTACAAAGAATTAAAGATTTATAACTAGGTGTAGTGAGGAAAATGTCAAAGTCCAGTTTCATACATATATTGTCCCGCCATTAGCTCTATCCTAGAATTAGCATACACTAGAGGATTTGAGGGGATTAACTAAGACACGCATAATAAAGGTGTCTTTCCAAACTTTAACTGGTGTATTATCTAAATTGTTTGCTTGAAGCCTATTCTGACCACGCTTCAAAAGACTGGTGGGCAGCGACAGCCTCGCCAAAAGCCTGACCTGGTTCATCCCACCTCAATCCTCCCCTCCTTCCTTGACGAAAATTACCAAACAAATACAATCATGAGCGCCAAAATCGACAAGATTATTGCGCGACTGCAGGGAAAGTAAGTTAATTTGACCTCCGATCCCAGTGTCCACACTGACAAACAGCAGAATCTCGGAGGGCGCGTTTTACGAAGCCCAGCAACAAACCCGTGTGGTGGCCGCCCGCTACATCAAATCGTCCAGCTGGCCTGCAGCTATCGACATCCTCTATAATGTTGCACAATCGCTCCTGAAAGCCGGCCAAGGAGGTAGTGGTGGTGACCTTGGGCTGTTCCTGATCGACGTCTACAGGCAAGCTGAGCTGAAGCCGGATTCGAGCTCCAAGGGCAAGCTCTTGACACTGTTGCGCCTATTTGATAGCGAGGAGCCGACTAGGAAGAAGTTTGTGGATGATATGATTGGGTATGTACTGCTCTTTTGTAATATCCGGAGAAGCTGACAGTAGCAGATGGTCAGCAACTTGCGGAGATTATCCAGCTGGAGAGCCAGAATTGCACCATGTTGCCGGAACACTATACGCAGAGGAACACGATGTATATGAGGCCGAGAGACATCTTGCGCTTGGAACCAAAGATTCGCCAGATGTGTTTGCAAAATTGGAATACGAATGGTATACGCAAGACGACTCGCATACCGCGGCGCTCTATGCTGCCCGAGCTGTTTTCCCATACCTGCTCACAGGAAATCTGCGCGATGCTACGAAGTCCTTGCAGTTATTTACAAGTAGATTGACGGAAGCAAACAAGAGTTTAAGTGTACAGGATGTTAGCAGCAGCTCCTCCGATATGCGGATTTACCCCAGCTTGCCACTGCTGAATTTCTTGGGCTTGTTATTGCTTGCTGTTCAGAAGGGAAGCGCAGATCTGTTTAGAACCTTGAAGAACAAGTATGCAGTCCTAATTAAGGAAGTGGGAATCTGGGATGAAGCGCTGGTTTCAGTGGCAGAAATGTACTTCGGTATTCAGAGACCAAGACAGGGCAATCCACTGTTCGATATGATGGGCAGCATGTTTGGGGGAGGTATGCCCGGGCCAGCTGCGAAACCACAGCCAAAGCGTGTTGGGCAAGCTACTGCACCTGCTGCCGAAGGTTTAGACTGAATGCCTAATGGTGTATATTATGCATTGGATTCGCAAGCCAGCAAATATGCCTCACAAACAACCTGTCCCTCCTAACCCTGGGTATTCCGTTTCATGCTAACGCCGTTCCATGCAATGCAAATTCATTAAGCGTTTTTGGTCGTAGAGTATCATCGAGCCATCGTCTCATCTTCTGCCTCGTAGATCCAGTTGTCCTCTGCTAAAGCTGCGACCTTTGCTCGTAGACTAGCTCTCACAGCTTCGAGGAGTTCTGCTAAGAGTCAGTTTAATTGGAAAATTGACCGCACTGATAAACCATACCAGCAGGTTCACTAGGAGCTCTATTCCTGTCTCTCTGGTGGTGTTTTACTGCATCCGCCAACCGCTGTCTCTCCTCTGCAAAATATTAGCACTTCGCTTTACTTGAAATGTCCAGAACGCACTCTCATCCTCCCCTCCCTCTATAGCTCCCTCCCCATCCCCCTCTTCAAAAGATAGCACAGGGGGATCCCCGATTTGGAACTCCCCATTTTGATCCCGAATCACAATATCCTGATCTTCTGCATCTGCATCTCTCTCCTCCCGATCGATATCTAAACGCAGTGTCTCAGCAGAGGTGGAAGTTGAAGTGGAAGAGCTAGTTGGACGCGAAGTACGTAGATGTTGTTGGAAGAGATTGCGACGGACGCCAGAGGGAGGGCGGATCGTCGAGCTCGAAGAGGTCGAGGAGGTGTTCGCTGTTGTGAGGTGGCGGCGTTCGGGCATTATGTAGACAAGTGCGTTGTGAGGTAAAACGAATGTTTATTATGTAATTCAATTACTTCTAGGTGGTGTATCTTGTATATTAAGTCTTGTGTGAGTGTTTCAAATGAATGTGGGAAAGATAATATTGGATGATTTGTTTGTTGATTATGATGCTTTGATCAGACGAGGCTGAGATCAAGAAGATTGTGGGGAAGCGAGGTTCATGCCAAACGAAACACTTCACTGTCTGTCTGCTTGCGCTCCAGGCGTCTGTCAATGTTTAACCAATTATTGCGTCTTAATAACTCAATTGCTTCCCGATATTTTCGAAATGACTGGCTGTAGGTAAATGGTCCCAAAATGAGCAACAGTTTTGATATTCAGCCCATTGGGCGGTTTGTTGGCCAGAGTGCTGCAATAAAGCGTCCTAAGGTGAGAATGTCTCCCCCCGAGATTGTTCAGTTCCAGTTCTGAGTTTGGAAGATTCCTACCTTCAGTTTTCTATGTGGATTTTGAAGTCAAGATCTCGATCCTCCCAAGTCAGAACACCTTCAGATTCTGGTGCTTTCACACCTGGCCACAAGTGAGGCGGACATGGCATTCGAAAGACGCCTTCAATCTATGCCAAATTTTGAACTATGCTCATTCAACGCAGGAAATCGCATGTTTTTCGTACGATGACAAACACCAACTTCGACTGGATGATTCGTCCATCAGATACTACTACCCACCCACGCTTGGAGCTGATCTCTCCAAAGGTTTCGATACCTTTGAGAAACTCGATGACACCTTCGATGAGCATCTCGATGGCTTACTTCAGACAATCATGGATCTCGAGCTAAAGCAAGATAAACGTGTCGAAGCGGACATCGTCACCTGGAGAGGCATGATGACAAAGTTCATGGCAGCTATTTTTAGTGATAGAGATGGGTAATTGTATGCCTTCTCTGGAATATTGCATAGCTAATATAGTGCTAAGCTTCGAAATGAACGCAACCCTATTCCAAGTGGGCAAATCTTGAAATCCTAATGATTGACTAGGCTAACATGAGCTGTGAAGGAAACAATGTACGCCTCAAAGCTTGCCTGTATATTTTTTGACTAACCAGTATAGATTCATTGAAGAGAACAAGAGCTACAAGGTAGCGTCACAAGCGAGGCAGTCGCAACAGGTCTCACAGCCCGGTCGTCCATCTCAAGATATGATGAGTTTTTGGGGTGAGTCAGAACCTATCTGAGAACTAAACACGGCATTAAGTCGATCAGGATACAAATTTGAGACACTATGCTTACTGCCCGCTACGTGGGCTGATACCCCAAGGGAGTACATAGAGAATCGAGAAAATGAAGTCGTCAATAACTACGCTCAATACTGTTCTATAGTTAGAACGGGTATTGGAAAAACAGTGATGGTAATTGGTGGAGAGGTTGATGCAGGTATGAGCAGGATAGTTCCTAATGATTTCCTACTAACAGGCTATAGTCTGGGATTTCAAACCAAGTGACGGGTCACCCATCAATTGGGTAGAGCTGAAAACTACAGCCGAGATTCGGAACGATAGAGATATGGTCAACTTAGAAAGAAAGCTGATGAAATTCTGGATCCAATCGTTTCTACTAGGAGTGCCTAAGATCATCGTAGGATTTCGAACACCTGATGGGTTCTTGAAGAGGGTGGAGGAAATGGACACGGCATCTATACCGAGTACTGTCAAGAGGCGAGGCAAAGGGACCTGGGACGGAAACATGTGCATCAATTTTGCTTCTGAGTTGCTTGAGTGTGAGCATTCAATTCCACCCCTTTTCCGAGCCGAGCCTAACATGATGCAGTCATAAAAGCCACAATTACAGAAGATGGGGTTTGGCGAATCCGTAGAAAAGAAAGAAGCCCTACCATTGAGATATTCAAGGTAGAAGAAACAGGCCATGGTGACATTCTCTCGGACGAATTCATCAATTGGCGAATAAGACTGGCTCTAAGCGCCAAGGATTCGGCAGAAGTAGGAGATAATGTTTTGATGGACCTGAATACAAAAACTCAATGAAACATTTTGGCGGCTACCCCGCACTGTTTGTTATCTAAACAATTCCACACCTCTCGTAAATTCTTTCCATGTGAATGAGGCGTCCGCCACTTATCTAGCTGCAGTACCTAGGCAGGTAAGGATTGCGAATTGGTGAGATCATGTGACTTATAGATTTGCGCACTTATTTTCACACGAAGGACAGTTGCATGAAATTAGGAGAAAAGCTGAATCTACTTAAGCCACCTTATTGGGAGATAAAAACTACCATGCAAACCTAAATCTGGTCTCCCTGGATGTTTTCGTTGACTCACAGCATGCAAGTAAGACATTCTCCCTTGTTACCGGCTTCTCCACGATAATACACCAAAAGCCACCACCCTTTCCCCTCCACATTATCGTGCCTTACACATACTAAGCACGCCCTAGGATTGACTCCCGAGGTCTCAGGCTCCCGAGTAGCATATTCACGCAGCAATACTCTTCTCGTTGGCCAATTGCAAGTTTTCACACAGACCGACATCTAAAAGTCTTCGCGAGCCGAGGCTTGGAAGGATTTCATAATCTCAACAAACAAAATGGCTAAGAAGACATCCATAACCAGCCAGCTCCTTCGCTCCCTTCACAGATCAACACACAACGTACGTTCGATTAGCTCTTCCGCTGCTCTTACTTCCAAGATGGCTACAAAGAGCGACAGCAAGTCATCGTTGGGAAATAGTGCGCAATTCAGCCTGAATGGATCCAGGTGAGTCATTGTCCAATCATGATCTTGTACAACCATGTCAAGGTCCTTTGTTGACGCCTTGAAGTATCCGCGCAGACACATCGTTTGCCATTGAGACAAGAAAACAGCTTGGTGTTCATGGTTTGATTCCTCCTAATGTGGAAAGCCATGCTCTTCAAGCACAGAGATGTAAGCCCGCGATCAGATTGTGGCGTGACCCTTGACTGATCTCTCCAGGTCTGAAGCAGTTAATGTCCAAGACGAGCCCAATTGAGAAATACATCTATCTCAGTAATTTGAGGAACGCCAACCCGCATCTCTTCTTCAGAATTGTTCTAGAAAACTTTCAGGTTGGTGTCTTAGAATACGAGAACGAATACGAACAAATTAACTTTGCTAACATTTGAGATAGACTGTTACTCCTTTGATTTACACTCCTGTCGTTGGCGAAGCTTGTTTGAAATGGTCAGAGATATACCAACAGCCAGAAGGTATGTTGTCCCAAGGCGGTCTGAGTACCTGATATTTTTGGGAGACACTAACTATAGAATTGTGCTGACGTGGCAAACATCACAGGTCTATATCTTTCGTATCAAGACCAAGGAAATTTGATTGATGTACTCAGCAATTGGCCCCAGCCAAACGTTGAGATCACAGTTGTCACTGATGGCTCTAGAATTCTCGGGCTCGGTGATCTTGGTATCAATGGAATGGGCATTCCTGTGGGCAAGCTGGCACTCTATACAGGTTGCGCCGGTATCCGACCAGACCGCACGTTACCCTTGACTCTCGATCTCGGAACCAACAATGAAAAGTTGCTGAAGGACCCACTCTACATGGGATCTAAGGAGAGAAAGCGCTCTGAGAAGGAAGAAATGGAGTTCATGGATGAGCTGATGGTTGCTTTGAACACTGTCTGGCCTGGGTAACTCAAAACCAAAGTCACTGACGATCGTTAACTAATTGAACACAGTATTGTCGTACAATTTGAGGACTTCAAGAACCCGTTCCCCGCTCTAGACAAATACCAATATCAGTACTCCTGCTTCAACGATGATATCCAAGGCACGGGAGCTGTCATCTTGGCCGGTATTATCAACGCACTCAAGAAATCTCATGTCCCTGTCAAGGATCAGCGCGCCGTCTTCATGGGTGCTGGCTCTGCAGGCGTTGGAGTTGCAAAGCAAATCGTGGAGTATTTCATCAAGGAGGGTTTGACTGAGGACGAGGCACGAAGATGCTTTTGGTTCGTCGATACAAAGGTATGTAATCATATCATCCGTCAATACAGGACTATCTCTTACGCTCTTAGGGTCTCATTACCAATGATCGAGGAGACAAGCTCGCTAACCACAAAGTCTACTTCTCCCGTGATGACAACAAGGGCGAGCAGTTCAAGACTCTCCCTGAAGTTGTTGATTACGTCAAGCCTACAATCCTCATGGGTCTGTCAACCATTCGTGGCATCTTCGACGCAAAGATTCTCAACACTATGGCCAAGCTGAATCCATACCCGATCGTCTTTCCCCTCTCAAATCCTTCAAGTAATGCTGAGTGCACCTATGAGGAGGCCATGAAACACACAAACGGCAAGGCTATCTTCGCCAGTGGCAGCCCGTTTCCTCCTTATCTCCACAACAGTAAGGTAATGCAACCGAGTCAAGGAAAGTAAGTTAAATCTCATCCCCAAACACGACTCTCAAGCTTAACACATACAGCAATATGTACGTCTTTCCCGGCATCGGTCTTGGATCCATTCTATGCAAGGCTAAGCATATCAGCCAAGAGATGGTATATTATCTTTTCTTTCCCACGCCTTTCATTTCAACATCCATAATTCTCCCGATACTCACTAACCCCTCCCACAGATATACGCTTCGGCGGTTGCTCTGAGCACTGCCATCACAACCAATGAGACCAACGAAGGCCGTCTATACCCCGAACTCGACCGCATCCGCGAAGTCAGCGTCATCGTCGCTCGTCAAGTGATCCGTGAAGCACAGGTTCAAGGTCTGGACCAGGAGCCGTCCATTCGCAACCTGAGCGACGAGGATCTTGATGTCTGGATTCGAGGCAAGATGTACGATCCTACAACGGCAGAGCACATTGAGGATGCAAGCATCAAGGCAAAGGCTGTAAAGTCTTTGCTCTAAACTTTCTTGCTATTAGTCTTCTGGTCCTTGGGGCTCAATCACTGACTTGGGGTGTTTTGGTCCCTACCTTGCACTGTCGTTGTGGTTTGAGAACGATCAGCATCACTAGATCTTACCCTTCAACGAGCTGCTTAGTGATGTGGACGAGAGCGATAGGATAGAGTTCTATTCTACTTGTATAATATTTTTTTCTTCTAGATACCACCAAGATTCGGCGGCACTTGTACTTTGCTTGCGAGGGCACAACGAGCGAAAAGATAGTCAGCAATGGAAAGATCGTCAGCGACAAGACTTCCTGTTCACAGGCACTAAGTGTGAGAGCCGAACGATTAAATCGCTCTCACTAGATAGATCAATGCAGTATATGTTAGCAACTTTTCGTTTCAAGATCAACGTGGTTAGTGATGCGTGAGAAACACAATGCGAGGGCGTAAATCATCTCCTGCTTCAACCCTCTTTACATAGTTCACCTACCTGTTTCACTATTTTCGGAAGTCTTATCACCCCATCACGCAACTCTTTTTCTCACTTCCCTCCTTCCTTTCCCTCTTCCTCCACCTCTTCGACCTCATCCGCTCCCTCCACCCAGCCCCCGTAACCCCAACGGCCCCTCACCTTCCTGACAACCTTCAAGCGCCTCTCAGCCTTCAACTCCCACGGCAGCGGCTGCACCATTGCACTCCCCCGGTTTCCTTTCATCCACCACATCTGTCCCGTCATCTCCTTCAAGACTTCCCTCTCCTCTTGTCTTCGCAGCGTATACAGCTCGTGCCCTTCCTCTTCCTTACTCGCCATCTGTGCTGCAGTTTCATTACCCTCATGTTCTCGTTGCTCCCTATCTCGGACTTCAGCGTCTTGAAGATAGAAGTCTGCTTGCTTTGCGCACACTTGCTGTTCCGTTCGCACGCACCGTGAGCAATGTGTGTAGCCCAACCACTGGGGATGCCGCTGCCTTTTTGCTGCAAAGGAGCACTTCACACCTGCTGAAATACACTGTAAACAGTCAAGGTGGAATTTTGGATCGAATCTGTGAGAGATTTGGGGACGAGCTGATCTGGAAGAGGAAGGGCCGGTTTTTGTGGTGTATTTCCCCGCTAAGTCGTGCCGTAGTGGAGGGGACGGACGGAATCTACGTATGTTGCGGATCGCATTCGGTGGAAAGGAGTGGGCCGATGAAGGACCCGGATTCTTAATTGTAGTTGAGTTGACCGGTGACGAGGATTTAGAATCGGAGTATCCATTTGAAGCAGAGGGCGAGTGTGAAGCAGTAAGGACAAGATCATCAGTAATACCCGATGGGCCATCGATAGTATCGGTCTCGGAGATGTCTGGCAGTGGTGTTTGAGATATCGAAGCATCATGTTTCTTGACTCTGAGATCTAGACTCGAGGGCCATGACGAAAGAGGAAGTGGAAGTAAAAGTGGCATAATACTAGTCCATCCACATATCTTTCGGGGACAGCTAAAACCAAGCAAACAGCAAGCAACTCCAACTCAAAATGGAAGCCAAAGGTTATTATTGTGTTGCACTGTGTATCAAAGTGCAAGCTGAATGCGCGACCACTAAAAGAAATCTAAACAGCGAGAATATATTATCAAGTTTCGAGAGTATGTCACCACTCGGCACCATACCCCGGTGCAGCAAAGACAAACGCCAAGCAATAGTCAAAGCTAGAAGAGGCGATATCATTCACGTTTGTTCTACTGTTCCATTGTTCATGTTCCTTCTTCCATTCAACACCATATGTAAGAGGGATCTTGTATACTCCAGCACCAACCAAGAACTCACCGAAGCATAAAGAACAAAGGCAGCAACACCATAATTAAACGCAACATAAGATAACACAAACAATGCAGCCACTTTATCTCGTAACTTGTTCGACCCCCCATAACTTATAAGGGATCCCCTTCATGCCTCAGGCAACCAAGAAGACTACCAAACTAGTTGGACTACAGTACTCTTGTATACTAGAACAAGTGCATGTGTAAATCTAATAAATACAAGGTATCGGTGTGAAAACCCGTGACACTGGTTACGGGAACAGGAAGCAAGGAGCCAGGGCATGGGTCGAATAGTGGGGAAGTACGAGCATTGCATCGGAACCCAGGACTCTGGTCGTGGGAATCAGATACAGCACATGGTTTCTGGGGAGGAACTAGACCCGCGTGCAGACTTGCATGGAGATCAATACTCCAGAGCTTAGTCTAGTTCCGGGACACTGGTCGCGGATCGAAAGTGCAGCGGTGCAGCAGCATTCGCCTTGATAGGCAAGTGCCACGATCACGATGCAAGGTGGGGACCAGGACAGAAGAAATTTCTTCAGATAAGCGCATATTAAAGTGGCTATAAGGAGATCCTAGCTTAAATGACTATAAACTCATCAACTATGCAAGGCGTGAAAGCCTCCAGCATATCAACCCGCATTTTTCCACCACAAGAAATTAACTACCGAAAAGAGGTAGTTTCGATTATCACTTGATCAGATCAAGAGACAATCTAAACCTCACCATGATCGGCAACACCAACAACGTTGGCATCAGCATCAAGTTCGAGCTTCTTCTTGCGGATAGACTCCTTCATTGGGTTTGGTGCATTGAAGATCTCGTCAAGTTCCTCAAGCTAAACAGAGTGTTAGTTTTTGGTAAGACAATGGAGTGTTTTCAGACTTACAGTGCGGTTCTTCGTCTCTGGAATGAACATGTAGATGAGACCAGCCTGGATGAGACACCAGATCATGAAGACGAAGTACGTCTTCCATGCAATGTTGTCAAGAGCGACAGGGAAACCGAACTGGTTGACGAGGGTACCGGCAGTGACGAACATGTTGGAGAAAGCCATTCCCTTAGCACGCATCTCGAATGAGAGAACCTCGACAGGGTAAAGCGCTTGCATAGGAGTCCAGCCAAAGGAGTACACGGCCTGGAAGATGTAGATCATGGCAACACAAGCAGCTGAGGCAGCCTTGTTGGGGTGCTCCTCACCAGAGTTTTTGTAGACACCTGCGGCGGCGGCGACACCAACCCAGCAGATGGAGCATCCGATGTTGACCCAGATGAGCATAGGACGACGTCCGATCTTGTCGACGAACATAGCTCCAGTGAAGGACACGATACATTGAACAGCGTTCATGGCAGCGAAGAGATCGTTCTGGATGACGGTGTCCTTAATACCGGCAGTGGTCAAGACACCACTAAGGAAGTAAGAAACGACACCTAATATTGGTTAGTAAGTTGTTGATTGTGAGTGGATCTTCCTCTGCCTACCATTTCCAGCCCATTGACCGAAGAGAGAAACGAGACAGTTGCATGCAAGACGGTACATTGAGGCTCTGTTCTTGAACAGCGCTCTGTAATCCCACCATCTCTTGTCGGCACCATCGAGTTCCAAGTGTGCCTCATACTCGAACATCTGAAGCTTAACCCATTCACTTTCTGGGTTGCCATTTCCGTGGTACTTGGTGAGGAAAGCTTTGGCTTGATCTTGCTTGCCGTTGCAGTATTGCCACTGAAAATGAGAATCAGTAAACATTTTCACTAATTGTGTAAAGGAGATCTGCTTACTCTTGGGGATTCTGGAAGGAACCAACTGAAGACCAATACGATACCTGGGAACATAGCCTGGAGCCAAAGAGGGAACACCCATGAGAAGTTGCCGGAGTGTGTGATGGCTCCTCTGCATGAACTGGAAGCAACAAGAGCACCAACGGGCCTGCAACAATTGTTATGGGTTTGCTACTGCAAAAATCAAGTGGGGAACGTACCAGAAGACGTTGTAGAAACCAGTAACAACACCACGGTAAGCTGGGTGAGAAACTTCGATGACGTAGCAAGGACCAGCGGAGGCAATCAAAGAGACACCCATTCCCATGAAGAAACGGCCACCCATGAATTGACCGACGCTGCCAGTGTTGACAACGGTGCCCTGAATAACAACACCGAGGATGATAACCGCGGCACCAATGAACATACCGACCTTGCGGCCGAAGGTATCCAGAGCGGGACCGATGAAGGGGATGGCAACGACACCACCGATTTGATTCATAGAACTGACAATACCAGCTTTGATACCAACGCTGCCAACACCGAAGAAGGCCTTGAAGTTATCTTGAGACAGAAGATTTCCGAACATGGAGGAGTCGAAACCGTTTGAGGTGGAGCAGCAGAAGCCGACGATAGAGATCAGGTAGAGCTGAATGGCAATGGCGTTCCATGGCATTGGAGGCTCCTTGAGCATGGCTGCGTTGAAGGTCTCATCACCCTGGAGAACCTTCACGGCAGCGACTTGGTGCTTCTCCATGGAGGTGTCGACATGGTCGACAGTCGAGTCGAGACGTTTCTCAGAAATGTCTGCCATCTTATCCAGGTATGGATGTGATGTAGATTGTGGTCAGTAATAGATCGAGAGACTGGATCCGTCCCAAGAGAATGAAGTGATGAGGAGGAAAAGAAGAAGCACCTGGGGGATTCCTGCCCTCTTAATATGCAAGAGGATGAGGAGCATTGGAACGTCTGGCCGAGGCCGCAAAAAGTCATCTCCCCAGATGAATGCATAGATCCACGGCCGACAAGAGAAAATCATACAAAATTCGCAGATAGCTCAAATGATTGGGCCACAAACCTGGACAGGTTTCGGGGTACGGAGTACATTCCCGGGGTGAAATCTGGGGTTGGCATGTTGTGGTTGGGGCTAAGGAACGACGGGAGAGCTCCTCCGTTTTCCAAAACGGGACATCGAGTCTTGATGGTACCACTTGGTGCAGTCATTGGGCTGTCTTTGCTGGCGCGGGAGCAGCGTTGTTGAAACAACATTACACCTAACGCCACCTTGGGCGTGTCGTGCTCCGAGTTGACAGTTGAATGTGTCAGTTCAATAGTGTAGTAGATTGAGTCTGAGGGTTTGAGGATCGCGAGTGCTCGTAAGGACGGATTAGGCAGAGCGTGACCGGCGGCGTGACAGGAGGAACCTGTTGGCTGGGCCCCTTCGCGTCGCCTCCCGTCCAGGGGTGCGCCTGGTGCCAGTGTTTTGCTGGGAGCTGGTGCTGCGGGTGTGCTCGTACCATGTGCAGCCACCATGCAAGGCGGCATGCCGAGCCCTGTAGACGCAGCTCGTCAAACAGAATGCGGAAAAACGCATATCGTGATCTGAGCTAAGGCTTCATCCAAGATGGGCCCCAGATGGCCCGCGATGGCTCATTTGCGAGGCCTCGGTTTGACGGGTCGAGAACCGTGACACCCTCCACCAACGGCCACCACAGGCGCGCGGCTGCCATGCCCGTTCAGAGGGCCCCTCCGAGCGACCGCCAGTGGGGTAGACGGGCCGGTCGAGTAATTGGTGGGGAAATCGCATACCCCAACCTCACCAGCAACCGTCTGCATCTGCATCGCCGTCGCCCCCCAAGGCTCAAACTCCCCAATCCGACCAGACGAAGGGCAACGGGCGGGAGAGGAAAATAGAAGACCCCGCCATACCACCGCCGTCCCCACTCACGGAGCAGTCACATGAAGACCAGACGTGATACGCGAGTCTGTGAGCCTATGGTGAAGCCGTCCAAGAGAGCTGGTACCATCGTATGCTGCTTTCGACTCAACCGAGGACGCCTGAGACATCTGTATCTGCGTCGACGGCAGCAACATGCAGCTCGAGGGGGCTTCGGGACTCGGTCGGCTGGGCTAGATTGTTGAGCGGCTGAAGCATTTGGAATGTGTGGAGTGTGTGCGCAGATCGAGTACCCAAAACAGACACAGACACAGATATCTGGATGGGTACCGACCCGGTTCGTCCTCTTTTCATCCTTGGCCTTATTCTGGCTCTGTGCGCGTATGTAAAATTCAATTGTTGAACAGAGTGGTGGCGGGCACGCGACAAGCTCCTGTGTTTTGCAGAGATTGGACGCGAAGAGGCAGAATGCAGTCTATCAGATGCACCTTCTCGACGGAAGGAAAGGGCCGAAGCACAACTTGCCCTCCGAGGATGGTCACGTGTCGAGAGAGATCTTCCGTGGACGGAGACAAAGTGCGGTTGCTGAAACAGCACAAAGTGGCCATGTGTCACTATTGTAAGTTTCCATGTTCCGTCTCTTGTAACTTAAAATTTGTGGGAAGGGTGGTACTGCTAGCTCTTTCTCATGTTCAATCCTCACGGCATCTTGGATACTGCCTAAGAGACCTTCTCAAGTGACCAATGTCTGACAGCAGCTTGGCCATTGTTCTAGTTTCTGTTTCTAATGAGCTAGCTTTTCTCTTAGGAATATTGCACAGGCTGGCGGGGTTCTTTGTTTATCCTCCATCTAGAACATTCAGAGTCTAATCACAGCAAACAAATGTACGTCTTGTGGGATCCTCGGTCATATGACCAACTGGTAATGGCCAGCCGGAGCTGAGGGGTGGTCAAGGGCATTGCTGTAACACTAATTAATTCTCCTTGAAGATTCCAAACGCTCAGTCTGTACCCTTAATAGGTACTGTTGGATTGCAAAAGTTCAGCCGGTCATCTATCAGCAACAAAAAGGTAAACATAGGGAAATGCCAGTAACGAGCCATATGTAGTGCGGCGCCGCACGCATTTCTTATTGGCTTTGGGTTTGAAGTACACAAAAACACGAGATGCAAACAAGGTACGGGCTCAAAAGATGTCAGTGTTGATTATTTTTGACATGTGCAGAGGAACCACAACTCATCGAAAAGCCAGATGCAGCAAATGGGTATCACATATCTAGCAACTGCACGCTCAAATTATCAAGATCCCAACCCGGTTTAGTTACCGGCCCTTACAAAGCACAGCAAATAGTCAAGTCCTCGGAGCCAATTCGATAGTGTTATAGCTCTCAGTCTGCTTGGTGCATGATCATCTTTCTTATCACGTCACCGTATGCTTTGGCATTGCTGTAGCGTGGAATTTGCCCCGTGAAATATTCACGTGCTCTTTGCTCTCCAGGTGTTGAGCTCAATCGCACAGGCTGTGCTTCAGAAGGATGACGGGTTTCATATCGAGCTTGTTCAGAACAAGGCTCATCTGAGAACACAGACGCTCCGTGACCTTTCTTACTCGCTTCAGAGCTACTTTGAAGTTGAAACTCTTCCATACCAGCTTGTACCACTGAATGATTGTCTTCATAATCTTCATAATCTTCATTTCCGTCTTCATCTCTACCTCCATCCGAGAGGGGTTGATCAGAGCTTTTTCCGAACAGATCATTTCCAGGAACTGATTTGATTCTGCCTCTCTGCTCCCGGAAAGGTTTCTTTCGGGCCCCATCGACTGTTCGATTTTGTCAGGGACGAAAAATGCATCATGCTTTCTGAGATCGTGCAAGATTGTTCCTCGCGATGACTGTGGTCTTGGATTAAGGCGGTTATCGAGGCCGATGAATGGGTAGGGATTGATATCTGGGACCTTTCGTCGACCTTTTGGTCCTAAATTGGAAGGTTGGTCTCCTTGTCGCACGACTTTGTCTGGCAAAGCTTCAACAATAGAATCGCAAGTCTCGCGAGGCTTCCAGTATCTGACGATTCTTTTGCACGCCTCTTCGATAGCAGCACTTTCACCCTTGGGCTTTTGGAACCATGAATGCTGCAAAGCCTGGTGTACGGTCATACGCTTTGTCGGATCCAGGATAAGAAGTCCACCTAGAAACTTCTTGGCTCTTGCTGTTAGGTGTCCAAGTTCTAAGCCCTCGGAAAGTTTGGCGAAGGTCTCTTGGCTTTGCTGCGTATAGATCTCTTGGGGAAGCAAGGCATCCTCAATCAGAAGGTTTCGTGTCAAAACACCGAGCGACCACATATCCACAGAAAGAGTATAACCTTCGTGCACTTGATCTAAACTTTCAATCTCCCTTGAAGATGTCAGAACACCATCACGGAAGAGCCGGTTTGAGATGTAGATCTACGTACGGAGCGACATAGCCGTCAGTCCCGACTCTAGACAACATTCGCCGGGTTCCTGGATTGACAAGTTTTGCGAAACCGAAATCAGTCAGCATTACCCGACAACCGAATTCGTATGTCTGCATCACGAGCACATTTTCCTTCTTGATATCTCGATGCGCAATGTGCTTATCGTGAAGGTATTCCAGAGCGAGGGTGACTTGTCGACATATGACACGAGTTTCAATATCACCAAGTTTACCGCCGTGAGAATCGCAATATGAGAAGAGGTCCCCAGCAGGAGCAAACTCCGTGAACATGTAGCTGAAGATAATCAGTAAAAAGTGCCTGCTTATTCTTGGACAACAACCCACATATAACTGCTGGAACAAAATGCCTTCTTGAGGTCGATAATATGTGGCTGAAAGTGTCAGCGTACTCTTGGCCAACAATTGGTACACGCCTTACATGACTAAGCTTAGCCAGCACTGTTACTTCACGAAGAATTTTGGCACGTTCTTCTTTTGCTTTGCGACACTGTTCCTGCCATGTTCCTGTAGAGTTCGTCGAGTACTTTTCAGCCTCCTTCAGGTCAATAATTTTGCAAGCTATTTGTCGAGAAGTTGAGAGTTCTTTAGCCAGATATACCTTACCATACTGGCCAGCTCCAAGAAGTCGATCGGTGACATTGTATCGATTATCAAAAAGCTGGAAATTGGTAAACAACAAAATCTGCAGGATGGAGGACGTGAATACCTGAAGATGCTGATAATTAATTTGTACAGGATTTCCTTTCCGCTTATGGAGTTGTCGAAAATGATACTTCCAATATGGTTTGATTTCGATGACGTCCCCTTCAGTAAGCAGATGGCCCCTTCTCTCGAGGCCGGCCTTGCCAATGCATTCACCGTTGATGTAGGTTCCATTGGTAGATTCCAGATCTTCACAGTATATCAAGGGTTGGATAACATCGAGCTTTTCTGGGTCATATACAACAGAGTATACTCGGAAATGCTTTTTCGAAACCCGGAAATCGGCAATGATAAATTGGCTGCATTTCTTCATCAACTCAATCCAAGATATCTAAGAACAAAACTCTACCATGAGCTAGGACCGTCTTCTCTTCCGACACGGATCTCTTGGCCTGCAAACACATTGATATCTGGAAGGCAATACTTAGTACAATGAGACATGCTGTTGAAATCCACCAACCTGAGGTATCTTGGCTGAGACCATTACTGAACTGCAGGGTTGCAATAAGTAGAGAGCGGGTGTTTTCTTCTTCAAGAGTCAGATTAATGTTATCTAAATCCACATCCATACCACCAAGCGCATCTTCTGAGTCACTGAATTGAAGATACTGTTGTTGGATGCTCTCATCATACACTGAGTGCTGACTATCAACAATCATTGCACCATATTCATTACGATCAGACATGTCGAAATTGAAAGTGTGGAAAGTGAATGAGACAACAAATGAAAGCGTTAGTGATCTGGAAGAAGATGTTATAGCATTGATAATTTGATTCCTGTGAGTACTGGACACTCGGATGGTCTTAGGCAAAGACTGTGTTAGCTCTAGGGAGAAGGTGACAATGGAGACAGTAAGAGGCGAGGAGTGAACTGAAACCTGTAGTCCACCAAATAAGGTTTAGTCACGTGCATGCTGTAAAAGCCCTAGTTCTCGCTTATTGATTTCCGTGTGCGCGCTAGTGCATCGCCTTCAAAGAGCTCGAATTGACTTCCAACTCTTCCTCCACCAACTTCATCACAAACCCTCAACTGTCAAGAGTAAGCATCCCGAGCCTGCATCAATGTTCTATTGCTAATAATCTCTTTAGTGAGAGCCAAGTGGAGAAAGAAGAGAGTCCGTAGACTCAAGAGAAAGCGCCGCAAGACCCGTGCCAGATCGTAAGTTTGACCATTCAACTCGTCTTCTGCAGGGCAACTGCTAACATCCTTACAGCAAGTAAACAACTCGCAACAACCCGATCTCGGTCACCTTACCTCTCAAAACAAACATCATGACAACATAACCCTCGTGGCTACGCCATCTCCCGCATCAAACGTCTACACCTTTTTCAGCATTCCAGATCACGACTACGCGAACAGTTTGGGACTACCACTCCGTACAATGGCCGCTGGGTGTTCAAGGGTAGAGCAGTGTGATGACGCGTAGTGTTCGGCACTTGGTGGAATGGATTGGAGGAAGTAGGACCGGTCAACTGAATAGCATTGCTTTGTCGGATTGTCAAATGAGGTTTACGAACCAAGAAGCGATAGAAGGAAGCTGCCGCAGATGCTAAATACTATCGACTCTCAAAACCAATAAGAAAAGAAGTCCTACTTCAAACACCTCACATTGAATTGCTATGCTATGCGTGATTTGTGGTACTATGATTAGAACAGCGCACGATGAAACCTGCAGCTTCAATACTGAACATCGTATCTTTGCACCTCGCCACGTATTGCCCTCTTTATCATTTCACATCTGAACTCCTTTAAAATCCCTAATTTCTTTCCCATTCCAGTTTCTTTGCTTCCGTGCCTTGGAATTCTTGGAGTTCAAAATTGAGCTCATCGTGTGTTCCCCGCATCTTCGGGCCCTTTTTGGCGAGAGACATTGATTGACTGATCGGATAAAAAAAAGTCAAAACACCGACAAATTTATTTCCAACCACGCAGCTCTGTCGTCACCCATCCTCGTCTTCAACTCAGATAGCTCCAAGATGGCCGAAAGAGATGAGAAAGTAAAGAAGCGCAAGAGGGCTACAGATGGCTCGTCGAAACCCAGCAAACGAGTCGCAATTGAAGCAGATAAGCAGGTCAAAATCTCCCTCCACGAGGCAGACAAATGGGCACCCATCATAGGTATGAACCTTGCGAACAGTTTCATTATCATTATTGACTTCAATTAGCTTCAACTCCTGGTGTAGCCATCCCATCTTCAATTGCCCTCCAGCCTTACCTGAAAGCTCGTCGAAATGCGTCTCCGAAGACACAAGGACGAAACGGCGAAATTGCGGCAAAGGAGCTTCTCTTACACTCCTCGGACCACCAAAAGCTTGATTATACCGCTCGGGAAGAAGAGGCTGGCGGAAAAGATGCTTTACTAAAGCATTATGTTGGTGTATACGACCCAGAGACGGGGAAGCTGGAGGTTATGGAGGCACGAAAGATGGTTGTTCGAGGTAGCGTGAGATCACAACAAGCTACTGCTGAAGACAGGATTTCTAGAGTAAGTTTTAGGCCATTATGCATTTTAGTATGCGATCTGACCTGGTCTGCAGAATATGAGAGAGCTCCGAAACGACCTTGGACAGACATTCGGTACCAAGAAAGCGAAAAAGGCCATTGCATCTGTCACTGAAAATGCCATTTCTCCCGAAAAGTCTTTGAGAGCCTTAGCAAACGCAGGCAAAGGTGTAAAGCTGAATTCTGCCGATGCAGCTATGCTTGCCAACATCGCAGAAGGGGCGAAGGGCATGGCAAGCAGAGATGAACTTGCGAAGGCAGCGGACGCAGGAAAGCCACGTCCAAAAGCTAACGAAGAAGCTGAGAACATCAAAGATGTTTATACAATCGACAGCCTTATTGGTGCAGACATATTTAAGATGATACCTGCGAAGAAATGGGTCGACGACATCAAGGCAAGGAAGGAGATTTTTGTTAGCAGTCAATACGTAGGAAGTCGGATTTCACGCTCAGGTACAGAGGTTGAACGGATTAAACTCCTTCGGTATATGAATCTTCTCTTGGCCCTACACGGTGCCTGCAGACAGCAAAGAGGCAGCCTGAGCTTACCAAGAAGAGACGAAATCATCAACATTCTTGAGGATATTCCTGAAGCTGTTTTCGAAGGTGTGAAGCGAAAGTTCGCAGACGGATTTACTATGTCCAAGTATCAAGTTGATCTTATGATCACTCATATCTGCGCCATGGCTTGCATAGTCGACAATTACGAAGTTGATACCTGGCTCTTGAAGGAAGACTTGAAGCTAGATACCAAGCAGATCCAACAATACTTTCAGGAAATTGGTGCAAAAATATATGGGCTCGGCGAGGTTGAGAGGAAGAAACAGAATCTCGAGAAAGCAGCAGCAGCTCAACATAAAGTTGCCAGGCTCAAGTTGCCACTGGAATTTCCGAAAATTTCATTTGGGCGGAAGAAATAGATTGTGCATAACCACACATCTTAATAGAATTCTTTGTTATCAAACTATCAAACAAACCGTTCTGTTATCCAGTGAAATCGTGCTTTTGAAGTGAAGACGTTTCTGAGCCTATTCCGATCTGGTCTTAACTGACGATCTCAAATTCAGCATATTGCAAAAATCCTTCACTGTGAGGTAATTGCGTCTTCTATTCTTGTTTCGGTATGGAACCGTGCTTTAATTAGCCATGTTAACGTTCAGGTTGCCCACGAGGTTGAAACTTTCGACCAATAATCACCTTCGTAAATTATTCTCACTGTGGGCATTTCGCGTCATGCGCCTCAGACCAAAGGTCAACTTGTCTTAAGACGTTGAAACTTACCGTACACAGGAAATAGGTTCAAGTTATTTCTAGACGTAGAGAGATCCCAAGAAGGCACATGCATAGGCCGTTAAGCAACAATGCAATGGAGTCACAAGTTTCTTATTCTCATTGGGTCAGCAACCACTTGTTTCTAACAGTCTTATCAATACGTATGCATATGTGATTCAGAGGAAAAGAATAATCCAATATAGATAATCTCTTTTTTCCCGAAGAGTCTAGATCTTACATTCAACCAGTTGAAGAGCTTTACCAGCCAATGCTATCGATATAGCAACGACAGCATCATAGAGTCAAGTGTACCTGACCAAGGTAGACTGGAGGAGTGATTGGTAGTTCAAACTCCATGAATACTATAGGTGGACCTTAACTATGTCTGGATTCTACATTGTCTTTGCTATTCTTATAGACTAAGTATATTTACCGGCCTGGAGGTCTCGACATGGGTATACTCACTTAAGGTAAACACTGCCTCCTCTTTCGATTTTGCCAGACAATTAGGAGCATTTAGAAAGTTCCCCTACGAAGCATATTACATTATTCAACAACCTAAAGAGGCAGACATCAACAGCAATCATCACGTGGGCACGAACCCCTGCCCGAGGTATGTTACATTGGTTTATGTTACCTGATTTGGCATATACCCATCTTGCTCATTCAAGTTATGTATAATTCCTGGTGCTTTTCTCGCCTCATTTAAAGGCATCAAAAGCCACCCCGCAACCAGCCTCTTTGGTTACTCATGATTCGCTTACAAAGGTGCTTCAGAATCGGGCAAGGGATGGTGTACTTATTGCTACATTTCCTTTTATCTAGTATTGCTGAGACGGGAAGAGAAATGCAAGCACAGCGAACTTTTGAAAGACAATCGAATCCTCGATATCGTTAGGGACGACTGCGGAGCGCGAGATGGATCATAACGCTTCGTCCGAGCAGTGGGGTTTCACACCGCTTAAAAGGAAGGGCTGTGCTTAGCCCTGCGCGCCCTGCGACGGGATGAAGGTTGCAAAAGCTAAAGAGATTAGATCGCCAAGGGGTGGGACGGTCCCTGCTTCACGATCCCGAAGAACCAAGCATCACCAAGCCACGGTAGAAGCTCGCGAGAATGCGAAAGATTCGATGCCAAGCATATCTAAATCGGGGGAAGTATCCCACTATCATCGTCATACTCACGCTTTGCAATGTACCTCAAACGCCAGTGTAAACTCTGTCGCTCCTACCACATCTCAAGGCGCTCATGGCTCGAAGCACTCGCCGAGTGTCGTCAGCCACAATGCATTACACGCTGACACGCAGGTGTTATGTAACCACCAGCCTTCTTCGCACCGGTTGGAACGGTTCGTACTCGAGCTGAGCTGAGCGACTTTTTACGGGGTATGGCACGTTAACGCAAGCCCCTGAAGCAAAAGACTAAATCACACCAATCTCGTCCCCGGCATATCCATGCCGGTCAGACATGATCAGTGGAGAGCTTCTGAGACACGCGGCCCATTGGCTGCGCAGGATGCACTGCGCCATGCAACGTGCGAAGCACCACGACCTTTAAAGGCTGGCTGGTCCCCAAGTAAGATAACCGTTCTGATCTTTATTCCTCGTCGCCAGCTACATATCTACCGGACAAACATCACCGTCACATCTTCTGTCTATATATATATTTGAACACTATATATCATCACCATGCCTTCCCAAGAAGTCCAACAACCTCAAGCCCAGCAGATGGAGCTCCCAACCACCCAAACCAACGGTGCCAGCACCCAACAGCCTGTGAGATACCGCTCCTAACCAGACATAATCCGGGCCATCTACTAATTGCTTCCACAGCGCCCTGCTGAACAAATGACTGCTGAGCCTGTCAGCATGCGTGGTGGTGACAAGGGAGGACTTTGCTGCGGCATGTAAGTTCTTATCATGCCGAAAGTTCCGAAAGTCAAAGCTAATGTAGCGATCATAGTTGCGCCGGTCTTGCCTGCTTCGAGTGCCTTGAGTGCTGCTGCTAAGTGCTCAACATAACTCTGTAATTAGCGATTGGATGGATATATACCCTGGGGAGACGTCTGTCGCAGTGAGAATACGTGGTTTTGGATATCACATAATTATGAAGAGCTGGAATAGGCAATATTGATGAAATCCTACTTTGGAAACCATATCGTGCGATTTTACTCATCATTTGTGATTACAGTGGCGAGAGACGTCACATAGAGGCGAGTGCCGCCAAGTGTTCGCCAAAGATTCCACGTCAAGTGAGGCAGCGCGGTTTCAGAGTAACAACTTCAAATCGCTCACAGTTCAACAAGATCCTTTCTATTGCAGGATCATCCTGCGGCGATACTTTCTCAACGTCCCACCGCGATACGGTAATTTTCCCTCTCACACTCACTATGAACTTTGGTCCGCCTGGTTCGTATGGAGGCAGCTGACTTCCATGCGCCCATGCGACACCGAGTTTGTTCATCCAACGAGTATCAGGAGACACTCCACGTTCAGACCTGAACAGGTAAGCGCCCAACTGCAGAAGTCAGCCCTGTAGTCCAGCTGATGATGTGGCGTTCGTCGGATGCTGTGATAGGCTAGGGTTCAAGAAAGTACCCCGCCAATCTTGAATGAGAAGGCTGAAGTTACTGGGTGGTCACAAAAGGATATTCTTGTTTGTTTAGCTGGTGGCCGATAAACTAGTTATTTTTGCTTTGCTGTCTATCTCCACAATAATCAATCAACAGTCACCATGGATGGCTCTTGCACTGTGAGCTCTCATCATATCTAATATCGCACTTTCACCCTGCTCCTCCCTTGATCTTTCCCATCTCTCGTACTCTGCCCACCACCATCTATGGGTCTCCCCATCATTACCCAGATATCCAGCTTTTCCATCCTTCCCCACTCGTTTATTCCATGGCTTATCCACGATATAGTGTAGATTTCTGACCTCCTCATCTCTCCAAAAATCGGGATGCCAATACCGCCAAGTCTTCAAAGCATTGTACTGCCACCCCAGACTCATCCATCTCCCTCGGAAGAACTCGGCCAGGAAATCTTGATCAGGAAATAAGAAGCCCTTCAGCAAAGGGCTAGTGTTCAGAAAGTCCAGAATACCTTTCCACAAGTCGAGCGAGGGATCGAAGAGAAATAGACCGCTGTTGAGTAACGACTGTGTACCACTGTATTGTACAGGACACGGCTTCGACAACGCTTCTGGATGGCTCAATCCTTGGAAAGCACAATTTTCCTCTTTCCAGTCCTCGGGTGCCCAACTATCGTTGTCCAGGTTACAAACACACACATGATTTGCAGCCAGCCAATTTCCCTCACCAGGAAATTCAATCTCGAACAACTCGTCCATGTTTCTCATCACCAACATATCCGCATCCAGAAAGCATAATCGCTCCCAACTAACCAGCTCAAACACTCTGAGCTTCGTCCACGTATCTCGGAAGCGCTCGGCAATGAGAACGCCCTGATCGTTGGGCTGCAATATCTCGGTCTGCACTAGAAGGGCATTTGTGAGGTCTGCTTCCATCTGAAGGACGGTGATGACAGAGGCTGGCATGGTGGGCGTATAGAGGATTATCAGCGGGTATATAGATTTCTGCTTTTGTAGGCTATGGGCGAGTAGGATGGCGCCTGGCAGGTAGGATTCGCGTGTTAGGAGCGTGACCCATGCTCTTTTAAGGGGGTTTATGCCGCCCATGATCTTGAGAATCGATTGCGGTGATTTGGTTGTGAGCTGATCTTTTTCTACCAACATAAAGTTAACGGAACAATCGCTGAGCTTTCTAGAAGGGTGCTAATGCGTTTGTTTCCGTACCGTGGTGGAAATGATTCGAACTATATTGATGTCATGGGTTAGACATGTCGTCAACGACTCTTTGGGGTGATTTTTTAGCGCGGCGCCTACCACGGTAACGTTAACGGAACTGGAGCAAGTCAGTTACACTTGTCTCCAGTGCAAGAATTATTGCAATTATATACTTCAGTCACAGTTACGCTGACCCCTTTTAGATCCTAAATAGTGAAGCCTGACTGTGCATATACACTCCTCTTGAGCAGAACATGGATAGTATTCCATGTGTGCATTTATTAGTGGACTGTAATCTATACTGACAAGGATTCGATGATACAGCGAGCAGGCACGCAGTCATACTAGACTATTCATCTGCCAATTACAATATGCAGGTGAACAGGTTGAAGTGCGCCTCTCGAGGATGATCTTATCTATTTCCACTCTGGCCGAATTTTTTGAGTCGAGGTGGCCGTGCAGATCATATTCTGACTTCCTTACAAATTCCCAACTACAACAGGACAACCCGTTAGCCTTCTCTCTCGTCCTCCGTTCAACTGAGAAAACAAGGGCTGGGGAGTAGAAAGTTTACAATAACTCACAGGAAATTGCCCTCTCATCCCAATCAAAAACACTGAACACCTTCCCCAACACCATTGATCCCAATATCATCAGCTCGTCCGTTACCCAATCACCAACCTGCGAAAACGTGCCGACAATAACCACACACTCATCTTCATACTTCCCGTCACAAGCATCATCTACATCAACCCTTATCATTGCATAATCCGCACCCGTAAGCGTGATATTCTGGCGATCCCCGAGCCCAATGACCAAATGTGGCAGTCTCGCTCGCGTCTTACATGAAACTACCGCGGCCCGATCACACTTGCTGAATTGCAAAGGGAGCAGGTACTGTAGCGTCTCGACCATATATCTGGGAAGACCAAGGTACGGCGTTCGTGTGACGAAGTGAGCGGTCCAGTTGCGATGATCTGGAGAGTTAGGAGGCGGCGTGAGTGGGAAGGCCTGTGTTCCATCTTGGGGCAAAATGTATAGTGCCTCGATACGGATTTGCCAATTTGTTGCATTAGTTGGAAACAAAGGGTGGGAAACTAGCTTGCCAGAGTAGACATCAGAGTTTATGCCACCGAGGGTAAGATCCCCTGGTGTAGAGGTATTGCGGGGGAGGGAAAGCGAAAACACATTCTTGTCCAGAATTTTGTTATTGGCCATTTGTTCGAATGGACTGGAGACGCGGTTTGGCAACGGGGTTGAGCTATGAGGAGGCCATTCTTGCCCTATGGCGAGACCGAGAACACTTTCGTAGAAAGGGAGGTGGATGACCTCAGGATGGTTCCATAATCTGTAGTAAGACAATTCGACGAATTGAAAGTCAGGGACGCTGACTGAGGTTCCAACTCCGAGGGTGAGAACGTCACTAGATAGGCGACCCGGTGCGTGGATGGGTTCGTAGTTGATCATTGTTTCGCCGTCGATGGGGCGGTAGCCGGATGAGGAGCTGGCATTGTAACGGCGGAGAAATGTTTGGCAGCCAATGCCGTGGCAGTCAATGGAAGGGACGAAGGGGTCGGACCAAGCGATGTCAACGATAGCGTGGAATGATTGCTGTGGGGTGCCTAAAGAGAGGGATGTTGTGTACTGGTAGCCGTTTAACTTTCTACTGTTATTTTGAGCCCAAGTGATTATACTTTCCTGACAAGCTTACTTGTACAAAGGGATGCATTTCATTAGGCGACAGAAGGCCGTTCTTGTCATTAGAAGGAGGATTAGAAATATATTTTTGTCTCCCTAGCGAAGTGGGATCATAGCTCCGCACAGCTACACTATTCCCGACCTTCTCCATCTTTAGAGGTATCGAGCACTTCGCAGCCAAAGACAACGGAAGGAGAGATATGCCAAACAAAGAAATGCTATTGTGTGGTATCATGATTGCTAATATTGCCAGACTTGCAAACTGGTCGGGGTTGAGAAAGGAGGTCCTTAGAATTGAAATGGACGGCCGTGGCGATTATCATATATTGTGAACGAGGTGAATATAAAGCATGTTGCCCGCTGGCGTTACTCACCCAAACGAAACCCAAGACCTAATAATTTGACGGATATTCGGTCATATGTCCGAGATATACCATCCATTTTTGGTGTACTGCCCACATTGAGACTGAGAAGTTGTTGGTGTCCAAGCTGGGCCACTCGAGAAGCATATCACTCCAACAAGCCGCAGCTTCCCACTCGGCTTCTTTCGGCTTCGCATCTCGGGCCACTTCTTTTGAACGAATCAATTGAGCACGGAAGAATGTCACTGTGTAATGCGATATGGAAACATAAACTGGTGTTGCTGACTCTCTGGCTGCAAGGTGCAGCATACCCCGCGAGAGGATAAAATGGTGTAATCCGATTCGCAACTTTAGCTTTAGCCTTTATACAGAACATGAGAGTATTCCAAAAGTGATCCGTATACCACGTTAGAGCGTTTACCTAGAACTTAGAACTAGCATTGGAACGCGCTTCAATATGAAAGAAGGTAACATGTCCAGCCTTCTTATAGTTTATAGATTTGGTATGTCGCAGTCCACTTTTCGCAACCCAGGGTATCTATTTAAATCAACAAGAAACATAAACTCGATCTTAAATCCAGTTCAGACCAGGCACAACTACGATTGAAAAGTATCAGGAACAAGATACAACAACGACCTGAAGGTCTCCACCAACAAGAAGAGCCTTGCGAACGTGTAAAGAGCTGTGCCAACCATCCCTAATCCTGGAATCAGCGTGTCCTCAATAATGGGCCAACGCTGCCTATTCTGCTTCTCTAGTCTAGACATGAGCACTGTTCTAGCCACATAGAACAGTGGTATACACGTCGTAACTAGCGACGCAATTTTCCATAACAGACTCTCGACTGGCGTCGGAAATGTAAAGCTCCACGCAGCACAATGCAATGCACCAAAAACTAGGCCGCCTGCAATACCGCCGAGCCAGCTTGGGGCGCCATCTTCCTTTCCAAAGTTCGAGTGTAATGCGTGTTCGGGTATGGCATAACCAAAACCGGGAAATGCGCCAGCTACGTAGTTGGGTCCGACTTCAGCGAGAGCCATGAGCTGTTCCATCGTTGGGTATCGCAGAGCGGGCACCAGACATGGCATTTGGATATCTTGGGGCTTGTTCCAGTTCATGGCATAGATTAAGAGAGTGAGGAGCGAGTATGCAACTACCACGACCTCGAGTTGTGAGGTGGGCAACTGCTTGGCCCAGCGAATTAGCAGCTGCAATATTTGCCAGAAAACAGTTAGACAAGCCAGAAACTTGGCAAGCGAATCCGTCTTGCTCTTGTCTGTAATCTCATCCTGTGTGATGTTCGGTACTGACTCTATCAGGCCATTGTCCCGCGCATAGATGAACTGTGCGCCATCCAAAGCCCACTTGGACCCTCGGAGACGGACCAAGTTAATGGCCATTTTGTTGACTTCTACGAAACTCTTATTGTCGTAATCCCCAGATTGTATGCTTTGCTTCATGAGTTCTAGTGCACCTTGCACTAGAGTTGTGTTTCTTTGATCGGATACAGGAAGATGTTGCTCTCGTACAACAACCAAGCTTCGAAGGTTCTTTTGGTGGAATGTAAGAATTCTCGGTGATGTGGGGGCATATTTTGGCCTGACATCTTCGCAGGTCGTCGCTGGATCAAGATACTTTTCGGTGTTCGAGATGGGCTGCGCAAACTGTGCTGTGGTCCCCCTTTCCAGATTTACTTCAGAGGATGGGCTCGGCAATGGCTTGATAGCATCTACCTCGTCTTGGACCTCGACAACAACCGGCGCCGCAATTTTCGAGCTGGAAGCATGCAAGCTAGAGTTCGAGCCACTCCGTGAACGTCCACCATGCTCTACACTCATGTCCAGAATATTCTCATCAAAGACCATCACAAAACCTCCCATATTCAAAAAGTAAGAATGCACAACACTCCACGTCGCCAAATCCTCGTTGGCCCTCCACACCATGTGCTTCTCCAGCGCCCTCGCGCTCTCAAAATCGCCAATAGCCTTCAACAACAAGAACTCGGGCACCATCAGCGTCATCAGCATGAGCGCAAGCCGTTTGAGCAACCTGGCTATTTTTGCTTTTACCACCGCGATCGAATTTCCGCTTGGTAGATTGGGATGTTGGACAGACCATGTGCAGAGGAAGAGTGTGCTGAGCGCTGCCCAGAAAATGTCCCATGTTCCACGCACATCAGGCGATGAGACCCAATTTACGACGGTGGGGGGAAGCGTGCAGTTGGTGCTGAATTTTGTCATACTTGGATGCTACACCAGTGATTGACGTTCAAATCGCTCGAAAAGGGATCAGGCAACGCAGATTAGACCGGAATATATAATCTAGAAGTAAATCAAGAAGAAGAGGGAATAAATATGATCTCGATGTTGGATGAGGTTGCTTGTCTCATCCATGGTGAAGAACCTTGCCAATTTGCTTGGAGGTTACATTTGCCACTCACGCCGACTGGCCCTCTCTAAAAACAATACGGAGAGTTTTGATACAGGAACCTATAGCCGCCTCACAGAATTGCAGCCGTTTGGTGGAAGGGAAAGCAGGAGGCAGAAGTCGGGTTTCATGACAGGGAAAATCGAACCACTGCTGAACTGTCGTGGGCGGCAAAGGTGTGGCTGGAGAACCCTCTGACGCCCAGGTTGTTCCCTTTTGCCACAACCAACGCGCGTGCTGAAAATTGGACGATGGAGCGCGGCTTCACCTGGTGATTTTGGCCATAGGTCGGGCAGAAAAATCAAGCATAAGACTCAAGGACGTGTTGCCTAGCCGCCAGCGACGTGGTGGAGGCTGAAATTAAATTGTTTAAAGAGCTATTAACGTTATTACAAGTTGAGGCACAATACAGCCTAGGATAGAAATAGCACCAGACATAGAATGTACTCACTGCTTTTAGAAAGCTCGATATTTCTCCCAGGCACCTGGAACAATTTGGCATGCTCATTTTTCAAAAGTCGAGCAGAATGGCCAGAAGTGCCAGACAAATCAACACATGTATTTGCACATAACCAGATTTCTTACTGAAACAAATACTTTCTCATCACATCGGCATCCTCCTCATCTCCTCAACACTCCAATATTTCCTCATATTCTCCGCACCAAGAGTTTTTACCTCCTGATCCAAATGGGTCCACAACACCGTGCCCCAAGTATCCATCTTCCCCTTCAGCACGCTCAACGACAACTCAGTCTCTCCACTCTTCACACTCTCTAAGTAGGCCTCAAAGGCATCCATGCCCTTGTGGATCTCCTTGTGTTGTCGTAATAACTCAGCCGCATTGCGCCCGGCCTTGAATTCAGGCATCTTGGTTGCGAGGACAGGGAAGATGTGTTGCTCTTCTATTGCGTGGTGCGTAGAGAGGTGCGAGCAGAACTGTAGTCCGGTGGAGAGGAATTGTTTCAAAGAGAGATTTGCAGGCCGTCGGTTGGTCTCGCACGCTGTATAGAGGAGTGTCCAGGATTGACGGAAGTGGTTGTGCTAAAGTATGTTAGTGAGAACCCCTCTATCGGCGCATTTCAAGAAGACATACGAAATACTCCATATGCTCAGCCATAGAATTATATGCGCGGAACTCCGCTGCGCTCAACTTAGGCAGCTTCTCTTCTTCCTTCTTAACCTCTGGTACTTCCTCTTCTTTCGGCTTGGATTTCAGCGCCTCTTCGCGTCCCTTGTTGCATTCTAAGATCTCAGCCTCGATTGAAGCAGGCTGCGCAAGCCGCTCGATTTCCTCCCTTTCTTCAGCTCTCAAATCTGACATGATGGCTCTGAAATTTTGGTTCTGGGGAGCAGAACAAGTGAAGTTGCGCCTGCACACTGGATACTGGATTGCTGGTATTAGGGCACTTGCGCTGGTTCGGAGTGTGTAGACTGGTCGCAAGAGAGGTGTGAAGAGAAGAGACAACAGGAAGGGGCGCATCGGAACGATATATGTGAAAAGAAAGACATGGTAAAAAGAGAGAACGAGGTAGAGGTACTAAGAGGGATGGAAATGTCTGGCTTGTGAATGGATGGATCAATGGTGCGGGCGTTCGTGGTGGGGTGTCTAGACAGTCCTTCTTGCTGACTGAAGTCTTTGAAACATTGGAGAATCGGGATCGATAAGCACGGACACGTCGGCACAGTATTCGGACCGGGGTGGTTTAAGGTCCGTTCCGAGCTCTGTTTAAAAGCCGAAGTCGTTCTTATTCCTGGATACACGCGTCTTCATAAATTGTGGCTGCGCAGGAACTTGAGGGACGAAAAGAAAGGCTAGGCAAACTAGCGGTTCACCAACATAGTGCTGTGACTAGGCCTCAAACCACCGTTTCCGACACCTACCTACTTTTTGTAGCTTGGACAAGTGCTTTTATGCTGCTTTGCTTGTGACATATTTAGGGGGTACGACCTATTATTGAATTCAGACTGCTGAGTTCTTCTTCTCAAGTCTAAGATTGGTTCTGTTTAAAATAAGATATCACATGATCTACAATCCCAACAACTGAATATCATAGAACGTGGTCTTCATTGGTATCTGCAAACTCCTATATACAAATGCAAATTTCATGTACAGCCTCTAATAGGCTTTTCCAGCACGAGACGCCTAGTTCCAAAAAATATTTCACAGTGGAGGAAGTGCACATTTACAGCTTCGGTGTCGAAGATCGTGCAACGGTGACATTGATCAGACCGTTAGGACCCGATTGAGGAGCGTAGACCTCCGCGTCTTTGCCGGTATTTTTGAGGCCATTGTGCCAGCTAAGATCTGAGGGAGAAAGTTAGCTTCTGGAGGTACAAAATTGTTTTTGGAAGAGACTCACCAATTTCAAAGTAGTGCTTATTGGGCAACGAGTAATCGACAGTCTCAACTTCTGGAACCGCCTCCAATATCTGCGAGCACATCTTGTACATGGTGTTCTGCACAGATGGACTGTCCTCCTCAGCGAATGTCTTCATTGTGATCGATCTGGCATCCGTCCACGCCTTGTCGAACTTAGGAATGGCTCCTGTTACCGCAGCCATGTCCGGGAATGTCTTCCATGCCCACGCACAATCCACATCAGTCGATAAGATACGATCCCAGACCTCCGGGAGTGTGGTGTATGAATCTCTCACAAAGCCGTGGAATTGTGAACCAGTGCTTTTCAGGACAAGCAAGCCGACAATGCCACTGCGGATGTCCACTCCCTTGCCTCGAGTGACCACAGCCTCGACATTGCGGGTCTCAGCTCCATCACGGTAGAAAGAGTGTGGGTGTGGTTTGCCATCGATCGTCATGCGCGTCCACCGATGTGTGATAACCTTGATGTGGGCGGCCGAGAGGTGGGGGTAGGTTTCGATGAAATGGGTGCCAAGAATGCTGGCGAAGAGCTCGGGAGGTGTAACTGGGTTCTCCTTTGCTTTGATGTAAACGGTGTTCTTCATCGAATCAGTAGCCACAACTACACTGTTGTCTGCTTTCGTGTATCTGCGGCTTGTTAGTAAGTGGTTTGTGGGGCGATGGAGGGGTAAGCATACGAGACCTCGATAGCTCCCTCGAGCAACACACAAACAGTCATTTCAGTGACAGTTTGCATACCCGTTGCCTCGTCTCTCTCGACTTTGTAGACTCGGACATTGTCCTTGCCGTAACGTGCTGCTGCGATTGAGGCCATTGCTGAGATAGGTGGAGGAAGACTACAATTGCTGGTTTATCGTAGGTAATCAGTAACTGAGTAGGAAGATGAAGTGCTCTTGCAATGGCTCTGTGTTCGAGTGAAGTGAATAGCTGTGTGGTGAGAATGGGAGCTTAGGAAACAGCTGGGGGAGCTTGGCTTTATGTACGGGGGCAGCTGCAAGAGCTTATCAGAAAGCGGTGGGATGAATGGCAAGCATGGCGGGGCCAAGAAGCAAGTCGAGCAGTAAATCTCGGCCTAGTTGGCACGGCTGGAGAGCTCCGTCTGCTCATGGCAGAGACAGTGCATTGTTCATTGGACCTTTCTTGGACAGAGTTGGTAGTGCCGAGAGCCTTTCGGCGTCCCCGACGGTGGGCGAGGCAGCCTCGGAGAGGCTGGTGGGCTTCATATTCGGACGGACGACGGCATCGATTGAGACAAAATTTGACTTCCGTGTTTTAGAGAGATGTTGATCAGCGACCTGATGAAATTGTCCTTGAAAGAATTTTCGGATTCTGCACATCTCCCCAGGAGTTCGCAGCTCTGCTCTCCGGCAGCAAGGCTGCTTCCAGTGGGGAAAACCGGCTGGCACCGGCGTCGTACGATACAAGGCTGGGAGCGTGTGAACACTGGCATGGATATCCATTGGCTGAGATGCTTATGGCGGCGTACCAGGTAGCTAGCCTTGCGATCAGCAAGGCGACGATATTCGATCAAGCGTCGATAGGTCGTAGATAACCTTGACATTTAGTTTGTAGCTGATCTCTTGCTTTAGTTTGTATTGATAACACATAAATTTGTTTCCTTGACAATGAAAATGCCTAGACTGGTTTGCCACGGCAGAACCGAGTCTGACAGTGACAGCTCTTCGACACGCCTATTTTTCAAAAATGCGTATCAAACGTTGGAGAATCGATAAATTAGTACATAACACAAACCCTCTCACTGCTCATGCCATGATTTCCGTTTCGTTACAGTTGCGAATCAGATTTAATATAGCGTATTCAAATCACGGCGCCGCAGAGGATGCAAGCCAGGACTTTTTCTCCACAAGTAGTGTCATGATAACTGCCTCATGAATTGGAAGTACTGTTGCTCGCTCGGCAGCTTTTGAAGGTTTCCAGCTGGCCATACTGTGTAAAGATACACAAAGTGCGGAAGTACCTTCGTTCGATAGAGCTAACCTGCGGAGGCGTACAAGTCAAGCCACTTCAGGACAGACAGCATCAAGGTCCAGAGTCGAAGTCGTGCAAACCATTTCACAACCGTATAAAAACCTTCGGAATGTAAGAATTTGGTCATAGCTAATATATTTGACTGTAAAACCGATCACCATAGCTTCAACTGGGAGACTAAGCTCATATGGAGATCATATCAAAGGATTCCCTGGAGAGGAGCCTTGAAGCTGGTGGTCGATGCCGCAGAGTCCGTGCACCATCGTCAACATGATAGTTGGTGTTGGGCTGCTTGAAACGACTCGATGAACAATCACGAGAGCAAGTCGCAAACGACAAATATCCGAAGTCAACCTTCTGTACTCGGAAAGACCAACTTCAATTGCCCTCCACCCTCCGCCACTTGGCTTCTCCTTGAGCTATACGTCGATGAGCCGTAAGCCCAGAGTCAACCAAAGTTACGAGGCACACCATCGACCTGACGAGGCTCCCATAAACCCCCAACTTCGAATGCGCCTCCATATCTCTCGCAGATAGTGCGGATGATTGTGTCGACATTCATAAGCCATATGCTGCCCTCAGATAGAGCGCGCTGACCACATTCCCCTCGATGGACAGATGGTTGGACCACCGAGCATTCTGAGCACGTCAGCGACGCCGACTCAGAAGTCACTGTATAGCCAGCAATCATACAGCACTACCAATTCGCGGACCTCGTCGGAACAACAAGATGGCTTACGTCCAGGTGTTGTCGGCAATGGCATTCGTGCGTTGTCGAATACCTCTTCTTCCTACGGACCTCGCGGTTCCTCCCTCGCTGTGTCTCCCGCCCCTGGAAGCTTCAGTTCGAACATGCGCAGTCAACTATCATCTTCAAGGGCGGGGTCGGGGATAGATGCGAATGCCTCAATGGTGAACTTGGAGAGGCTAGACGAGGATGGAATAATACCTGAGCAGGTCTTATCGACACTGCGTGAGTCGCTGAATCGCGAGATGAAAATTAAGGAGGGCAGTGAGAACATGCTCGAGGCGTTGAATACGAAGAAGGCAAAACAGACGAAGGAACAGCGCCAGAGGGTCGAGGCTGAGCTTAACTCCTCGAACCAGAAGATCAAAGAGTTACGGAATCAAATTACAGAGCTCCTGAGGCCGAAGCTCCCCATAACCCCAACCCGGACTCGCATGGATGGATTGTTCCAGAGTAATGGATTTCGGTCACCAGGGAGTGCAACAAGAAGCGTTGGAGGCTCTGACTTGGACGAACCGACAGAGTCGCCAACATATGCGCTCGCAGAAGTTCTTCAAGCATTAGAAATCGAAGGCCTTACTCCAGACTACTATGTCAACCATGCCAACAATCTAGTGGATCTTTTCAAGCGATATCCAACCCTGAAATATGATCTTGTATGGTCAATTTTTGGGTTGCGAATGCAGGTTATGCTCTTGAGCGACAGCAGAGAAGTTGTGGCAGCTGGATATCGTATGACAAGATATGCAATATCAGATATTAATTCTTTGCATAAAATTCGGGCACTCAATACTGACTATCTAGTTGTATTGTGAGTTAAACGAGTCTTCGATGTCAAATATGTAGCTAATAAACTTTTCAGGTCTCTCATCAAGGAAAGAAAAGCAGACGTGGAGCGAGAACAAGCACTAAAGTTTGTCCGTGCATTTCTAGATGTCAAAGATGGAGTGAACGAAGTCTCCAGAGCTGTTGTCAGGACAATAGCATCGGTTGCTGAGCATACTGAGGACCGACTTCGCTCCATATGCATAGAAACGCTGGCCGAAATCATGGTTCGAAACCCAGCATTGGTGGTCGCTTCTGGAGGCCTGAGACCGTTAGCAGATGCATTAGGTGAAGGAACATACGAGGCCTCGGAATCTCTCACGGCGGCATTTCTCTTCCTGCTGGATGCTCCACAACGAAGAAAGTACTTGCGTTCAGGATATGAGCTTGAGGTTCTTTTCACTGCTTTTACAGACTCTCTTTTTGCAAAGGAGAACATTCTCAAGCAGAACTCTAAAGCCATCACATACGCATTGAAATCTTGGCCCGGTCTTATGACATTGTCGATGTACAACTTCAGGGCAATACGGTCTTTGGTCTCTTGTCTGATGCTCCCAAATCAAACAATTCGAGAAACGGTCATCGATCTACTTTATACATTGCTTCGCATAAAGTCCCCATTCTGGGCAACATCATTCCTCGCTGGGCGGCGGCTCACCACTTACGGCCGTCTTACTACTCTGAAGGCGGCTCCACAAAAAGCCGCTCAGCCTGTCGATGAGGAGTCCGGAGATAAAGGCTTTGTTGACCATTATACAGCGCTGTTACTCGCGGTGTTAATTTCTTCGGATATGCTAAAGGCACTTCTACAGGTAACGCGGGAGACGGAAAATTCGATGTTAAAACGCAAAACCACACTTCTCATTGGTGAAGTTTTGAAGCTGGCAAGTACATTACTTCCGACAAGTTGGAGTAGTGATCTACAGTTGCTCCCGGACTTGTTCGCTGCTGCTGCACATTTTGGAAATGATGAACGATTTGATGCTACTGGAACCGTCTATCAGATCAGCAGCGTCAGTCGAACACTGTATAGATCTGCTCCATCTACTGTCAACACTTTGACGAATCCTGCAAACAACAGCAACGACAATCTTGCAAATGGAGAAGAGCAGCCGAAAGTCAACCCAAATCTCACTCTCGATGAAACGACTTTCCGACAACTGCTAGTGGAGTCACAAGTCCTATCAAGTACAAACCCGATAAAGTGGAAGTGGGACATAATTTTGAAGGTTATAGAAGGTCCGCTCCTGAATGGAAAGCGCCTCGATGAAGCTATCAAGGCTTCAAAGTTTATCAAACGGGTAGTCAGCTTTTACAGGCCCTTCAAGTACAAGTTTGCTGAAGTCAGGAATACCCGGATAACGCAAAAGTATGTCAAGGTTGGTTGCGCACTCATGCACACACTTCTTCAGACAACCGAGGGTGTCAGATATCTCGGAGACAATAAATTGCTTAGGCAAGTTGCAGAATGCCTAGCTCAATGCGATCCGGTAAGTATCTTCGCATATCTTCGCTGTCTAATTCATATTAACGTGAAAGCAGACCAGTGGCTTAACTGCCCAATCTCCGATGTTCTCTAAAGAACGTCTGTCGGAAACACTGTGCTGTGGATACTTTGCTATGCTTGGCACTTTGAGCGGTGACCCAAAAGGCTTACAGATGCTCGATCGATGGCGGATGATCAATATGATGTATCATATCATAGATCTAAAGCAACGACCGGACCTGATTAAGTTGCTGCTATCGAATTTCGACTATAGTTTGCAAGGTCATCCAAGAGTCTTACTTTCAAAGGCCTTGACTGCAGGATCCAAGGAGATCCGCATTTTTGCAACCAACGTCTTAAGGAAGTACTCTAGTCGCTCTCGACCCAACGGATCAGCAAATCAAGGTGTTGGGGACTCGAAATGGGCGATTCAGCTCCTTGTCACTCAGCTGTACGATCCAGAAGTGGAAGTTTGTGCTACCGCAATTAAAATCCTCGAGGAAGCTTGTAATCGGAAGAGTTATCTTGAGTACATTGTCCAGTGTCGTCCTGCGCTGGATCACTTAGGTGAAATTGGCGCGCCGCTACTTTTGCGATTTCTTTCTACATCTATTGGATACCACTATCTCGACGGGTTAGATTACATCAGCAATGAAATGGACGACTGGTTTCTGGGACGAAATGATAGTTATGTAGCAGTCATTGAGGCAAGTTTGGCTCGATCATTTGGAGAGATTCAGGAAGAGACGTCACATCGAATGAGCATAGACGAAGAAAATTTTGAGATGGACGGAGACAACGATGCAAATGTCCCACCACACTTCTACAGAGAGTTGACCAGAACGAGAGAAGGTTGCAAGCTTTTGCGCGACAAGGGGCATTTTGAAGAGTTTGCCAGCACGATTCGCGATTATGGTATGCTTTCAGATGACCCTGAGCTGATCCTCAAGGTCAAAGGATGCCTGTGGGCAGTCGGCAACGTTGGGTCAATGGAACTTGGTGCACCATTCTTGGAAGACAGCGATGTTGTTGAGAAGATTGTGCAGATTGCCGAATCCCATGAAATTATGAGTCTGCGCGGGACTGCCTTCTTCGTTCTTGGTCTTATTTCACGCAGTGTTCACGGCCTGGAGATTTTGTCCGAATTCGGATGGGATAGCAACACAACAACAATGGGCGTATCTTTGGGACTTTGCATTCCCCAGAATCTGGGGAAACTCTTCTCCTATCAACCCTGGGAGCATGAAAAAGTCGCCGATATTATCATGACTGAGGCACACATGGCTGCTGTTGCGGCAGCAAAGAAGGACGACGATGTCGTCAATCACCGAATCCTGGAGCTCATCGTCGACCTGGGTAACACAGTCCTTCAAAAGAAATCGATGACAGAACTCATGCACATAAAAGCAAAGAGGGCACCCGGTTTCCGCCAACCGGCTCTTTTCAGAAAAATTATGATACTCCTAGAGGCGCACCACTTCCGCCTGTCCGTCCGGCACTTCGTCGCCGAGCTCTTCGACCGCAGCGTCCTCAGACGCATTGTTTTTGAGGAAGAGAGTGACGATGACCAAGAGATGGATAGCGATGATGACGATAACGACAGCGAGAGCGAAGGACGAACTGAACGTCAGAGAAGCGTTAGCGATGCATCACCCGCGCCGGTGGGGTTAGGCGTTTAAACGAACGAACGGGGTCTGGGATTGAATTGTACGATTATGAAGCGGCGTAGTCATTTTGGCATAGGAGGAACCGATTTTGATGGCGTTAACTGAAGTTCTTCCATGTATTTTATAGTAGCATAGGTACATGGAGGAAAGGATGGCGCACATAGGGATGGGTCTTACGGGTGCACGTGGATGGGTGATGCATAAGTCTCTCGGCGATGGCAGAGAGGGAATGAAAAGCATTTGATGTCCGACTCGTCTATATGTGGCTAATTGTGAACGTCGACTATGTCTTGAGTCTTCCGTTGGCAGTGATTCCATCCCACACTTCTGGTACCTTGCAACTCCTAGTCTCCCACCTCCCATCTCCAATCTCCCATTTCTCACCTCTACCCTCGCACATTACCCTCATCTCATGCTCTGCTTCACCATAGCAGCAGCAGGGGCCTACTTTGCATTTGTGCTTAAAATGCATCTATAAAAGAGAAGCTCCTACCTGATTGTTAGCAACACAGAGCTTCTGTGAGCATGCTTAAAATAGAGAGAGGGGGCGAAGTGAAGTGCCTAGAGAGAGACAGTAGTCCGTTAACTGCGGTGTGTGAGATGTGTATCGCTAGACTTTGTGAGAGCTTTGCAGGTATGCGCTAAGCGCTCGTCTGTTCCTTGAGAGAGGAGAGAGAGGAGTGGTCTCCCTGCAGACAAGTAAGTGGGTCATGGGTAGGTGGAAATAGAAATGATATCAAGAGGCAGCACATCAGGAAAAAGGTGCTCAAAATGCATGTGGGGAAACCCGTTTCTAGGCTCAGAATTGATCAGCGTTCCTGTGGAGACCTGAATGATACATGTGTGGTATATTGGATGTTCTTTTGGGAGAATATCTGCCTCCTCGAAACTTCATAAATCCTACATTCTTCCCTGGAGCCGAGCTCGCCAGAACCAAGCCATGATATACACGCCTTCAATGCAAACCCAAGATAGTATACACTCGCTGACTCCTCGTATCTTCACCCCCTCATAACCTCGTCTGCGCCGCCTCCGCCTTCTTCGCCGCATCCCACGCCCCAATCACACTCTCGCCATTAAAGCTGACGATATTGCTCTTGTACGGATGAGCCTCGCCCTCGAAAGCCTTCAGACGCGCCATCCGGTCATCACGCAGCCGGTTCTTAGGCAGCATCCCCGCAACCGCCTTCCGTAGGACCTCGGCGCCGCCCAGCTTGCTCATCAGCTCGTCCATCGTGATCTGCTTCAGACTACCTGGACGGGTGTTGTGGCGGTAGTAGAGCTTCTGCCAGCGCTTCTTGCCCGTCGTGTGCAGGTGCGTGCAGTTTGTGACGACGACGTAGTCACCACAGTCGGTCGACGGGTCGAAGATCGGCTTGTGCTTGCCCATCAGCAGGATGGCGATGCGCGATGCGAGACGCCCCAGCGACGGCGGTGTGAGGGCGGGAGACGTCGCTGAGGGGAGAGGCCGGATCGTGCTGAGGGCTTGGTGCGGCGTCGATGCCGAGATGTGGTGCCAGGTGCGCGAGTAGGCAAGTTTGGTCTGCGGGTGAGGAGGTTAGGGGAATGTGTGCTGGATTGAAGGGAGAGTGAGGGCCATACCAAGCCATTGGTTTGCGACATCGTGATAGCTGGCCCTGAGGCCAATGGAGCTGAGTACGAGAGCTGGAGGAGTGAGTCGCGCCGCTGGTGGTGATGTGGTGGGTGGTTATGATGGGCGTCGTTGGTATCACGGTATGGTACGCTGTTGCGGTCGTGAACTTTTGATGCCAAGCCTTTTGGGAGGTTCTTTAGCTCCGGGACCTGGCCAAGCAGAAGCGAGGTCCCGACTTCATCGATTTCAAAGCATGACCCCACGACTGAGGGATACCGAATTTCATCTTCTCTCAAACTCACAAAACGTCCTTCAAAAGTGCAAGTAACACGGGTCAGCTTTTCATTGTCTCGAAAATCTCATAATATCCTCCAATATGGTCATCACAACCTCCTTCCAGGTGAGTAACACCCCATCCCCGCGATCGGCCGAGTCACGTGTACTAACCAAAATCACTCAGACGCTCTTCGCGGTGCCGATGACCTGTGAGAGCTGCATTAAGGACATCTCGGGCTCGCTATTCAAGCTAAGCGGGATCCAAAAAGTCGAAGCCAACCTCAAAGAGCAGCTCGTGACGATCGAAGGCACAGGTTCGTCCCAAGCATGTTGCACTGCCCGCCCTGCTCTCACCTCCCCACCAATGCCGCTTTTGTTTTGGCATGGAAACGAAGTACTGATCTACGTGTAATTCTTTAGCCGCGCCATCTGCTATCGTGGCCGCGATCGAAGCAACGGGACGGGATGCCATCCTGAGGGGCTCGGGGACGTCAAACAGTGAGTTACGCATCCAACGCTCCACTCGTGAGAAAGGTGGTTCGTTTTGTGGTGTTGACGACGAGATTCAGGTGCTGCCGTTTGCATCCTTGAAACACATTCAGATACCGTATCAGATAAAGTCAGAGGGTTGGCACGTATGGTACAGGTGTCTCCCAACTTGACATTGATCGATCTTACGATTCGCGGACTGTCGCCAGGCAGCTACTGGGCTACGGTCAGGGAGACGGGAGACATATCTAATGGTGCCATCTCAACGCGAGGGCTGTGGCAGGATTCTCAGGACGGCGTAATCAAGCCAAGAGGAGTGCTAGGAACAGTACAGGTGGGCAAGGATGGGATTGGGAGTGTTTTTATTGACAAGCCCATTGCCATCTGGGAGATGATTGGGAGGGGCATGGTCGTGTCGAAACAGCACGAGGGTGAAGGGAAATTTGAGAAGAACGATGCAGACACGCTTGTGGGTGTGATTGCGAGGAGTGCTGGTGTCTGGGATAATGACAAGACGGTCTGCTCCTGCTCGGGCAAGACGCTATGGGAGGAGAGGAAAGATGAGGTCAAGAAGGGCATGCTGTGATCATATATCAGGCTATGGGACGACAAAGTGGTCTGTCGACGCCTGACGATGGCCTCATGGAAGCGTGAGCGATCAGAATAGGCAATGACAAAGAAGAATTGAGCATCAATCGTGCAGGCCTCCACGCCGAGACTAATCTGAACGTGGTAACTGTCAAACGGCAAGCTTTCATGCACCGGCCAGTTTTCGTTTCGAGCCCTGCTGTCGCACCGGAAGGGACGGGATGCAGGTGCCAAGAATTGCTTGTTTGTCTGACAGTTCTGTACTTTCTCGGAGATCAAATCGAGGATCAAACAGAAGAGGATTGATCTTTCCCGCTTCGTCCTGGCTGGTGGTGGCCCACGCAGAATTCCCACCCACCGTCAACGTCACCGACGAGCCTTCCTGGTTCCTTGGTTCACCCAAGTGGGGGCGGTGCGCATCTCCAACGTAGCCGAGCCTGTCCCAGGGGAAGAGTTGAGACGAAATCTGAGATGTCCCTGAGAGGATCCGAGCAGCGGGTGGCACCTAGGATGCAAGATCTGCCTAGGTGCTAGGCTGAAGCCGACAGGTTCGAACATACTTTGGGCCACCATAGCCTCGGGAGAGGGGGGTTTAAAAGGGGATATCAAACAGGCTGAGGGGTAAGCGAGGTTTCGGCCAGCCTTGTTTCCCTGGCGTAGCCTTGCCTCAAACTGCCAAGCTTCCTGCGCACAGGCAGAAGCCGTGGTGGATGTGGTGGATTGGGGGATGAAGGGATCTGACAAGCCTGCATTACTATCGCCGATATGATATGGGTAAGGTAAGAAAGCCTCCCGAACCTGCGAGGTTGGGTTGGACCTGGTCCTGGGCCGGCAGATGGATCAGGGAATTGTTACTCAGTCCTGTACGACTCGATCCGTCAGGCAATAGCGACTTCGTCCCCTTCCCCATAGACCAAGAAGCAATATTTCCCAAGCTTCAGGAGGTGATGATGTGATATTGATAAATTGCCGCTGCGCTTGTGACTGCAGTATCTGGTCGTGCAGGTGATGACAAGTGACAAATGTGATGTGAGATGTGGTGGGCGAGACTATCGATCATGGAGCAACGTCGACAATGGCATGGCATGGCATGGCAAGCAGGGCATGACATGGCGAACAAGCCGGATTCGTCTGATGTAGCAGCAGTGCCCAGGAGTGGGTGGACCAGCATTACGAGATATCCACGGTCCGATGCGGACGATGCCACCCAGCGGGAAGCGGGAATTGTGCACAAATGTGCCATGGGCAACAAGGAAATGAGGCATGGGGAGGAAATTGTGCACGTCGGCGTGTGTGGTTGTGCTGTCTCTAACTTGTCTTGGTTCCTTACGCGCCCTGGAACGCCTCTCGTGACAGAAGCGCATCTCCCGTCAAACCAATTAGCGGAAGCTGGCGCTCTTGGAACACTCGCTGCTTTGGCCGGGGGCTTTTCACATGTGGCCGTCTGGGATGCTGGGATGCCGTCCAGGATGGGCTCTGGGATGGATGTGTTGGTGTTGGTGTTGGGATGCGATGGGCCCCAGTGTTGGATCCGGCTGCGGGAGCTGGTTGGTGGTGGTGGTGACGGTGGTGGTGATGGTAGTTGGTGCTGGTATTGGTGCTGGTGGTTTGATAGAGATTGATTGATGGTGCTTGATATTGGCTGATATTGGCTGCTGCCGGCCCTGGCGCATGAGGCTCCTGGATTCATGACCTCGTAACTCGACCCCGTCTCTGCTCTCCCGCTGGCCCTCTGCGCGACCAGTTGCAGATCTCAACGGCAAACGAACCAGCCATCGCGAGACCGTGGTGCCATTGTGAGATTGTGTAGCGGCGCAGAGGAAGGAGGCAAGAGAGGAGAGCAAAGAGCAGAGAGGAGGAGAGGAAGAGATAGACAGACAGACAGACAGACCAAGAGAAGCGAAAAGCAGCGTCACCTCCAGCCGTGGCATCACATCGCATCGTACCCCTCTTCAAGAGAGAAGAGACAGTTAAATCCCCGCGCATCACCTCGTCCCCGTTCCTGTCTCCATCCCCATCCATATCACAGTGGCCGCCGGTGAACGCCTCTCAGATTCGCTATCACATCTCCACACCACGCACAGTACAGCCCGACATCACATCCATCCAGCCTTTTCCCATTTTCCTGCTGGCTCGGGAGTCGGAGCAGCTGCATCGATTCTGGAAGAGCCACCATCTCTCTGGGTCGCTCGCTCGCACGCACCTGGACGCACGCATCGCATGCATAAGGAGGATCCACTGGTGCTGCTGCTGCTTGGACCAGGCCCCCGCCACGCCAGCGTCCCATTCGACGACGCTGTTACGCGCTGAACTCGTCCTCTGGCCCTCCTCTTTGGGTCGACCAGTGGACCGCCTCGTCGCTTGCACCCTGGAGCGAGCCACTCGATTTTGTGCGTCGTCGGCCTCTTTTCCCATCACCTCCCCTCGCCTCCCCTCCCTCTCTCTCTCCCAGCTGCGAGCCGGCGCGATTGTACCTTACATTTTACACTTCTCACTTCTCCTCCCCCAGGACCCCGTTCGCATCATCTGCACTTTATCTCGCCCACCTGCCACCTGCCACCTCTAACCTCACTCACAACTCTCTCTGGTCTTGCTACGACCATCGACACACTCTCTCAGACCCTCGACCACGGACACTACCCGCGGCTTGAATATCCACTCCAACGCCTATCTAGACCCTAAAGTAATAGCCACCGCAACCGCAACCCCGCCATACCGTCCGTCTCTCCTCGCACCCAACCACCGACCGATCGGAAGACAGTGGCAGAGAAGTGTAGACGGAATTTTTCAGAAGTTCTCAGCAGGAAGGACCTCAGAAGGTTGAAACGCCTGCCCCAAGCAACCGAACATCGCAGAGATCTGCCAAAGAATTTGGCTGGCGTGCGACTCGACATACCCTCTCGAGTTCCACACCGACTTGACGGCTGGTCGCTGCAGAGGCGACCAGTGACGTGAGCGACGAATCTATCGCATCTAGCAAAAATCACAGCTGAGTTCTCAATATGTCTCTGAAACAGGTAAGTTGTGCCAAGAGCCGAATCTTCGGATGCACAATGCTCATGGACAATAGGAAATCGAGACGTGGGTGGCAGCACTTGCCCGCTACGACAACAATGAATTCGACGAGGCACTGAAGGAGTTTGACGGTATCTCAGATACCTCCAAAATTCTGTTCAATTGTGGTGTTATTCATGCAACTCTGGGAGAGCATGAGAAGGCCGTACGTTCCATTGCTCTTGCCTTGGATACCGCAGAGACTAATCGTTTCTAGGTCGAATGTTACCAGAGGGCCGTCCGACTCGACCAATACCTCGCCGTCGCATATTTCCAACAAGGTGTCTCGAATTTCCTGGTTGGCGACTTCGAGGAGGCATTGGCGAATTTCAACGACACACTACTTTACTTGCGAGGAAACAACATGATTGACTATGCCCAACTTGGACTCATGTTCAAGCTTTACTCCTGCGAAGTATTGTTCAATCGTGGTTTATGTTACATATATCTACAACAGAAAGAGGCTGGAATGCAGGATTTCTCATTCGCAGTCAAGGAGAAGGTGGTTGAAGACCACAATGTCATTGACGAGGCAATCAGGGAAGAAGCAGAGGTGTGTACGATCTCGAGACACAGGAATACTGTCTGACTGACAATTTGTAGGGCTACACTGTGTTCTCAATACCTGTCGGTGTTGTATATCGACCCAATCAGGCCAAGGTCAAGAATTTGAAAACGAAGGATTATTTGGGCAAGGCCCGTTTGGTTGCTGCTTCGGATAGAGCCAATGCATTCACAGGCTTCGCTGGTTCTGAGATCAAGAACGTAAGTTCTCGGCATCTTGACACGGCGACTCGCATACTGACTTACATAGGCCGGCAAACTCGATGTGAAAGACGACCGACCCCCTGAGAATGTTTCTTTCGCAGCCACAAATCTCGTCAAGCCTGGTCTCTCCAGCAAGCGTCAACAGTCAGAACCTCCTCTCGGCCGCAATGTCTTCCCCCCACCCCACCACCTGAGGCAGAGAAGACCCAAGCCGCGAGTCAACTGAGCAGAGGAGCATCTGTTCGCAACGGACCCAAACCAATGCCTGCTAAGTTGAATATTGACAAGGCCCGCCCACAAGAACGCTATGAAGTCCGAGAAGAGATGAGCAGTCCCCCACAAGGCAGCCAAAGACCATCACGCACAGCATCCGAGCCTCGCGGTCCCCAACAACGTGGCTACTCCCAACGCGAGCGTGACAGTTCCCGTACACGCCAACAGCCCCAGCGCAGACGCTCAAGCGAAGAGGAAGATGATGCATATCCCGATGAGCTGTACGACATGTACTCCAGTGGTGGCGGTGGGTCGAGGAATTCCCGTGGCGCCCGTTCCAACGGAGGCCGCAAAGCACAACCGAAATACATCGAGGAGGAAGAGGAGTACGCTAGCGACTACGATGACGGTTCCTTCGACGAGAACGACTTTGAGATGGTCAACTCCCGGCCACCTCCTGGCCAGCGATCCCGCGCGGCTTCTCAAGCTGGTGGTGGCCGTGGCTCATCGCGTAAACCTGATATTCGTAAGATCCGTATCAAGGTCCATGCAGCAGAGGATGTGCGATACATCATGATTGGCTCTGCCGTCGAATTCCCGGATCTGGTGGATAAAATACGAGAGAAGTTCGGACTGAGGAAGAGGTTTAAGGTCAAGGTCCGTGATGATGATATGCCAAACGGAGATATGATCACGATGGGTGACCAAGATGATCTTGATATGGTGATCATGAGTGTCAAGTCCAATGCAAAGAAGGAACGCTTGGATATGGGCAAGATGGAGGTATGTGGCCTTGCTCCTTTTTCAAGTTACAAGCTCAAGACTAACAAACGAACAGGTGTGGATACAGGAAGTTTGAACGACAGTTACGAATGACGAACTCTGAAATCTTTTCTTTCTCTTGGACGTATCTCATCTCATCTCGTCTCATCTCTGGACCCGTATCATATATCCCAGCCGGCATACGCGGCCGTTCTTGTTGCTTGCTACTCACATTTCGCGCGCGGACACTCACACAAACACGAACCTTTATATTGCATCTATAAATATCTATATCTAGAAGAAAGACGGGAATGGAGGCAGGAGTTGAAATTTTCCTACGTTTGATCTGTTTATTTGGGGACTTGAGTATATAGGTAATGAGAGCGGAGAAGCTTTCCAGAGAAGAGGGCCGACACGAAGCTACACGTCTGAGACGGAGGTATGCTGTGTTGTGCTGGACTGGACTGTGCTATGGCTATAGCAGATTGGATTGGATGGGTTAGATGGCTGGGCTGAATAGGAGAATGAGTGCGAAGTGCGTTGGTGCGTGTATGAATGTGGTTGTAGATTCTATCCATCCATCAATGAATGCATCGCTTGATCAAAAGTCTATGCTTCGTCTTCGCTTCATGGTCGCTTGGCATGGTATGGGGATAATAGTGATGTCAATTCTTGTGAAATGTACTAACAACGCAGTCTTCCAAGATTTTCAAGTGGAGAGGAAAAAGAAGAAAAAGCAAAGCGTATCTGAAACACACAGTAACTGGAGAACTTACTTCACCATACTTACCCCTCCAACTCAATTGTTGGTGCTCGTGTGAGAGAAGGGAGCGTTTGTTTGAGACGAGTTTTATTGTACATAAGAGGTACATGTAGATATACATAGACCAGACCAGACCAGACCTGGCCGTAGTAGACGTGGCCAAACTGGCCAACAGAACCAGACCGTGCCAACAAGACCACACCCGACCGAAAATCCCATTTTTATACACCAGATTCTACAGAAGCGCCCTGATATCGCTCGCTCGCTCGCTACCTATGCAGTGATCTTCCTACGTATCCTATCCACCTATTGGTCTAACTATTTTACATCCCACGCCGCCCGCCGACCCAAGCTGTGCAGTAGCTTTTTTTTTTGTTTTTGAAGAATGTAAATGTAAATGTAAATGTAAATGTACAGTACAGAATAAATCACCGAGCAGATTCATTGCGTTTTCTTTTCGGTATGAGTTGCTTTTGGTCTCCGCTGACTTTGCTGTAGCGGCATCCTCAGTTGCTTCAGATTTGAGGTTGTTGGGAAGACGACTCGCTCTTTGTCGCTGCTGGAATAGCCTCATCGATTCCACTCTCGCCAGGCTCTTCGCTATCTTCAAGCTCCTCAACTACTGCTGCTTGTCTGCTCGATTCACTCCTTATCCTCTCTTGAATGGTTTCCCCATTAACTGGAAGTAACGTTTTCAGTGGCAAGGTTCGCTCGGCATTATCCTCTTTTGCTCTCCATAACTTCCCTTCCATACTCAGTCGCTTGATCGTCTCAATGAACTTGTCATTCCAACTCGAATCCGTACTCAAGTCAACAGACTTGACAAGCGTCCTCTTGCGACGCTTGAGGCAAGCACTGTAAAGTCCGAGCACACGCTGTTGCGGCACTTCCTCGAGTGCGTACTCCACTTCCCATTTCTCGCCGTTGTCAAGTCGTCGTGGACGTTCGATATACTCGCCGTCGAGCTTGTTGCGAATTGTGAGTGTCATTCCGAGTATTTCCTTCTTGGAATCGTCGTCGGCGCTGAACAATAGGGGATCTGTATCATCGAACGATGCCACTTCGTCGTCTTCGGCGACTTCGTCAACAACAACTTCATCGCTGTCAATTTGGAACTGTGTTTCCTTCATGCCTTCAGATGCAGCATTCTCTTCCCCATCAACTTCGCTCTCTTCCAATAGATTTTTGTTCGCTTCAGTGGGTGCAGTTTGATCATCCTGGGCTTCTTCGCTTGGCTCTATGCTCGCCTGCACCTCTTCTGGTACAGATGAGATCAGATCCTCCACTTCCTTCAGCTCCTCCTCAGACATAACTTGCATCTCAGATTGACTTCCAGCACCAGCCTCATCAACTTGTTCCACTCCAGCCAGAGCGTCCGATGTCAGTGGTTCTGCTGACGAGGAGAATTCTCTAGGATCCTCAATATCTTCCGACTCATCCAGATGTTCATCCATCTTCATACTGTCTGCGACCTCGGCACGAATATTGGCCCATTCTGCCTTACGATCGTCATCCGAAAGAGCTTGACTTGTCAAACCCATTACTCTCTTCTCGAACTCTTCAATTTTCGCTTTGTTACTGGTTTGGATCTGCTCAATCCGTTCCTCTTCAACTGGCTCTGCAAATATATACATAAATGGAGTGACCGCATCCCTAGTCTCGAAATGCAATCGAAGCGACTTGCCAGGGAATTTTGCTGTAGCTCGATCAAGGACACGGTTGAGAAGTTCTAAGCTGAGCTTAAACTCACTGTCTCCAATCTTGGTGTCTTCCGTACCGTGCAGAGCAAAATCCATTTCGGGTAGACTGATGTACTGGAAACCGAAAATCCTCTGCGTGTTATGAAAGGCAACGAAAATGCCATCCATACGACCCATTCTGACTTGCAACGAATATTTCAGGAACGCAGCTCTGATCATATCAAAATATTCTCTCTCATATGACTCCCATTCACCGTGGCGTTTCCGAATTTGGTAACCTCGCCCCTCCTCATACTGCTCTGCGTCCATGCGTACTGAAATAACAGCTCGAGTCTTGAGATCAAACATTCCACTTCCTGGTAAACGTGGGTCATACGCATCCAGTTGAGAACGCATAAGAAAATCTCCCATCGTTGTATAATGGAATGCCTCGTCAGCGTTTCTCTCCTCTTCTGATATCTGATCCGAATTTATCTTCCGATACTTCTCGAAATCTTCTGTGGGCAGAGTGAGCAGCTTTTCCATTGACTTTCCCAGCATCATGAGGATATTCGCGCCATCATATTGCTTGTCGGCGTCAATAGCATACACACCATCCCTGTTCCTTAGAAAGATGGCATTAGGTGCACGCTGTAAGGCTGTGAACGTCTCGTATTCTACAGGAAACATCTTTGATAGATTTCCAGTCGTGATTGGTCGCCATGCTGAAAGTAGGAAATGGAAATGTGCTAGTGCAGATGTCATACTGGATGTTGACCCAGTGTACTTCTTGTCTTTGGCCCTGGCCTTTCCGATCAAAGTCTGATCTCTGGACGAAGTGACATACTGCTTTAGTGCATCGAAGTCGAACTCATGGGCAGGCATGATTGATTGTAAGTAGGGATCAAAATTGAAAACCTTCGATCGAGGATCTTGAAGCTGATATACTCCAGGGTTAAAGAGAACCCTGTCCAGGCCATACGCCAGGGTTGGCACTGGAATTCCATCACTTTCCAAAGGCACAAGTTCGAGTTTGTCGGAGTCGATTGTCTCGATCTCGTACTCTGTCACACCTTTCCCAATCTTTACCGGGCCAGGTGGATCTCGAACAATGGTACGCTTTCCGCCTCTACCCACGCCGGAATTGGGATCAGACGGGGTACGAGGTTCTCCTCGCCCACGAGATGTCCTGGCTTTGGATGACGGCTTACTTAAAAGTGCATCCTTAAGGCTTTGTTCTCCAGATGAGGTTTCCTTGGATGGATGTGAGGGAAGGATTGGTGCCGGTTCTGAGATCAGGAGCCGACGAAGTAGTTTGATTGCCTCCAATCGCTGCATGCCTCCCAATTTCCCACTTTGAATCAGCTCTACGAGTGCCCTTCTTGATTGAAGAGGCTGGCCTGTGGAATCTGACGGTGCACCACCTAGACTAGCAGTAAATTCTTTCACGTCTTTTTCAACAGAGGTAGAATCTTCGCTGGGCACTCTGTGTGAGGGTATTTCCGTCATTACAGATCCACGCGACCTTACTTTACGTACGGCCAGTGGTGCTGTTTTCGACTCCGCACTCGTGTACTTGGAGATACCCTTGAATGTTTTCCCCTTGAGCTTTTCCTTAACCTTGATAGCCTTGACCACATTGACAGCCGTTTTCCCCTTTGTTGTAATGGCGTCCTTTGAAATCTTCTCCTTGGCCTCCTCAGGTTGGTCTCCAGTCTTTTCTGATTCCAGTGTAGCTTGGGCGGGCTTCTTTCCCTTCTTCCTTCCAGCCAATGTTCTAGTCTTGCGCATATTAGACTGATTCGAGGAGGTCGTCTCGTGCTCTTGTAAGACCTTCTCCCCCGAAGCCTTTGACACCAAATCAGTGTCCTTTTTCGCATTAACTTTCGTTCTCTTTTTCTTAGTCCTACTGGTAGATGTAGTCGCAAGTTGGCCTAGTTCGACAGAAGTATCATCCGCCAACACCGAAGCTCTTAGTGCATCAGTAGCAATCGTCGAATTCGATACAGGCAGCGTAGCCTGAGAAATCCTCCTACGGTCTTTCCTATGGAGAGCCTTCGCAGGTTTGGGAGTTTTCAAGGAGTTTCCAGTCTCTCTGGGGGTTTCCGGCCCCGCAGACTTTGAATCTGCGGGTGTGTTAATTGTCGGATCATCTTTGCCTTTGTAATTGGCAGGTGTCGTAGAGAAATGGCGTGAAGATGCAGCAGATGCGTTCGGATGGGACACTCGATTAAGGACCGGGGTGGAGGCTGGAGAGGGATGCGCAACAATATTGCACAGGCATGACGAGCAGATGTATGATTTCCTGACTCTCGAGCTGCCCCGGGATATTGATGCGAACATAGGGTACGATTGGGGCCGGTGAGGTGGTCTTTCTGCAGTGGTCGCGTCTTCCAAACTTTTTTCGCGGTGATCTCAGGAGTGACGGGAGTTTTGACAGGGGTCGGGCGCCACAGCTCATGCCGATCACCTGCAGCTCACGCTTCACAGAGCCGCTTTTCAACACCAGAAGAATATTCATCAACGTGAGAAAGGACGCATTTACAAGAAATATAAGATCACGTCACCAATTCTTGTTGTTAGAAATCTTCTCAATATCTATAACAGCGTTACATACAACGATACGCCTTCAGCTTCAGCTCCACCATCATATAATGCCAACAATTAATGTTGCTCTAGGGCACCGTTCTTTCTATACGGAGTTCCAAACCCCCACATAATCAACCTCCATACCTACAGATTTGCCTCCTATAGTCAAATTATTGGGTGCGCCAGGCCAATTGCCACCCACAGCAACATTTAAAAGCAAGAACTTCTTCCCACGCGCCAACTCCTCCCAGGTATCCTCATCAGCCACTCTGCTGCCAGCAATCGTGAACACCTTCTCACCGTCGAGATACCAATTCAGCGTCTCATTCAACCAAGAGCCGTTCATGCTTCTATCTACCATGAACCCGATAGTATGCCACACGCCACGAGAGAACGCTGTGCCTCCATTTCCAAGCCCATCATACTCATTGCAAGGGCCTCCTGGGGCAAAGCCGCAATGTGCCGTGCAATATAGCAGATCGCCGCCAGAAATGACTTCAAGAATGTCCCATTCGGAAACGTGAGGCCAATTGGTATAGTTTCCTCGGAAGTCACTTCCCAATGCCCAGAAAGCTGGCCATATGCCTTGCTGGTATTTCTGCTCGGCAGTTCCAAGCTTGATTCTACTTTCAACAAGTAGTTTCCCTCCTGCCTTTGCCTGAAAATCCGAGCGTTGTGTCTCAATACGTCCTGATGTCCAGGTTCCATCCTCACTTTGCAGAGGCGTGATAGCGAGGCGGTTTTGAGCAGTAATGTGCATATTGGAGGTTGAATTTGTGTACGTTTCAAACTCATTGTTACCCCATCGTTCTGCACCACCTGGGTATTGTGTACCGAGGTCAATGATCCAATTGGATGACGATGGAAGTGTGTTTGTGTGTCCGGAAAACGTCTCAAGGAAGGTAGAGACGAAGCCAGGTTTATTAAGGACAGTGTTGGTGAGAGCAGATCGTTGATCGAGTGTGACAGCGTTGACAGTCGCAGCGACGACGAGAAATTGAATGAGAGACTTCATCACGAACTTGGAAATGAGCGAGCAGCAAGGCACAGTGGTGAGAGAAAGACAGTGGAGGTGATGGTACTGAAATCAATGGGTGGACATGTACATCAAAGGATATTTATGGGTTTGAAATTGGCTTACTTCTGTCCCACAAGGAAGTGACGTGAGAAACCCTTCCGGCCCTGATTCCAAAAACGGTATAAAAGAATAGAGGCTCGCGAAGAAGTTGTAGTCAGACAGATCCACCGGCTCCGCCCAATTTCCTTGAATTACTGCCTGCTCATAGCAGATCTTTAAGTCTTCGCATTTATGAGCAGGTGGGACAGGCTGACGGCTGGCTACTGTAGAGTGAACCGGAACACTCGGGGTTCACGACTAATCTTGGATAAACTCTATTGCACTTGAAGATTATTTGGTGAATTATCGAAGAACTTCAAGATCTTCAAACCTTATTAAGATGAGGTTCTAAGTGCAATTAATAATGCGCTGCGCAGCATGGGCTTCGATACACAACATTAGGCGTGTCGTACCTGCAGGAGGAGAAGCGAGCTGACCTGCAGCATTTAACATCCAAAGACCAGCTCAGTCCCAGTAGACAACCTTCAAAAATGTGTTTGCAAATCACATGTAGAGACGGAAAACTAGGTTGTGCGAAAGCAGGGAGCATGATAGAGTTGGGCAACTGTGCTTCTCCTCAAAGGACAATAGAACGGCGCTCGTGGTGAGAAATTTTATCGCTGTCATCTATCCCACTCGAGACATGAATCACCTGTATCTTTGGGTGCATCAGAACAGAATTTTGAAGGCAGTTGTGAATCCGTAAATGAGACCGGCGGGCTGGCCAGGGGTAGTCCTTGGCGCTTTGGCGCTTTTCGTTGACGGCAGCCTCCACTTTTGATCAGTGCTCGTCCACCAACATGAAGCTCCTAGATTTAGAGTTATGGAGCTCGACGTTAGGGTCAACTCTATTGTTTCGCCGACGTCGAATAGCAATCCGAGTTGCTGTCTCACTACTCCTCTTCGCCATTACCACCGACCTGATCCTCACAACATACCTGCTTGGTCCCTCCCCGCGAATTGAATCCATTGCGCCGAACAAAGATGGAAACCCGAAACAAGAGAAGATATTCATCGCGAGCCTGCATTGGAACGGCGCAGAGCTGATACGCAAACATTGGGCCCCTGCGGTGCTTGATCTGGTGCGGCATTTTGGGCGCGACAACGTATATATCTCCCTAATTGAGGGGGTAGCTTTGACGATGCGAAAGGTGCCTTGGCAGAGCTAGATGCCGAGCTGGAACATTTAGGAGTACGGAGGAGCATTGTGCTGAAGAATACTACACACGAGGATGAGGTCACACGAACACCGACTGAAGGAGAAGCGGGGTGGGTCTGGACACCGAACCAAAAGCTAGAGTTGAGGCGCATTCCCTACCTGGCCGGCCTGAGGAACGAGGTCATGAGCAAAGTGAAGGATCTTGCTGAGAGGACGGATGGGAGTAGGATGATGTTTGATAAGGTTGTGTGGTTAAATGATGTGATCTTCACGGTGCAAGATGTGGTCACCTTGATAGAGACAAGAGATGGAGATTACTCGACGGTTTGCGCAATGGATTTCTCGGATCCTCCATTATATTACGACACATTTGCACTGCGAGACAGTGAAGGGGACCAGCCAATCAGCATGACATGGCCTTACTTCCTCTCCTCGGCCTCAAGAGATGCTATGATAGCCAATGTGGCTGTTCCAGTCGTTTCCTGCTGGAACGGTCTTATTGTGTTCCAAGCAGATTCTTTTTACCGTCCCAACCACCCGGTGTTTCGTGGCATACCGGACAGTCTTGCAGCGCACCACTTGGAGGCGTCAGAATGCTGCTTGATCAATACAGACATTGGCCGTGGGGTTTGGTGGCGGGGTATTTGGATGAATCCAAATGTGCGCGTCTCATACAACGAGAAGTCTGACAAGATTGTAAGGCGTGCATCCGGGTCATGGCCCAGCAAACCTATGAAGGTCTTTGGCATCTGGAAGAATAGGTGGCTGAGATGGACCACATGGCCGGGGAGGGAACTTGCACGAGGAGCCGTCCAACAGAGGGTAGCTTTGTGGATGTCACAAGCTAAAGAGGGAGAACGTAGGGACGAAACCGGGATCAGTTGTATCATCGATGAGATGCAGGTTCTTGTCTATAATGGATGGAAACACGTCTAAAAATGAAGAACTTCATTTTTTGCCTGCATTTGCCGGTGAGCACATTTCGCCCTGAAGAAAGTAAAGTCGAGAAGGATAATCACTGCTGAACGACATTTTGGGAATTTCTTGCTAGAACCAGAGGGTTGCGAGAGAGCCATTCCTACTCTCACACGTGGGGGTACACTTGAATTGGAACAGTTGATCACTGAGATTTAGCCACTATGCCCAATTTCGCATTATTACTGTGGAATAATGAGTCATAAGTAAGCATACTCTGTTGCGAACATCTTTGTGCCAGCTAGTGCTGATGCCTCCAATGTACAAAAGTGGGGTTGGATACTTTTCCCTCTCCATTTTCTAACAAGAAAATACATAAATTCTGCTCTCCTGAAGCAATATTAGTTTAAGATGGAATCTCAGGCCCCAAATATCGTCCTGGATGATCTGTCAACCATTCTCGCGGCGCGCAATGTAGATGAAAGTGCCCAGCGCCTCGAGGAGACTGCTGCACATTATGAATTCTCCCTCCCTCCGGCTGACAAGGGCAAAGCAGCCTGGCTTTTCTTAGCAGCTGCTTTCATAGTCGAGGTATTCGTTTGGGGATTTTCATTCTCCTTTGGTGTCTTCCAAGAGTACTACAGTACCCATGAGCCTTTCTCATCGAATGCTTCTGGTATCGCTGTCGTGGGTACGACAGCTACGGGAATAATGTACATGTCTGGTCTTGTCCTATATCCTGCGTACAAGAAATGGCCCCGTCTTGCAAGTACTTCAAAGTGGGCTGGAGTACCCTTGATGGCTGCTGGTCTGGTTGGGGCATCCTTTGCAAACGATAGCAAAGGCCTCATCGCTACTCAAGGTGTACTTTTTGCGATTGGAGGAAGCATTGTCTATTGCCCTTTACTCGTACTCATCGATGAGTGGTTTATAATGCGCAAAGGCTTAGCGTACGGGATATTGTTTGTAAGTCCTCCTCTTCTTCGTGATCCCAATCCAAGTTAACATTCTTACAGGCAGGAACAGGCGGCGGGGGACTTGTTACTCCATTCGTTCTAAATGCGCTACTGGAGAAATACGGCTTTCGCACTGCCCTCCGTATCTGGGCGGCTGCTTTGGTCATCTTCGCGACACCTTTGGTATACTTCTTACGTCCCCGTCTACCAATCTCTCCTGTATCCCACAACCCACGCTACGGGCTCAGTTACCTCAAGGATCGCGGTTTTTGGCTTCTTCAAATCGGCCTGATCTGCGAATCACTCGGCTATTTCATACCCTCTATCTACCTTCCCTCGTTTGCTAGTTCCCTGGGTCTGTCTGCTTCGCAGGGCACATTACTCGTTGCACTACTTAATGCTGCGGGAGTCTTTGCTTCTGTGATCATGGGGATGTTGATCGATCGCTTTCACGTCACCACTGTTGTTCTGATCTCCACTGTTGGGGCCACCATATCAGTATTCCTGCTCTGGGGTCTGTCGACTGCATTACCTTTGCTTTGCATATTCAGTATCGTGTATGGTTTCTTCGCCGGGGGTTCTCTAGCACGAATGCAGGTATCATCAAGATGGTGAAGAGTAAAGACCAAAGTGCGGACGTTGGGATATTGATAGGGATGATCGCTGCTGCGAGAGGCGTGGGATCAATTGTCAGTGGACCGCTTTCAGAGGCTTTGGTGAAAGGCAAACCATGGGCTGGAGAAACCGGGTTTGCGTATGGGAGTGGATATGGCGATTTGATCGTCTTTACGGGTGTCACTGCCGCGCTTGGTGGCATGAGCTTTCTGGGGAGGAGACTGGGCTGGATGTGAGGATTAAGGGGTTAAATCTTCTTGGCCTAGAAATAGTGAACAGAATATTGAACTTCATAAGGGTCTACGTGTGACAGGAGCAATTGCGTGTGTTGGGGATGCAAAAACTGGTGTTAAAATTTGAGTGTGTAACACATGGAAAACCCGCACTTTGGACAATTATCTGTGAGACGCTTCGTGTGAAGAAGATTATCACTGCGTTGGGGAATCCCAAGAAACCGAGGCCGCTTTGTTTCGCACAGGTGTGCCTACAGGGCAGTGATCAAAGTGAGGACCTGGTGATGAATGGGGAACTTGAGCTTCATGTGAAGATATGCATTATAAATACGCTGTCAAAGCCTAAGGCAAGTGTTCAAGCACATGCCCAATTCTAGGCGGCATCAAAAAGTCCTCGGGCACATTCGCCTCAATCTGCCTGTCTTCCGCCCACTGTCTAATGGCATCAAAATTCTTGCACTTGTGCTCAGTATTAAAGTCTACAAATGCCTTGGGCTCATTGACATCCCACCATACTTGGCCCAGTAACCCAGTGTCGAGCGTACACATCAGCTGTTGCCGGATGATGTCTAGGCAGTGCGAGACGTGGTGTTGCACTATCATGTCGCTATTGATGAAAGCACCCTTGCCCTGGGAGCGGTAGTAGTCGATGTTATAGTAGAGAGATTGCCGGAGGAGGTTGAGACAGTGGAGGTGGTGTAAGCCTTCAACGTTGGCAGGGAAGCCTCCGCCGTGGAGAGGATTGATCTGCACTTGGTCTGCGTTCAGCCCGGAGCGTGCAGCCTGTTCAACTGGAACTCGAAGACTGCGGTCTGAGATTATCAGTAATTGTTTGAGGAATGGTTGTAGCGCATACTCACAATTGACTCCCAAAGATTCCCATGCAGCATCTGTTTCTGGTCCAGCCGGCCCTCGGAAAGCATTCTCTTTCATTAGAGAGCCGTTGAAACGAACTAGATGATACGTGTTGTCGACTTCGGCTTGGACTGGAGCTATGTAGTTTCAGCTGTTGTGGTTCTCCGGATTGAAAAGAAGCAAGGTACTTACACCATTTTTGGACGTGCTCTAAGCACACAGCGTTGGTACTTGATGCGGAATATCTTCCTATCAAGGCTCCACTAGCAAGTAGAAGAGCAGCTGTGGAGAAGGAGATGATGGTTTGAAGCCAGTATGAAACTCTTGATTTGGGAGATCTAGAGAACTGAGCTTCTGAATCTTCAGAGAGCAAGTGCTCACTGTCCCCTGCACTTTGAGAGCTTTCTTTGCTCTTATCATGAAGCGAGTGATATGACATGTTGGTGACAGTTCTGAGTATTTCTTCAAGGCTTAGAGATGGAATGTATGGTGTTGTTCAAAATAGTCCACTTTTTCCAAGAGTTGTGCCTGTACTGAATTCAAGAGGACTACCAACTGGACTGGAAATGAGGTGATACAAAGGGGGAAATGAAAAGAATTCAGAGGCTTCAATTGACCGCTTATGTTCGGTCCGAAAACAACGACTGCTTCTTTTCTGTACAACAGGATCTTAAACCCAACTTTTTGCTTATGATGTAGCTCTGCCCCACCTCATGACACCATAACGTAGCAACCTCATGCAACAACATGAGATGTCAAGAGTTGGAGCTAAGTCCATGCTTATCAACCCCACCTGTAGCTCAACACGAGAAATAGCGCGATGGCTGAACTGAGAAGGGCTGAAAGCGTACAGCCAAGCCTTGCTTGACGTACATGCGAGTACAGAAATACGGGCTAAGCAGAGGCTAGAAGGTCACTAGACCCCGCATCTCGTAAAATAGGTTAGGACCCTTCTTTTCATCACACCTGAGGAAGCATTTAGCGCGGCTGTACGAGAGCTCTAAAATAGAAAACCTACTTCTAACGTCGACATCGGCATTGATCGGCCATATTACAAGCCGACTACCTTAACTCTAGCTCACACCTGCCAGATAATCTCATGTTCCTAAGCAGTAGTAAAACGGAGCAGCCAGCTCGAAGCCGGTGCTTGGCGACCAATAATCCCAGCATGATCCCACTCTGGCACACTATTCAATACCATTCAGCCACTTCTATGGTGATGGTGTAAGGTAAGTTTGCCTGTCCTTCAGTGGAACATGCCATGGGATGGTGCCGGTGCTGCCGACCGCAAGGGAGGGGTAGATACTGTCGCTTGCCTTCCTAGTTGCCGTCATGCAAGGCTATCTATGTTACAATCCTTTAGTAGCTTTACACCCCACTTCGGCTTCACTTCTACCTCCACATGCTTGGTACATTTCTATATAGCTGCATCATACTTGGAGCATGACAATCACAAACCTGCACGGCTAATTACTTGCATATACGAGAATCCGCAGTGGGCCGCAAATCTAGCTTTGTTTGGTAACTCGGTCTATATCTTGAAGCCAGAAAAGCCAGCCTTAACTGAAGCTTGCTCAATTTGGTCGTAAATTCATTCACACATCTTCAAAAAAATCCTTGGCCTCTCTCATTTGAGGCCAAACGTCTGGTAGACTTGATTGGTACGGGCAAATGGCTTGAAGCTTTTCTTACAATTGGGTTAGTGCGTGTTCTGACTTGAGCACTACTGCGATCTTCACCAGATGGACCGTAATAGAACGTGCTGAGTACGAGGTAGCACAATTTTTAACTCGTCATAGAGCGGCTTACCTTCCTTTCTCGGTTGTATCGAGGATCAGAATTAGCTCCAGGGAGCTCCAAATTTTGTTCTCAGTTTGAAAGAAAGTCATAAATGCCTTGCCTCGCTTTGTTCCTTTCGTTGTTTCTGCTCATTCACCCCAACCTCCATTCTAATCCTTCACTTCTCCTACCATTCCATCTCTATTCAAACACTGTACTTCACAGCCATGCGTGTCTCTTTCACCATGCTAGCAGCAGCATCTGCTGTCTTTGTTTCAGCATCACCTGTTCCAGTTGACTTTGGCAATGGCGAGATCGCAGCCCCAGTAGAGAAGAGAGCAGCAGAGCCTGAGCCAGCTCCCGTTCCGGCGCCCCAGGACTATGGCAGTAAGGTTCCTGTTCACTTTTCTCCTTATTTAGCTCACAAGTCATACAGATTATGGAAAGTATGGACAATATGGTCAATACCAAAACTACCCTCCAGCATCGACCTCTTCCTCTACCCCCGCACCAGCCCCAACAGGATACGGCTCCTATGGTTCATACGGAAGTTACAAACGTCTCGAGAACGGAGAGGAAGTAGTAGCACCAATTGAGAAAAGAGAGCCAGAACCAGCTCCAGCCCCAGCTCCAGTTCCTGAACCTCAAAACTACGGAAGTAAGAAATATAATGCACCGCGTAGAGTCACGTACTGACATTCAATGACAGACTATGGAAAATACGGACAATATGGCCAGTACCAGAACTACCCCCGGCATCAACCTCATCCCCCACACCAACTCCAACGCCACAGGGCTACGGGTCGTACGCTTCGTATGGGAGCTACAAGCGTCTAGAGAAAGAAGCAGAAACAAAGGCAGAAGCCCCAGTTGAGAAGCGTGAAGCTGCACCAGAGCCAGCGCCAGCACCTGCCCCAGCACCTCAAAACTATGGCAGTAAGATATCCTATCCCACCACTTCTCACTTTAGAGAAACGGACTAACTCGTGCCAACGCAGACTACGGACAATACGGACAATACGGCCAATACCAAAACTACCCTCCCGCCCCCGCCCCAACCTCAACCTCATCTACGCCAGCACCGACTCCCACCGGGTACGGCTCCTACGGCTCGTACGGTTCTTACCGCCGTGTTGAAGCTGCTGCTGCCGCCGCTGAAGTTGTAGCTTGATTATCTGTACATGCATAACAGACTAAGACTAAGTTCACGCAACGAGTCCTGTCTGAGAGAATAGAGAGGCTGCAGAGGTTGCAGAGCATGAAGAATCTGTAAAGCATGAAATAATAAATCCAATGAAAGTCACCAGCTCAACCATACACACACACATACTGTCGTTTAGTTAGTTGCTTAATTACTTAGTTGGCAGAACCCCAACCAGTTTGGAAGCAAATCACAAGGTATCTTAGCCTTAACCATAAAACCACCTTGTTTTCTCTCTATCTTTCCGCTGTGAAGGTTTTGTCGTCTGAGAGTATTCTCCAAAAAAAATCAGTACGTTGTATGCGAACGTGAGAAAAGGCTCTAAAACCACGCGATGAGATGGTAACAAGGGATACAGAAGTTCGAAATCTGAGCGAGGAGCGCTGGAGGTAGTATATTTGTATAATTTTCACTGGCGTGGTGGTGGGACTATGAACGCAGATGAAAGTGCGGAATGTTATTGTTTGTTTATTGAGAAGTTGAATTTTTTGTTTAGATAAAGATATACTATTGACGTGTTTCGCTACGAAGATTCTCTTATTTCTCCAAATAGCCAAGTAGGAGAGCAAAGGAGAGTATCTACACCTACATAGCTTAGATACCACACCGACCAAGTTACGAAAGGCATAGCTAGCTCTATCAAACACACGGTCAAAACAATAAACGCAACCGTGAAACTTAAACTCACCATTCCCTCCCTTGCCTCTCTCTTCCCTCCACCTCCCTTTCCACTCCCCTCGCAAACCTCCTCTCCTAAAAGTAAGCTCGCAGTACCTACCTTACCTACCTACCTACCTTACCTACATAGCCCCAAATAAGCACCCAACGCCCTCACCTAGACTAAACACGAACCCCTGTCCACTGCACGCAGAGCCTCGCTAAACCGCGCATGGAAAGCGCCCGGCCCAGCACTAGCTTCATCCTACAAGGCTGGCACCCGGGCGCTGAGGATTGACGGTGCCCCAACCCGTTTCCCCTTAGAAAGACGTGTTTGGCGCCCTTGAGTATGCGACTTGCCTGTCTCACGAGCCTGGAGTCGCTCCTGTCCTATCTGCCTGGCTTACCTTGGGTTGGTGGGAGGGGTGGCTGGTAGCGCTGTATTGATGGGTGGTTGCAGGTCGGGTTGGGGAGTTTTCTTTTTTGGATGTTGGTGCGGCGAGGTTGCGGTTGAGTCCGGGTTGGTGGGAAGTGGAAGGGGATGGAAATGGGATACAAAGCGATAATGTCTGGATTGGTGGTGGTCTGGCAAGTGTGGACAACGCCGATGTCTATGTATTTTTGGTTAGATGGTGTAGTGGTTTGGAAGCCCGTGGGAGATTTGGTTCGAACGCGTTTGCCTACCTTTTTGTCGACAGCTTTTTTTTTTGGCGACGGCGAGGTAAGCGACGGTGAGGCGAGAATTTCTCTTCCGACCCACCTGCCTTGCTTAATGCTATGATGATAACTTTATCTTCACAAGCGACGCGTTCATACCACAATTCGCGGCATTTTCCACCAATATATCTCTTCCACGCGTATTTACCGCTGCTCAACCTTCGATTTGCGGAGCATTTTCTCCATCCCGGAGTTCTTTCCTCGAAGTTGCGACTAAGACCATATCAATCACCAACCTTTCTACTCGTCCAAAACTAAAGCTCATGCGAAGAAGAGTGGAAGCTTCTGCATGGAGGCGAGTTGAGTTGAAGTCAATATTGACATTGGGATCGCGTAAGCGAGCCCCTTTTCCACCCTGCTTGGTTTTTTCTTCCCTACCTTTTGTACCACAATTTTGTAGCGCTCTGGACTGCAGATTCCGGAAATCTTCTTTCGCAAATATAGGCCTCCATTTGACCTCTTCATAAAATGAAGAAGTGACTGCATGGCTGCATGGCTGCCACAAATATCGCTGTCCACTGCTGGGATTCCTAAAGGGAGACTTCTCCAGGGTCTTTCAACAGTACCAAAACTGGTTTTGTGTCTTTTTGGCTTGATTCCAATCTTCAAAGCTGTGCGGAGAAAGCTCACCCCGTGTTGAAATTTGCCGCCGTTTCTGAGGGCTTGGATGTTGAACCCAAGCTCTAGAAGGGATGGAGTAATGATTCCTCACACCGTCTGGGATTCCGTTCCCGCCCCTATTCTTCTTTCCACTAGAAGCGAAGTGAGGCGACAGACTCAATTTCATATGCGGCAGCTCCAATATTGTGCTTTCAGCATCTACGTACCTGAAGCGCAACTTCAATGATCATGTGATCATCAACAATCCGTCCCATGTCCCTCTCTGCGTTCATATTGCCGTCGCAGATCATCTTTACTTCCGGCTCGCCTCTGTCTATACTCTGTCTGATATTGCGATCATTTATTTTTAGCAGACAAAATGGCCCAACCCCTGAAGATGAAAACCGGAGATTGAAAACTTGGGAAGTCACCTGACTTACTCCATGGCGCAGCACCGGAGTGTATCCACCGTTTCAGAAATGTTCTCTCTTGAACGTTTCCCCATCGCACCGAATTAGAATTTCATTTCGAATTGACTTTCAATCGAAACAAGCCATTCTGGAAGGATCGCAAATAGAAGAACAACAATGGCATGAACACGCCAGATTGGCATCCACTAAAGACCGGAAAGTCAAAATAAACAACATAACGGGCAGGTAAGTACTGTAAAGTTGTGCTCACCCGGTCGACGGCCGCCGAGGACCGAAATATACTTTGGTGGGTCGAAGCTGCCTCTCTCCCTGTCCAACGGTTCAGCCTCTCATCTCAGCGGATGTGGACGGCGAGCCTCTTGAGCCCTGAGAGGGCAGTTTCGGGAGTACGACTGGCAAGCTCTGACAGGCTATTGAACAGTCAGCACGGTGGAACGACCCAAGAGATGGGAGATGAGGTCTTCATGTGGCATTTGGCAAACCACGGGTGCCAGCACCGCAGCAGCGCACCCTCACGTCAGAAGCATGCAGATTCCAAATCGCGCTGTCCGTCTCGGCCATGGCAATAGCCAAATCAAGGGAAGGGGTGCGAGATACAGGCCCCTTCTTAAACTGATCTCCATCCATCCCATCAGCAAACCACCGGTGCATTATTCAGCCCCAGGAAAGCACAGTCAGCTTTCGCATTCCGACCAATGCCCATCGACGAGCCTCCGCAGCAAGCGAGCGACGGTGACGGGGGTCGAGGATGTGCGACACGGCGACGGGGGGATTGCTCATCCACCACAAGCCGTCGAGGTCATCGTGCAGATACTTTCATGACAAACGCGGTCGACCAATAGGAGACATTTCGCATTTAAGGCACATTTAAGCTTCTGCTCTCCTCGGACTTGAGTAATCACCGCCGCGAGCCTTGGGAATATCCGCGCGAGCCAATCACGATTGATTATGGCAGCCTGGTCGCGGGGTCCAGTGTTGTCGTCGTCGTCGATATCGGGTCTCGGGCTTTAGATTCCACCACCCACTCATCGCATCTACGATCTTTTGACGCATGCGAATCTTTCCGACGCCATGGGGATCATCTCGCCGGCTGGCTGGGAGACGACGGAATTGGACGCAAGCTTGACATTGAGGCTTGTGATATTCGGCATGTGAGCGCGATGAGGGATATTTGGGTTTTCCGGTTCTCTTAATTCTGGGGCATCGGAGGGCTAGGAGCTGTCACGCGAGGAAGATTGGGGCTTGAGAGAGGTTCGTGAGAGTGGTTTGCTCAAGGTTCGCGGGTGAATAGGGAAGCTCGGATTGAACGGACCGCGGAGTTCAGGGAAGGGAAGGGGACCAACCAGCCTAGCAGGGCAACCTTCGAGAAGGAAGTTTGAGCAGCCGAAGCAGCCTTCGTACCCTTCGTATGCATCTCGCGCGTGCACAAAAGTCTCGACGGCTCCGTCCATGGACCGTCCGGTGCGGTGGTGAGTGTGCAAACGCTCTCCGTTGCGCTCTCTAGTGGTGCTGCCGCTGCCGGACTCGGATGCAAGTTGATGACTCTACCGGTGACGACGTAGTTTCCCGCACCCGCTACGAGCTGCAGGTTAGATTTGCATTTGCCATTGCAAGTGCAACTGCAACTGCATTTGGGTTTCGCTTTCGTTGCGTAGGGAACGAGTCACTGGCGCAGTCGGGGTCAACTGGAAAAGGAGAAGTGCGTGCAGAAGAGCGGATGCGGGATGCATCTCCAATTGTTGGATGCCTGACAGAGGCTACGTTACCAGGCTTGCTTGCTTACGTGCGCACTGCCCCAACGGCGCGGACACGATGGAGCTGTGTCTGAACCCCGCGTTCGTCCGTCGTTTGTGACTGGGTTCGGACTCGGATTCAGCGTATTGCTTGCTGGATGTGGTAATTTGCTTGGTCGCAGGCTGCCAGATACTCAGGCTGGGCAGCACTACGCTACATACGTGGACATCACATCACATCTCACAGCACACCGCACCGCACCGCACTCTATATCGTGGTGCGGTGCAAGCGCAAGTGACGGGAGAGCCGTTTGTTTCGTCGCGGTGGAGGCTGTGCGTCGTCGCGGTCGTCGTCGTCGTCGTGGTCGATCCCGCGTTTCGATTCAGAAAAGGCGGAGGAATCTTAATTGTACTCACTCTCATACGTAGAAGTTCAGACGGGCGGGTGGATCAGTGAGGGTGGATGAGTAGGTGGAGGATTAGGTGATGAGGTTAGTGGGTGGTGGATGGAGAGACACGTCTACGGTACAGTGCCCGTCCAGCACCATCCAGCACAGCAGGTAGAGTGGTGTTGCAGAGTTTAAGCTTCCGAGGCCCTGTAATCAGATTTTCAATCAACTCTGGGGGAGCCGAGTTTCGACCTGGGACCGTGGACACTGGACACTGGACACTGGACATTGCACATTCCCATGCATGGAGGAGATTAGAATTACAGTCACCGACGGATCATCCTGATGTACGTGATTAGTCGAGCGCGTGTATTAGAAACGTCCGTCGTGAAATGCAGTGCAGTGTATGGTGTCATCTTGAATGCTTTGTCACGACGATGTGCGGGTGCAGCAAATGAACGTCATGGAGCGCGGGTTTGTCATAAATCCGTGCTGCGTGCGAGAGGGTGCTTCGTAAAAGCCGAGTCGGCGGAATCATGATGGGGATGAGTGATGATGGCTGAGGCAGGAAGAGTCACTCTCGCATTCGGGACTTGGGCTTGGCGACGGGCGTCAAGAAGGTTGGCTCGGTAAAGTCGTTACGATACGATCCAGTACGATGCGTGGGCACGTACTGGCTGGAAGGGGAAGGGGAAGGGGAAGGGGAGGACGACCAGAGGAACCTTCGCTCTCTCGCTGCCACGAGTCGCCCGGCGTGAAATCCAGCCGACCGTCTTTGTCCGTCTGGCGGGCGGTGGGTGGGTGCTGAGAAAGCGGTGCTGAGAAAGAAAGAAGGAAAGCGAGAGAGCGACGACACGACTGGGACTGGGGGGGGGAAGGGCACGAGCAGGGGGTGGGCTTTGGGCGTTGGAGCAGGGGGGGTCTGGGCTGGGCAAGGGCATGGGCATGGGCACAGGCACCCACCAACATGGCCAGGTGCGTGCGGATGATGAGTAGTGCCTGGATCAGCCGGCAGGGATGCACCGCCGGCCTTTACACAGTCTCCGCAACAGAGTTCGTAAGACCGACCGCCTCACGGCTCGGACTCCATCAGCTGGCGGTATACAAGAACACGCACATCCTCTGACCACAAAAGAAGCTGCTGGACTACATCTTCACTCTCACACACAGCAGCAAGACACAATAACATCCAGAACATCCAGCATCAACATCAACATCAACATCAACATCAACATCAACATCAACCCCATCACCACCACCACCACCAACACCCAACATTCCCGCATTGGACCAACTCGTCTTCCCGCCCTCGACGCCCATTCGGTACCTGACTCCCGCTACGCACCGGTACTCGGCCTCGCCAAAACTTTGCTGCCTTGAGTCATATTGCACCATAGAGGAACACAATACAAAATGTCGTCCCTCGCCAGATCCACCGTCTCCAACAACACATCCTCCTCCACCGTCTCCCCATTGAAGAGAAAAGCCATGTCCGTCACACAAACATACTACCTCGCCCACACGGCGCGGGGCAAGCTCTCCTCGGAGGCCGCACGCGCAGATCACAACCTCCGCCTCCTCGTGGGCCATGCCAACCTCCTCGACTCGTTGATGCTCGAGCTCGCCGAAGCCGAGCAGGAGCAAGAGAGCTGGTTCAACCAATCCGTCAAGAAGGCCTCGACCAAGTCCAGCAACCAGTCCTCGCACATCCAATGGGCCGACGCCATTGTCGAGGAGCCCGAGCAGGACTGGGAGGCTGAGGACGCCGACTCCTCCGATTCAGACAGCGAGTACGACGACGATGAGGATATGGAGATGGAAGCCGGCGTCGTCTCCGTCCGCCGGGTACAACAGACCCTCACCACCACCACCACCACCACCACCCTCATCGACGACGAGGAGGAGTACGAAGATGATGAGGAGGACCTCGAGAGCCTGCAACTCACCCACACCACATCCCACGCTGCCTACCCACCTGAGCTCGACCACGACTCCGACTCCTCAGAAGACGAGTCGATGCCACCATCCCCACCCTCAGACGCCCTGCCATCCTTCTCGGAGAAGCAGCAGATCGCAACAACCTCCTACTATGCCAAGCCCACCGCCTCGATACCAGAATCCGAACAGCAAGCCTTCTTCGACGAGGGCTTCTACCTGCCCCACGAGCCAGCCCGAGTTTAATATCCGCCATCAGCGTATATTAAAACACTCTCCTTCGGACTGGCACATTTCTGGGTTTGGGATTTCTGGCATTTTAGCGATTTGAGCGATCTCATACAACAACAACATTGGGGCTTCACAGCAAACAGGGACACAGGGCAAACGGCGTTTTAGATGGCATCATCTCTTCACCAAAATACCACGACAGCATTTTGCATATTGCATATCATGTTTTTTCACTTCTTTGTACATCACCCGGGGTTTTATTCGAGAGGAGGTTGGCTTTTTTCCTTAGTTATGGATAATGAGGAATGGGATCGAGGAGGATGAGAAGAAGAAGAAGAAGAAGAAGAAGAAGACTGGGAAATCAATTCACACCACTCATGCGGTGCATTGGGAGTTAAAGGGAGGAAAGGTTTCTTAACAGTCGGGAAGTGCTCCTCTGGCAACAGGGTTGAGCTTCAATCAGAGAGAGGAATACACGTATCAGGGAAGCTTCATAGTGAAGCAAAGAAACAAATTCAAAAAACATTCATAAACATACTACTCGATCTTTCCATTGCTCCATGTGCACTCCTGTGACTCAATTCAAAAGTACACTGAAAACCTAACCCCACTTCGAATCTCAGGCATCCACCTACAATCCCAATCCCAATCCCAATCCATCAACATCAACCTCCACTTACACTTACACTCACCTCACACCTCACACCTCACACCTCACACCTCAGACATCAGGAATCTCAAACATCTCAGACAAAATCAATCAGGCAGCACAAACCCCTCTCATTTCCTTTAATTCAATTCAGTTCAATTCAGTTCATTTCATTCCACACCATACCTCCACGTCTCTCTCCCATGCGAAACCGCGTGTCTTATTGCGCAGCAAGCTGTCTCTCACACCTTACCTTACGCTAGGTACCTACCTACCTACCTACCCAAGTACCTCAGCACCTTAGTACCACAGCACTTGAGTACCTGAGGAGCTGAGCTGCTGCATGTAACGTGAATGCGCTGTAGGACTGTAGCACTGAAGCAGCAAGCGTAAGCTGATGGATGGATGGATGGATGGATAGACGATGGAATGGTAGAGGGACAATGGACAGGTGAGCTGAGGTGAGTCAGTGTCACGCGCGAATCCTGCATGTCCATCCATCTGCATCTGCATCCAATTGTTTAGTTCCATCTCGTCCATTCCAGTCCAGTCCAGTCTAGTTCAATCCAGTCCACTGACGATGCATCTGCCGTACTTTTGCCTTTACTTTTACCTTTACTTTTTACCTCTGATTTTTACTTTTACGGAGCTACTTGGGGTACAGCCTGGCTGGACGAGACATGCGAACGTGTGTGTGTGTGTGTGTGTTGACTTTCGGGCTGCTGTACTCCATGTCTCTCTCTCCAACCGAGGCGGGTACTCGAGTAACGTACAGTGAGCGGTACCTTGGGACTGGGACCAGTGTGTCGGAACCCCCTCCCAGCTGAGGTGGGTGGATGGGGTTGGAATTGATGGGACGGGATTTAATTGAATAGAGTAGAATTAAATGGAATAGAATACACTGGAATTGAATGGACTGTATTGCAATCGATCTCATGGTTCATTTTTCAGTGCATCACGCTCAATTGACCCCGGATGCCGGATGTCGGATGAGGAGGCGACAAAGGTAACCCGTGACATCGAATGACACTGACACTGACTTAGACTTTGACCTTGACATTGACCTTGACTGCAGAAGTCTGGCCCTGACAATGACAATGAATTGAATCTTTCAGCTGCTTCAGTCGTTCAATACTCTCTCCCCTTTTCCTTCTTCACAAGCAAAGCTGAGCATCCACTCGATCTGGGTTGGAATTGAGAAATTGCACATCGATCATTAAGCACGCGACAGGTGGACGGGTCTAGATGCTACTGTACTGTATGAGTTAGGGTTTGTGAACAAAATATGCTTACTGTACCTTTTTCTGGAAGTACCGGACGGGTATGGGTGAGCTGCTGTATGGATCTATGGATCACTCATCATCTTCATCACAATCCGCTAGGAAGCTATCAATTGTCAATATCAATCTCACGAGGGAAATCTATGCGCACTTGGGCCATATCGGTGCTAGTCATGACTTACTTACCCAAGCAATCCACTCACCTCACCTCATCTCAGGCGAAGTCTTACCCAAGCAAAGACTCACTTACCCAAGCAAGCGAAACTATGGCTTCTTCCACATTCCTCGGCACTCCGTTTGGGAAATTTTGGTTGATGCGTTTTTCTTTTCTCTTCTTTTTTCTCCCACTTTCTCGGTAATCCGTGACTCCACGATCCACTATCACACGCCAACCACACACAAACCACTTTCTTGCCTCATGTCAAACCTCTTCCTTGGGTCGGGCTGGCGTGGAGGGGCAATGGCGGATGACTCCGAGATTACCCACTCAATTCATCACAATTTTTGCACGGATTTTCGCTGCCAGAGCATGTCCGCATGTCCGTCCGGCTCTGGTAAAGTTTCCTCGTCTCTCCGTGTCGTGTCGTGCTGCTGTCCGGTCCCGGCAACGGGGAAAAGATGGATGGATGGATTTTCCCTCCTCACCGCCGCCCGCTTGGGTGACAGCCACACGCCCCTCCTTGCCTTGTTGGGATCAACCCCACCCCTGGTCGCGCATCTGGGAGTGTTGCTGATCCCGGCCGCCTGATCCACTTGGGCCTCTGCACTTGACTCAGGTGCAGGGGTGTCCGAGATGCGAAGGGTCCGTTGTACGACACAAATGCGATACGATACCGTTATCGATAAACGACGGCACCAAGACAAAATACGGCGCCAAAACTCAGCGATCGCGACGACGCACGCGAGCGAGACGAGGAGTGGGAATACCGAGTTGCCGCTTCCGCCGCGATTCAGCAAAGTGTTGACGACGTGCCTATTTGAGTGCTGAATCGCTTCTCCCGGTTATTCATCTGGATCGCGGTGACTGACCATGCATCGAGGGCGTGCAACTGATGCAAGACGTGCGATGAATAATCTGTGTGCCCTTACTGTGACTTGGTGGTGATGCCACTTTGGCCGTGCGCACACACCCATCATAATGACAGTGCCAGCCACGCGAACCTCCGTGGAGATTCTGGACCTGGCGACACTGCACACAGTGCAGGTATGAGAATCGTATGAGAATCGAATCAGCATGCAGAAGCCGTGTCGTGTGTGTTGTGCGCTGTACGGTACGACGAGGTCGAGGCCGGCTGTGTAAGAGACCCGTCGTTTACAGAACTCAGAACACGACTGGTTTGGTAGCATCGCTGAGATGAGATGAGATGAGACGAGACGGTGAAGGTCAAATTGGGCAAGCACTTGCGCCCGTGTGGGGAATAAGGTTGTAGCTTGTAGCTTGGGGCAGGCCAAGCGCAAGCCCCCTCTGGAATCTGAATCGGTCAGGTCCGAATTGGCGTGTGGCTTGTCTTCGTGTGTCGCGTCTCAGGCCACCACAGAGTCCCAGTGAGGTATGGCATCTTCATCTCATGTTTGCTTTGTACGCTCAGGTAGATTCATAGAGGCTCTCTGAATGCATGTCTCGGTGCCCAATGGTTCAGTGCTGGCACAACTTCAAACACACCGACTATGCGCCCTGGCTGACCCCTTTTGTCTAGAGCCCACTCCGCACTCCCCCATCACTCACTACTGCACTGCTGGCAAGACAGGTGAAGAAAGGAGAGCTGCCGCCTGCAATCAACAGGAGGCAGCAGGCCGGTTCGGCTGATGTGTTTCACTCGTTGCTGCTGATTGCGAGGCGGATGAGGTGAGGTGGCCGCAGAGGCAGCCAAGTCACTGAGAAGACAACACACTGATCCTCCCTCTGTAATCCCAACACTTCCGAAGCGGAGCTTACTGTTTGGTCGCTTGGACTTTGAGGAAGGCTTCGGGTTCGGATTCTAGATCTGGTGTTCTTAGCACACAAGCGCAAGCACGGGCACGAGCATCGTGGGGATTAACTCTTTGTGTTTGGCCCTCCTTTACCTGTTTGGTAAAGGAGTCGGTCGTACTTCGTTCACCGGAACCAGCACAGCACGAAAGTAAGCGTGGGGTTGCAGCGCACCCAGCTCGCGCGGGATGACCTCGCAGGGCTGAATGATGGTGTGGAGCGAGAATGATCCGGACAACCGTTGCAAGGTGCGCGAAGCCCACTCCTTATTCGGCCCTCTGTGCGAGAGCAGCTGATCCATTGGTCGACCTTGTGCGCTCTGTACGAGTGGACCTATGACAGCCGTCACGAGTATCTGTCATAAGCCTATACAGCTTGAACCTGTCCAATATGGCTCTCTTGAGCATGTCTCCGTTGGGCCGTTTTAACAAACTCGGCTTCGGCAAGGAGGGAGAATGAACTCCGTCTTGGTAAGAGTGAGTGCTGACTCCAAGCGTGGCTTTGAAATCCGAAGGAATATGAGATGGGTGTCATGTGAGATGCGGCGTGGTCTCGGTCAGCGAGCTTGGCACTGGGGTCGTGGGGGAACTGATGAGGCTATTGCGGGTACTGCGGTAGTCAGAATTGGATGAGGCTGATACTAGAAGGATCATACTAAAGGCTTTGAGGTTGTTGATCCTGCAAGAGAGGCTGGAGTTCAATAACGGACTTGCCTGTTATAGACGTCACGTGATGGTATTATTTATATGATATGGTAAATAGCATTCAATCTTGCCACTTATTGAGAGAGGACTTCGGCATATTTAACAGCCTGAACTATTCGATGCCCTTTCGACTGACCGATCTACCAACGCCCTTCCTTAAAAGGAGCCTCTAGTACCCAAATAGCGGACTCCGAACCATAATTCCAACACCAAAGACACCATACAGTAGTAACCATTCTAGAAATCCACCAATTAGACACCCCATCAATACTCGTCAACTTTAAACTTGTAAAGCCTGTCTCGCTCCACTTTTCTGCCTCGATCTTTCTCCATCCTCTCGATAAGCTGCTCGATGTCTCTCTCAGCATTCACGTACAGGCCGCTCAGTATATGAGCTCTTGGTTCCGCACATAAGGTCAAAAAAGTTCCACTTGAGAGCCCGGCAGCCGCCCAGTTCGTTTCGCTAGCTAACTTACTTAGTGTGCGTTGCATGCCCGGCTCCAAAGACATCTGCTCTGGATTCGTTGTGAATGGCGAAGACGGATCATGAATATGACTGGGTACTGGACCTGGATTTACGGCGAAAGAAAGTACGCCTTTGGATCTAGTCTCTATGTCGAGATGCTGGTGGAATTTGATGAGAGCAGCTTTGGCAACACCGTCGGCTGACATGAATGGAAGCGTTGTCACTCCAGAGGCGATGGTTGTGCTAAGTATAATCCCCGTGTTTCGCTCGATCATAGACGGTAGAACCGCGTGAATTAAAGCAATAGGTAGCCTTACATTGGCCTCCATATGGGGCCACCAGTCCTGCATAATATCTGGCTCTTGGGTGAAAGGGCGTAGATAGCCAGTCGGTGTGATATTGATAAGTATATCAACGGGCCCTCGGTACTTCTCGACAAGCGCTACGAGCTGAGCTGGAGCTGTGGGATCAACCAAGTTGGCAGCCAACGCCAAAGTAGGCGTGTTCCATTTCTCTTTAATCTCAAGCAGCACGGCTTCTAAAGACTGAGCAGTAGGACCCACACAGCACACAGAAGCACCTGCCTGAGCAAATGCAACAGCTGTCGATCGCCCAATGCCTCGATGAGCTTGGGTGATGAGAACAACTTTTCCCGACAATTTGTTCTTGAAGCGGTACGGATCGATAAAGGAATAAGTGTCGCGATGTTTGGTCAATGATGATGGGTTCTCCCAACTCTGCGTGGCTGGAGGGGCGAATGCTGGCATAGAGTCCGCAAACTCGGCACCAAAATCGAGAGCCATATCTCTTGCGGGAAAATGAAAACTTGTGGATTGGACTTATCTCCGTACAAAGTTGGACTTTTTTTCCTGCAAGCTGCTGAGACCCAGGGCTAAGAGTGATGCGACGGGTAAGGTCTTGGCACACGCAGTTGGCCCCGGCACTCAACAAACCACCCTTACGCACGTCGGGATCATGTAAAGTCCGGCCAGGCCATAGCTTCGTCCAGAATGCCGCCTCTGATTCGCAAGAAGACGATAGGATATTGCATAGTCCGATGGCTCATACCTTGGCTGACAATCGGAGGGTGTTCCGCTTGCAGCTGCCACGTCTGTCAATTAAAGTCAACAACTACAAGGCATACGCAAGACCACAAACTGTCAGGCACCAGTGTATCACTCCAGCTCTCCTTCTCCATTCATAAGACGGTTGTTCCATGCATCAAAATCTGTCCTTTGCGAGCGCATTGGACGAATGCTGGAAGGCTGGCCTCGGCGTTTGGTGAAGTAGTCATCAGCGAGGCCTCGAAGCCGGCCTTTTCCCAGCTCATGATTATGCATAATCTCAATTAGAGATGGGACCCCCGAGGTTCACGACGTGTTACGCCGTGGCCTAGAATAGTCTCATGTTATCTCCGTGCACCGGTGGTGCCCCAAGGTTCGTCCGAAGAAGCCGTTTGATGATCATGTTCATGTTCACTAATGCTGGATCTCTCGCTTCACGTCGCCGACCTCAGCTGTCAGGAAGGGAGCCGCCTGTGGAATCGGCGTTCGGGAGTTATCGTGGCGGCGTTCCCGGCCTCGGACATTTGGAATGGATATTTGGATGGATGACATGAAAAAACAATGGAGATGATAGATTTGCCTCAGCCGGTGACTCGGCGGACGAAGAAAAGTGGAAGTTGCGGATGCGATGTGGGAACAACGGCGGGAAGAAACGACCGAGGTGCCGAGAGCACGTGCATTTGGGGAAAAAAGGTCGATTGATAGGCCGTCGGAGCGGATCACAAATAAAAGTATTTTTGTTAGTGCTCATGCATTGTCGATGTTTTGAACGATCATATCACTTGGTACTAGGATAGAGGCGCGAGAATGATGATTTAAAGGCTCACTGTTGAAAGGGCTGCTTGTTAAGCGAGTGGATTCAGGGGCTGAAGGATATAAAAAGAATGTGAAGCCAAGGAAGAGGAGAACATACACAAAGCTCAAATTCTAATAGAGGGAAGCATAAAGCATCTATTATAGGCCCTGTTTCAATCCCCGGAGATGTTCTGGTTTGCATCTGGCCAAGCTTGATTTGTCCATCCAATTTTCATGTATGATGTTGTCTGACAACTGATCCTCACTTCAGCCCTGACCGAAATCCCAGACTCATCAACAGCCTCTTCAGTTCTTCACTTGATCGGCCCTCATCGCTTCCTCATTTAATTCTTCTTCCATAGCTCCAAATCAACTACTCATCATCCGCATAAAATATCTGACCCCACTCCTCCACCACGCCACTAACGAACCACTCATTACTCGATTCCTTGTAGACCTCAGTCCCCTTCATGAAATGCGGCTTCTCCAGTATTGTCACTCGTCTTGCAACCCAGTTCTTCTCATGCTTTCGATCCCCGCATTTGACGAACATATACACATGGTCGTTTCGGCGATGGAGGGGGTTGGCATAGAACATGTCGCGAGGGTTGACCTCGACGTATTTCTTCTTGTAAATGACGGACTGAACAAAGTAGCGTGTTTGAGTCTTTTCTTCCACGGTGCGCCTGTGTGTTTGTTTGTCAGTGATTACGAAGGTGAGCTGAAAGTAAACAAGGTGAGATGTGTTGTAATCAATCCAAGACTTTCCAGGAAACGAGGATTTTGCAACAACTGTGAAAGACATACTGGACTTCGATGACAAACCTGCAGGCAAGAAAGGCATCTTTGATATCTTCTTTTGATAGATATCGTTCCTCATGATGCGAAACATCTTTGATAAACCGCTCAATGACCGCACGGTTGTCACCTTCGTCAATACCAGGACCCACACAGATGATTTTATTGTTTGCACAGCAGAAGACACTGTCTTGGTGGTTTCGGGGAGTAGAGATTTTGAAGGCTGGATCGGATTCCGAATTGTAACAAGTTGAGCAAATATCTGACTGCATCTCGGCAACAAGTTCTGAAGAACGGGCCAGCGTTGAGATAGCAGGGGAAGCTGACGCAGCAGACACATTGAACTCCATTTTGGCAAATTGCTCTTGCAGACGCAAGAGATTGGCGCGAGAGCAAGGTAAAAGAATTGATCTGGGTAAGTCTCGTTCTTCCTGGGAAATGTTTTGTAGTCGTGTGTCTGCAGCTCGAACGTCTGAGAGTGTGTTAGGGAGTTCCTTCTTGGGAAAAGACGAAGCTCTGATATTGCTAGACATCGGTTTTGCCTCGAGATATGCTACTTTGAAAGTCAGCTCCAGTCAAGCCATCAGGTCGATTGAGAGAACCCACTCACAAAACGAATCTAGAGATCTTCTGGGCATAGCATCTACTGACTCGATGTCACCTGAACCAATTTGAAAAGGAAAGTTCGATATCTTTCTAGACTTGGCAACAGCGATCGAGAAGTCTGAGGTATCAAAACCTTTGTTATTCCTGCAACAGCTAATGAGTTTGTGTCGCGACGTGTTAGCCGCTTTACAGTCTAGGTTAACCGGTTCCGGAAGTCGTCGGAAGCAATGTGGACAAGGTCGTAACAAATCAATATAGAGGAAACTGGTGGTATTTCAATCCGCTTGTTAGATTTCTGTGGTACTGGCTTGTTGAGTATGGGAGAGTGTGATAAAGGTATTACAAGAGCTCAATGATGTCGGAATTCGAGACTAAGATCTTTGTGTCTTGTTTTCAGAGGGTACCACGTACTAGGAAAACTTCTTCTTCTGAGAAAACGTGTATCCTCTGAGACCTTTAAGCTGATTTTACTCATGATAACCCCTTCCCCGGGAGACCGTGGTGGCTTGGATAGCGGGCTAGGACGATCTCTATGGAAGTATGACATTCCACCTGCCACTGCTCGAGCTTCTGGTAATGAGTTTTCAATATTCTGAAATCCAGCGAGGAACATGTGACGTGACGCCGCAATATCTTAAAGTGAAACAGCACATATATTTGACCTTTAAGTAATCTACAGATTTCCAACCTGCCCATGCAGCTAGACGAACCCCCAATGCCCTGTTCCCAAAAGGATGTCATATACATAGTGGATCATCAATTCCACAGCACTAGCCAAACTCCTGGTATCAACCCATATCCTTATGACCTCTTTTGCCCGATTTCGATATCACCCTCCACATCCCAATCATCCCAGTCCCCCGAGCCTCCTAATTTTTTCCCAACCCAGATTCCCACAGCAGTACCGAGACTAGCAAGCAGAAACCAGCCATCAAACCACCTTTCTACGAATCCAGGTTCGAGTGGACTCCCCAACGCCTCACTTACCACCGTTTTCATTTCCGTAGGTAGATTGCTTCTCAGGAGCAACGCGCTTGATATCACGTATGTTGCAGAGATCTGAGCGATAATGAGCGCTAGATTGGCCTGTGCTTGGTAGACGAGAGAAGGAGAGAGCTTGGTAAGCATATGAAAAGTCGTCAGAACGCTGTTGAATGATGCAAGAAGGATGACGCCGCTGAGAAGGAAGGATATCTGGCGAGACCAAGCAAGTTGATCTAAGGTCGGGTCAAAGTTCTTAGCAAGTAGAGATAGCACGCGGTTGATAGGATCCGTATCTGAGGATGTGAGGATCGTATTGGGCGAAGAAATACGTCGAAAAGTTGTAAGTGATGTTGCGAGGACGCGATAAATGCAGTAGAAGGCAAAAGCATAAGAACTCGGTGTCAAAAACAATTTCCCCCAAGTCGAAGAAGCTCGTTGACTGTATGCGAGTCTGCTTTGTAAGACTGCGAGAGATGATGACAGGTTGACTGCCATTGAGTTGAGCCCTGTGATTTCTATCTCAAGACTCTTGAGTTCCTGAGCATCAGCACTTCCCCGGATGCTTCCTAAGACTTTGGTCATAAACCCTTCAGTTGGAGTATCTTTCATCTTCCGTTGGAGAGTGCGTAAGCGGCTCCGCTTCTCAGCCAGCATATCATTCGTGGCATCCAAGCCAGCTTGCTTTCGCGCAACATCTGCCTCCGTCACTGGCCGAGGTTTAGCACCGAAGGTCTGCCACGGAGCAGAAATTGCAGCAAATCCAGAGAGCAGAGCCATCAACGAGATGCCAATGATACCAACCCGCTCGAGGCAAGCTTCACTGAGGTTCTTGCCTGGTTGAGACGCCATCAAGTGGATGTAAGTCCCAGGTATGCCTTTCCCCAGCCACCAAAATATCCCAATCCACAACCCAAATCCGCAAAGTTGTAGCAGCCATGCCATCTTTGGGAATTTGCCACCTGTCCGCTTGAAGGACCATCCTGACCCAGAGACGATCGACTGAAGTTCGAGAAAAGGTATGAGGACAATGAGGGAGAACAGTAGTGATGGGACCGTGATTTTGAGGGCGAGTGTGCGTGAGCCTGGGTTCAGGGTATTTGATAGTTCGCATAATATCAGCTCTACTAAAACAGCCGCAAGAGCAATAGTCGCAGAGAACGTAATTGCGACCACTCTGCGCCTCCCACTCTTCGCATCATGCTCAGCTTGTCGCAAACGCAACGCTGGGGCGCATCGCTCGGCAGGTAGTGGTCATCGTCTTCTTTTGGTTGCTGGAGACCGGAAACGAGAGGAAATAATCTATGCAGAACGACCACAGTGGTCACGACAAAGGTAATGACAAAGGGGATGGATGAGAAGGCAACGGCGGATGTAGATGTAGAAGCTAAGGACCGTGTCTGAAGCCCAGATCCTGGCGCAACACAATCATCGCATTTGTCTGAGGGGAGCATTTGGAGCTTGTTCAGAAGTCCAGTTCGATGGCAGGTGATTACATTGCTTTGAGAGAGTTGAGGAGCGGGTTGTGAGCCATCGTTCTCGGGACGACGTCGAAGTTGACAATGAAACAAGTGTTCATTCTGGGGCTCCGCCGCGTCTGACCGCGCTATCTTATCAGAGGCGGGACAGAGGGTTAAACGCGGAGAGGGTGGATGCTTCCGCAACTCCCCCAGGTCTCCCCTGCAAACGAAAAACGAGGAGCCTTTCGATCTTATTGCAAACGAATTTGAGCTTCGTGAAGTCATCATATATTGCTTTATTGGTCCTGACATCGACGCCCTTAGTCCTCCAGGTCAATGCACAACTCCGTCGTCAAACAGACGTGGCGATTTACAGTGAGTCCAGCTCCGCAAAAGCTCCCCATTCCAGCAACGTGCATCAAAGAGCAATTTTGGGGTATTGGAAAACAAATACTCAGCGGGAGTCACACCACGCCATAATAACACCTCATCCATGGGCCATACCCATCCCAACGCCTAGTAAAATCCCTACATAACTTGACACAAGAAGTAGAACTCAAGCAGCCAAATTTGGAGCCCATTATACCTCCAACAACAGAGGCCTGAAACCAGAACAAAAAAACACGCCACAAAGACCCAGAAAGCAGTGTACTAAAAACTTAAGCGGCTATGCCGAAAGATGGAGTTAGGGCAGTTGTGGCCAGTGTGAGGCCACTTGTGTCATGATCATCGTCGTCTGAACCAGTGCCTTCACCATCCATATTGAGCAATTGAAATCGGTTCACAATGTGACCATTCTCTTTCTTCTTAGCCGGGATGCTGTTCTTTCGTGGTTGAGCGGGTGCCTCGAGAGGAGCAGCACATTCATCATTATCCCACTCAATTTTGAATCCTTTGTAAGAGCTACCGCGTGTTAGCTCAGGTATGAAGATTATCTATCATTACTTACGACCGCGACATCATGCAAGTACGAGCGAACATTGCGTTGTGTACAGAGTTCAGCGAGATGATTGCATTTTGGCCACTAAACCTAATGCTGATGACGACTAGGTTATGGATATGCTCAAGATCCTCTCGAATTGCCTCTTCAGTATGTCTAGGGCTTCGATTATAAATAATCAAGTTGCGTGTGGCACCAATTGCAATCTTGTTTGCAACGTGACCAGGGAGGATAAATTGTCGATCATTCCAGCGAATTTCAACCTAGAAATGTGAATATTTTCAAAGAACCACTATTTTGAAATTTCGATTGGCGTACCCTTTTGCCTTTGATATACAAATCGTGGCGCTTGACATGACGAAAGAAGTCTTGAGCTGCTACTTCTTCCAAAAAGGACTGTTGGAAACTCAGTTTTGTGTCATCGATTGTGTTCAGCGCTCGAATGAGAAGTGATGGATGGTGCACTTACAATGCTCACAGCACGATCATGAGTACGCAGATATATATCAAGAAGCATACCCCCCTGACTACCTGCGCAACATCAGAGTGGGTGGTGCCTTCTGGTAGATTTGCTAGCAAAACGGTTCTCTTGGCAAATTTGTCGTATTGTTGACGTGGTCCACGACTTTGATTTTGGAACTCGTTGTGCCCGTTCTCCCCTTCATAATAACCATCGTGGACATCAGTTGTGTACGGATCATCAGCGTTGGGAGAATGGTTATGAAGGTCATTGGTGTTAGTGTCCTGTTCTCGCAGGCTAGCGCGTGGGATGTAATTAACACTCTGACCGAATGTGAAATTTTGTCCTTCTGCCCCTGGTACAGCGGGCTTCTGTGGTGTGATGAACGTTCCTCCATTTGACCCATTGACTATGGAGTATTCGCCTGCGCCAGTTTGCTCGTTGGCTGGAGTGTCATCCTTGATCAGAATCTAGGCAATTTGTTAGCTTCAAAACGTGCGTGATACAACGTTCTGGGGTGGTAAGACTTACAGCGAGGGTTTCCTCTGCAATACCACCTCTAAAGAGATTTCGTCGAAGGTTGGCTGCCAGGTCCATTAGCTCCACATTCAAACAACTGCCATGCACAAATTGAGGAATTTGTTCTGGGCGCATACCATACTGGCGGGAAGATTCTAGCTATCGCATTGTTAGCAGATACCCTGCTCTGTCGACCAGATTTCTTACCAAACTGTTGTGCTCCTGCTTCGGGATTGTCACAGTATGAAGAGGCGGCGGATAATCGACACCACCGGAATGCTGAGTAAAAGGATCAGAGAGAGTCTGGAAGATTAGGTGAGCTTGGCACCTACGAATTGAGCCCTGTTGGTGGGGTAAAAATGTTAGCTCTTCGTCTCAGAATGCCGCAAGCTTCCCCAGAATTTTGGAGAAGGCGGGGAAATTAACGTGAGGGAGACTTACCGGCGTAGCAGAGTATCTAGATAGGAGACGTCGATAGTCACAGTATTGGCGGCCATACTGAATGATTACACAACGCTGATACAGTTAAGTAGCAGCTGCTAAAGAATGGTTGGAAAATCGCAGTTGGTTGTTTCACCCTTGGACGTCCGGCTGTTGAGGTATTTCCGCTCCGACCCTAGTTCGTATTAGGTCTACTACCAACCTTAAAATAAAGCCGTTCCCACAACCACATGGGTAAAACCCGTCCCCAGATCTGAGCGGGGCATCTGCAGGTCCCAAGATATGGGAGGGTGAAATAGATGAAGGTGCAGGGTCATTTGATGGCCCCTTGAATAACTTGTTTTAACCCTTGAGCTAAGCAAAAGCATATACTGATCTTGTCCGCACAAGATTTTCATTATTCATGACTAATAATTACAGGTCATCATCCGGTGAGACGCTGAAATCTTAAAAGGATGTAAGTAGACGTTCTCAGGGCTTTGACGGAGGAACAAGAAGGTGCATCCAGGACTTCACGCCAAATTCCTACCTCAACCCGAATCCCCCGCCAAGCAGAACAACATGTAGGCACAGAAAAAAATGCTAATTTAAATGCCCGATTGACGCTGTATACTCTGTCTCTAGTGTCGCCCCGGCTGTATCTGCTGGTTTAGTACAACCGACGACCGATGAGAAACTTTTCAATATCATACCTGGCACGGCCCTGGAAATTTCACGTGCCTGTGTACCTGGCCATGTTTGAGACAAAACAAACATCTATCGTTGGCCAAAAAAGCTTTGGCGAGACCTTCATATCGTGCGAGACGTTTAAGCAGAAGAAGAAAATATCATCGGAGAACTCGGGGACATCGGCCTGATGGCTTTGAATAACGGACCGGTCGTGGTTGAGGCGTTTTAATGACGATGAGACTGGCTGAGGAAAGCCAATGAACGAGGCCACCGCATCCCTCGACTGCACCAAGCAATTCATGGAACGTTGATGTTTCTCAATTGTCCGACAGAGCACAGATTTCCTGCAGAGCCAAAGATACACTTGGGAAGGAGGAGATGTCAGCTTAGTCTTACGGTGGCCATATCATTGGCAGCGTGGAAGCCAGCAAATGACCATCGTCAGAAGACCAATTGGCCAGAATAAAGGTACAACGAAGAAATGCGCTGATTAACCACCCCAATGGTATGTCACTCTGAGACTGCGACATGACGGCGATGTTTCCCTGGATGAAAGGATCCTCGATCCGCTTTCGAGGATCGAATTTCCGAGTGCCAAGGCACGACTTTGGCTGCCAACTTGCGCCACCTAAGCCATAGCTTTCCCCAAGAAACCTCGACAACGACACCCATATCGCAAGTCCACGTTCTCTGTTGCGCCAAACAAAAGAAAAAGCATAGTGATCTGCTGAACTGCACCCGCCAAAGCAGAGATCTTCGCGTGGTTATTGGACGATGGAGGGGCCAGATTACGTCTATGACTTTACTACTAAACTCCAAAGGGGGCTTAGTTTATGGACTACTAGTAGCTAAGATCTAACTATCACCGAGGTTGAGAAGTCTCATCACATTTGCCCACCCAGAGATGGATGTGCCCTGTTTCCTATCATTCTATTGATCTTTCAAACGTGTTGATGATGAGTATCGGTGGATGAGTTGATCCACGAACGCGCGTTTACTTTCTTTTTTTATGTTTAAGTTCTGGCCATTTCCAGTCTCACTCTGTGTTCCTTGGTCGGCCGTCTTGACCCCGAGGCGCATGCCATGTGCTAACCTGGGAGGGCTACTTTCCCCTCAAACAAGCCAATATTCTCCATCTCTTTTGGTGCTCAGCCTACTCGATAAGCCAATTTTAGCTTGGCTCACAAAGGACACTCCATCACCTTACTCTGTTATAGGTAGCTCTACCTTCCAGTCTCTTGAGTTATAGAACCTAAATTCAACCTTGGTAACGCTGTCGGCTAGCCTGGTACTTATATATCATCGAGTTGATCTCCCCGGACGATGTTTATTTGATCTGATACTTCTCTTCAACCACAACTACCTGTTTCCACACTAACCAAAAAATGCGTTTATACACAACCGTAGTAGCCTTGGCTCTTGGTAAGTTTCTATGTTACATAGCTTTATACAATGCTCTTTGTTCGCTAATCAGTAATAGTATCCTCCGTATTTGCACAGAATGCCACATATTGTTCAGGGGTGCATGTTTTGTGGTCAATGTACCAGCTGCTACCGCTTCAAGCGGGTCTGGAGACATATATTTCCAGATCTCAGGCCCTACATCTATGAGCTGGATAGGATTGGGCCAGGGACCTTCGATGTCAGGCGCGAACATATTTATGATATATTCAAATTCCGCCGGAACGAACGTTACTTTATCACCACGGCTTGGAACAGGATTTCGACAGCCAGCTGCTAGCACGGCAGCTAACGTTGTGCTCTTGGAAGGTTCAGGGATCAAAGATAATGTCATAACTGCAAATGTTAGGTGTAAGTCCTTGAGGTATGCGCGAATGATTATCTTACGAGGCTAATTAATCAAAGGCTCCAATTGCAACAGCTGGTCAGGCGGTTCGATGAATTTTGCTTCTGCGACTTCGAGTTGGATTTGGGCTTACAGGACGGGCTCTGCAATTTCATCTGACAGCGTCAGTGCCAATCTTGCTCAACACAACTTTGCGGGCACAATAAACCTCAACCTTCAAAGCGCTGCTGGTGGAAACAGCAACAACCCTTTCGTCGCAACAGCAGGAATCGCAACATCGTCCCAATCTCCATCCTCATCCTCCTCCTCATCACCATCACCATCATCCTCGCCCTCATTGTCTTCCACATATTCGCCATCCTCAACCCCAACCTCTGCCGCAAGTAACGGAAACGGGAATACTGCTAGTTCAAGCACAGATTCTTCTGGGTCATCTGATACGCCTAAATACGACTCCATTCTTATGGCCCATGCTATAGTTGGTCCCGTGGCTTGGGTTTTGCTCTTTCCCATTGGCTCCATTGCAATCCGTACTTTGAGCTTCCGAGGCCTGGTTTGGGTGCACGCTGGTTGGATGGTTCTCACCTATATGCTGGTCATATCCTCCATGGGTTTAGGCATCTGGCTTGCGGTTTACACAGGGCAGCTTGATACGTACCATTCTATCATTGGCCTTGTTGCTGTAGGATGTCTACTCTTCCAGCCAGTGACAGGATTAGCTCGTAAGCACCGAAAATTCCTTGCTATGTGCATCACTAACGCTAGTGAAAGATCACCTTCTGTACAAACGTCAAGGGAGGCCGAACGCTGCTACTTATCCTCACGTTTGGTGGGGGCGAGCGGTCATTACACTTGGCATTATCAACGGTGGCCTTGGACTTCAATTGGCAGACAACACTCGGAATGGCGAGATCATATATGGAGTGGTGGCAGGTTTCATGTGGATTCTCTGGATGGTGGTCATAGTGATTGCATTCATCAAGAGCAAAAGAACACCTAAGGGCGAGACTGGTGAATCTCTATCCGGAGGCAAGGAGAAGAGTCAAAATAGCGATGAAAGCATGTTAAAAACACCATCATTGTAGGAATCAGGCGCTTCAAATTCACCACCAAGTGGTAACGGCATCACTCATGGTGGCGACAAAGTCAACGGGGTCGTATACAAGTAGATTCTTGTGACCAGGCAGGAGAATACTGGTAAAGCATGACCTATGTGTAGTACTATTTCCCCATGCATACCCAGCTGATACATGACGCTGGTTGCATTATGAATGAGCGTACGATTTTGTCGACTTGCTATTTGAACCTATACGAAGAAGATGTGACACTGGTGTGAGTTAGAAGTCTTGTAATCCTCTCAGAGCAATAGTCAAGAAGATACGAAGGTCTAGTACCTATAGAACCTATCTAACGAAGTACCGCAAAGTATGGTCTTTCCGAGAGATGTTCAATTTTGGGTGTCAAAAGGGAATTCCAGTCTAAACCCAAATGTTCATAGAACTTCGCAGTTGGCTGGAGAGCGGGGCTGGTCATGTGACCTGCTCCTTTCTCGCACACAAATTTGGATCCCGCGATAATATGAGCCCGTGCTAAGTGCGTTGCAGCTCCATTCACTATTTAGAGGTTCGACTGTATTTTAAAAGGAAGAATCGGTATTTGTACAGGCCCTTCTTTGATAATATCCAACTTCAAGATCTTAGGGCAAAAAATTGATTAGCGAACCTAACTTTGAAGCAATTTTAGAGAATACCCCTCCACGAACTTCTGACCCGCAACCACATTTTCGAGCGACGACAACATGAGCGCCTTCCAGAACGGCGGTGCGCCTGCACGAGCTATCGATGATGATTCCGATGTTGAGGAGGAGGCTCTCGCTGCAGACTACAGGGAGCAGATTCAATATGAGGGCCTGGACGAGTTGGAGCAGGTGAACTCGATGAGCATGGCACAACAGACCGACGATATCCAGTCAAGACTTGCAGCTGCCGCGCAACCTCTGGATTTCTCAGCTCCTCTCGAGGTGAAGTTTGCCAGTTACGACAACTACTGCAGCTTGTTCCACTTTATCTTGAACTCGGAAGGACCAGTCGACCTCGAGCCACCCTCCGTACGTACCTTGCAGATTTCTTTGTGCGCGCCTGCTAAAGCATTATAGTACTACTGGGCATGGGATGTCATCGATGAGTTCATCTACCAGTTCAACTCTTTCTGCTCGTACCGAAATCGCGTCGCGCGCCAGGGAAACAATGATGAAGAGATCCAAATCCTCCGTGAAGCGCCAAACACTTGGGGTTGCTACAGCGTCCTCAATGTTCTATACTCTCTGATCCAGCGTTCGCAGATCAACGAGCAACTTGCGGCCATGAAGCGTAATGAGGAGCCCATGGCAGTGGCTGGAGACTATGGTTCCAAGTCGTTGTACCGAATGTTGGGATACTTCTCGATCATCGGTCTCCTCCGAGTTCACTGTCTCCTTGGTGACTTCAGTCTTGCGCTGAAGACCCTTGATGATATTGAGCTGAACAAGAAGGCTATGTTCGCCCGTGTTATGGCAGCACATTTCACAACATACTATTATGTCGGATTCTCCTACATGATGATGCGCAGATACGCAGACGCTATTCGCATGTTCAGCCACATTCTCATCTACGTCTCGCGGACGAAGAACTTCCAGAAGAATGCTCAATATGACTCCATCTCCAAGAAGAACGATCAAATGTACGCCTTGATCGCTATCTGCGTAGCTTTCCACCCCATCAGACTCGACGACACCATCCACACCGCCCTGCGTGAGAAGTATGGTGATCAGCTCTTGAAGCTGCAACGTGGAGGACCAGAGTCTCTCCCAATATTTGAGGAGTTGTTCCGTGCATCCTGCCCCAAGTTTATCTCTCCTACACCCCCAGATTTTGACAACCCAGAGCTCAACGTCGATCCCCTTGAGCATCACTTGGCTATCTTCATGGACGAGGTTAAAACCAACATGTGGAGCCCAACTGTCAAGTCCTACCTTCGCCTTTACACCACCATGGATCTCAAAAAGTTGGCTGGATTCTTGGAGGTCGAGCCCGAGAAGTTGAGAGGATGGTTGTTGGTTAACAAGCAGAGAATGAGACAGATCAGATGGACTGAGAATGGCCTCTTGGATGGGGAAGTCGCCAATTCAAATGACTTGGATTATGCCATGCAAGGAGTGAGTTTATCTAAAGTTTAATACAGAACCAGAGTTAACCATTGCTGTAGGATTTGATCCACATTTCAGAAGCCAAGGTGGGCCGAAAGTTGGTGGATTGGTACCTCCGCAACCTTGCCCGTACCTACTAGATGGTGCTTTGTTTTCATGATGGATTTGGGTCGGGCTTTGCATGGGCTGGCGTTGGGAAGAAAAATCGATTTTCATGCTTAATGCGAAGAACACATGAAGACAGCTTTGTTGTAGAGTATTTCGAGTAAATACCAAGAAGTATGGGGATTGGTAGGTGCAGTCGTGGTTGACGTTGCACCAATAACCTGTGTTCGGCATCGCGAACAGCTCGCCCTAGAGCTAAAGTATGCACAGTAGGATGGCTTATCAACAATCATAAAATATGCACCAAGCGCGAAATTGTGCTAGGGACTTGCTTTTGTGAATGTTAAGCCAAGATGCAAAACAAAGAATAGTGAATCAAAGGCAAGGCTGAAATCATGGCTGATGCCAAGTTGTCCCTTATCCTCTCATCCTGTTGAACATATTTCGTCCACATCAACAACCAACAACAACAACAACGCCGCGCATTCGATTCGGAAACACCGGAGGTTCCCATCAGAGTTCGAAGCTCTACTCTTCTGGGACATCCACAGAATCCGATAAGTGAGAGGTGTGGTGTGACAAAGCCCTTGCAAGATCGCGCCTTCCTTACTCACCAGCCTCAGCTCCTGCAAGCAAGCACTCGATCGCTTTCTGTGTTTGCGTCCGTCCTCACAAATATCACAACTCGCACGAAGCAGCGGTCGATGGATTTGCGCCAGACCCGATCATTCGCAGTCTCACCAGGCTCGAGCTTGAGAAGACGGACACGACTCAAAGTCTGAAAAGCACCGCCAACATGAGTAGCTCGTCGTCCTCATCATCAGTGTCTACGTCTCCGCCCACTCCTTCGCCGCCTCTGGAGTTCAAAGATTCTCAAACGGCGCCCATCTCACCGCTCACACTGACCGCCAGCGATGGTTTCCCCCTCCCTCGGCTGGCGTCCATCATCGAGGACGTTCGAGCAGACCATACCATCTCGCGAGATCCTAATCGTCATGTGCGCAAATCGTCGCTCTCCAGCATATCCTTCAAAGCGAGTGGCCCCAGCTGGTCGGTTCCTGCTGGATGGTCGAAGTCGAAGCGTGCATCTCGCATCCGAGGCTCATCGCCTCCCCCGCCATCGTAAGTCACGTCTCTCCTTCTCAACGGAGGACAAACTCGAAATGGGGATTCGGTCCCATTTATAGAATCTCCCGGAGATCAGCACCCGCTCCTCCACACCATTGATTCAGCCTTGTTGCTCTGTTTCGCTTATAGCGGCAACTCAGTGAGGTGCTGCGGGCGTGGGGACCAAGTGACCGAACCCCACCTTGTATGCTGCGTTGCCTGGCTGGACTGGGCGGCGAAGACTTCCCTCTAAATCCCGCACATGCTTCATAGCTCTGTCGTTTGGTTGCCGCGCTGTTTATCCCTTCATATCTGCTGTACCATGCCACTGACTCCGGATCCATCCAACAGCAGGTTCCAGCACCATGTTTCGTTCGACAATTTCGCCGGTGGAGAACCGACTGCGTCGAATACTATTTCCTTCACCCTAAACGTCAAGCACAAGGGATACCAGTACAAGCGACGCTCGCGCACGTTTATGGTCGGCATCGATGAGAACGATTATTCCGACATCGCCTTGCAATGGATGTTGGAGGAGCTAGTCGACGATGGGGACGAGATCGTCTGTCTGCGAGTAGTCGACAAGGATGCAAAGGTGGTCAGCGATCGCAATGTAGAACGGAGGCAGTATCAAAAGGAAGCAAAAGATCTTATGCATCGCATACAGCAGAGGAATGATGAAAATAGAGCGATCAGTATTATTCTGGAGTTCGCTGTTGGCAAGGTCCACGCGACATTTCAGAAGATGGTTTGTCGCCGTCCAGCTCAAATGCGTAGTCTACGTCTTTCTGAATATCCTGCTGATTTCTTTGGTTACCAGATTCAATTATATGAACCTGCTATGCTTATCGTGGGCACACGAGGTCGCAGCCTTGGGGGCTTTCAAGGCCTCGTTGGCAATCGAAACTCATTCTCGAAATGGTGTCTTCAATACTCACCAATTCCAGTTGTGGTTGTACGCCCCACAGAAAAGAGGATTAAAAAGAAGAAGAAGAGAGATGCGGACCCAGCCAGACAGGACTACGCCAGGATTCTACGGGAGAGTGGAATTGCGGAGCACGAAACGGCAATTAGTTCAAAGAACGGCACATTCGAAGCTTCGAACGGTCCAGCTGAAGAGGCTCATGCAGTTGCTGCAGCTCTCGGCCTCCCGCCACGATTTGAGTCTACTTTGACAGAGTATGATCTTGAAAGCAACCGGCCATTGAAGGACGTAGTGCCCAAGAAATCAGATTCTACAACAGGAGATAGCGTCGAAGGCAACACACAATCAGAAAGTGCAACAATTGTCCGTAAAGATTCAAGGGAATCTCAACAAGCGGAGAGTCCTATCATGAGTGGAGAAGAGTCCAGTGAGGGCGAGGAGGATGACGATGACGAAGGGGATTTCGAGGTTGTTTCTGGTCATACCTTAATAGGTAATGACCCGGATGAGAATATGAAGAAGAAAGAGAAGCTGCATGAGATGGAGATGCTCGAAGCTGCAGCCCTTGCTGCTGGACGAAAAGGATCAGTTGGCAGTGGTGATTCTGGTAGCTCGGGCTCGGGCACCAAGGAAGCAGTGGACGAGGAAGACGATGAGGAATGAAATTAGGACTGGGCAGTTGTATGCTGAGATACCACATTCGCGGGCGTAGCAGGAATTTCAGGGTAGGTTGTTTCTGGGTGCTGGGAAAAGTCAAGGCACTTCTATGTGACGGATTGGAGTTTCTGAGGTCTTTCCCCCTGCTCTGGACGTGGCTACTAAGACATCTATTTTTATGGAGGGGCGTGTATTCGCGGCGCAATAATGCTTTGGCGATCAGTAGATGGTACTCAATGGCTAATAGAAAACCTCTCCTCTACCTTGATCTAATTGATGAGCTGCATTTTGGTTGAGCGAATTTTGCATCCGCCTACTCATTATATGCTGTTGGACTCACCAGTTCGATTATGAGATTGAATGATGACTGCTGGCAGGAATAAACTTATTTCTACATTCCTGAAAAGCAACGTGATCTTTTCCCAGTGACCATGACCACTGAGGCCGCAAACAGTTATCGTAAATGTACATGTATGATTGTTCATACAATGAGATATCTGTGCTTTATGGCGCAGTACTTGTATCTGTATAGGAGGAGATACCATGAGCAGACTCGGAAGCTGGTGACATACTACACATTTTATATCACATGATACGTGATAAAGGTCAGATGTTCCAAGCCTATCTATCTATCTGTGCCTGTTTCCAGCGTATATATCTCAAGGAAACGCATTTAATGTTAGAACTAGAGAATAAAGTACAGCATAACCAGAATGGCACAGTAACTGTGATCCGACATTCGTTGTAGGACAATACACGTGATGCGTTCCAAAGGACCAGGGTTTCACAATTGCTTTGTTCAAATTCCACAGATGCATGCATGGCCACGACGAACTGGTGGAATGTGTACTTTTTCCGTCAATCTCTTCTCGATTCCCCTCCTGTTGGCGCTGGCACAAGGAGCGGACGAAATGCAGGAATCATGCGCACATATATGGAAGATTTCTTTTCCCTTCGTGATGATGGAGACGTGACCAGGGATCGACTGATGCTCAGCGGCGAAGTTGATGCTTAAAAATAGGACGGTCGATGTTCTGGGGGTCGAGGGGCTCTGCGGATTGGCTGGCGAGTGAGAGCGGACGCCCGCAACACGAGAAAGGCAACCCCCTGGCTAGCCTGTGGGTCTGAGATCGATGGCGCTCCGGCACAAAAACGAAGGTCCAAGGTCTTCATCTCCAGTTCTCCATTCCACCCGAACCTTTCTGCAAAAAGTATATCCTCGTTCTAACGACTCTCGCTATCACTTCGTAGAGCCTCACTCGTTCGGCTCGATCTGTTGTTGGAGGATTCGCATTCACGTTGGGATTCTGCAGAGAAGTGATCTAAAGGTTGGTGGTGGCGTTGCTGTGTCAATTGCTGTGTCTGACTACGACAGGGGTATTTTCAACAAGAGATCATCCTGAAGGACGCCGTCGTACTCGAACCCCTCTCATAACACGCAGACCTCTTGATTGATAATCTCGAGTCTTTCGATCATCAACGCTCGTTAAACATCGCATTTCTGGATACGCGGAACTGAGTCGTCGCTGAGAAGTGGGAATACGGCCTTTCAAGGAGCGTCAACAAACTCGACATTCACGATGCGTGCCTCACGAACATTCCAACTGCAAACGATCATTCTTTTATACCTCACCACATTCGCTGCTGCGTGGCCTTTGAATTGGCCGCGATGGTTGCCAGAGTTGGATGCTCTAATTGTTCGTCAGAATAGTGGTGACAGTGCGTTTTACTCCTGAATCCTGGGCTTCATTCCGCGTCGCTAACACATCAATCCTAGGTTCGTCAAGTGCATCTTCAACAGGATCTTCTTCAGCTGCCGTAGAAACTGGCTCTAAATCTAGCGGAGGAGGAACAACATTCTCGATTACGAGCACCAAATCAGGAAGCACTGCAAAGGCAACCGGGTCCTCCAATGCTACAACCACAAAGACATATGCTACATCCTACGATGCACGTCTCCCCGCTGGTGGAGTATCGATGATGACACCTGCAATCGCATCTGGGCAGCAGTACTTCAAGATCGGCGACTTTGTGACCTTTGGATGGAACTATACTTCCCTCGAGGCAACACCGACAGCCGTAAATGTCATGGCCACCTGCACCGCAAACACACAACTCTACACCATCGCTACTAATGTTACACTTGACGCCAACAACACAAACGCTGTGATCTGGGACACGGGAAGTTATCAAGCAACAGCTGTAGGCAACCCGTTGTTGACCCAAACGTACACTCTGATTATCTACGACGCGGGAAGCAGTATCAGTGCCACTGCTCAAGCAGGTTATTTGGCTGTTTATAACCAGTATACGTTCGGCATGTACACACCACAAGCTTATACGCCGTTGAATGAGTTCAAGTGTGCTACTTGCAGTGGTGCATTGAGCGATACAGAGAGGAGGGCGCTGGGAATGGTGATCGGAATGAGCGTTCTCACTGTGCTGAGCTTCTCTTGGTTCGTGGGCGGCACGGGTGTGATCTGGTAGATGTATTATGAGATGTGAAGAGGAGAATTGAGAATGGGAGACAATCGAAAGACAGATAAAACGGGCAGCATTTGGGAGATCGACTGGTGTATTTTGGCTTGTACATGTCTACCACATGATATTTACGCTCCTTTCAAGGAACTGGACTGGGGATTGGGGATTGGCGTTTAGGAGGTGATCTGTGGGTTGTACAGGAAGGGAATTTTGCATAGCGGAACTAGTGAATATGTAATGAAGGAGAGATCTTCGGAATATACAGGTTTTCCGGATAATTGAATCCATGTGATTCGTCTAAGGTCATCTTACAACCCGAGTTGGCCACCTCTCGTTCACAATTAGGTGTAAACCTTGGCCTGATCTCTAAAGGGTTGGGGACCTACGGCCTCTCTATCAGAATGGTGATCGCGATCATCTAGTCACAGCGCATCCTCAAATCAGCTTCAACGCAAAACCTCCCCCTTTCTCCTCCTCCTCCCTCCCAGCAAAAATGCCACTGAAATCCGTCGCCTTGAGCTCTGGCACCTTGCCTCTAGCCGGTGCATTAGGCGTGCCCCTCTTCCTTCTCTTTTCCTGCCCAGCTTTACTGGGAAATGTAGGGAACATCGCCGTGCTCTTCGGTTTCGGATCTTCTCTAAAATACACATGCTCCAGCATCTCTTGTGCAGTGGGTCTCTTTGCTGGGTTCAAGGAGAGCAAAGAGATTAGGAGAGAGGAGCCAGCGGAAGTGAGGAATGGGAATTTGGCACGCAGTACGGAGCCCTGGGACGCGGGGTTCTTAGGTAGACGCAGAGAGCGTGCATTAGGGAGGCGCTTGAAGCCTGGCCAGGTCTCTTCAGTGGGGATGCCGCACAGCTCGAAGATCTTGGAGAGCTCGTCGACTTCATTCTTCCCTTGTAGCAGTGGTTCTTTGGTGAGCAATTCCCCGAAAATACATCCCACGCTCCACATGTCGACTCCAGTCCCGTACCTCTCTGCGCCGAGTAGCAGCTCGGGGGCCCGGTACCAAAGAGTTACGACCAGCTGGGTCATTTTAGGAGAGGGGTCTCCAAAGTAGCGAGCCATACCAAAATCAGCAATCTTGAGTACGCCGCGATTGGAGAGTAACAGGTTGGATGTCTTGAGATCCCGGTGGAGGATCCAATTGCTGTGTAAATAGGCGATGCCGGAGGTCAGTTGAAGGAGGAGGGTTTTGAGCTCCGAGGCTAAAAAGGGCTCAGTCATGTCTTCGAGGAGCGTCTTGAGATCGTGTTCGAGGAAGTCAAGGACTAGGAATATGCTAGGTTGGGTGTTAGTAATTGTACATTAAAACCGCCAGACACAACAGGAAAGGATGGAGGGGAATTGGGTCAGGGAACAAACTTCTCAATCTTCTTCATGTCCTCCCCCACCACTACCTCCTGTAAAGCTACGATATTGGGGTGCTCACACGCCCGCAAAGTCTGTATCTCCCGTAGTCCAGTAACAGGTATCCCGTCATTCGCAGTATCCATCTTCAGCCTCTTAAGCGCAACAACCTTTCCAGTCGTCGTATCCCTTGCCCGCGAGACCCAGCCATAAGCTCCCTCTTCGATATCGTTCAGCTTCTCGTAGTCCTCGACACTCCTGCATTTCTTCCATTCTGGCGCTGGGAAGCGCAACAGTTTGGCTGGTGGGAGGGCCTCTTTCTCTTCTGCCGGCGCAGAGTCGGGTTCGGGTGACAGCTTCCGCCGTTTGGAGGGCCTTGATGAGAGCTCTGTTTGCTGTGCTGAAGATTGTGTCTGTGCTTCGTTGTATTGCTCTCGTAGCTGTTGTGTCTTGAGGGCAGCCGCAGCTGCAGCTTCGTCGGCCTTGCGCTGCTTCTCAGCTTTCAGTCGTTTCTTCTCCTCTTTTTCGCGTTTTAGCTGCGCATCAAGCGCGGCGTCCTCTTCGTCGTCGGCCCAGCGTGACTTCATCTTGGTGCTCATCGTGGGATCATTGGGTCGTTGTCGTGTGCGTGACTGGATGATGGTGGTCGGGAGTCGAGGTCAAGGCTGAAATTTAAATTTTGGAGCCCGGCGTGCGAGGCTTCAACCTTGTGCTTGTAAATTATTTGGACGAAGTCAACAGTGCAACAGAGAGATGCAAAGGTGACATTTATCAATGGCCGGAATGAGGTCGATTGGATTATTTCAGGCGCGCACGTATCTACGTAGTGCTGTGAGGACACCTGCGAGGTGGCAATGTAGAGCACCATGCGCTGCCACCCTGAGGTGGTCGTCGACAGACACAAGGCAATGGTCTACACCCCTAGCAAAACAGCTCTCGGAAGCTATTACAGTATGGGCACCTCCTTTAACACTATTTGTGAGCAGTATCTAACATCAATGGCAGGCCACGGGCCCAATTCCTCTCGCAGCATTCATGCGCATGTGCTTGACATCCGACCTAGGGGGTTATTACATGACCAGTGAGGAAGGACGGGATCAGTTCGGGCAGAAGGGCGATTTTATCACCTCTCCTGAAATATCACAAATTTTCGGAGAGCTGCTTGGTATCTGGTTCGTGACGGAATGGATGGCCCAAGGACGGAAAGCCAAGGGGGTGGAGCTGGTTGAGATTGGTCCTGGAAGAGGGACATTGATGGATGATATGTTACGAGTATGCTCGTACTTCAGGAAATTTCAAAGGACAAATTGGCTGATTAGATATATAGACAATACGAAATTTCAAACCAATGGCATCGAGCATTGAAGCTGTTTACATGGTCGAAGCAAGTCCTTCACTCAGAGAAGCTCAGAAAAAGCTCTTGTGTGGAGATGCTCCAATGGAAGAAACTTCCATTGGGTTTCGGAGTATAAGCAAATATGCAAATGTGCCTATCATCTGGACTGAGAACCTACGTTTCGTTCCATCAAGTAAGTGTAAGTTTCATTGTCGCATCGTCTGCTTACCTCTTTTCAGGTCATGACAAGACACCATTCATAGTCGCTCATGAATTCTTCGATGCCCTTCCAATTCACGCATTTCAATCCATAGCACCCTCAGACTCAGCACAAGAAACCATCCAAACTCCAACCGGCGAGCACAAGCTCGCACCCGAAGCTGCCAAAAGCAGACAAGCAAAAGGCCCTCAATGGAGAGAAATGGTGGTTTCTCCCACCCCACCAGACTCAACACACACTTCGCTCCACACGCCCAAATCACAGCAATCCTCAAACCCACCCCCAGAGTTCCAACTCACTTTATCTAAAGCTTCAACACCACACAGTCTCTACCTGCCTGAAATATCACCGCGCTATAGAGCTCTCAAATCAACGCCGGACTCGCTCATAGAGGTATCACCTGAGTCACACGCTTATGCTCAGGAATTTGCAAGGAGGATCGGTGGCACTTCTGCTGAGCCGAAGCTCACCCCATCTGGTGCTGCCATCATTCTGGATTACGGCCCCGCAGACACCATCCCCACTAACTCACTCCGTGGGATCAGAGCCCATAAACGTGTGTCTCCCCTTAGTGCCCCCGGCGTTGTCGATTTATCAGCAGATGTAGACTTCGTAGCTCTCGCGGAAGCTGCTTTAGGTGCATCGCCAGGCGTTGAAGTCCATGGCCCCGTAGAACAGGGTTTCTTCTTGCAAGCCATGGGTATCAAGGAGAGAGCGGAGATGTTGATGAAGGTTTTAGGTGGAGATGAGGAGAAGAAGAAGAGTGTGGAGGTCGCATGGAAAAGGCTGGTAGATAGAGGGGGGAGTGGGATGGGGAAGGTGTACAAGGCTATGGCTATTTTGCCGGAGAGCGGTGGAAAGAGAAGGCCGGTTGGGTTTGGCGGTGAGGTTGAGGGTTGATGTAAGTAGGCCTCTTTGCCATAAATGTAAACTAGCTGTACCTATAAAAATATACAGAGATTATTCTTGTGCCCCTTTTCCTTTGCACCTTTCGTTTAACACCTGTCCGTCGTGCTCGTTCTATATGGCTTTGCCCAATCATTGTATCTGAGTACAATGGCTCGTTGGCCGTTGTTCTGCGTGGTTGCACCTTTCCTTCGTGGCTTTTCTCTTCAGCTATTATTGCATCCACAAGGTTTTTTGTAGCTGGAGATCTAAGTTCAGATGGTCTTAGGTAACGGTAGGAAAAAGAATCATGTTTCTTGTTTGGCTTTTGTGTCATATGGTATTGGTTTGCACTGGGACAATGGATTTGTATCAGCCTGTGAGTATAAGAGGAAATCTCCATGTATCCTGAAACTGCTGTTTGTTTAGGTGACCGCAGGGTATTTTGCAGACGATTTTGTGTCTCTGTTCCACCAAAGTTGGCTCGAACTGCAGGAATTGTCAGAATTGTATGGTTTTCTCCTCAAGCAAGACTAGAACTGCACATACAGATCGACAAATATCTGTCACGTCCTCTTTGTGGCTGTTGAGGGAGAAATTCATCAATCGCTGTCCCAAAGCATAAGGTAAGGCAAGATACCCCCCAAGTCTGAAAGGCCACAGTCATCTAAGGTCATGCCCTGTCCCATCATTTCCGTCCGCTTACGTCGTCAACCTCTCTCTCAATGGCCCAATCACACACATGCGCCTTCTTCCCTTACTTTCATATATTTAAGTTCCCAATCATCTTTCAACAGTCCCCACGTCACGCTGGTTCAACCGGCGAGACAGCGTCTTGAGATTCTTCCCTTGGCACCGCTAACATTCGTCAATCAATGCTAACAGTCACTTCAGGAATTTTCATCATGTTATGCTATATGTTGTGCAAGTGAAGATAATCTATGTGGGTTTACTCATGTTCAAGTATCTTCTTACTGTTGCTTCTGTTCGTGATTGTTAGGGAGTCAGTTGGGAGTATGTTTGGTAAGCTAACCACTTTCCTCTCTTCCCCCTCGACCACAAACAACACACATCTCAAGACGAAACAATTTTTTGTCCAATTTTTCTAGTTATTGAAATATTTTAAAGAATGCTGAGATCTATTATTTGTTAGTAGCAGCTGTTTCTCTGCGTGCACAGGCAGATCAACTTCTTTCGCTCAAAAGCGAGGCCAATACAATATTTGCCCATCAACCCCGCTAAGATAAGAGACGGTCATACTAATGCCATTCATACTGTACTCACCCCTGATAGGTGAATATAATATTTGACCTACTAAGTCATTCTGGTGATGCTTTGAACACTCAAGGGATCGAAGTGAAGGACATATGAATATCGTGGTATTCAATTCTGAACTATCTGATAGCCGGCAAGTCTGCCTTCAAAGTTGGCTCTGCTCACTGTGAATCCAGGTTGCTATGAATATATTTACGCCACTACTTCAAAGAGTCCAGGATTTCTAGAATGCTCTCCAGTTTCTCACGTCTACTATTTCATAGATTCTTTGTTCTTGGAGATTCACTTCTCGATGCACCCAGTTCTAAGTATTCTCTATGCCGTCACACCTGCCAGATTCAAAGTGATATCTACAGGGCCTTTGTGATGCAAATCATGGTTGCGAGCCGTGTGATTCACGAATGTGCCATCTTTTGCATTGACCCAATTTCTCAGCTAGAGAGTTTTTTCGGTATTGTATCCAGATCCCAGTAAGTTCCCTCTTGTCTGCCAATCCTTTGAGGCGCCAGCATATCTACACATGATCTCTGGATCCCGTGAAAGCGTCTGATCTGCTAGAATTTTCCGTGTTATACTCACCCCTCGAAGCATTTTCGAAGCATTACCTCTATTAAAGGTATGCTTGATTAAGATATATTGATACCATAGTCACACACCGATTTCCTACGTACAATCATTGCCAAATTCGCAGGAATAAATAGTTTGTGAGTAATTCGCATCACTATATCTCATTCATAAAACAACCATATCAACTCACACCTTTACCTATGAAATTTTAATTCTGGATTTTGACTATCACTCACCAGCTAGAAACCTTGTCTACTCTCAATCACACCCTCAAGTCACCCCACATATACCAACGCCCTGAGCCCATTTTCGCAAAGATGGAGATCTTGAACATTCACAGCATAACTCAAAGCACGCTGGTCATCCTGCTTCTTATCTTGAGTACATCATTGTGTTCTCAAGCTCAAAGCAAGGTCACTGTTGTACAAACGTTAACCCAGACTCCAACAGTTGTTGTCGCCGACACAGTTGTGGTCATCACAGGTCCGACTATGACCTATACAACTATATTGCCAGAGGTCACAATCATAGTGCCTGGGTAGGAATTCATCTGGCTGTAATATCAAAATACTCTGCTAATTATTTTATCTCACAGCAGTACGTCCACGTCGTCTTCTTCTTTGGAAGCCACTCCCTTCGAAGTCACTCTTAGTGAAACCGCTCCGAGTAGGACTGCTCCCAGCGAAGCTGCTCCTAATACAACATTATCAAGAGTACCATTATCGACCACACTAAGCACTCAACATGTGCTACCAACCAATGCCGTCGCAGGAAACGCCACTGTCACTCCCATGTCCAGTCGGCAGCACACTACGAATATCATTGTGGGGGTAGCTGGTGGAGGTGGCGCGTTGCTGTTAGTTTTAATTATCTTCATAGCGTGGAAAGCTCATCGGAGACGGAAAAGGGGTGCCGATTCAGCGAATCAAGAATCTGTCAACGAAAACGAACCATTGGCAATTTCAGACAACTATTCAGTCCCTCCTCAAGTTGGAGGTTGGGTGCCTCCACCATCCGGATCGTCACTTTGGCAGGAAAGGAATACTGCCGCCACGATTGGATCAGCATCTCATTCTTTAAGAGCGCCAAATACACCGATTCCCGTTTGTAATCCTGAAAGCGTAAATGCGGAAAATGCTAGACCCCACAACAGGTACTCCTTTCCCGAATCGGATGCGGGCTCAGTCACAGATAATAGCTATGAAATGCCTGCATGGAGAAGTGGAGGCAGGGGCGAAGACGGCACACGAGAACAACACGATCAAACGTTTGCCTCGAATACAGCTGGGACGCGCACTATTGGGACCCGGTGACTTAAAGACAGTAATCCAACATTAATCCAATACAGAGCAAACAGAATCAGCGCAGAAACAAGTGTTCAACAAAGCGGCATTGGCCTCGCTCTCACTACAGCGAATGAAAAGCGTCGCAGTGTTGCAGCCTCTTCCTTCGACTTGGAGGACGACACAAGCGTCTGCAATATTGAATATTCTGAATCTGGACGAGATCATCATGGTAGTCCCGAGCCAACTCTCTCTCTGGAATCAACAGTCAAAGTCTGGCCTGACGATATTGCATATGGCATCGCCCGCCGTGACTTCTACCGTTCGCAAGACTACGACACTTTTAGAGGACCATTTGTCGCTGCTAGTCCTGGTGCTCCTTCTTTCGGGGAAATTGTTGAGGGAACTGACGAAGCAGATAGTTAGGAGGGGCCGGGGATTTGGATACTATTGCTAGTCTTTGTACTGTATGAAGTTTCTTGTGAGGGTCTGCCTTGAGATATTGTGTTTAGAGGTGGAAAGGGAAACGAGATTTTCAAGTAATATTGAGCAATAAGTGTTGTGGAGAACTAGCTGTAATGTGGGTGCTCCTAGGACATGTTCCATATGTCGCGGGTGATATGGTGACGTTCTCAGATAGTAGAGATCTCGTGAGCCTGAAAACAGTGTGAATTTAGTTTCTGTGGCTAAGAAGTCTTATACAATACAAATGTAGAGCATGAGGCAGTCAAAAACCTTGTGAGCCGAGCCCCTTTCCAGCATTTCCTAGCTTCGGCGATAAATTCATCCTTTGCACTTCGGGTTTAAGAACCAACCTTAGATCAACACAAACGTCATCGGCCTTTGTAACTGACGTAGAAGCATCAACCCAGAGAATCTGGGGTGGATGGTTTAACTTGGGCGTATATATAAAGAATTTCGCTGTTTGCTCTCTCGAGACTAAAATCTTTGTGAAGTGGTTATTTTCCCCACTGATAAACACTTCTCACCTACAATGCCTCCGTCTGGACTTGCAATAATCATCGGAGCTGGTCCCAATACTGTATGTATCCGCTGGAACATACTCTGAATCCTTCCTTTGAAGCCAGACTATATACTCAAACAATCTCCAAATTTATAAACCCTCCTCGAAATCCTTCCAAGGTACCAACCATAAGCTTACATCTCCTCATAGGGAACCGGCATCGCTCGAATTCTGTCACACCCTTCACATGGCAATCTAGCCGTAGCCCTCCTCGCTCGTCGCCCCGAGAGCCTCTCATCCGTAAAGTCAAACTTATATAAAACCTCCCCGGGAAGCGTCATCGAAACGTTCCCGACCGACACTTCGCCAACCAACCTGGAGCGCACTTTTGCCTCCATTCGCAAGCACTCATCCTTTAAAGACCTCAAGCTTAAGATTGCTGTTTACTCGGTAAAACATTCATCGAAGAAGCCTTTCATGGACGAGACGTTTGCCGACTTCACGCAAAGTCTAGAATCTTATGTTGGCGGCGCGTTTACTTTTTCGCAGGAGGCGCTGAAACTGTTCTTCGAGCATCATGGGGATGGACCCCTGTCAGAAACGGGCCAGAAGAAAGGCACTTTGATATTTACGGGAACTCTGGGGGCATTGAGGTGCAGCGCTGAGTATGCCGCTTATGGTGCTGGACGGTCGAGCGTCAGGCAATTGGCTCAAAGTTTGGCGAGAGAGATGAGTGAGAAAGGGATTCATGTCGTACACGCTCTTGGGAATGGGGCGATCGAGGACAAAGAAGGGGAGGATCAACGGATTGGGAAGAAAATGAGTGCGGATGCGGTGGGAAAGACGTATCTGTGGTTAGCTCAGCAAGAGCCCGAACTGTGGACGCATGAGCTCGACATGCGACCAGCTGCTGAGAAGTTTTGAGTCAAATGACTCTTTATATATCAAATGCAAAGCAATTTGGAGCACTTTCTGAGATCAGCGTCAAGAAGAACAGTCGGATAATTTTGCAAATATGTCATTCTTGCCGGCAGGTAGCACCTCTTTGTATTCAGATGACTCGAAGACCTCGATTGGGTGTCAATATTTGCAAGCTACCAATAGATTACAGCCTCCCTGACCCGCCATTCTTGTGATTCTTTATCCAGCGTCAGACACCTCACATGAGCATCCCTCCTCGTCATGTTGGAACTTAAAATATTCACGCCCGTAGCTCTCAGATTTTCGGGCACGTATTCACCTTCCCAGTCTTCTTCTTCAATCAACATAACCCACTCAGCCAGCTTCCCAACCACTATTGAATCCCACAGACACTCTCGTCTCGGCCTAGAGAGTAGTAAAGAAATCGCTTTACGGCGAAGCGTCCGCTGCGGGCAGCAGATCGCAACCGTATAAAGGGGACAGACAACCTGCATCTCAAAGACATATACCCCTCTTTTATGGAGCATGGCTGGGTGATCGAGTATGGCTTCCGCGCCGGCGACGATCTGTTCAAAAAGTGGCATGAAACTCCGCGAGTCTGGAATAGGCTGGCTGATACTTGGAACCACAGCCGCGATGAAGAAACATGCTAGATATTGAAGCTGGAGCGATGTTGCGCGTAGAAAGTCTCTTCCTCCTTCTGGGCTTGTAGCATGCGTTAGTAATGTTGCAAATGCCATGTACCATTGGCGAAATTCGTCGAGATGTCTGTCTCGTTTTTCAAGGTGCTCATCTGAAAGACAGGATAGAATGTCGGCTTGCAGCAACCCAGTAGAATTTGCCTCGGGCGACAGGGAGGCCATGAAATGCAAACAGCGGCGCATGATGAGCTCCAATGAGCTCCTGGCTTCTTCTATAGTCTCGAAAATACTAGGCATAGATTCAATCTTTTCCTGACCGATAATCCTCAGACTCTTGTGCTGATGACCTGCCCTGGGGTCGATAAAGGACATTGTTTGGATGTCCAGACGTTCGAATGACCGGCTGAGCTCCTCCTCGATGCTTGGAAGGGAGGAGTCCAGTTCCATCCGAGCAAATGACTGATCTCTGATGAGATCGAGACCAATGACAGCTTGCTTAGCAGCAGAATAATGATTGCCATGAAATGTCTCAAAGCAGACAATCACCACACAAGTGATCAGTTTCATCCTCAAATCCTGCTTCGCGTTGAGTGCTTCTTTTCTCATTGACTGTACCGCCTTGCTGTACTGTCTAATTGCGAACTGATGATGCTCTTGAGCGTCGAATTTTCTCTCTAAAGTTTCCTCTTCTGTCGAATAAAGTACTTTGGATGTCTTATTCAAGGCTCCAAGAGCGACTATTGCATTGCGGATTGATGAATTTACTTCACAAGTTTGGAGGACAAGGCAACTCCAAAGATCAGAATTGAAATGGCCTGCAAGTGGTGGAAGCATTTGGTCGCAAAATAGTCGGAAATACTGAGCCTCTCGATCGCTCAAGAAGAGTGTCTTATGAGGTTGGTACAGTATAGGTTCGAAATTCGCCGTTATTATCGGAAGGGTGGCTCGGTCAGTTCCTATAGTACTCCTCGGCTCATATCCTTCACATTCGTAATTCCCTCTCTCGCAGCGCACGCAAAAATCCCGTCTTTCATCGCATTTGACTCGCCGGGCCCTGGTGTTATTAGTCTGGGGACATATGTATGCCTCAAGGACCGTTTACTTGCACGTTCGACATCCATTCTTACTTTTGTTTTTGCTCACCCTCGTTCTTTTCTTGGGATCTTTCGCTATATCCTGCATGACAAGCTCAAAATTTAAATGTCGCTTGGTCTGAATCTGCTCACTCTGGCGACTTTAAGTAGCTGCAGTGGGAGGATTTGAGGCGTGCAGTGCGCCAGGATTATTGCGGCACGGATTGACAGAGCCTCATCTCTGCCACAATCTCACCGCGTGACTAGGGGCCCTGGGTGGAAAACCGTTGTCAGGATATATATTTTGGTGGAAAGGACCGAGGTGAATTGATATGAGTGGCTCATTGGTTTATCTCTCCCCCACAGAAGCGGACAATACTACCTGATCTAGCCTTTCCTGGACGATGGGAGTTGGGGGCCGGGTCCAACTATGCGATCCTGGAGGTTCGAAGCATGCATCACAATTCCTCGTACTCGCTTGGCAAATGGTACGCCGAGAGAAACTGTGGCTGAAGGTACGTCTCGAAGCTACTGATACGCAATCATCAAATACAACGCATATCACAACGTAGCCAAGAGCTAAGTTTGCGTGCTGTGGGGGAAATCAGAAGAAATTGCCTTCGACGTCCTATTCATAGGGTATAGAATGATTCCCTTCTAGCAGGAGTGAGCACCTGGAATGAGAACGCAACAGTGGAACCTCCGAAGCTAGGTTGGCGACAAATGGGGGATGGCGGATATGAACGAAAACAGGCAAAACGCGGCATGGGAATTCGTGTTGACTTGGAAACTTTTGGCAGAAGGCTGGGTAGATTTTGGGACGACTGGGTATTCGAATTGACACATGGAAATAGCAATACCATGCCAAGCTGTAGTTGTAACTCCTGATACGCGTTGATGATAACACAATCTGCCCCACGTCTCACCATGCTTTTCTTGATCTCTTATAAACATTTCAACTTGTAGGTGGGTGTCCAAAGCTCACATTAACTTCGACTAATAACGCCCTCAATGTCATGCGTTTAATTTTTGCGTGCTCTTGATCTCAGGAAGTATGTCCACTTCCATGATAGAATCCCACTAGCGTGAAAGGTGTGGATTTTTCTCCAATGCCTGCAATCGGGGCAGGTGGGTGGTGAGCTTCCATATGTCAGGTATGTAAAAGACGTCGGCAAGGGTCAGATACGTCTCTCATAGTCAGCAAGATTATTGCTTGCTGAAGAAAATTGAACTCACTTCGCTAGCTATGAAGCGTCTTTTTTCCAACACAGTATCAAGTACTGCAAGCTTTGACTGTGCTTGTTCAAGATTAAATATTCGTTCCTGAGGCTAAATCCCGGATTTTCTTTATCCTTGAGGACTGACGATAAATGAAAGACGCTGCTGGCATCCCGGGTGTAAGTTTTTAGAGTATCGTCAGCCTTTATTTTTCAAAAGTCGATATAAAACACAGTGTTTGAGAGTACTCAATCGGGATAGAATATATCCTACTCATTATTATGACATGGTGGGTGGTGCTTTCGAGTTCCGAATGGAGACGGAGCCTAAACCGTGGCAATCTCAGAGGTGGAGCATAAGTCAACTCTTCTCGTTGATTTTGAAGTCCATACTGGCCCGGTGAACTTCAAATCAAAGGATTCGATTCCCGAAAGGAACACATGTTGGTGGTTGTCTATAGAAGTCGCCATTGGGTTCTGAGCCTGCTCAGTTGAGGGAGATGGTCTTGCTAGATAAGCTTGAGAAGATGCAATTTTGGATTTCGAAAGCACCGAGTTGCTTTCAGGGTCTCCTATGAATCGACGACCACTAAAATGATTTGACGATTTAATCGCATCACTCTTCTGCGCCTTGGTGGGGTTTGGTCGCCTTGCCCCCTCTTGCGAGTTTCGATTCGACATCTTTAACGGGCACTATAATGCATGAATTAAAGAAGTAGGCTCTTGCTTAACGAAGTTGTTCGACAATGAAGAAAAAAAAGCCTGGACTCACCAAGAGCTTAAATGAGTGAGGGCTTGGTTTGAGCTACGTCAGTGACACAGCTGCCGCACGTTGGAATTAGAGAAGGAGCCCAAGGGGGTGAAACCTCTTTGGAGAGGAAGTAGCCTCCCATACCGTGATATTTTTTTGAGGGAGAATTATCTCAGAAAACTGGGATTTGACTGTGGAGTAGCATTGTGATGAGTCCATTGTAACGGTCATTCCTCTGCTTCTGTGTGTTCAAAATGTTCGGCAGATACCTTATCCATATCAAATGCAAGGAAAAATTGGCGTAAGTATCACTTCGGAATTTAAATAGACACATCGACGGATTGCAAGGTGAGAAGCTGTCCTTGGATTGCAAGACCATTCGATGCTTTCTGAGGTAGGGCATGTGACCAGAAGAATCCATCAAGGCAATCCGTCCGTGATTAAAGCCCAAAATTCCACGACATAAATATAAATTGGATATAGAAGGTCAGTTCTCATCCTAGAGAATGGCATACTGTAGCCTTGCCTCCCTTTTGGAACATGGTTGAGAGAGGAGGTGTGTAAAGAAATTTTTGAAACGAAAACATCTCAGGCAGTGTCAATAATAGCTTTCAAATGCCCATATCAAAGTGCTACATATACAAACATACTTTATACTCTAATCGTGGCTAATTCGACATGACCCCATTTATCAGAAAACGCAAAAACCTTCAGAGATGGTGAATGAATCTCAGGTGAACGTTGCTGCAAACTGCCAAATATGGCTAGCTCACCCTTTTTGCCAGGGCGGTGAACGATTATTGCTCTCATAAAATATTACTTGGAAGGGGAGATGGGCTTCCACCAAGAGACTACATTTGAGCATTTGAAAATCACAATACCGCCAAAATGGTGAACATTACGGAGAAGATCAAGGAGTAGGATGTCTCATTCAATATTGATGGCTCCTGTACTGACAAAATACCTAGGATCGAGGATGAGATGAGGAGGACGCAGAGTGAGTTACCCCACCATGCCCCTCATTTTGACATGAAATGCTGCAAATTGAAAGAACCTTTGGCTAACTAAGTGTCAGAGAATAAGGCAACTGGTATGATTTACAGCGATGAATTGAAATGGATGATAACTGACTTCTGAAAGAATATCATCTCGGTCTTTTAAAAGGGTACATCTTGAGCCATCCTCAACATAAACATTGACTCACAATATGCAGCAAACTCGCCCGATACCGTGCTCAACTCTTGGAGCCTGGCCCAGGAGCAGGAGGTGGTGGAGGTGCCGGTTTCGATGTCAGTAAATCCGGCGATGCACGTATCGCACTGGTTGGGTTTCCGTCCGTTGGAAAATCAACTTTCCTCTCAAAAATCACCAAGACTAAGTCTGAAGTTGCGGCCTATTCATTCACAACTCTTACAGCAATTCCTGGTGTACTGGAGTATGGCGGGGCCGAGATCCAGATTCTTGATTTGCCTGGTATTATTGAAGGTGCTGCAGAAGGCAAAGGAAGAGGAAGACAAGTTATCTCGGCGGCGAAAACAAGTGATATGATTCTAATGATATTGGATGCCACGAAAAAAGCGGAGCAGAGGTCTTTACTAGAAGCTGAATTGGAAGCTGTGGGAATCAGACTGAATCGAGAGCCTCCGTAAGACCCTACTAATCTTCAGCATCGCCATTCAAACCACTCACAAAAACCCTAGGAATATCTACCTAAAGCCCAAAACGGCTGGCGGTATGAAAATCACATTCCAAAATCCGCCCAAAAATCTCGACCAGAAGATGCTCTACAACATCCTTCGAGACTACAAGATCCTAAATTGTGAGGTGCTAGTACGAGACGAGAATGTGACCGTGGACGATTTCATCGACGTAATCATGAAAGATCACCGCAAGTAAGTAAATGTTTCTCTAGGCATGTATTCTCTGTATCTCTTGGGTGTAAGACCTGAATGCAACAAAAAAAATTGAAGCTCCTCGAAATTGTCATTATACCTGTCAAACATCAAACAAAAGCTAATCAGCTCGCCCACAGATACATTAAATGCCTATACGTCTACAATAAAATTGACTCAGTATCTCTCGACTTCCTTGACAAGCTGGCACGGGAACCCCACACCGTTGTCATGTCATGCGAGCTGGACCTCGGCATTCAGGACGTTGTCGAGCGCTGCTGGCAGGAGCTGAAACTTATACGAATCTACACGAAGCGCAAGGGTGTGGATCCGGATTTCAGCGAAGCACTTATTGTGAGGAACAAGAGTACGATTGAGGATGTGTGTGATCAGATCCATCGGACGCTGAAGGATACGTTCAAGTACGCATTGGTGTGGGGTGCCAGTGCTAGACATGTGCCACAGCGGGTGGGGCTGGGACATACGGTTGCTGATGAGGATGTGGTGAGTATTGTGAGCAATTGGAGAGCGTGATCTCTGTAGATAAGAGATGAGTTAAGTGTAATTATGCAGTTTATGCGTGGAATTCAAATCACAATCACAACTATGCCTCAATATAAACCACCGAAATAATGTTTAGTCGTTTCATTGTATTGTTCATTCGTACCGTGGCCCCGATGCAAAAGGCATACCTATACACACCGGTATTTATTCCATGCCAGTAATACCACGAAACGCCTGTACCCAATGCCATCCATCATGATCGATCTGCGCGCAATAAAAACCCAGCACAGTCTAATATAGTCTCCAAGCCCATGCCATACCATAACCTAGTAGAATAACATCTATCCCCACCTCAAAGATGTATTCTAAAGATATGACTTGGTGCCCATTGTCGTTATGTAAAGTATGCGCGGATTGTAGAAGAAAAGGGGTGAAGAAAGGTTTCGTGCCCGTCCGTCCATCGACAAGGGTGATAATCGTACATGTCCATAGAAAAGAAGGTTGCGAAAGAGTGAGGCAGGCAATAGAGGGAGATCTCTATTGGCCTTCCATGTTTGCATCTTCGGTGTCTCGAGGAATTGGCGCACCGAACATGTTTCCGGAGCCCAAGTTCTTAGCAGACGTCTTTGCGAACAGCGAACGTGGCTTGGCCCTTCAGTAATCGTCAGTTGCCTGGCTTTCAAACATGAATGGTTGGAGATACATACTTTCCAGCATGCTTGGCTCTTAAGTTGGAGAGCTTGGCTGTGCAAGGGCTCATAATGGTATCAGATGGCGAAATGTATGCTTGGTTTCCCCTGCCATAGCGAAAGATGTCAGCCAATTGCTCCCTTATGAAGACAAAAGTTGCGCAAATAAAGAATTAGAAACATACTGGGACTCCTCAATCTTAGACTGCAGAACCTGTCGGTGGTACTCCATGCTTTTGAGGTCGCCCTTCTGGCTGACGTCGATAGACTTGGAAGCGTTGACGTCCTTGTCGGCGAGTACATTGTTGGAAGACATTGCGATTTTGATTTGTTTGGGATATGTGGAGTGTAACGAAGTTTTTGTGTATCGACTGGGATTGAGGTACGCGGTATGGAAGTGGAAGTTCGTTGGGAAAGATTGTAGGTCATTTATTTAAAAAAAATTCCAGGTTGGTTGTTTACTTGGGGCCGACGAGGCATTCGGTCATCACCATGACAACGGAGCCCCAATTCTCTCAAGCTCCCTCCTCCCTTGCCTGTGCTAGGAAACATATTGAGTCACATATTGTTGTTCATGATTTATTTGTCTGTGCATTGCCGAATGTTATGACTTTAGCCAGTAGATTATTAAATTTCTTCTTCTACAGTCAACCTGCTGCAAAGGTTGAAACACCTAGGAGTCACCGTTTCCAAGTCATATTTTGACGTCCGATCAATTGGAAGGTCATGTCCAATCGTTTATTTATTTTGATAGAAAGTACAATACATAGCATTATTAACTAAAGTTTTGACGGGGGACCTGGCTGCGTCATGCTGACATTGTATTGTGCAAACATGCTCTTCGTCGTTTCAGCCTGGCTCTTGATCTGTTGAGTGACGGCAGCACCTCGCTTGTTCTCATTTCTACCCATCTGTTGCAAGTGAACCTCATCAGGCCCATCGGCTAATCTCAATGTTCGGATGTTTGCCCACATGTTGGCAAGAGGAGTATCCTGGCTCACACCGGCACCTCCGAAGGATTGAACGGCACGGTCGATAACAGTAAGAGCCATAGCTGGGACGAGAACCTTTGCCTCGGCGATCTCCTTCAATGCACCCTTCGCACCAAACTGGTCAATCTTGATGGCTGCATTCAAGACTACCAGACGGGCGGCGTCGATTTCGATTCGGGATTTGGCAACCCATTCAAGAATCACGCCGTGCTCTTTCAGCTGTTTGCCGAATGGAGTCTTTGTTGGGTCATTTATGCGCATGAGCATCCAGTCAAGAGCTCGCTCAGCCTGGAATTGTTAGCTTGTATTGGCGTGTTGGATATGCTTACTTACAGCACCAATGGCACGCATAGCGTGGTGAATACGTCCTGGGCCAAGACGACCTTGGATGATCTCAAATCCACGGCCGGGGCCAAGGACCATATTGCTTGCTGGGACGCGAACATTCTTGAATGTGAGGTGACCATGTCCGTGGGGTGCATCATCGTATCCATAGACAGACAGCATTCGGTTGATGGTGATACCTGGTGTGTCGGCTGGGACTAAGATGACTGATTGTTGCTTGTATGTATCCTTATTACTTGGATCACTCTTGCCCATGACGATGTAGATCTTGCATCGTGGGTCACCAGCACCACTCGACCACCATTTCTGCAAACCATTAGCAATGCTCACTTGGAGCTATGGAGTATCCTACATCACCGTTTAGAACCCAGTCGTTCCCGTCCTTCTTCATGCTCAACTTAATGTTTGTAGCATCGGATGAGGCAATGTCGGGTTCCGTCATCAAGAAAGCAGACCGAATCTTGCCTTCCATCAATGGCACCAACCATTCCTTCTTCTGTGCCTCGTTGCCGTACTTTGCCAGCACTTCCATATTTCCAGTATCTGGAGCCGCACAATTGACAGCCTCAGAAGCACACCTAGACTTGCCAAGCTGCTCTGCCATCAACCCATACTCAAGATTGGTGAAGCCAGGCGATTCCTTGTAGTGTCCCTTGGGCAAGAACATATTCCATAACCCAAGCTTTTGTGCCTCCAACTTGAGATCATCGATGACTGCTGGGTGGTGGTCCCATCGACTGGTGCCGACTTGGTCGATTTGTGCGGCGAATATGGGGTCGGCGCTACAGGTGGTCAGCTTGGTTGAATACCGAATGAGCAGCGAGGAGCAGCCAGGATATGTAGAAGCACTCACGGAATACATCTCTCGTCGACAAACTTCTTCACAATATCAAGAGTCTTCTTCGCGTTGTCGCTGACTCGATTCACGGCCTAGCAAACGAATTAGTGAACTTACAAATCGCGGGGCAAGATGGAACAGTGACAACTTACGAGGATGGGGATTTGGGCAGACATGATGGTAGATGTCTTGGCTCGTTGATGTTTAAAGGCGTTTGAATAGCACTTAAAATTGTCTGAACTGAGAAGTAATAAGATGGAGGAAAGGAGGAGGGGCCGTTTAATAATACATTATTCTAGCTCAATCCTCAACGTTACCCCAAGCTTCTCCACAACTTGGATTCGGGGATTCGGCTGATAACAGGGGTCGATAAGCCGAGGTCCATCAGTGATTCGCTCGTTCATGGGCAACGGAACATATCCAGGAGAAGTCACCCCCAAGGAGTCCAGCATGGTACGAGTTTCATTCCACTATTGCGCTTGCGGCTATGGCCAGGAGTGTTACGCTGTGAGATTGAGTATAGTTCCTCGGCGTCTTTCGGCAATGTTGTTTCATCCTCTGAAATTCTTCAACGGCACCAAGTCCTTCTCGATGACTCTCATATTCAAGGAACAGTATATTGAATCAATCAACGAAGTTCCATTCCTTATCTCTCAATTGCTCTGTGTCCTATTTCTTTGACTCATCCTGCAATCTGGTCGAAAACCAAAGTGTTCGCCTAGCTTGTGATCACTAATCTTCATGTTTCTTTGGTTCAATTGAAGCCATCTCAAGGAAAAGAATAAGTCCTTTGCAAAAGTGTCTAGAGTAAGCGACCTAAGCATCGCATTGGAAGAAACAAGTGTATTCGGTAGGATACCCATTCAAAGCGCGTGCATAGCCAACCGCGGTGACATTGCATGGCGTGCCCACGCTATAAGAGTTCCACGCCTGGGTTCCCCAGACAAAGCTGATCTTGCCTGGATCGGTCCACTGGTTAATCTGTCAGCCAATTTGCTCATTCTCATCAGTATTTTGAGATGAGATAGACCTACAACGGTAGCACCGTTCACAACAGCTGGGTTCGCGACGTCGGTCATGACGAGGTTTTGCGAGCCGAGAAGAGAAGGAATACTGTCTCCAGGTTTCATGGCACCAGATTCGGTAGTGCGAATGTTGCGGACATTTGAGGTAGGATCCCAAGCAATGCCATAAGTGTAGATATCGAAGGAGCTATCATACCAGCGTTGGACACTGCGAGATAAAGGGTTAGTTACATGCGCTTCACGTGCAGATTTGCGAAATAAAAGATAATTTGTTGGCGAGACTGTGACGGAGCATTTCCATCAAAGATGTAGAGTTCACCTACAAGACAGTACAAGTGTGTAGTGAACGAGGAACTAAGACCGGGTTGGCAAGTGCAACTTGAGGAGTGAAGAGACCCAAGAAGAGCCCTGGAAGAAGAGTAAGGATTGATAACATGTTGGATGAGGTTGAAGCTGGATTGCGGATTTATGTTTCGTATAGAGCAGAACACGTCGGCTTGAGAGATCGATGAGAAAGCTCTTGTACAGTATCGAGGGAACGCTGAGTGGTTTTATACTTGCTCAGCCTCCTAGTCGCGTTCGAATCACATCTACTTTAGGATGTAGTGAATGCGTTGTGGACTTTCTTGCAGCACTTCGTCTTCGGAATCGTTGTGACAGCGGAGTCTTGCAGTCGTTCGCTGTACATAACCAGGTTACGAAAATGGTTGGAGACTCAACTTCGGGGTCGAAATTGTTAGAAAGATATTCAGATATTGCGGACGGCCAGTCAGAAGCGTACTTTTGTACACGAAGTCGTTATCATATATGTAGGTACGAGGCGGGAAGGCAGATGCGCTGCAGTGAGACGGATTCTCCCATCTTATGCTGTAGATCCGGTCATTCCCAGAAGCCTGAGCCATGATGACCACTAGTCATAGATGTGATAACTTCTCGAAGCAGAGCCAACCGCATCATCAAGCTCGAGGCAGCAAATCGGATAAGCTCGCGGGATCTTCATGTGCCTCATGCAGTGGTGGGTTTGTTGCAATCGCTTGGGGCGGAAGACCAGGGGAAGGGCAAAGGGGCGGGGGCCAAGAACAAAAATATGATGGAACAGATGAGCAAACTTGAGTAACGTAAAGTCATTTCATTGAGCAATAACTCTACCTAAAAAGGTGGATATCAAAGTCCCAAACTCCAGCCCGATGCACTAGTTCCGTTCCTTCACACCCACGCCATCCAATCACGTACCAGAAGCGAGTGACAAAATGTGAACCCATAACCGCCATCAGCAACCCCTCCTTTGCCCCTCAATCAGCGAAGTAATCCGCCCTGCGTTTCCCATTGCCCTTGGTGCCACGCTTAAAATGTTTCTTACTCGTCAATGTTTTAAGGTCATTCGGATCGACGTCCTTCTCCATTGCGAGCATTGTCTTCTGCTTACGACCTGACAGCTGCTTGCCACTGGCTGTTCCTTGCTCGGTGTATTTGTGACTGAAAGGCATGCGGAGATGTGCTGAGTTTCCTTGCCCTTGTGCGAAGAAAGCGCCATCCAGCTTCTTGGATTTAGATCCTTGCTCCATGGGGATCATATCAGAGTCTGCAACTGAAGCAGCATCATCAGCCAACGATTGCATTGCCGCTAGTGCTTGTCGTCTCTTTTCTGGAAGATGTCCCTCATCGTAAAGTTCTTGGTTGAACTCAAGTGGATCAATATCGAGCGGCGGTGGCTGACAGAATAGAAGCTTGCCATTGACATAATCTTTCAAAATGTATCTGGCCGCTCTAGACTCATCCGGTTGACCTTGGCCTGTCCTGGTGAAACCACGAGCTTTGGCATATGCTGACAACATCTCTTCGGCCGTTGGGGTTCCAGTTCCACCTTCTTCAAGAGGTCTAATATTGATCTTCATTCCATAAAGAGCCTCCAAGAATGGTTGCGGTATCCTCTTTGCTACGAGACCAGCAGGTCCTGTAAACTCTCTTAATTGATCAATTGGGAGAATGCCGTTGCACACAAGCTCGGCCTTTGTTGTTGCAAAATTGGGAAAGACAAGACCAGGGCAATCACAGAGCAGAACTTTTTCGCTGAGATGAATTGTTTGAAAATGTTTGGTCTTTCCAGGGGTTGAAGAGACCGAAACCTTTTTGGCTCCGATCAAAGCGTTGATGGTGGACGACTTTCCTACGTTAGGATATCCAACAAGACCAATTTGTGTCTTTCTAGGGTTCTCCGAGTCCGCATCTGAGGTGTGTTAGGAGAATATAGGCACAGGAGATATTTTTGACTTACCAAGATTGTCAGGTGCATGCAATAAGAAAAGCGATTCCAATTCGTCGACAGTCAAGATCCGGGTGCTTTCATCTTCATCGTCTTCATCCTCCCCACTTTCTTCGGAGTCTTCCTCCTCCAGATCCAGCGCTTTGGCCTTTTTCGTAATATCTGAAGGGCCAGTTGTGGCCTCTTCTTCATCATCATCATCCTCCTCCTCTTCGTCCTCAAAATCACGAGACTCATTCATCTCTTTTGCAAGACTCGCCGAAAAAAACTTGTAAGAAATGCCAGCAGCCTCGAAATAATCTGCCCAGTATTGTCTTTGCTCCAAAGTCAACATATCCGCCTTGTTAACCAGTAGAAGATTCTCTTTCCTGGAATCCACGGCCTTTACGTATCTCTCCAAGTCCTCCGACCGAAATAGTAAAGGATTTCTAGCATCGACAATTTGAACAACCAAATCGGACCGCTCGATAACTCTCCAAAGTTGCCTCCAGACTTCCAAATTGCGTTCGAACGGTGTCATCAATAAATCGTTATTTTCTTGCAACTCTGCCAGCCCTCTTCGCCACTCCAATAAACTGTCTCTCTCCATCCGGTCGAGCTGTTCAGGAGTGGTAGTTTCGTCCCATTTCGGGCGTCTGGGTACTGTGAGACGATCACGGTGTGCCTTCTGCTTTCCAACAGCTGCTCGTTCTTCTGCAGCAGAAAGAAGATATGGATTCTTTTGATCTGTATGTATGATCTTGACATTGTTCATTTTTTCCGCCGTGAAGTCGGTTCCTGCTAATTCTGCAGTGGACAAAAACTCATCAAGTGCAGCCTGTTCTGTAACTGATCGCATCTTGACCCAGCTGGCCTCTTTCCTGTCGTTGGTGACATACTGATTCAAGTCAGATTTATATTTTCGCCACCAGACTGCACACACTTACTGTTTCTCCGGTCGCATGGTTGATTCTGTGAATACCAGCAGTTGTAACCTTCTTGCGATCTGCGCCTTTTCCTTTTCCAAATCTGTCATTCATCAAGCTATAATAGTCAGTCTCTGTAAAGGCTCTGCGGAATGGAGAGACTAACCTGTTGCCCAAACCAACCGCATTCTTCGATTTTGCGAGGACCATGGCTACGGTTTTCGTACAAAATTTCTTTGGTGAAGAATTCAACCACTGTTGCAGAGGTTGTGTCGTGAAGTTACGAGGAAATTGTTAATCGGCGGGGAAATCGTCATTTCAACCCCTCCAAAATTTTCGGCAAGCGCGACGCCAGAGGGGATTTCAAACGTGATTTCAAATCTTCCAACATCACAGCACACCTCAACAACATCAAAATGCCTCGAAAGAAGTGGATCGATAAGAAAACCGCAACTCATTTCACTCTGGTTCATCGTCCTCAAAATGATCCTCTTGTACATGATGAGTCCGTATCGTCGATGATCTTGAACCCCACAATCCTCCCAAATTCGAACAAAATCAAGAAACTCGACGACTTAGCCTCTGAACTTGGCTCCGATGTCGAACGAATTAGGGACAACGAGGGCGAAGCTGCCAACCATGGGATCTACTACGATGATACCGAATACGACTACATGCAGCATATGCGCGACATTGGGTCTGGTTCGGGCGAGTCCTACTTTGTAGAAGCACCGGCACCAAAAAATAAGGGGAAAGGGAAGCAGACACTCGAAGATGCGTTAAGAGACACAAGTATTGAGGATAAAAGAGAAGTAGTGCTGGATGAAGAGATCCTCCCATCCAAAAATCTGCGAAAGGTCACCTACCAAGCTCAACAAGATGTACCGGATGCTCTTGCAGGCTTTCAACCTGACATGGATCCGCGACTCAGAGAAGTGCTGGAGGCCTTGGATGATGATGCCTATGTCGATGAGGAAGATGACATCTTTGGGGAACTAGCTAAGGACGGAGAAGAAATTGATGAATATGAGTTTGAGGAAGCTACCTGGGAGGAGGGTGATGGAGATGATGGCTGGGAGTCTGACGCTACCGCAAAGCCTACGAAGGAGTACAAAGATGCACCAATCCCAACGACTGATATGGAGAACGATGAGCGGGAGGACCACGGTGATGGAGATTGGATGGAAGACTTCAGCAAGTTCAAAAAGGATCAGAAGTTTAAGATCGCACCTGTGGCGGCTCCTTCTCAGTCGGACGTACAGTCATCTATGATGACCACAACAACTAATGGTGGCAGGCGAAAGAAAAGAAAGGGGGCTTTGACTAACCCATCCAGTTACTCTATGACATCCTCTTCCATGTTTCGAACTGAAGGCTTAACGACATTGGATGCGAGATTTGAGAGACTGGAAGAGCAATATAATGAGGATATGGATGATGAGGGTTCGATTTCTATCGCATCATCTACTGCATCAAGTGTCCAAGGGCCGGTCAGGGGCGACTTTGACAGTATCATGGATGACTTCCTAGGTAGCCATTCCATGAGCGGGAAGCGGAATGTCAAAAAGGGCAAATATCAAAGTGGAATGGAGCAACTGGATGAAGTACGGAAAGGTTTGGGCCCAGCAAGACTCAAGACACAGAAGGCTTGAGAATCCAATGGATATAGGCAGAAGGCGTTTTTGGCGAACTAGAAAAGCATAAGGCGTATATTTGGGCAAAGATGATACCTCTACTATTTCGTAGTTTGCTTCTAGTTAGCATCAGTTAGGAAGCATACAGGAAGCCATATCTACAGAAATCTGCCTATAGCCAACCGCCCATGGAACCATTACTCTTCTGAAATGGCTGAGAGTAGACACTCGAATAGCTATTGCTATATGTCTGTGTCCGTTCTACGTGGTGAGGGGTAACTATACTGTTATAGCTAGTAGATCACCGCGGCGAAAAAATATTTTGTCAGAAAGCTGAATCGTCAGCCTTGCATACCAGCCTCGTACATGTCCCGAAGCAGACTAGCTTGTGATCCGCAATCTGAAGCTATTCACAATGACAAAGGAAGACAATACGGTTCCATTCACTCAATGCGCCAGCGCATTTTTGTTCATACCCTCCTCTTCTCGTCCTTGAAATTCTTCACAATGATCAACAGTAAGGACGATGACACTTGGTAATCGCGGCCAGCGCGAGCCAAAACATAGTTCTAGTAGATCAGGAAGACAAACATCGACGAGCAGAGGAGATCAACACTCCTCTGGTAAGTCTAAGCCTTTTGACGCTCTTTCTCCTACTGCGTCTCGTGCTTTGAGAGACGCTACAAACCATTCCACACCCACGAATTCAAAGTACAAGGGTAAAAACTATGATTCTAACTACAAACCCAAGCACGCACAAATCCGTTCAATTCAGCCGCCACCGCAGCGCGCACTCGATACCTTCGACCAAGCACGAGTCGAGAATGAGGCAAAGCGCGCGCAGGGGACCACAAGCAATACCGTGAATGGAAGAAAGAGAGGAAACGCGACTGGACAGTTCAACAACATCTCGGTGCGTTTCAATGACCAAAAGCACGAACGGTCAAGCAAACCGCCTGTTCCTAGCAACTCGACTACGTTTGCGCAAAAGTCAGCGATGGCCACCAATACTTTCAATCCATTTGCTCGCCCGCAGGACGCGTCGAGATCACACAGTCCTGCGCCGACAGGATTTGGAGTGCCGTCTCAAGGTCCTACTCGTTCACCAAGTCCTGCCGTGAACGGATTTGGAGTCCTCTCTCAACCAACGACTACAAACCCATTTCTTGGGACTTCCTCTGGCCAGTCTATATTTGGCGCTCCCTCACAACCTGCTAGTTCAGGCACAAGTAGTCCGTTCGGAGCACCCTCTCAAGTTGCTGCACTTTCGAATCCGTTCGGAACTCCATCCATGATACCGCCTACAACAGTAGTCTCTACAAATCCCTTTGGTGCACCTTCGCGACCTGCCTCCGCAAATTCGACTGTCCGGAACCCCTTCAGCTCCGTAGGCACAAACACTCCAACCACTGCCTCGAACTTGTCTTCCTCGAAAGCTTCTGCACAACTCGCGTCTACAAATTCCTCTGCTGCGAATGTTTTCGGTGGCACTTCAACTTTTGGCGCAGCTCAGACCCCGAGCTCGTACAGTTCTGCGCCTCAGTCCACCACTCCGGCATCGAAGTCATGGGGTGCACCATCCAACGGAACTTTGACTTCTGGGTCAAACTTCTTTGCAAAGGCTCCCAGCGCCGGTCAATCTGCCAACGGAACATTTCCTCCTGCGCCAAGTTCTATTACGTTTGGAACAAATCTCGCCAAAACTGTCCAAGCTGCCCAAGACCCAATGACTACTCGAGCAGCCAGATTTGGGACCAGTAGTGGTGCAGGAACGTCAGCTGCGAGTGGAAGACCCCAGGGCGGGAACAAGTCTGTGGCGAAGAATTTTGCACCACAAATCTCGAAGACGGCATTTCAGCAACAAGATGCACAATCCCCCATCCCGTCTGACAACTCCGGTCGATCATCGGAGTCTTTGGCGAAGAAAGTCAAGGAGGTACTCAGGAAAGAACGGATCTCTCCACCAAAATGGCCTGGATGGGATTTCAAAGACAAAAGACCTGTTGGACAGCATGAACGGGTGAAGAAATATTGGAATGACTTCAGGGAATATCAGGGCAAAGTTCGGAATGCTCTCATTCGCGCCAATGTGATAGATGATCCAGAAGTACCAAAGCGACTTTCGGAGGCGATCGATTTCAAAGGAACTTGCGAAGAAATGTGTCCGGAGTGGGAGAGAGTGGATAGAATTATATCAGGCAGAGTTGACGATGCTGAAAAAGAAATCTCCGCTGATGGATCCGTGTCACGGTTTCCATCCCTTGAGAAGATGGTTAAAGCATTAGCCCGATCTGCTGCCGGCCAAGAGGCACCTTTACCAGACGAAGTCAGATCCGCTGCAGCTCTTAGGAAAACTGTGGACTATCTTTTCGGCACCGTTTTGGGAGATTCAGACCTTCCGACTGTCTACACCTTTTTATGGGATCGAACGAGGGCAGTAAGACGCGATTTTGTGTTCCATTCTTTCATGAACAAAGCTGAACTGCACGATCAAGTCAACTGCCTTGAAAAGATTGTTAGATTTCATGTTATTGCCGCTCATCAGATGTCACGCGATGGTGTTAACACTCAAGGCTTCAGTGAACAGCAAGAACTCGAACAGCTGGGGAAGTCTTTGCTATCGCTAATTCATGCATATGAAGACTGTAGCGCTCAGGGAATTGTATGCGAAAACGAAACAGAATTTCGAGCATACCATATTCTTTGGGGAGCGCGATCCAATCCGGGTATACTCGAAGAGGTCCAAAACTGGGACTGGAAATTCTGGGGGGAGAGTGAAGTAATACAACTTGCTGTCAGCCTAGTCGAAGCCCTTCAAACTCCGTGGGACACGTTACCGCTCAAGCCTCGTGCAGAGACGGACATTGCCCACAATGCGTTCTCTCGCTTCTTTGCAATCATCGAAGACAAAAGGGTCTCTTACACTATGGCTTGTTTCGCCGAGACGTTCTTCAATCACGTCCGATTTTCGATATTAAGGACGATTCTCAAATCGTATCGAAAGCAGAAACAGCAAACCAAGGATTGGACGATCCCGAAGCTGAATGAATATCTTCGCTTTGATGATGAGGAAGATGTCATTCCATTTTGTGAAAGTCATGGCTTACATTTCGATGTGGTGGGTGAACTCGAGTACCTGTCTTTTGATGTCAGCGGTGAAGTTACTCAGCCCTCTCCACCACTGAAGCAGGGCTATTCCCACGACATCGTGGAAAGAAAGCGTGGTCAATACTCCTTACCAGATGCTATCAACAGATCATTGTACGATGATACAAGTGAAGAATTAAGTCATCCTCGAGATGAGGTGGCCAAAGAAGAGGATAGCCTCTTTGTGGAAGATGGTACAGTTTCGCAATGGCCTGCTCCTCCACTGGCGAAATCTGAGGCGAAATCTTTTAAGGCCGCAACAAATGGTTATGACTGGAATTCTGCTGTTCAAACTGGATCAGAAGATAAAAGCACGCCTGTAATTGAAAGCATTCTTCAACCAGCGTCTGAACCAGCGTCTATATTCGGGACAGCCCCTGCCCCGAGGAGTTTCAACAGCATTTTTGCTATTCCTTCTCCTACAGCTACTTCCACCTCATTGCAGCCTTCGTCCTCTCCGTCCCTTTTTCAGCAGTTGTCATCGAGTGAAACATCATCGATTCTTGGAAAACACACTGATAGAGAGACTTACCCGGCACTTGCTCCATCAACAGCAATTGAGGCACCAACAGAAACTTCTTCCATAAAACCAGCAACCACGTTTTCGTTTCTGCAGCAACCAACATTATCTCAGGATTCAGTCGAGAATCATAGTCAACCTTCCGAGAAGCTCACAGCAATCGGAGTACCAAATGCTCCCAATTTCTTCCAAGAAGTCCCTGGCACATCTTCTACTCTTCTTCCGCAACCACAGCCGGAGGATGTAAATCACGTTTTATTTTCGAATAGCGACACCCAGCCAGTGACGAATCAATTCACAAGTCACAAGACACAATTTCCAACTGGAAGTCCTCCTGAAACATTGCAAACGAACAATTCTGTAGAACTAGTGAAAGAGCCTTCCATTAAGCCAAGCGAGGACAAAGTACCGGTACTTCCGACACCTGGTCCTGCGCCTCTTAGTCGTGCATCGAAGATTGCCGCAGTTGCTGAATGGGTTGCACTGGGAAGCGATGGCTTGATGGATCAGTTTATTGCTAGCCAGGTTGAACTCATCCTTCACGATACGGCAAGAGTATTTATGGAAGAAGAGGCAGCACGAATTGAAAGGGAAGCTGATGAAACGGCGCGCAATGAAGCGGACAACTTCAGATATCACAGCCTAGCTACAAGGTATGCGCGCATGTGGCGAGAGAACGCTCGTCTCCAGCGGCTCAAAAGAAGAGGAAGGGTTGCTCGTCAAGCTCGTCGTGACCTGGCTGAGAGTATGAGAGCTTCTAAGGCTGCGCAATCAGCGAATATAGTTGAAGACTTTAGGGCGTCGACTAGGAGTCGTCGTAGGGGAAGTCTAGAAAGCCTATTGGATGTATCAGGGGTTTTGGACGGCGTCCACCACTCAAACAACGAGGTTCTTGCCATCGCACATGAGTATCAGCCTTCTCCCAAACGCCAACGCTCTGAGCGGTCTATATCAAGCACGACATCAGGCGCCATGAAGCATAAGCGTGGACAGTCGGAGCACCAAACTCTCTTTCGTCGCTCTCTCTTATCTGATCCGACCTATCTACACGGCGGATCGAGAATACATCTCATCTCTGATTATGACGCGAAGAAGGAATCGAGTCCTCAAGTTAGCGGCGTTGCAACAGATTACTTCCGCTTGAAGGCCAGAGGAATCACCACTCTTCCGGATGGCACTCCCCTTGCAAATTCGGTAACTAGCAATCCCATTCGCAAGAAGAGCTCATTTGATGGGTTTATCAAGCCGACAACTCCTCGCCATCCGAAAGTAGTTGCTGCAGCGCATAGTGTACCTGCAAAACGCTCAGGAGGATTTGCCAATTCCCATGAAGAGATTAGATTGCTGAAAGCAAGGGCTAAGGATGTCATGGCCGAGGATCAGATGTCACGTCAGAAGCGGGCATATGTTGACGAAGAAGAGGAACTGTTTGAGAGAGCCAAAAGGGTTAGAGAGCAGATGGATGAAGGTGCGACCTGGTACAGGAAAGAGATTGAAAGGGAGACAGCAAGTAGGAGTGTATCATGATATGGGTAGCATAGCATTGGAGGTGTTTAGGGTTGGTACATGTGTATCAAATTTTTGGCCAGGAGTTCTGCAAAATGATGCATATACAAGGCGTTTGAGCTTGTATAAAATAAAGATACCCCGTTGGGTATTGGGACGAACTCCAATGAATATTATAGAATGTCCACATTATGCTGCTTCTGACCAAAGAGTTATGTTCATGGGTAATTAAAATGAATTTTTCCATCGGGTCAATATCACGTGATAAAGCTTTGGCCCCACATTGTCTAGCGCTTCCGCCTCGAAAATTCCAAAAAGTTTTTGAGAGCTCGAGATATTTTGCTAACTCGACAACCCACCACCACGCGGTCGACAAGGGAAGGGAAGCACAGGATTTACGTCAATCGTAAATATTCAAAATGGCAATGGTTGTTGCGAAAAGGCAGGAGGAGGACTACGTCATCAAACCTGAAGCTGTAACTCCAGCAGTCGACACCAGCTCATGGCCTCTACTCCTCAAAAATTACAGCAACTGTACGAATGCCACCCCAATTATTTACAAAATCTAACTTCACTAGTACTCGTTCGTACTGGACATTTCACCCCAATTCCCAATGGATGTACCCCGCTCAAGCGCGATCTCAAGTCCTACATCAGCTCAGGTGTTATAAACCTCGACAAGCCCTCGAACCCTTCAAGTCACGAAGTCGTCGCATGGGTAAAGCGCATGCTAAGGTAAATAGAACGGAAGAAACACTTTAAGATCAGCTGCTGATCATTCATGTAGAGTCGAGAAAACTGGACACAGCGGTACCTTGGATCCTAAAGTTACTGGTTGCTTAATTGTTTGTATCGATCGCGCAACGAGACTGGTCAAGTCGCAGCAAGGTGCTGGAAAGGAATATGTGTGCGTAATTAGAATGCACGACAAGCTTCCAGGCGGCGAGGCACAATTCGCCCGAGCTCTGGAGACATTGACCGGTGCCCTCTTTCAACGTCCTCCTTTGATTTCCGCAGTCAAGCGACAACTTCGTATCCGAACTATCCACGAAAGCAAACTTTACGAGTTCGACAATGAGAGACATTTGGGTGTTTTCTGGGTCAGCTGTGAGGCAGGAACCTACATTCGTACCCTTTGTGTGCATCTCGGTCTGCTGTTGGGAGTTGGCGCTCACATGCAGGAGTTGCGCAGAGTAAGAAGTGGAGCAATGGATGAGGGTAAAGACATGGTTACCCTTCACGACGTGCTGGATGCCCAGTGGATGCAAGATAACACCAGAGACGAGTCGTATTTGAGGAGAGTCATTGCACCTTTGGAGACGCTTCTCACTACATACAAGCGAATTGTGGTCAAGGACAGTGCAGTCAATGCTGTGTGCTACGGTGCCAAACTCATGATTCCAGGATTATTAAGATATGGTAGGTTTCCTTCCTTCCTTTACGTCGTTTGAGAAGCGCTAACAATCTCTGCAGAGGCTGGGATCGAAGTTCACGAAGAGGTTGTTCTGATGACAACCAAAGGAGAGGCTATTGCTTTGGGTATTGCCCAGATGTCAACCGTTGAGCTCTCAACATGTGATCACGGAGTCGTTGCTAAAGTCAAGCGTTGTATCATGGAGCGCGATTTGTACCCAAGAAGATGGGGTCTCGGACCTGTCGCTGTTGAAAAGAAGAAAATGAAGGCCGATGGCAAGCTCGACAAGTATGGTCGACCAAACGAGGCTACCCCAGCAAAGTGGAACACTGAGTACAAGGACTTCAATGCTCCTCTTGATGGCAGTGCTCCAGTTGCCCAGATCGCTGCCAAAGATGAAACAGAAGCCCTGAAGGCCGAGTCCAGCCCAGCTCCTTCAGCTACCGCTGCTGATGTCTCAATGATCAGCAACGGGGTTGAGGATGGTGGAAAGAAACGAAAGCGCCATGACGGTGAGACAGCAGAGGAGAAGGCTGAGCGAAAGCGCAAGAAGAAGGAGAAGAAAGAGAAGAAGGCGAAGAAGGAAGGAAAGAAGGTTGAGGAGAGCGACAGCGACTAAATTTGCTGGTTCGTTCGTATGTCTGTTTACGTGCACATTACCACAAGGGATGATATCATGGGGTATAAACCGGAAAACATGTCCCTCTTCATGGACTCTGCTTTGGCTATCCCATTTTTCTCAGGCGTTCTTGATGTATCATACTTTCTGCAGGATAGTTGCAGGGACGTTTGAGGGCAGGCTACAAAATGGAGTTGTGGGATTTTTCTCTTTAAATACTTCTACAAAATTCCCTGAAGGTGCCACTATCGGCCGTACATTGAATCATCGGTCCTGTGAAGTGAAGAAGATATCACAAGATCCCAGTGCTGTTTAGATACCGATGCCGCTCTGCGAAGTCAAAAATGAGCTGGTAGTCCCGGCATTGGTGTGTTACGTTCCACCCATCCACTGATCGCACTTCTAATTCTGAGACGTCGATAGTTGGCTCCAGGGACATGTCCCCTGCGCACATGACTCCTTGAAGAAGATAATCGAAACAATGGGCATAGTGGTCCATTGAATGGGCATGCTTGGACGTTTTATCTGACATGTTTTCGAATGCTGCCTTGAGACTCGCCTTTCATTATTCGATAATTAGCTTCTAGGATCTTTGAGGCTGGTTTTTGGATACTCACAATGCAGTGCATTTGATGGAACATGGATATAGCGTAGTTTCCTGTCTCAGAGCTATAGGTCCCGTCTTGTAATCTTACGCCAGCGGGCATATGGACGAATCCTCTACCCTCTGTGTAGGACTATTAGCAGAAGAGCGCTCACTTTTTCGAGAATAGATACGTACTTGGTAGCAAATGCCGCCATGGGTCATCCACAGATTGTGAGCTTCCTACGATTTCGTACTGCTCTAAAGGATTGAACACTATTGTTTGATCATGTGGAACTATCATGGTCAGCGAAGATTCCCCATGTGTACGATTTGAAAAGCTATTTACTTTGCGCGCGAATGAGTGACAGGTCATCTGCCATGTAGTGGTGTTGGTGGTTCTTTGCTGTCCACGCTACCGATGCGAGGCCCACAGTGACGAGATATAGGATCGACAGCGCCCAAAACGCAGCCCGGTATGTTCGGTCCGTCCTCCTGGGCGAAATTATAGATGATTTTTCGTTTAGAGAATCGGAAGACTCTCTATCAGCGAGTCTCTCGTAGTTTGTAAAGCTCATGATTCTTGAGGTCAAAATTACGAGATGAGGAGGATGGAGTCTGGAACAGGACGAGAAGAGTAACGTCGAGGAAATTGAACGAGGAAACTAAGCACATATCTCGAGGTAGCATTTTAGAAACGAGCTGAATATCAAGTTGATTGTAACTGTAAGGATAATCGTGGTCTGATGTCACGATGAAACTCGGATCCTCGGATCGTCTGATGTTGGATCTTGGCTGAACTTTGTTGAGACCGCATAGAAACAATGCACATGATACTATTGTTGTGGCAAGCATATTCTACGTATCCGAAGTCGTCGTTGTGGGCGGCCGAGTATCTGTCGGTGGCAGCTGTCCTTGCAGTTAGTATTGTTGTAAGAGGCCCCTTTTTGAAGAAGCTTTAACCGACGACGAAGCTTCACCGCATGTCTTAGCCGCGAAGTTGCTACTGAAAACTCATCTTGTGAGAATAAGATGCATGCTTTTTGCAGGTCAGATTCTGGGTTTCTTTCTCACCGTATTTTTTGAAACTGATATCCCTGGGTTACTTGCAGATACGAGCGCTTGGAGGGATATACTTTGGATGTCTTTGGTTGTCACCATTGGCCGTTAAATCTTGTGAAACAAATTCAAACCGAAGGAACCGTTACGTGTTACTGTGACGGATGGCTCCCACACAGTTGCAGCTCCTTGTGCAATGTGACCTCGACTCGTGTGAGAATGATTTAGCTCCTGCTTCAAGTCTGAGTCCTCTCCTGGGCGTCGAAACCGCTCCGGTGCTATCAAACTGTTGTGAGCCATGCATGATATCTTACCGAATTACTTGTACAATTATTTACTATTCTGAAAGTCCGGTGGATAATTACTTGGGGCGCACCGCCTCATGTTCGACTTCACAATTATCAGGTCTTCACGATGGAACACAAGGGAGATTGAGAAGCGACGACTACCGTTTTCTAATTATCATTGGTAATTAACAGATGCTATATAATATCGGTCATTCAATTGTCCTCCGCTACACCAATGCGCTCGCCCTTCCCGTTTGGGAAGGAAGGTCCTGTCATGTTCATCAGCATTCACACTCCAGACGATATTTTCAAACCTACCTAAAGTTGGGTGCACAAGCACTCCAGGAGCAAACACATCAACAGACCGCTCTTTAGCCCAGTCATTCAGAGCATCCCAGTTGACACACTCATGCGGGCTGGTGAAATTTCCAAGTGGAATCGCCTGTTGTTGGCCCCAGCGCATAGTGACAAGTGATGCGTCTCCTTGACATTGTATCCCCTGGCGAAGGATATCAAGGCAATGTGCTTGGAAATTTAGTCTCTTGACTGAATGGTTTGAGGGGAGCCTGGCGATGGACTCACTGTTGTGTTGACGGCTATGCTCTTTTTCTATATCAGTCATGTTGGGGAAATAATGTTCCGCGTAGAAGTATTGGTAAAGGCGCTTCTGAATTTTCGTCAAAAGTGAAACGAAATTCACTGGTGGCCTTCATAGAATGACTTACTATACAATGGAGTTGATGGTAAACCATGAGAGACCCAAAGTAGCCGCCCCCCGGGAGCTTAATGCCCTCATCAAGACGGCTGATTCTTCTCATCTCATCTTCAGAAACTTGAATGTTCGTATCTGAAAGTTGGTGTCAGTATTCATGTTATCAGCATCACATATCTTCCACGAACATTGAAGAAGTTCATGCCAAGCATGATCCAATTCAGCTCTCGGCTCTCCAACATAAGCGCTTTTGATCTCCAGCGGGACACTGAAGATCTGAGACTCGTACATCAGACCTGGTCTGGCGGGAGCTATAATCGTCAGGTACGTAATGTATTTCATCAAAAAGTACTTACTATGTATATCACCAACACCATGAGTCTTCCCAGAATGCCAGTTGTGCGTCACAACGAGGAAGATTGCGGTATAGATCCCGATCACTACCACATGTGCAATGATTGGAATTGAAGACCTTAATCTTGATGGTCTTAGAGAAATTTCTGGTTGATTTGAAAGAAGTGATTCTCCTGAGAGATAGTCTTCATCGGGCAGCAGCTTATGGGGAGAGCTCTTGAATTTGAAAGGTAAAAAGTGATCCATTGTAGTCGAGCAGTGGCGGGCGCTGGAGTTGACGGGTTTTGAGGCAGATGAACGACTATTATCTGGGGAGAAGGGAGATACTGGAAATTCGCTCCCCACTCCTCTGAATTTCTAACGCCAAATTTCTACCTGCTCGCCTGATCTAATGTCCCACCACCAAAGCACTGAAGTCTGATGCTCGATCAACAACCTAGCATCATGAACTCATTGTGCCACGACATATGTACTGATGCTTATCCATCGTAAGACATTTCTCAATGCCGACTTTCGGAGTTAGATCCTCCAAGGCTATTGATGCTGAAGGAGAAAAATCAATAACTTCTCAACTGCGGGTAGATGCTTTTTGACTATCGCCGGCGGTAAACCATCTTCACCGCTTCGTATTTGCAGCTAGTGATATCCGGTGGGGGAGAACTCGCTGCATACGTGATCGTGGGATGAGATCTCACATGTAGCATTTCCGTCCAGTCCTTCGAACCCCCGAGAATATAAATATGGAGATCAGAGCTGAGAAACTCCAACCAAGGACCTTGAACTTTGAGCTTTCTGGGAAATATCATTCTCATCATTCTCATAGGACCACTAGTCCCCTTTACCCAATCTCTATCATGAAGCTCTCTCACCTACTTGCTCTCAGCCCCCTGCTGGCAGTTGTTCTGAGCACCCCAATCCCAGCCGAAGGTGAGTTGGATGAAATATTCCCATTGCTTGTGATAGCAACTGAACTGTTCCTAAGCGCAAACCGACGCGGATCAAGGATATGAGTTCATCGTTAGGTTCACAGATAAACCCAAGGAGGCTGAGCAAACCGAGACAATTCAGAAGCGCGACGTAGCTGGCATAGGTCCGCTCCCCTTTTCCTTCACCGTGGAGCTATCGCTTAGTGATCTTGACTGATTGTCCTTGAAGAACAAGTCGATGCCGATCAGGGCTACGAGTTCATTGTGAGATTCACCGACAACGCCACGAAGAAAACAGAGAAGCGGGGAGTTGCCGGCGTGTGTTAGTTTCCCTCTTTCCACTCCTCTTCATCCCATACTCTACTTGCTTCCCCTTTGTCAATTCACACGCTCGGCAGTGTCTATATCACAGGACTGACAATAGTGGCGTAGCTCCATACACTTTGACCATCTCATTTGGAGCCGATGGACTTCCCATCGTGTCCACAACTCAGAAACGCCACGAGGAGAATGATGCGTCATATGCTATCTCGACTCCATTCACCAGTGAGAAATAGATGGCAGGGAATGGATTCTCAGTTCGAAAAGCAACCTTGAAGGAGCATTTCATTAACTCGTGGGGAATACTGTCGTAGGAGAGTTTTGGCTATTGACTGTTTTTTCGCACTTCTTTGGTGGGAGAATGATTTCTTTGGTCTCAGAGAGGTTGAATAGCAATGAAAGGCACTCATTTGACGCAGTAACAAAAACGTGTTACCCATGTCCGAATTATTGATAGCTTGATGCTTGTTTGCCCCTCGGACCAGCATTAGTAGGTGAGCGATAAGAAAGATATACTAGGAGCAATGCCGAGATCCAACTTCGAATACTCTCATCCTGCTGCGGTGAAGGAATGAAGGATTTCGGCGTAGATCTCTGCCTGTTTCGGGTTTGAATGTAAACGTAACTCGCTTCCCGAGCACAACCCTAGTGTACGTAAAGAGGCTGCGCATCAAGGAACAAGGAGATGTCAACTCACAAGTTTATGGATACAGAACTATGAGATATAACGATGCAATTTTGTTCAAGTCTTGGACGCTTTCAAACATAAATCACTACAGCTGCTATGTTCACCAATCACCTCGCCTCCGCATTGCTTGTTGCAACTCATCTGCTAGGCTGTGCCTCAAGCTCTCCACTTGAAGGATTTGAAAGCCAAGCAGCTACAATAATACCAGCAATCAACGCAAATTTTCCAGACCCTTCCGTCCTCCAAGATTCAGATGGCGTCTGGTATGCCTTCGCAACGAACGATTTCGGCCACAACGTGCAAGTAGCAAATGCAACCTCCATCCACGGGCCATGGACAGTCCTTGGTCTCGATCTCCTCCCAGCAGTTGGAAAATGGTCGAATGGAGCCAACGTCTGGGCACCCGATGTTCGCAAAATCAAAGACAAGTACGTGCTGCATTATAGTGCAAGCGATGCCACGCAACTGGCTCAGTACTGTGTGGGAACTGCGACCTCGGACTCGATTCTAGGCCCATATACGCCGAGCGATACGCCTCTCGCGTGTCCGCTTTCCGCTGGTGGTGCTATCGATTCTTCTGCATTCACAGACGTGGATGGCGCTCAGTATGTCGTCTACAAGGTCGACGGGAACAGCATCGGCAGCGGCGGCCCCTGCGGCAATGCTGATGAGCCGAGAGTCCCTACGCCTCTCATGCTCCAAGAGCTCGCAGACGACGGGGCGACACCAGTCGGAGAACCCATCGAGCTCCTGGATCGAAGCGATGCAGATGGACCGTTGATCGAAGCGCCGAACTTGATTGTTGTCAACGGAGTTTATTTCCTATTCTTCAGCAGCAACTGCTACAACACCCCGTTGTACGATGTGACCTGGGCAACAGCTTCCTCAGTCCGAGGTCCCTTCACGAAGAGAGGGCCGTTGTTGGTTACTAACAATCCTTTCGAGTTAACCGCGCCAGGCGGCGCTACCGCCACTGTGGATGGGGAGAACTTGGTGTTCCATGCCAATTGCGATGCTGGGAGGTGCATGTATGTCACAGGGATCCAAGTGTTGGGAACGGAGGTGCTAGTTGCTTGAGGATGTCGCACTCTTTTTTCGAGAATCCCTGGTTCTGACTTTAGAGCATGTGGAGTATATTTGAATAACCCAACTCACAGCGCTGGAGGGCCAGTCTTGGAATCAAGCAGTAAATCATTCAGATGAAATCACTTACCTAACAGTCTACATTCTTTTGTCAGTAATTTTTCTTCCACAGATATCAGAATGCAGTCATCAAGCCTGCATCTTTCCAACATCGTTGGGCACGCACCCAAACTTGAATAGACAAGGGGATAGATAGTGATCTGACAAGACACTCCACCAACGCGCTCGAGCGTCTATGTGTACCAACAATAAGCGCGCTGTCTGACAGCAGCCACTAAGAGTAATGTGACACGCAGTCACATTTTTTCACCTGACGAAAGTAAGCAGCCACTTCCGTGAGAGCAAACCAGTTTTGGGCATGATTGGAGGTGTCTGGGATCATATACCCTTGCCTATTGATACTTTAGTCATCAAGAGAAGGACAGCACATCAGATTGTAAGGCCAACCTGCAGAGTACACATTTATGAGAGCCATTCACGAAGGTAGGCCGCATGATTTACCAACAACACCAACAAGGCTAACCAGAAGAGCGGGACTCCGAGTCAACTCATGCAAGGCATCTCCCGCATCCAAGGTCCGATTGGAAGTGTCCTCTCTCCTCACACCCACTCCCACTTGGATAATTGACGAAGTGGTAGGAAATAACTCACATTGCAAGCAACGCGAGGACATGCATCACATGAAACAGGAGACACAAGGTATAGCAACATAGAGTTAAGATCACTGATCTGCTGCACCCAACGCCGGCTCCAAGAAATAGAAAGAGTTCTTTTAATACTCACAAGCGCTCGGGAGCTCCTATCACTTGCATATCGTCACCTCTCAGCGGAAATTGTGCTGTGAGGACCTCGCAATGTCTCGGCACAACGTGACTTTGGGCCAGGATCGTCGTCGGCTCCGTGCCAAAATTAAACGGAACATCTGCAGCCACCATCACAATTGCCGCACCCGCGGTTAACGAGGTCTTCGAGAGGACGTTAAACGCGTCGTTCTTGGCAGATTCGTCGTCGTCTGTCCAGCGGGAGAAAGTTGCCAGTGCTTATCGTATAATCAGGAACCGTTTGAACCTAATCGTCATCCATATCGGCAGGCCGACCGTGGGCCATCGGTCAGGTTCTCGCGTGCTCTAGATTCTTCATCGAAATATGGGCCGATGTCAGCATATTGAGGCCTGCACGATGTGGATGTTCCTCAGGGATGTCGCACCGCAGCGGTTACAAAGCGCCCCTATTGGACTCGCTTCGCCCCTCGCCCTGCCGACGCTGCACCAGTGAAGTCCCTCGGCTGGTGCATCCAAAGACATCCAAAGGTGGTGGTTGCGGCCACATGTATGCGACCAAGCGCGCCTTAACCGGGCCTCTGCTCTGCTCCGGCGTTCCTATTGGGCTGCTGGGGGCATTTCCAACTGTGCGGCTATGTCTCCCGGCGCTGCGCTCGTGTGAGTGGTGGATGGAGAGTCGCCTGCGAGGATGCGCGCTGGGGCGCGAGGGAGCTTTGCGGAGAAGGTTGGGAGCAGGGGAGTGCGAGGTGTGGCTGCTTGTGTGTCGTTGGAAAAGCTGATCCTAGCTGGCTGGTGCGTATATGTTGCGAGGGCTGCCCGGCAGGTGAGCTCCCTCTCTGCACCTGCGTCCGCTGTTCTTCGATTGAACCTTCGACTGCGACTGAGATTCCTGTTGGTGGCGGGCCGTAGCATTTGGACACTCATGCTCGCATCAGGAAGGGCGCGGTTGGAAGTGAGCGGTGCAGTCAGCTTCAAAGTTCGAATAGAGGAATAGCTGTCGACCACGCCTCGACGGTCCAGCATAAGGCTCAACAACGCCTCAACTCTCAACCCTAAACATGGCCGCCTATATCCTCACCTTCTTGCTCGCTGCCCATGTTCTGACTCCAGCATGGGGGCTCCAAGTCACGCCCAACTCGGCATGTGCGTCGGCCTGTATGGATTACTCGGCAGCAGATCCCTCGGACCCCAACGTCAGCAACACCTTCACCACCGATATCGTCTGTGGCGACAGCGACTACAACAGCACGTCGGTAGGATCAAAGTACAAAAATTGTCTCAATTGCCTCCAGAACAGCACCACCACCGCGTCGGGGGAGACTGACCAAGCATGGTACCTCTGTGAGTGGACACTTGCTGCTCGTTGGGCCGAGTAATGAACTGACGCGAAGTGAATAGACAACCTCCGATTTGCTTTTAACACATGTCTGTTCTCGACATCAAATGCAACCCACAGAGTGGATTCACCATGTGCACTAGCATCTGTCTGCAATCCTCTCAAAGGGCCTATTCAGGAGAGCATGCCCAGCCCGTCGCTTACGAACGAGTACTCGTACTGCACCGCGAGCAACAACACCTTCACGTCCAGTTACTTGAACGCATGTCAAGAATGCCTCAAACAGAACACCAACACCTACGTTCTCTCTAACTGTACTTCCCCCTCCACCATCCCTCTATTCGAGCTTCGTGTGTTCCAGGCGAGCTGACAAGCTGACACAGTCCTCGTCGCTCTCGATGCCGGCTGCATCCAGCAACCCGTCAACGGCACGCTCCTCGGCCTAGACGGCACGTTATTCGCACACCAGCCGGTGAAGATCGTCGACCCCATCATCGCCGCCATCCAGGCCGCCAAGGGGCCGCACAAGGTGCTCACGCGCGGCGCCATCGCCGGGATCGTTGTCGCGGGGCTCGTGGGGCTCATGGTAATCGCGTCCTGCACGCTGGTGTGCGTGAAGAAGCGCAGCAACGCCAAGCGCCTGCAGCAGCTACGGAGCCCGCTCAACTCGCACTTTGGTGCCAGCATCAGCGGCGGTGGCGGTATGAACGGCGGGCACGGCGGTGCCTATGAGTATTCGGCTTCCGTGACCACCGGCACAAGAGGGATGTATAAATCGCCTCCGACGTCCCCGCCAACGCAGACGGAGAGCGTGCAGATGACGGCCGCGCCGCAGGTGCGCAACTTCAGCTTCAACCGCGGCCGGCACGAGCAGCCAGCGCAGTGGGAGGAGAGCATGGGCGACAGTCGGATGTCCAACGCGCCCTCGCCAGCACCGCCGTCGTATGACCCGCGCGACTCGAGACTCGAGCCCTTCGGGTCGAACCCCTATATCCCACCTCAATACACGCCGCCTGCTGCCAACCGATCGACCTCCTCGCCCGGGTACGGCTACGGGCACGGGTACGGGTATAGCTCCCCCTCCGCACCGCAGGAGTATCCCCAGCACCAGACACCACTGCCAGCACCACGCCCGCACCCACAGCGCTCGCCGAGCATGGTCTCCTCGGTCGCATCCTCGATCTTCGAAGCGCCAACCCCACCGCGCAGCCCCATGCCGGCCCCAGTCGCAATCGCAGGGGCAGCCACAAGGACAGTCCCAACCCCTCGCCACGACTCCCCCCTCCCCCTCCTCCAAATCCAAACCCAAACCAATCTCCAACCCTCTCCTTCTCCCCGTCCTCCTGCCCTCCCATACCGCCAGCCGAGCCCACTCCCCCACCGCCACCACGCCCAAACCTAGCCACGACATCGCACCCGCTGAACCCACTGACGCTGAACCCGCGCGTGCTGAACACCAACACCAGCAGCACGCGCAGCACGTCCAAGAGCGTCGACGACGCGAAGCGCGCCCGCGAGCGCCTGTATCGAGAGGGCTTTGGTGGCGCAAACGGGAACGTGAACGGGAACGGGAACGGGATTGGGAGTGGGACTATGGCGCATTCGCATTCGCATGCGCCAGAGGAGGTGGATAAGAGTCCTGCTGGAGCTGAGACGCCCGAGAGCGCGAGCACGGCGATGAGCCAGTGGCCGGGGAGTTTCTGAGTTTCTGAGTTTTGGAGGGTGTGAGGCTCTGACCCTCTGAAGTTCTGAGCTTTCGTTCCCCCCTCCTCCGCTTCATTTCATCTTCATCTTCATCTTTATTTTTATTTTTATTTTTACCTTTACCTTTACACTTCGTTTCTTGAACATGGCCCACGAGGCATTTGGGATACCTACCTACCTACCTACCTATCTTAGAGGGAAAACAAGATGGGAGGGGAGATTTTTGGGCCAGGGAGATGGTGGCTATTTGATCCAGAGAGAAGGAGGGAAGGCAGGTTATACTGTGAGCGACACGCGATATGCGACACAGGATATGGCGTTTGGGCGAAATATGAGATGAGATGATGTGAGGAGAAGAGACTTCCTCACTCGCTTTGGGAGAGGCAAAACTTGGACTTGGAAGGCGTGAATTGTGCAGTCGAGAAAAAGAGATGGAGGCGAGAAACACGACTCTTGGAAACAGACCAGAGGTCGGAGACTAGGGAGTTAGATGAATGAGACAAAGATCAGACAGTTCTCGTTTGGAACCCTCTCTACTTGCTAATTATTGCTATATATTCGGGTATAGGAGAGTCATCAAGATCGGACAAAGCACACATATATGCTTCCGGCCAGGCTCCAACCCAACCCCACCGAGATTCTCCTCGATCCAGCTCGCCCCATTGCTATGCGTGAGCATGACTGAGCAATCTTGAGCCATTTGACCGAAACGCCTTGCTCAATAAAACAACAAACGCAAAAGCGAGAAACAAAAGTCAAGGGATACCCGCTGTCAGACGAAGACACATGTACAAGAACAACCCCCAATGGGAGAATACGCGCCTACAACCGCGCTTAGAGTCCATATCCTTTCTTGACGTCATCATCAGTCAAAATCGGTCTCCCGTGCCCAGGATGGGACAACACGGGTGCCGCATTCCATGTTTTGGCATCTGGGTTGCCAATACCCGTCATCTCTATGCCTTCCCCGTGATCGTCTTGTACCCCCACGTGCGAGAATCCCCTCTTGTTGTCCCTTGGCCACTCTGCTGCATGGCTAGGCCCATCGGGGGAGAGCGTCTTCTTGCTATCCCGCGGCCACCCCTGTTGGTAGGTCGGGTTCTCGATCCCGCTTACGGGACTGGTGTATTGACTCGAGTACGGACTGAAGTAGGCCTTCTCTACAGTTGCACTCGCAGGCGACGACTCGTGATCCTGCCACGCATGTGCAAACGGCCGCTGGCTTTGCGGGCTGTCGAAAAATGGTTGGTCGTGTTGGGTCGGTGTTTGGACGACCCCATGATGGGCCTGCCACTGATAGCCATTCTCTCGTGCCTTCTCGGCAAGGACGCGACGCCGGCGACGCTTCCCGCACCAAACAATGCAGAAACCAGTGGTGGCCAGCAAGACGAGCAAGGCTCCTGTTGCAATACCTATCTTCGAACCGAGCGTCAGGCCGCCGGTCGACGGATTATATGTTGACACGAGCGTGGCTGACGGCACGGTGATATTGACGGAGGTGGTGGAGAACAGAGAGCCCTGCAGAGAAAGGGTTCCTCCCGGCACGGGTTGTTGTTCACATGCTGCTTGGAGTGCAATGACAACTGGGGAATATGTTAGCCGATGGAGGAGGAGGAGGGACCCGCCGTGGAGGACCAAGGGGAGAACTCACAATTAGCTAAATAACGTTCATTGTTCATCTCCCTCAAACAGCTTGTGCACTTTGGCACGGTGACGCTGGGTAGGAGAGGGCAGAAGGAATATGACGTCGAGTTGGGCGACAGAGAATCGTACTCGAAGGCACTCTGCAGCGGCCCACACGAGAAACTGTACCCCAGGTCAGTGACCACCCTCTGATCCGGAGATATCCCACAGATGCTCACCTTGTTACGCACGGGGTACTTGCTGCCTGCGTATTGTTTTCCCACCCGAACAAGCACCACGACAGGGCAAATCGGAGGTTGTATATGGCCCAGTGCAGATCGGATATCTTGGTTTTGGGATCGAAGTAAGTACTGCCCATCTCACACGCCAGGCATGCCTTGAACGCCGCCCCGTAGGTGGACGAGGAGTAGCCCGAGTCGGTGCATGTTATCTCGGAGCCACTGGTCCTATCGAGCGTGTTTCCACAGAGCTCGGCGCATTGTGGGGAGGACTGTACCACGAGGAGAGCCTGCGCGAGGGTCGAGAGGATGAGGACGAGTGGTATGGCGAAGCGGACCATGCTTGGATTGGTGGTCGTTGTCGATGTATGTTCGTCCGATGTCCTGTTCCTGTTCCTGATCCTGTCCCAGATCCTACAGTCTGTGCTACCAAGTCTGACGCCGTCCGATCAGTTGCTTCCAGCTACATAAGGCCCGCTGGCAGTGGAGGCTCTCCCTGTTGCTGTCCCTGTTGCCGTCGCTGTCCGCGTTCACAGAGTGGATCGAAGGAGCAGCGCAGAACGTGGGTGACGATGGGTATTTAGCATATTCTCCCGCTGGGCTCGTCGATATCTGCGCAGTGGTGGGTGTTTCCCGAATAGCTGGGAGCGGGCGCCACGGTCGAGTCCATATAGCTCGCAGTCGGGGGCCGGTTGGTGGGCAGCGGCAGCAGCTGCACCTGCGCACGGTGGATGTGGAGGATGTGGAAGCGGTGGGCGACGTGCCAGTGGAGGAGGGGAGTGTGACATGACTTGGACGAGTTGATTGTGGTGATTCCGCCGCTCCGCATGGCTCGGCTGGTTCCTGTGCTGCAGCTGTGGAAGTGGTAGTCGAAATGGTTGTCTGTCTGTCGCCGCCCCTGCAGGTGTCACAATCGCCCCGACCTCGACCTCGCGCTCGACTCGCTAGCTGGGATTCAGGGATTCAGGGCTGGCAGGCCTCGCTGTCGCAGCGCAGCGATTGGCGATCGCAATGCTTGGTATTGGGCACCGGCCCTGGAGCGAGGCGATGCTGGCGAATGATCGTCCGGTCCTGCGAGCAGCGGACTGCTGCGATCGGTGCATGATTGGGGCTGCTGCATTCGTCCGACCGAGCGACCAGACATCATTCTGCATGCTGGTGCTGATGTGATGATGTGATGAGAAGGAAAAGGAAAAGGAAAAGGAAGGGAAAGTCAGACATTCTGCCTTTCCTGCATCCTTTCCGCTTCCCCTTCCCCTCCCCCTTTCCCCTTCACATCTCTTCCATTGACATTGAAACCTTTCCCTCAGCACAACGCGCTGGCTGCCGTGTTGAGAAGAGCTTGCCCCCAGCTCCCGCCCTTGGTCCCCTGCCTTGCCCCAGATCTGTGGTCGGTGTTAATTAATCCAGTACTGTACTGTATTGAGTGAATGATGGCCGCCCGAAATAAACACGAGATGCGCAGCCCGATTGGCGGTGCGGCCCGGCAATCCATTGGCAATGCAACGGAACCTGAAGCTGGTGCATTGATTGAGCGAGTGCATCCCAGACGAGAAAATCCATCCATTGGGGGCTGTTTATCTTTGCGCTGCTCCACGGTTTCCCTTAGCGCGGCCCTCTCAGTGGCCCGGCCAGTGTTCATCCCACGCAGCAGCAGCAGCACTTCACACGCAGTGCACGCAGTGGAGGGCACAATCTCGAGGCAGATGCCGTTTCGACCTGCCCAGAATCGCGCGCGACATCGAATCACACGTAGCAATTCGCGTAGATCCCCCTCACTGCAACCCCAAGTACGAATGTGCGAATGTGACGACTGATCGCAACCTGCCGGGCGAGAGAGACAGAGAGAGCGTTATGGATAGCGCGCGACGATAGAGATGCGGCGAGTGGCGTGGGGCGTCATGCCGGCAGCGGGCCATCTTAGAGTTTATTGACGTCGTCTGGTATTGTGCAGTGAGAACACCGGAGCGGTAAGTCAGTCAGACCCCCAGTGGGGAAGCGAGACGACGTGTTCCCGTTCCAGGTGCAGGTGCACGAGAACGGGGCTTTCCAACGGTTTCCATGCCACCGTCGGCGTCTACAGTTTCTCATTTGGGCGATGGACAATGGAACGATCCGATTTCGGTACAGGAGAGTACTCTACGCGACATATCACAACCACATGGAGGGGAAGTCCAAGACGTTCACAAGCCGGGTTGTTCACATATCACGATCTGTCGAGACCACCCATGGCCAGAGAGCGGCATATTCCCATCTTGCAGCTCCTCACCAACCAGTAAACAGCCGCATATCATCTCTACTCCTCTATGCCGGCACATGATGTATGTGACCGGATGGGGGCCAGGAGGGGAGATGGGATATCGGAGCTTCAACGTGTGTGTGTGTGTGTGTGTGTGAGAGAGAGACATACATATCCATGATATGCACGCATGCAGTTGCGGAGGTTAAAGAACCCCATAACCCACAACCCACCACCCACGCGAGGCGAAAGTGAGTCGCGAATCAGGGGGAAATGAATCACAGAAGAAAACATGAAACCGGACAGGCAGGCAGGCAGGCAGGCAGGCAGAACAGTAGTCGCTCGCTCATCTCGCTTTGCCGTGTGTATATGTGTGTATGTGTATGTGTTTGCATCCATCCCTCCCGTTCCACATCCAGACACCAGCGTCTCGACGGCGGCGTATCGACCCAACGCGCCGGATTCCGAAAGCGACGTCACGCCTACCTCCTTATGTTTGTGATATCTGTGATATCTGTGATGTGACGTGATGCAACGGCAACGGCGACACAACGCAACACAAAACAGCATTCGCGGTTCCGCGGGCGCCAACAGTAATTGGACAATTGGACCTGCCTTACCTCCTTACCTCACTCACCTCAGATTTCCTTACCTCTAGTATGATACTGCAAGGTAAGTATGGTAAGTATGGTAAGTCTACGCGATGCGCATCGGGAGGTAATATCCACCGTCTTGTATGCATGCATGCATGCATGCACAGAGACGGTTACCGTGTCTTGGGGATGTCGAGGCCCGGCCGGTCAGTCACCGCTCTCTGACTTCCTGTCTGTCTTGTCTTGCAATCAGTCAGTCCCCATGAGCAGAGTCCTCGAAATTGGATATTGGAGCTGCTAGGTCGGTAGGTCTCGGTCTCGGTCTCGGGGCGCTTTGGGTTGGGTTGAAAGGAGAAGAGTTAGACAGTAAGGTAGGAGATGGAGTCGAGAGGAGACCTGGCCTGAACTGAACTGAACTGAACCGAACTGAACTGAGACTGAGACAGGAGGAGAGTGTTGATGAAGATCAAGATGATGGCGACAACGAAGATGAAAATGAAGATGAAGATGATGAAGCACAAGAGTGTATTGTAATGAATAGTATCCACGTAGTCATAAAAATCCCTTATTTTTTCAACTCTCTCCACATAAGAGATCACACCCTCTCAGTATAATATAACTTATATAAAGATACTGTGACCAAACCAAGCAATCCACTTGACCACCCTCACCTCACACATACTTCCTGATGATGGCCTTACTTCGTCAGCTCCGAGCCCGTTGGCATGACCGTTGACAGTCTGTTGACTCTGATAAGGAAAAGCTACAGTACCACGCAATGGCGGACGTCTTTTATTGGAAAGCCATTTTCGGATCATGGCAGCCTCCGAAATTTCCACATGAGTCTAGCTGTACACTCCAGAGCCCATCTAAAATAATGTAAACTCCGCTTCCTCCCAGGCCCAGCGCTGCCATGATCGGCCGATTATTCATTAAACTCCAAGTACACCTCACCCGCATCTGAGCCCACCAGCCGCGCATACGCAGATGCCAATGACGCCTGAAACTCCAACGCTGCAATAAGAACAATAACTCGCTCGCTGAATGGGTGGCGAAGAGGGGAAAGGAAGTCCGAATGTGGACACAAACTGGCAAGAATCACCACATCGTACTGGTTGGGCGAGGTGAGATATGCCGGCTTCGTGGGCCCAGCGGGTTTTTCGTAAAGGACGATTCAAAATTGTCTGGGGCCGTTGAAGCAGAATGTAAGATCTCTTCAAATTTCTCCACGGGGGAAACGCGTGGCTCGCTCGTCCGATAGAAATCCTCGATTTCTAGCCGGGTTTCGGGGTGCGTCCCATTGCGACTTGCATGCCTAGATTTGGGTGACGGCGGCCGTCGAAATGTCGGCGAGTCGGGAGAAGGGGTCTGCATGATGCTGACAATGGCTCTCAGCGAATGTTCAGGGCTGAGATTGGCACCTCCGAAGTTTGTCTGCGGGAATCGAGGATCGATTGGAGATTCGGCCAGGTTGCCTTGCTTCCTGTGGACCTCAGGCTGGTGGGAAGCTTCACTGCCTTGGTCCGAATCATAGTCGGACTCTTCTTCGATAGTATGAGGCACGTTGTCGATAGGCTCAGGCACTACCTCGACAGCGGCAGCCACGTCTTTGACGGGGTCATACACGCCTTGGAGGGTGTCATCCTCGTCTTCGAGAACTTCAGGCTCGACACTTTCCGCCGGCTGCGCTGAAGCTGCGGAATTTGGCTCTGAGACGAGTTTGGCTTGGGGTGGTTCACTAGTGTCAACCACCAGCAATTCTCGGTCTCCTCGCCCAAGAATTCCGTACACTATGACCTCTCCCTCATTTATCCCTAGCACAGCACTGGTGCCAGCATAGATAACATCGTCTTCGGTCCCGCATCGATTTGCGAAGACTACAATGATTTCACCCTCGGTCTCGGCTCGGATGGTTGGCTCCAGTCTTGATAACCAGTAGGCAAGCGTCTCCATGTCGGGATCCTTGGGCTTGCGGCTAAAGGTGCTAATGTCTTCACGGGTGAGCCAGGCCATAGACAAGATCACTAGATTGGCTTCTACGCGGAGGACATGGTGGGCAAATTCCCATGCGGTCCAGGGTGCCTCAAATTTGTACGGGCTGAAATAGTTAGGACGGTTCTTTCGCAGGGGACGAACTAGTAACTTACTTCAAATCCATGCCTGAACAAAATGACAAATTAGCCACGCAGTTCTTTCCAATCGCGACGAAGTCCACTTACAAATCCCCATCGCAACGCTTCCCAAGCCCTCGATTTTACCGGAGAAAAAGCCGCTGGTGCCTTCGAGCGCCCACGTCTCATCCGTATAGTACAGAAATGATTTTCGATAGTTGGCCAGAGTCTCCCCGTCGGCGCTGACCATGATGGCCGAGTTGTAGTATTCCGGCCCCGCCGGCCATTTCGGCCTCACATCAACCTTTTCAGGATACCCCGCGGTGACCACACAATTGTATCTCAACGCTGTGGTTCGCGCCCATAGTGAAGTAACGCCAGCGGCAGTGGGCTCGAGAAATGGGGAGATGTGCTGCAATGACCGAAAATTGTATCCTATTACAATCAGCTTGGGTTGTTGCGGATTGAAAGCCCAATAACAGAGTTTCTGGACGGCAGCGCAAACTGTTGGACTCCAACACTTTGCGCTGGTCGCACCCCGCTCTTCATGCACATATAAGGAATGGCCGTAGAGGGTCTAGGAGGGTACTGACCAGAAAATGCGAGCTCGGGCAGGACAAGGAGATCTAAATCTTTAGGATTGGCCCTGCTGAGGACGGCGTCCGCGCGGTTGAGGTTGTTGTCTACATCTCCCACCTAGCATCGCGATGTCAGTTCCCCCACTGTGCAGGGCGATCGGGCTTCACTTCACATACTTGAGGTGCAAACTGCAAGCAAGCTATCCTCATCGTCGCCTTTTTAAGTAACAGTATTTCAAGGGCAAACGCATGTAGAGTCGTGTGGTGTTGTTGGCGGGATGAAGGTAGTCGCGACGACCCAGGAGCGTGGTACTGTAAGCATGGAGCCGAGCGACTTATATTGCACGCGGAGCGGTGTTGGGTTCTGAGGGGTTATTGAAGAAAAGGCCTGATGAGGCAGCTGTCCGTGCGAGGATGAGCTGCCAGTGGTCTGCTCGCATGTCTGGGCCGAGTGGTGAGATGCCATTAGGCGCCGACAGCGGTGATCCTATCACACGCCGGGCGCTGCAGAGGTGGTGTTGGTGGTGTTGGTGGTGTTGCTGTTGATGGCGGGTGTTGGGCCGTCAACGTCCCTGGCGTCGCCCTACGGCGGAGAGGGAGGGATGCTGCCCCATGCTGCCCCTCACTCGTCTGCACCCGCTCGGCGAATCAATGATTTGCAGCGCCATGTGCACAGGACCCCTTCTGGGCCATTTCGGGGCCAGCAGGACGGAAATATTGACTGCATTCACGCTCTGCGGGTCGGCCAATAGAGACCACCCGGCTCCTGCTGGCGCTGGAGAGATGAAGCATGAGTGCACGCCGACGGCAGCGAGGAGGACGAGGAGGAGGACGAGGATGAGGAAGAGGAAGAGCAGGATGCCCAGGAGGAGGCGGAGAAGAAGCAGAAGAAGAAATTAAAGGGGCTTGATTACAATGACCGCTGCCCACCCCGCCTTCCTCCCTCGCGCTCTTCTCCGTCCTCACCCACTCTGCCTTGCGGTGCGAAGTCGTTCTTCGATGGCTCGATCTCATGCAAAGTAATACATGAGCGTGTCTGTCTGCGACTGGCCAGTGGCCTCGATGTCTGGAGCGCGATGCGACATCGGCTTGGCGAGCTCTAACGGCGCAGACCACTTGCGCACCTCACAGTCGATGTGCTGTAGTCAGAGTGAGAGGTCAAGATTTGTTGTCATGAGGTGAACGATGTTCTTCTTCTCCACTGATGGATCTTCCACTGTCATGGTCTTTTCTGATGCCACAGCGTGAGGCTGCATGAGTATGCGACCTCTTCTGCATCGGCAATTTTCATCGTGGCATTGGGGTCCGTTACACGCGCCAGGGCCAACGTGCTGGTGGCTGCGGAGGCACTTCTGGCCTGAATCTGGGCTGAATCTGGGGATGCGTGCATGTCACTCGCGCCCTCCTGCCCAAGATGGTCAGCATCTGACACTCTGGGTGACGAACAACATGCTCTTTTGCTTACTTTCTTCGATGACATATCAGCCGGAACACACTGAGATGTATTTTGCCACCTGCTGATTGACCCAATACCTCGGAGTCGCGCGCCTGATCCTTGAGCCGCGGGCGTCAAAAAGGCAAGCAGTCTACTGTCTATTCACAGTCATGTCGCACGCGACTGGTCACCATACCGTGAATACCCACTTGAGTGCGATCACTTGTCCTTCTGCATACTTCTCTTTCACAAATCAACACGGAGTCCTGATGATGGATGCAGCCTTTGCCCGCATGAGACGCTCACACGAAGTGCTTGCTTATCAATTGAGGGAAGAACACGCAAGTTTACTGAGACCCGGCTTGGGTCTGGCACTTTTTGAGGGTTCTTGTATCTCACGCCTCTGGTAATTGCATTTCGTGAGATCCAACTGCGATCAAGCTCATCTAGCTGGTCTCTTCATCTACAAACTTATATCCTCCTTTACGCCCTGCTGCTCCGTAAAGTCTTCGCTCTGCATTTGCAAACAAACTTCAACTTGTGAGACCAACTGAAAGTGAGCCTAAATCTGAAGTAGGAGAAGCAGTGATTGAGAATGCTCGAAATTTGTCCAGAATGCAAGGGCCCAAATCGTACGGAGGGACTTTAGGAAGCACTGTTTACAGCACTTTGATAACAGAGAAACAGTGTGTTTGAATGTCGTCAGGGAGGATAGAATCTGAACTGAGAGTAGCTGCTCATTTCATATAATAGAAGGAACGTATTAATCGTGTGATGGCAGCCGATATATCAAGGTGTAGGATCAGGCTTCTGATCGTCACAGTTTTAACCCGAGGTGCCGGCGCTGACAAGACCTTGAGTGGTTTTTGTCCTCCTCTCTCATCCTTCACCAACGCTGCTGTCCCAGCAATGCCTCGATCCTTCAGAGACCAGACGATGCAGCTCCAGCGGCATCCATTTGAGCTTGCGACGCAGCATATCCGATCCAGGCTTCCGGTCTGTACAACACTTTAACAGAGGAGATGTCGGATCCTCGAGCTGAGCTTCAGGATTCGGGTATAATCATGACTGTCACCAGCGACACGCTAGATACCCACGTTTAATGCAGTCCTTCGATTTCACTGGGATGTACTTAGTCGACCTCCTATAGAAACTCCTATAGGAAGTCGATAAGACTACTAATTCGTGATAAACACTTGAGAATTTTTGGATATCTATATTTTGTCTACGCTCCAAGTACTTTTCATCATTCACCGCCTATGAAATGGTCTTCTCGACCAAGAAGATGCCATACTTCCTCAATTCCTCCATCAACGGGTCGTTGATCTTCGAAGTCATCGGAGCAAGGATACCCTTCTCAGAGATAGTGCCATCAAGAACTTGCTTGACCGCAACACCGCAAGGCACGCCAACCAACTTTGCCATGGCAGAGTAACCCTTTGGATCACCGTACTCGCACAAGGTGGAGGTTCTCGTCTCCTTGCTACCATCCTTGTTCTCGATCTCGAACTTGTGTTGCAACATGACGAAGTCACGCTCGCCCTTCTCAAATTGCATCTTCTTCTCCAGAGTGGCGCAGAGAGTGTCCAATGGGTTTCCTCGTGGGATGATTTTCTCGTCGGAGAAGATACCAACCCAGCGGAGTCCGCTCATGATGCGCTCCTTCTCTTCTGCATCGATGAACTTAGCCTTGGAGGCAATGGCCGACTTGAGATCTTGTTCGCTGGAGGACGTGGCAGTCAAGATCTTCTCGGTGGCTTCCTTCCATGAGATAGGCTCCTTCAAATACTCTTGTGCTTCATCGCTCAAGAAACCCATGTCAACTAGGACACGGACGAATTCTGGGAAGCCTTGATATCTCAATGTTCCTCTGATGATAGTCTGTGCTTCTGGGATGTTGTAGCGCTCAAGATATGGGGTTGAATCTCTGTTTGGGTAGGCGACAAACGCATATCCTGGGTAGATGAAGTATGGCTTGGCGGTGCCCATGAGGTTCTTACCCTCGATCTCGACAATTTTACCATCCTTGTAGTACTTTGCTGCATTTCTCAACGCCAAAAGAACACCTCTGGATGACCAGGAGAATTTGTAGCCCAATGGGTTGTTGGAATCCTCTGGTGCTGGAAGACCACCACAGTACGATAAGAAAGACAAAATCTTTCCTCCGGCCTTGTGTACCTCTTCAATAGTCTTCACCGCGTAGAGATGATCCAAACCGGGATCCAATCCAATCTCGTTCATGACTGTGATACCAGCCTTCTTTGCTTCCTCGTCCAATTCAAGCATAGCTGGAGACACATAGCTGGTTGTGACGACGTGCTTCTTGTTTCGAATAGCAGACTTGATAACAGTTGCGTGGAAAGTATATGGGATCAAGCTAATGACCAAATCATGCTTGGCGACTTCAGCATCGAGGGCTTTCTCATCCGTGACGTCGACAGTGATGGGATATGCATTCTTGACGCCTTCGGAAAGCTTCTTCGCACTCTCCAAAGTTCTGCAGGCCGTTGGATTGTTAGAAAAACATTTAAAGTGGGAGTGAATGTTTCTTACCAACGGACACAGCAATGCCGGCATCACTAAGAATATCGAGGGTTGGCTTGGTGACGAAACCAGCGCCGAGCATGAGGACCTTTGATTGAGCCATGATTGTTGTTGTAATTGCTTGTTGGCAGAGTTAACGAGTCTTAAATGGAAGATTCAACACCCCTCCGGCGGCGACTCATTCTATGGTGGGGTAATTTTTTGGTCCCCCGGTGTTCGGAAGCTAGGATGTTCGCGGCCTAGCGCAACATAGCTGAGCCACATTCAAAGAACAGCTTTCAAATCTTCAACCTCTCTTTCTCACCTCGCGAGCTTCCAAGCTTCGTCGTCGACACAACAACATCACAACACCCGCACCGAAATTGCAGTCATGTCGGCAGTCGATATGTTCCGCGCGGCGCCGCCGATCTCCAGGTTTGTTGTCCATCCTGAATTGCTCGTTTTGTGCTGATGCTGATGCAGCGTAGAACTCTGGCTGCTGCAACCTTCGTTCTCTCCATCGGTGTCTACACAAAGCTCATACCAGGCTCCTTGATGATCTTTCACACTTCATACTTTTTAAGGCTTCTGCCGCAAGTATGGAGACTCTTCACATCATTTCTGATCACTGGCCCGGACTTGGGAATCATCTTCGACACGTACTTTTGTGAGGCCACCTGCAGCATATTTTGGAAAGCTAGGGCTAATTACATTAGTGTATACATATGGAAGCAAGCTTGAGACAGCTTCACCCAGGTTTACCCAACCCGGTGACTTCTTCACATACATTCTATTTGTTTGCGTCGTGATACTGGTAAGCCCTTTCAGTTTCTTCATGTCATTTCTCTCTACACCTCATATTAACTGCCCGCCCCGCGATGTGTCCTGTTCGCGGTGCGGTTCCAAAAACGAGGAAGATTACCCCTGCACTTCAACTGGCCCGTCATTCGCAAATATATATAGGGTCAGCCTGCGGTGTGGGCATGGTGGGATGTTCCTTTGAGAAAACTCGTGTCGATTCACCTACTTCACTCGGGTGGTTGTGACTCCCTACATCTCAATACCAATCAATATCACATTATTTTGTTGATGCATCACATCTAACAGGTGCTTTAGGGCTTGAATGCAGCAGTTACTGGTGGCGTAATCTTCACCTCGGCTCTTGTACTCGCGTTTGCGTACACTTCCACCCAAGATGATAGGGGACAGAAGGCGCAATTCTTCATTGTTACCATCCCAGCACAATGGGTACCGTTTGCCATGCTTCTCATGACTTTCATAATGGCGGGTCCTTCTGCTGCGATGATACAGGGGACGGGTCTGATTGCAGCTCACATGCATGATTTCCTAACGCGGCTTTGGCCGGAGTTTGGAGGTGGAACGAATTTTCTACCAACGCCAGGCTTCATCAGAAGATTGTGGGAAACCAAGACTGCCACAGTCAGCCACAAAGCCTATGGCACTTCTTTTGCACCAGCTCAGCGAGATTCATCTGCCTCCACCACATCGTCATCGGCTGGTGGTGTTCTACCCGAATCCTGGAAGAGTCGGGGCTCTGGCCATAGACTAGGGGGTGATTAGATAGCTTGTATGATTATGAATTCATTTGGAAGGAAAACTCTGTTATAAATCTGCATATTGTATCTGGTGTTCATGAATTTGTGAGCCTCCAGTACACAAAGTCGAATGGAAAATATGTCGCCAGGAACGAGATGTCCTATGACGACCAAAACAAGTTTAGCGTGTCAAGCCCTCGACCACATCGATCACTGCCGTAAACGTTATCTGAACCCCAATTCCCACCCATACTGACCTGAAGTCGTCTACGCCATTGCGCTTGATCCTAGTATTCCGATATGCTATTCGTGCAGGCATGGTCATGAGATCCTCCGTCTTGTTGGAGGTGCCATCGTTGCGGCTCGTTGAATGTGGTCACGCTTCCCAGCTTCACCACCAGCTTACGACGTATATATCAATGTCAACAACTTCGCTTTGTTCACGTCGATTTAACGAGTGATCGTGCTGAAGCAAGGAAGAAGAAGAAGAAGAAGCACAAGGCTGTGACAAAGCCCTCAAAGTTTGTGAGGAGTGGAGTATTGGTAGATGGAAATGATAGGAATAAACACCCCCAGTCGACAGACTGGACGCCGCAACAGGCATTGACTATCTCCATTCATGGATTTGGGAGCGTAGCAAAATGTATAGCGCATTCTATCAGCCTGATGGAGACCCGCGCTCCAGTCAACTTTTTGCTACATAACAGAAGACAGCTTGAACAATGCGCAGTTTGTACTTCCAGACTCTCATTTTACGGCGCTCGTATTTTGATTCGTATTTGTTGAGCAGTAAATTTATTGTCAAATTACAATAATTCTAACACGTTCACAGGAGAGTGGTGCGAGGCTTGAGGTCAACAAAGATATGGAAACATCCGTCTCCGAGGGATACGACGCAGAACTTCTTTATAAAAACCCGGACTTCCCGCTCAATCCCAACACTGGAATAAAAACACTGATATTTCAGAAAATGCAGTTGAGGCCGAAGCGAGAGTTCGATCTGACGTTGGAAGAGGAGACCGAAAATTGAGCCGACTACGTTCCTGAACACAAGCCAGCCAGAACAGGACCAGTGGTGTTTTCTCGAGCTGCCTCATCACTGCCGTACAGCTTAGACCCGTTACTCCGAATAGAGCGTTCTGAGCTCGTAAATCGGCGGACAAATAGCTCTGATCTTGTCGTATCACCATATTCCTTTGACCTTGATTCGAAAGAGCCCATTAAGCAGCTTGTGCTTGCAGCTGATCTCTCCATGACTATGGATGTGTTGAGAGAGCATGGACACAAGTTGCGTCGAGACTCGACTCTCGTTTTCTTGCAACAAGGAGTCGGCTTTCTGGAGAAGATCAGCGAGGTGATTTTTCCCAATCCTAAAACGCGTCCTGGGTGAGAACTCCCTCGACTTCAGCCCCAGAATCTAAGCTCACCCTTAATCAACCCCTCCTGGAGGCCTCACTAAATTTAGTATAGATACATGAAGGGCATATGGTCGTACGTATAATTCACGTGAATCACGCGTCTTTCTTGGGATGATAGCGTCGACATAGAGCATGAGAGTTTGCGCAGTGTTTAAAGCTCGAGCTCTGACTTAACTCCCCGATTTCAACACTCATTAGTACTGATTGTTCCTAGTCACCATTGCTGGGCATCCGGTGGGCCTAGCTCAATTAGTAGGACATCTCAAGTTACCACTGAAGACGAAAGCAATCTAGGACCATACAGTATTACTCAGAATTCCGGCGGTTCGCTACGTCTTGGCTCGATTGTCCGTCCTAATGACGAATCCAAAAATGATTTCGCCGAAAGAACTAAGAATGCTCAGTATATGAGATCAGTTCTTTTTGCTGCAGAAGCCTGTAAGTGATACTCCATTTCAGTTTTCCTGATTATATAATGGCACTGGGAAGTGAATAATCTGATATCGACCATTTACATTTGGACTTTTAGACCTGTGAACGAGCTGACATCTGATTACTCAGCGGGGGCTGGTGAAAATCCCGAACGCGTAGAGCGTTCTCATATCTTCGGGGGCGTTGCTATCAATTCTGTGATTCAACCAATGACAGTTTACTATGAATGTAGTATTAGTGAAATAATTATGACACCAGAGCGGCAGAAACGTAAGAATCCCTTTCTTGTCTCCAACTAAGGGGAAGTTCATCTTCGCGGCAATCTTGATATTCATACTCTTCCTCCTTCCACCATGTAATAAAACTTACTAAAATCTTGTACAGATGCAAGAGCTCTTCTTCGAGATGCGGCGCGGGTAGTTTCAGCAGAGTGTGTGGACCTCACATACGCATATCTGGAAGAAATTCTTGGTCAACGAGTATTACAGGGAGGATCATCCCAGTCAAAAATGTTTCAGCGAGTTGCTACTGGTCGATTGACTGATATAGAGGTATATCTCTGACGGCTAACCCCTGAAATTCTCTCCCCTGGTTGTGGCAGCCAAAATTGAAGTCTCTGTCGACCTCGAATGTAGCTGACACAGTATAGTATATCAATGGCTGGATTGCAAAACGCCATATCGAGCTATTCAACGAGCCTTCACGCGTACATGAGCATATTATTGACTACGTAAATAAGCGAGTTCTGGCAGTGAGAGATCATCTCGAGCAGGAGAATCAGAAGAGAAAAGTCGACATAGCACAACAATTCCGCGACGAAGCAAGCCCCAATGAGTCTGGATTTTGGCGTCGAAGAAAGTACGAGTCATCTGAACAGCAGCAGATAAGAGAGAATAAAGAAGTGCAGAAGCGCCAAAAGAAAGGCAAACCTCAAGCCATGCCTGCTTATAGCAAGCCAACATCAAGCATGGGACTGGGAGACCCCATATTGTCCCTGGATCGTGAAGTAGTTGCAGGCCACGGAAGTGTAAGCTTCCAACGGCTGAATATGGAGAAGCAGATCTTGCGAGTGAGCAAAATCAAAGGCGACCAGTCAAATGATGTCCCGAATGGCATCCCAAACAAACCCTTGGCGAAAGGCTCGAAAAAAACGAAGAATAACAGGATATCTGTACAGGAAATAGCGATACCAGATCTCAAGATTCTACCCGGAGAATCGAAAGCGCAGGGGTTGCAGTCGGAACAGGCTTCAATCGAAGCTTTTCCAGATGAGATGCCCGACAAAAAACCACCGGGTTTTCACGGGACTTTGTGATAGTACGGCCGTAGACCCAGGAATGTGCGTTCAAAATTTACAATAATGCAAGGTCGTGTAGAACTGAGGACATGATAGTCAAAAGCGGGCGTCCACAGTGTTTCCGCGAGGGGGGTTAAGAATCTGGGAATAATCTTGCTCTCAAAATCTACTCCCAGAGCAGACACAGTTCGATGAGTACCATGAGATTACCAAGCCTTAATACAATCATCTCTGTTAACAGAAGCTTTAATATGTTATATTTGTGACTAGCAATTCAGCCTCTTGAAATCTGCCCGTCCTTGCCTGCATACAGTTTGCACTTTTCGCTCCCCAAAGATGTACGACTCAATTCTGTTTCAAGAGGCATCTAGCACTTTTTCGAGCCTACAAGGCTAATTGTCGCTTATGACTCTTCTGGGACACTATTCACAAGCTACAGACTTGCCTCTTTTACTTCACGGCAATCCTCAAACCTTCCAAGGTAAACTCTTTGCTCATTTCTGTACTGTGAAATCTAATGACAAGGTTTATATATGTTTATGCTACATTTCGTCTCATTTACCTCGGGCATGAGTCCGAGAATCAGAAGTGGTAGTAGACTTAGCAAGACATACACCCACTACAACGGTTATAGCCGCACACTTTCCAATCTGGCAAAACAGATATCCTCTCTTCTCTCTCTCCACCTCGTTATTTCTCTCTCAAACCCCCAAACGCCTCAAAGCGCTTAAATGAGCCTGCGCCTGAAGTCGTCCCTTCGCCAGCCGGCCGCGGATCATGCCAATGATCGACAATGTATTTCGCAACATAGGCCGTACCACCTGCAGCGCCTCCAAGAATCAGCAAAACAATGAAAATCCAAATGAAAATCTCGATAATACGTGCTCGACGTGTTCTAACTGGTCGTGCAGTTGCGTCGAAAGGAGCCTGGGCAGGAGCAGCGAGAGCCCGGGGAGGCATTTGTGTTGGAGCACGCGCAAACATTCCAGGGTAGCCTGGGGGAGGAAGCGGGTCGAGGGGAATGGCGTGAAAGGGGCCATCGTTGGCCTCTAGGTCGGCGGATTGGTTTAGACGAGACATTTTGGGTATGGTCAGTCAAGGCGTGTGTTTGTTTCTGTGTGTTAAAAGTTCCAGACTTTTGTTGCGGCAAATTGGAAGTTCGAGGCTCTGATTTAATATGAAAGATTGACAGGTGGCGTACATAATATACTGCATCATGATAGCATTGTTTTGAAACCAGAGTGAATACAATGTGCATTGTACCGATTCGTTGAACAGACCAGAAGCAGAAGCTGTTCCTTATTGTTCTTTCGGCTGGTGCAGAGGAATTGCTCGAAACAAACACGGGAAGCCTGTTCTTTGACGACAAAGGACTGATTTCATGCCATCTTGTCATGCAAATGGACCCTTTGCGTGCTCGCCATGAGAATTTTCAAAACAGCAAGTTTGTATTTCTCTCAAAAATACCGTAGTAAACTAAGTACTCAAAATTTGCATTCGCTTCATGATAACCTATCCCACAAACCCCTGAAGTACCCCTACTTCAACGCCACGACCACAAATATGTACTTAATTCAAACAGTAAATCCCAACTTTCCAAACAAGCTATCCATTGCTACCCATTGCCTACCGCATTTATCCAGATACCGCTCTACAACTCCCTTCAGAGTTGTAAATCTTACTCTATTATGCCCCGCCAAAGCCATTATCCGTTCTGCACGTTCGTTAGTAGATGATTTAGTAGTATGATGTTTCAACTTACCCTTGTCTGTGCCCCTGGCTGCAGTTTTAGCCTTCTCCACATCAAAAAGAGTTGCAAAGTACAACAACTGGTTGTACATCATCTTCTCAGTGTATTCATAATGCATTTTCCCCAGACATCCATGTCCAAGACCCTTAGGACCCAAGCACCTGTGTCCATAAACGCTCATTTGTCTCGTTCGGTTGCCACAAGCCTGATCATCGCATACCAACCACGCTTCATAATATTTGCTCGTCTGCTGACGGATCTGGTGTTCTAGTTGAGCCATAACAGAGATGTTTGACAGAGTTTGGCCGCATCGACATGTGATACCGCTAGCAGAGCAGTTCTCAAGACTGCCGGCTAGACCTTCGAAGGCAAACGCAGCTTTACAAGATCTGCACCGAAGGGTCAACCGGTAAGAATCCTTGAAGCGTACTTCATCGTCGATTTGACTTTCGAGAGGATGGATCTCGACTTCACCACCACCGTTTGAGGCATTGTTGTTGATACTGTACTTGCGAACATCAAGGCCAAGACAGTCAGCTAGTCGAACGGTATCCGTTCCGGAGATATTTGCACACAAACGCTCGACTGGTGGGAAGATTTGCTTGTACAGATACCATTCAACATCTGGCGTCAATCCCGAATCTTCTTTAGCGACATCCTTCGGTGTGTAAGATCGTTTTGCGGGACCCTCTGATGAGTTCTTCCCATCCCCAGTAACAATGTAGGAAATCACGTCGTCCTTCCTGACCGTGTTGCCTCTGGATAGCTCCCGGAGTGCTACCTGAACCTGTGGCATGCTGTCGGCATTTGGATAATCCTTTGGAGCCTTTCCAAGCTTGGTGTAGATTGTGTACTGGTGAACAGGAACATTGCCCTCCCGCATCTTAGTGGAGATCTCTCGAAGATATTCGTGAATGCGAGTAATGACAACTTCTGCGTCGTCGCCTGAGAGAATCTCATTCAAGAGTTTTCCCGAAACTTCTTTGGACAGATTACAGTACTCACGACGCTTCATATCGAGACCCTTAACCTCCATTTTGTCCACAATTTTGCCATCGATTTGCACGAGATTGATAGCAGCATACTTCTTCTTAGCCTGAAGAAGAATACGTCTGAAGACGTTGTCAATATCAATCTCGAGAAGCTTATATCGATCATTGACAGCTTTCTTAAATTCATTCCCGACCTTGATTGCCTCGGCGTAGTTATCCACATTGGCATTAATCATGACCGAGTCAGTATCACCATAGATAACCTGGAGTGAATTGCTTTCAGCAAGGTCCTTCGTGCTTCGCAGAATTTCACGGCCCTTATAAGTGGTGAGCACCGCCAATGGTCTCGCGTAGAACCTGGACTTTGTGTAACCCAAACAACCATACATGGAATTTGCGGTGAGCTTCAGAGCAAGTTGCTTAATTTCCCATGTTGCAAGTTCCTCAGCCGTCGCATTTTTGCCTTTCATCAGGCTTTTCACTTGTCGTCGGCGGCTGACAAGGGTGGCGATAAGTCTAGGTAAGATTCCTAAATCTTGGTCCTCTGGAACCTCGGGAACCCGCTCTTCATCATCGGACTTTTTAGTGTTAGTGAGACTCAATCTTAATCTGCTGCATGTGGCTTACCAGGTTTGTGCGATCCACCGTTGTGAAGCAAATGTTGAATTCCTGGATGATACTTGGGTACAGAGAGTTGAAGTCCATAACCAAGACGAATTTGTCATAAAGACCCTTCTCTGGCTCGAAAACTAAACCACCTTTGTATTTATCTTTCTTCTTGACATCTCCATTTTCTTCGTCTAGGTGTTCCTCTTCGATTTGCTGTCTGCCTTTAAAAACTGCCTTGTCCGGGCAGATGTATTTATTTTTATGAAACTCGTGGAGCAGAATGTACTCGTTTCGCTCAGCACGCGTACCAGTAAGAGTTCTTGCCCACGAATTACCAGCCAGATTAGTAAGGACCTTTGTCAGCGGGAGCAATTGCACTTTCAGAGCAACTGCGGCGATGTAGAATGTATCCGCTTCGCAATGGGTGACATAATCCATCATGCCGTCTTTGGTTAACGCCCAAGTCTTCAATGCCGCATCATTGTCAATATCCATTCGTCGAGTTCCAGGAAGATAGATGGTGCACATCTCTGTCAAACTCCAAGTTGTGCACTTAGTCATATTAGACTTTCCTGCATCATTTGCCAAATCGCAAAGAAGTCGCCCGGAGAGCAGAGCACGCTCCGCAAAGAAGTTGCCTCCCATCTTGCCCATCGAATTTGGCCACAGAGTTCGTTTCATACGACCTATCCGGGACCATTGAGGGGTCCGCTTGGCTTGAAGTCGGTTCATCAAGATACTGAAATCGACGCCCTCTAGCTGGTGACCGATGAGCACATCTGGATCGACCAAGTTGAGTTGAGCTAAGAAGAAGCTTAGAATTTCCTGCTCTTGCTTAACGAGTTTCACGAGACCCTTAGCTCGCTGCTTGACCTCATTTTCAAATCCCAGTGGGAAACTGGTAAGAATTGGTCTGATGATTGTGAATGAACGGCATGGCAGATTTTCAGGCGCTGTCGTGTCAGTGAGAGATATGTTCTGATATACTCGAGCGCTGATTGCAAGAATTTCTTGTTTGTTCTCCTTTGGATTCAAAACCGTCCTCATGGCAATGCTCATGAGAGTGAGAGGTGGGGCCTCAAGATTGTCGGAGTCGAGCGGAGTAATGGAACCGGGCTTGGAGACTTGGACTTCCAACTTGCAGTACGAGGCATTGTTTATTACGCCAAATTCTGCATCTTCGATCTTCAACCAGCAAGGGCCCATGATATTCTTCCACAAAACAAATTGCTCGAATAATGGCGTATTGCTACCGAACACGTGAGAATATGTGTCCCCAGTCAAATGATCTGGCTGAAGTTGTGGTTCTGTTACGATTAGTTCTGCGTAGTTTTGAATATTGAACATAGTTAGACTCACTATCGTAAGGATAAAACAGCTTGAGGTATTCCCCTCTCGTGGGATGTCGGGAAGCTCAAATGCGTATTTCCTTGTACACGGCTTAATCTTGTGCATACCCACCCTTAATTTTGTCATCAATCCATCAACTTCTTCATAAACATCTTTCATGTCGATTTCTTCGGAGGTTTTGCGTCCGTTTGACTGTCGATGTTCACGTGGAAGGAAAAACAGCTTCCGGAGAATGTTATCCACCTTGACAAAACAACTAACGTATGAACCCGTCTTCTTGTTCTGTACTTTGCCAAATAAGCAAAGACTGCCATTGATTTCGGTGTAGTCTGTCCAGAACATCCGAAGACTACCATCCTCTTCAATGGCATCGTTATGGTCCAATTTACCGAAGGTCATAGTCTCGGATGACTGACTACTGTTCATGACGTTAAGTTTGCTGGTGACATCGTTCCATGCTGAGGAATCGACTTGATTGGGTTGGGGCCTTGTCGGGGAAGAGCTGGCGGGGGATGGGTACGGCTCGGACTTTTTGATCTTAGGAACTGGCCGAGTGCCGGACATGTTCACGCTGGCCGTATTGATACCATCCGCCTTTGCCACTTCCATCAAGTCCTCTTCCTCCTCCTCCTCAGCCTTAACTGTGACCTGAGCTTTCCTTTCTACAGCTTTGACAACTGGAGAAGATGGTTGGGGGTCATTCATCGGCAGATCATCTTCATCTATGCCAGCCATGAAATCATCATCATCCTCAAAGTCTTGTCCTCCTGGCGCAGTTCCTGGCGCTCTTGTATCAACCAATTTTGCCTTCTTTGACGATTGACGTCGAACCTCGTCCGCAGAGGGAGAAAGTGCACGAACTCTTCTTTTCTCCTGCCCTCTCCGTGATCTCGTAGGCTGGGTTGTTGGTCGGGGGACATTCGTATCAACCTCGCCCAAAAGATCGGCGAGGAAATCGTCATCCGCCTTTGTCTTCACAGGCTACTCAAGCTGTTAGCTTTGGTCAAGCATAAGAAACAAATTTCAACGCACCTTGGCCTTTGGCTGGGCGGCTACTGGACCTTTCATGAAATAATTGCTGATCCCCTTTTCCATACTCTCCTTCTTGGCTTTGTCTTCTTCGCGTTTCTTCTTGGCTGTACGAGGTTAATTGCAAACCTTACGCCGTGGACAAGAAGGAAACTCACCAGCCTTTCCAGACTTGCCCTTGGTGGGTAGTTCTTCTTCACTCCCCGAGTCGTACTGAGGTTGCCTGTCCCATTCTTCCCGTCCATCATCGGCATATCCCTCACCATTGTCGTCCACTACGAAATCATCTTGGTTCAGGCGATCTCGTACGACTTTCTTGTATCCATCCTCGTCAACTTCTTCATATAAATCCTCCTCTTGGTTGACTTCGTAAGTGTCCAGACGCTTCTTGCCAGACTCTCGCAGGGCACGGAGCTCGGCGAATCTCGCTCGTGCTGAGGCGGCTTTAGACATGCTAACGGAGGTGAAAGTAATTTTCGTTATGACATGAGGTTTTCAAGTGGTGTGCTTAGTTGAGTGTTTTGAAGCAAGACGACAAAGTGGAAGTTTGGTGGTTAATTAGTGGTGGGTCTGTGTCGTGACAGAAGAACGCGCATCGCGTCCCTCGACACGCGAACCCCTGCAAATCTGCAAAGTGGTCCTAATAAGGCTAGATCCCGCGTTGCGGGTACTTGGCCTAATCCGTCAGGATGCATCCACCGAAAAAAGTTCCTAGGACATTTGGACATTGGGGCAATTATTCGAGTGCCATTGGAGCCGACGACATCGATATCGAAATCGCCTCTGCCGGTCATGTTAACCTGCCACGGGTGTATGAGACACTGCCTGCAAACTCTCATTGGCGACTCCCTGGTTGTCTCTCGACCTGCAAGCTCTGCGACTTTTCCCAGAAGAGCATTACGTCGGAACTACTATACTTCGAGTCCGAATAGCAAATCTGCATCCCCGAAAGACTCACAGCAAGATGGATATGGATACCAAGATCGCCAGGAAGGCGAGAAGAACTCCAGATCGGAGGAACGAAGAAAATGGCTCGAATCGAGGGGCGTGAGGCCACTTACCAAAGTGAAAGCCCGCCCCGATGACGATTTCGTAATTAGGAAGCATCTCGCATATCTTAAGGATCCTCTCAAGCTTGCAGAGTTTGTGAGAAGCACTCTGAGAGCCGGAGATTTTGAAACAGCTCAGCAAGTTGTGCGGGGTGCTAGCAAGAACATCCAGTGTACCGTTAGTTGGAACCACTTAATCGACTATCAACTAGAGCAGCACAAGATGAATGCAGCACTAAAGACGTATAATGAGGTAATATGTACACATCTCTCTTGTAGACCTACAGCTAAGACTTGAAATTGATAGATGAAGAAACGTGCTCAGCATCCTGATGCATATACATATACTATCATTTTCCGTGGATGTGCTGCACATCCTGACACCAACCATGCATTAGAGAAATGCATGGCAATGTACCAGACCATGCGCCTGGAAAAATCACCCATAAAGCCTAACACCATCCACATGAACGCTTTGTTAAAGATGTGTGCCAGAGCCAACAATATCGAGGCTATGTTCGCAATTGCTGGCTCATTCGATCGCAAAGGACTTGCTGCACCAAACAATCTGACATTTACAACCATCCTCAATGGACTTCGCATGAGCACAGTGATCGACAGCCGCTCAGAACTTTCCCCGATGCAGAAACGAGAAAACACGCGCGCTGCTATCGCAGAAGCCAGGCGGACGTGGGCTCGCCTCGTGAAACTCTGGCGTAGCGGAGATATTTGGATCGATGAAGAACTGGTTGCATCCATGGGCCGGATATTGCTCGCGGGCGAGATCCAAGATGTTGATGATATTCTCTCATTAGTCGAGCAAGGAATGAATATACCTCGTCAAATTCCACCTCGCACAAGAACTCCTGAGGAAGAATCGGCCGCCCAAGCTCAAATCGCAGGTACGACTGAGGCCATCTCGGAGATTGTATCCGATCAAAATGCTGCTGTCATAGGGATATTGGAAGAGAACGCGGAAGAACTCGAAATTCCCACAGAACTGTTTGCCTCCAAAGCCCTTGCCAAACTCCCCGCCAAAGGCACAACCGGCTACGCCAAACCTGGTCAAAACACCCTCTCCCTCCTCATGTCTGCCTGCCTACAGCTCAAATCCAAAGACGCTGCCTCAAAATATTGGCGACTTTTCACCACGTCCTCGGAAGGAATAAAACCCGACCCCGAGAATTTCCATGCCTATCTCCGCATCCTGCGCATGTTCCGCTCAAGCAGCGAAACCGTCCAAGTGCTCTTGCACATGAAGCAACAAGATCTCCAACACAAGACCTTCCGCATTGCGATGTCAACTTGCGAGCGCGACAAGATGAACCGCAACGCCTTCGCCAATGCCGGCAAAGTTCTTGATCTCATGCAAAGCTGCCAGATGAAGGAGGAATCCATAGCAGTGCTCATCAGCTATCTCCAAATCGCCGTCAGCTCGCCCGCTTATATCGAAAGAGGCGGAAGATTAGAGCTCTCGAAACACGCTCAAGGACGCCAGATTGTCCGCGCGTTGGATCGCCTGGAACCTTTCTTGCGTAAAATCAAAACCATGCTTCTTGTCAGCAACCCAGGGCTAGAAGACAAGAAACCCCTGGAGCGCCACCAACTCACATCCGATTTTGTGCTCTTAGTACGCAGGATGATCAGCGCCTGTGACCAGCTCGTACTGAAAGGTCTGGTCACACGAGACGTTGGGAAAGAAATGACAGCGCACCGCTCACGCCTGGCAGCGTTCCTCGACCGTCCCCGATTCTCACAGACTTCATTCTGGAATCCTACACCACTCGTGCCACGAGAATGGGCAGCCGAGGAGATTGAAGCTGAAAACGAAACTGGGGAAGTAAAAGAACCCAGCACATTCCAGCATAATCGATACAATTCTGTAAGCGAAGAGCCTAAGAGCAAACCAACATGGGGAGCAGAGTCAAAGATTCCACAGCGTCCGAGGCGCGCGAGCTTCGAGCGAGGGGTATGAACTGTGCTCGACGACGCCTGGGACTCTGAAGTTAGCTGAGGTAGCATGAACCAAATTTTAGCTGCTAGACTGCTTATGTAGGATTATATTGTTGGGGATATGTATTAGAACAAGCCGATGTATGATTAGAAAATGTACAAATCCACACCACAATCAAGATACCATACTACTACCTATGCACCTCCCGTGCGCGTATACTCCTCGTCTTTAGTTCCAGCCGCTCACTGTCCCAGTCTTCATCCCTCTAAACTGCCGCGCTAATGAAACGATTCTCAGCTATTAGTATGAGGTCAAGGGGCTTGTTGAGGTTATCCTTCATATTTCTCGAAAGTACGGGATCATCAACAGAGTCACTGACTAAATAGAAGCACAGCGAGGGAATAGCTTTCACTGGCAACTTAGCCATAGATCTAAACACAAATGTGTTGAATTTTAGCTTTTCCGAAGTTCTCCATCTTTCCTCAGCTCTCAATAATTTGTAGAGGCAGAAAACGATGCCAAGACAGCGTTCAGCGAAACAACGATCGTATTAACTCTATGGTTATCTGCTAATGAAAGTGTCTGTGTTAAGGATGAAAATAGTTGTTACTTGTACCACGCGATGCTAGAAAAGAACGAAACGACCACATCTGTGCAGCGACAATAATGAAGGCTGTCAAGTTTTCGATCCAGAGTCTATGAATACTTCCAGCAACCAGACCTCAAAATTCACATTCCAAGTATACCTACCCAGGCATCGCCACACCAGCCTTCAAAGTAGTATTTGCAGATATCAAGCAGAAATCTTGCCAGCGACCTCGAAATCCTTGGCGTCACTCTGTGGGGTGGCTTCTACAGGCCAACTCACCGAACTGGTATCCGTGTCAAGACTGCTCATCCCAGATGTTGAACGGAGAGGAGGAGAGATAGTTTTGATCTTGCTCGATGGCGGAAAGCCATGGGGCTGTCTGCTGAAACCAAATCCTCTGTCTAGCGAGCCGCGAGCTTGGAGATTTCCTATGAAAGGCATAGAGTTTGTGGGAACTCTTAGAGCAGGTAAGTGCAAAGCATTTTGTTCTGTTAGCCCCGGGCGTAGGTCGATCAAGTCATAAAACTCCCTTCTTGGCAGGGAATCCTCAGACGTAAATCGCATAGACATATCTCGAGCATACTCAGATTGAGAGGGTGGAAAATCGGTTCGGAGCTCCAATGGTGAGATTAGCTCGTCAGGTATCAAGGGAGTTGAGCTAGGCATAATATGGGTAGGCTGAATAACTCCAGATGCTCGAAACTCCTGATCGCTCCCTTCGACATGAACCTGGCTCGAATCGTCAACAAGCAGATCCCGGTGGTGCGAAAATTTGAAGCCGGAAAGCATCGAAATTTCCCCATGAGATCCATAAGAGCATTCTCTCGAAGTGAATTGAATTTGGTCACCATGTTCTAACCATCTAGATCCCGGGTGTATCGAAATTGCTGCCAGAGTCTCATAGGAGAATTCTCCTGTGTTCTCCGATGAAGTTGTTACATCAGAACTCAGTCCAGATTGGTTACTATTCTCCGAAGCCTTCCGATCTCTTTGCAAACTCACCCTTGATTCTGTCAACGATACTCCGGAGCTCAAGTTTTTGCTTATGTTTTCCCTCGTCTCCGGTGGTTCGTCAAAGGCTGGAGAAACATCACAATCGGTTATCTCTGAAATAATGATTGCAAAAGTTGGATCCGACTTCTGAATTATTCCATAGTCAGTTATCTCAAACTCCAAAGTGTACTCCGACATTTCTTCTATGGGTTCATGAATAGCACCCTGAAAATCTGTATTTTTATCGCTGAACAATGGCGGAAATTCCACTATTGGTGGACTCGGCTCCTCATCTAGGTCTAGCATCTCTTCGGGGTACGACTTCTTAGAACCAGTCAATTTGCAGTTCTCATGCTCCGCGAGAAGGTTTGTAGAGACTCCGAACAGAGAAGATATCGGAGTATCAGACAAATCAATCTCATCCGATGTCCCTTTCCCTGAGCACCCATAAAAAGGCATTAGCCCATCGACATTTCCTTCGAGAAATGAAGCCCATGAGAAATCACTTTGTATGGGTAATTGTAGAGTAAAATCTCTACCATTTGTGGTGGATAAACGCGGTAGTCTGACTTCGCCCAAGTTCTCACCCACTGGCTCCGTTCGAGCACGTTCTGTGTTGACAGAGATGCCCTTTGATGCGTTCGACACTCCTGGACTGACAAGGTCTTCCACACTCTTTTCAAGAACAAAGCTCTCAAGGACCCCAGGGCTACAGGAATATGTCTTTATCAAACCTCCGCTATCACCCAAACTTGGCATATGGTTTCCGGCTTCTGCTACTGAGCTGCTGTTCTTGGCGAATTCGGATTCCATCGACTCGCCTTCTGATTCTTCAATGAACTGTGTCGAATCAAGGTCCGAATCGAGAGCCACACTGATCATATAAGGGTAGCTAGACTTATGGTCAATGTCGTACTCTCGGAGGAGTACCTTAGTTTGGCACTTTTCACAAAATCCGTGATCTTCGCGCTCTCGCCAATTCACTTTCTCGTAAAGGCCACTCTTGGGGCATCTGAGGAAGGATGATTTAAGTAAAATGGTTTCCTTAGGGAATGGTTCATGTGATAAATCAGACCGCATGGCAACACTATTATATCTCTGGGGATCTAGGCTGCTTGGCTCGGACGTTGAAGTCCTTTTTGTTCTGCTGAGAGAAGTCTTTGCGAGGTGGGCCCTGCCTAGTTCAGCCCATGTTGGTGCAGAAGGAATAGTTTCTTCTTCATAACCCCAGTACAGCACTTCACTGCCTGAACAGGATCTAGATATCTCTTCTTTATTTGTTGCAATGTTAAGTAAACTTGAGGTATGTGGTTGTTCAGAGTAATCACTGTCTAAAAAGCTCTCGGCCGTTTCCGATTCAATGTCGAGGAAGAAATTGTCATCCACAATCGACTCGATCTCTTCGTCTCGGTGAACTGTTGGCTCGAGTTCAAGGAGTCGCGAGATTTCTTCGTGTTTAACGGGCGACTCTTGTAAGTGTGATACGTTACGAATCGATAGATAGTTCGCAAGCGCATCTTCCGCTCGTCTGGAAGGACTTCGAGACGTAGCAGTTATGGTTTGTTCTCTTATCAACGGCCCTTCGCGAGATGCCGTTTCAAGATTCGAATTTTGCGTAGTTCCGGTCACTTTTGAGTAAATAGGAAGCCAGAAGACTTCAAGCCCATGCTGGATCATGACACCTGGATCGATATTTCCTGCTTCTGGCAAACGAGCGTATATGGTGCGGTTTTGGGGGTCGAGAATTGCATATTCAGATAACTCACAGTGTTCATAATTGAGCATTGCGGCGATTGCTGACTCCTTAGATTCGTACGACTTGACGTGTGCAGCTTGCTGTATCACACTGGGATACTCAACGCGGATGCCTCCCACAGAGCAGTCTTCCCTTCTCCGACACTCCCATTCATTTGTGAGCTCCATGGCCACATTCGGATATGTATTTATATTTCGATCTTCTATCAGCACAGGCTCGATGTTTTGGGCAGCTATAGTGTGTGTCTTCGAGAACCTGGTGGCTGCTTGTCGCTTCAATTTTTCATGTGTGATGGTGGTTGAGCTGGCAGGCTCGTTTATAACAGAACTCTTGCTATATCTACACAATAGTGGGTATTCTATTGATAGGTGATTCCCTAACGGGTCTGAATCTTGAGCATTCTCGCGAGAGAGTTGATTGAATGTGCTATATGTCTGCAAGCGAATTGGCACCACATTTTGTGGGACTGCATACCCAGGATGCTTTGAGTGTTGATCATTAATGATGCTGGGCATCTTTTCCCCCTGCTGCTGGCCGTGAGTTGAAAAAAAGATGTTCTCAATGGATGGGAAGCTTTTCAGTCTTTGCTGCGGGCTTGTCTTCTTTCGCGTAAGCTGATGTCGCCAGTCTGATATGAGGTGCAACGAACCTGACTTAGAATCTCTCTGCCAGTGATAACTGCATCCCAGGCCCTGTCTTCATCGCGTTCAAAACAATATCGAGAAGTTTTTTGGATAGAATTGCTATGCCCAATTCTGTCTGCATGGAAGTTCTTTGTCATTTTCGCCACGGTCAAGCTGATTCTCTTTTCGAGCAACTCGTCCTTTTGACCCTCTCTTTCTCCTCGGGTCCGACAGAAGTTAGAGCAATCTTCATCTTTATGTTGATTCAACTGTGGGAGGAACACCGTAACGCCGAGAGGAATCAATTGCGGTGAAGACACTTCGCAGGCAGAATTCTGTAAGTGCTGAGTCGTGTTTTTTGAATCCGGGTCTGTCAGCTCAGTAACCGAGCTTTTCAGTTGCTTCTCGAAGCTTGAATCGAACTCGAAAATTGAGATTATTGGGGTTCTTTGTCTTTCATACAGCTATACCCTGTTAGGATTTTTGCTGAGAACAAAGACGGACTCAGTCTTACTTTTTTAAAAAATTGCTCTCGTTGAAGGAGTTCTCAAGGAAATCGACAGGCTGAACTGGCTTGCATTTCGATGGAGAGGGGGATTTATGTTGATATTCTTGCATGACAATCGGCGAGTGCACTGTGGGACTATGAGATTCAATGAGGAGTTGAAGATATGAATCAGGAGTGCTTATTCGGTCAGCTTCCATGCCATGATCCCACACGGCTTGTTTTTGGGTAGTAGTTCGTGGCTCTAGTCCTAGAACATGGCTCGCCCACGTACAAGAGGAGCTATTTGAACTCCGCCGTGAGCCCAATTGGCTTTCTTTGATATCCTCTAGCACTTCTACGAGTCGCTCTGCAAAGGATATACAGGCTGGGTTGGCGTAAGAGTCAGGCAGTGGGAAAAGTGCTGGTTGTTCATCTAGCTTCGGAGCTGCTGCTTGAATCCTCGGTAGGGTCGAAGGATTTGTCTCCCCATCAGTTTCATTCGTAGTTGCCCCCGCAATCCTGCTTTTGTCTTCACTTTTTCGAAAGAGCAAACTTCGCTTTGGAGACACTTTATGAGAGATGGAGCCAAATAATCCACTCAGACTCTTTCGCCTATGAATTAGGTGGGTCGGGGACGTATCGACTGCCACGTTACCATTTGCTACTAACATTGGAATTGTTTATAAAGGACATACCAGAATCGCTTTTCCTTGGAGATGTTGTCTTGGGCCTCTTAATTGGGTTTTCATTCTTACACTTGTCTTGCTCTGATTGTCTTTGAGTCTTGGATGAGACGGAACCAAGCAAGCCAATTATCGACCTCCTACGACTCAATGTTGGTGGACCCTCATAGCCATCTCTTTCGTCTGAGTTTTGATGCCACTTCCACCATAATGTGTCAGCGAGACGTCGTCGAGTCGATGCTGAGCGTTGATCATATGGAGAACGAGCTGGTTGGCCATTGGGAGAAGAGTGAGGAGTCTGCGGGCAATTTCTGACTTCTAGACCTAAAGGCTGGAGACTAGGAGATATGGAATCCATGTCTGTATTTTACTGTAGTACCTAGCCACAGACACTTGTCAGTTGATGGAAGGAAAGTGGAACCGGACTCGCCTATACCTATACCCAAAAGTGATTTACCATGAATCGAATGCTGAAAAGGTGTATTGTGTTGTATCTTGAGGAAGACGCAAGAGAAGATAAATACTGAGAGAATGGTAATCTAAGAAGGGACTGGAAGGAAAAGCACATGCGTGCCTTCCTGTCGTGGAGACAGCGTGTGTGATGTCCAGCTGGACCTTGCGCTTGTACTTGCACTTCATTTTCTTTCACCTGAATCTATATGGCGATCGCCGCAATAGCTGCACATGCATGGGCACAACTATCTACTCCAAGACTTGTATGCCTTTCCACTTGGTATGTAGGTTGTGTCGCAACACGGAGGTGCTGTCTAAGGTAGCTTCAAGAAACTGCATGGAGGTGTCTCCACTGCATGTCTCGGCACTGTTTCGAACATTATATTTTCTCTTCAGATATCGAATATATTCATTGCACCAAGTGATACAAACCCAGAGCGTGTACCAACCTCAGCAATGGTGGAGTTCGATCTCAGCCTCGTCAAGCAGGGGTACTCGTCCAAAGCACGCTAAAATTAGGGGGCCGTCGCGAAATGCAAAGGGCTGAACTTCCAAAATCGCGCTTGGTCCATCCCTTATATCTCACCAGCAACCAAATTTGACCAGCGCTGAATACCCGGCTCTCTCTATCTAGAGATTTCTTGGCTGTCTACATCATCAGAAAGCTTCAAATTGCAAAGAAACAGCGGTACTAACCTTTTGTTCACTAATTTTACAGAAAAGCGAAAATGGCGCCAAGTAAACCTGCGAACGACTTGAACGCGATGATCGCTGCCGGTAAGAATCCATCTGAGTTGTGTCGCAGTAAAGCTCAAAGCCACTGACAGCTTTGCAGATCGTCTACGTCGCAAGAATGAGACTCTGGCCCAGGAAATCTTTGGCAAGAATCGCAGATCGAGCGCTCCTGGAGCTGGAATGAACAATCGCAAACCCGCCACAGCAGTGCCATCTCTTGCCAGCAGAATTGGCACTGCGGGTATCACGAAGGTATACACGACGGTCAAATAGAGCAATTCAGCGTCTGACATCCCATAGCGAAGCAGTTCAACTTCAACAAGACAGAGAGTACCAGTAGACAACAAACCTTCAGCCGGTAATGTGAACGCGGAGTGGACTCATGACTTGCATTCCTTGAACAATCCAGCATCCGCGAATCCAGCTAGAACTGCTCCGCCTAGAGGCCCAAAAGCTGCACGTGGAAATCGCAATGATCGCCTTCACTCTGCTCTGCACGGTTCCACATCCTCGCCAGCGCTGAACAGTCAATTCAACATCGTAGGCGCGTCGAAACCAATACCAGCGATATCGATTCGAGGAATTGCTGGCCCCTACATCGTTGTTGCAAAGAACTTGGCAGCTGGGACTACGGTTGCAGATATCGAGAGCGCTATGACACCTGTTGGCGGAGTTGTCTTGTCATGCCGCCTGCTCGCGGAACGACCCAAGGTCATTGCAGAGCTCGTCTTTGAGACCAAGGAGGGTGCGGACAATGTCGTGGACACGTTTAACAATCAAAATGTTGGTTTTCACACAGCAATACACGATCGAATCAAAGCTAACGAACGAATGCAGGCTGATGGCAATATTCTCCACGTCTACCACAAAGCCGGCCCTGTTCCAGCCAGCGTCAAGCTGAACAATACCAATCCTTCACCAGCCAATATCGCATCAACCACTGCCACTCCCCGAGCCAGTACCCCGCTTGGTCCAAGAGCTGACACCTACACTGATCGCTCTGATGACAATCGATCCGGTTATGGCAGCTCGGACAGATATGCACAACCCCGCGAGCGCAGCCGTGATCAGCGCAGAGATTATGGCAGAGACGATGTCATGGACGGCTCGTACGGTTTTGACGATCGCATGGACACCGACGAGGGAGAGCAAAAGGGCAGAAATGGCGGTGGATTGTATAGCGATAATATGATCGGCAATCGTGGACGAGGGAACAACGGCGGCCGGGAGAGAGGCGGCGGACGTGGTGGTGACAGATCTCGAGGCTACAGATGAACCTCTCCAGCCCAAATTTCAACCCACCATTCTCGGTTTCCAAGGACAATCAGTTTTTCCAAAGATGCCCTCTTGTTGAGGCAATATGGCCTCATTATCCAAAGTCTCGCTCATAAAAGCTCGTAATTGCACAGAGCTGCAAAGGGGCTCTTATTCAGAGATACGGAAGCATCTTCAACGGCGTTCTGCGCAAGCGGTATATTAGGTAGATACCACCAGTATTGTACAAGTACAGAGCAGAGCGGAAATGAAACGTCGTTTTCCACCATGTCCCGCTATCTCCCTCTTGCAAGAAATCCGTCGTGCCATGGGACGAAACAGGATGAGATGTCTGCACAGTTCCGTAGACCCAAGTGACAGTTTAGCAACGCGACGTCGAGCTCATACATCACAATGCTAGTAGCAGGGGAGCTGCTACCTACAGCACCCGTTAGAGAAAGATATGTGAGAACGGACACGTGCGTGATCTCAAGAACAGGACAACCACGTACCTTGTAAAGCATCTACAACATTATTATCACTATGGCCGTTCACTGACAACTCAAATCACAAAATGTCACGTCCAGGCCTTGTTGACTGAGAGCAAAGAATTCCAAGCAGCTCTACGCTCCTCTTTTCCATTCTTTTTCTTTTCGGTGTGTCTCCAAGAGCATAGGTAGCATGCTGCATGCAATAGCTTGTAAATTACATGTTGATGCAAGGTGATGCAAAGTGATGATTTAGAAAAAGAGCGAACCGCAAGGACCGCAACGCAACGATGACGACGAAACACCCATCCATCACCCGAACGACTCAACTAACCCATCAACCCATCAACCTACCAAATCGACCACGGTTGGGCCACGCGCGTTCGCTACCCCTAGACAGAAAGCCATGCGACTGCTCTCAAGCCCTTCTTTGTTTCGATTCTTTGTTGCACAACACCGACGTATGAAAATTCCTCCTCCCTTGCATATGCAGTTTCCCACCATCCCACCAACCTACCCCACGCCTCCCCCTACAATACCACGAAAAGAATGAGAATGGGCTCTGCCTTCTCATGCGTATCATGATTTGATCCTCCGCCAACAGACTGTCAATTCAACACACGCATCCACAATCAGCAGAGCCATAAATGCAAAGTTGCTCGTAACCAATTCCTAAATGGCTCGTGATATATGGCAGCACAGCTGGGCGTAGAAATGTAGAATTGAAGTCGCAAGATGCCTGGCTTTACAGGCATGGAAGTGAGCAGATGGAGCTCAGTGCCATTGACTTTGTCCCATGAAACCTTCCTCAAGTGTACGGTCCTCCAAATTCCGTATGAAGTCCCGGTTGCTTCGTTGCCCTTGCTGGGCACCCTGTGCCGCACGACTACCTCTTCTTCGCGCACTGCCCGGGTTTCCATCTGGAGCTCCTTCTGGAGGTGGTGGGTAGTATGCAGGACTAGGCTGAAGTCGAATGGGTTGTGTAGGGTCAAGATGGCTGGCAACTCTTTGAATGGCTTGCGGAATGCCTCCTTGCTGAACCTCCATCGTAGAAGCCCTTTGGCGACCGGATCGCATGGTCGCCTGGGCGTAGAGGCTCTGCTGCGGCTGCTGTGGGGTTGCGCATACTGAGCAGGTGGCATCGGACCTGGGGGCATCATGCTCATCTGGTTGTACGTACCCGCTTGTTGAGAAGGGTATGGAGGTGGAGCACCTTGGTGAGCCGTGTTTGGCGAGTACATGTTGGAATTGTTATATACAGGAGGTTGGTTCTGAGGAGCATATTGGCTCACGGGTACAGCAGGGGGATACGGTGCTTGGGCCGCGGCAGAATGCGCTTGAGCAGTATGGGCCTGCACTTGCGCCTGCGCAGCTTGTGCACGTTGCTTGCTGAGAGCCTCGGCTTGCTGCTGTTGCTGTGTTCCTGGAGCTGGTGATCGATTGATGGAACTTGACTTTAGATTCATGGGGGGAACAAAAGGTCCTGTGTATTTTGCCTGCGTGATAAAGGGATGAAGCTTTGCTTGCTGGGGCGACCAACGTTCTAGAGGATTGATATTGAGCAGTCCTCGAACAAAGTCGATGAAGGCAACTCTGTTATTCATTTCTGAGAAAATATTAGTCAGGGGCCACTTCGACATTAAGGAGATGCTCACCTCGATCAATCTCACTCTGCTTCATGTTCTTGCGAGGCATGGCGTACGATCGGATAATCTCCGGTAGTGTCGTTGCCTGGAAGTACTTTTTGCTTGGCTGCTCTTTGGTGCCATGCTCACGAGAGTATTGTTCCATGCTCTTGAGATGGTAGGTACGTCTCCCAAAATCGTCGACATCGTGTCGCTTCTCAAAGAACTCACCAGCCTGCTTTCCCATCTCAAGCATCCAGTTGGGAGGATTTCCAAGCATTTCCACTATCCGTGAGACTTGGTTGTATTCCGATGAGCCAGGGAAAAGAGGAAGACCAAGGAATAATTCTACAACAATGCATCCAAGAGACCACATGTCAATGGCCGATGAGTAAGGCAATCCAAGCAGGACTTCCGGAGATCTGTAAAATCTTGACTGAATATATGTGTATACAGTTTGGCGTTCGTCACATGCCGATCCGAAGTCGATGATCTTGATGATAGGACTCTCGAGATTCTTGAGCAGGATATTTTCTGGCTTCAAGTCACAGTGAATGAGGCGGGCCTTGTTCAACAAGCTCAGGCCGTTAAGGAGTTGCTGTGCGAAAACCCGTACCAGGGTTGTGCTCAGTCCTCTGAACTGATTTTGTTTGATCAGTTCGTACAAGTTGACGCTGAGAAGCTCAAAGACTAAGCAAAGATGTTGTCGATGAATGAATGTATCCTTCAAGCGTAGGATGTGGTGGTCGTCATTTTTATCAAGCTTCGTATTCAGCTACAATGATATTAGCTTGGCACGTAGAAACTCGACACGCGGGTGGTATTACCAAATCTAGCACAGATACCTCCATCATGCTTTGATTGAAGTATGCGGTCCTGTTCTTAACCACCTTGACAGCCACAACTTCTTGCGTCTTCAAATTTTGGCATTTCACAACTTGCCCAAAAGTGCCCTGGCCCAGAACGTCGAGGATAAGATACCGATTCCTAGCCACATCATTAGCATTCACCATCTCAGAGAACGCAGAAGTGTTGACCTCGAGACATACTTATGACCAGTCTCCTCCGACCCGAGAATGTCATTCACGTAAAGTATATAGTCACTATCTTCGTTATCAAATCCATCATTCTTTGTTCCCTTGCTAGGCTTCGTCAGGACTCGGCGTGGATTTCTGGATGATTCGTATTTGAAGCTCGGATTGCAGATGCGATATGTGGATGGCAAGTGGCTCGTGAGGGCTTGCAAAGGCTGGGGAGGAGTCAGTGTCATGCTTGGAAATTTCTCACATTCCACTCACACTAATAAAGCCACCTTCCGGGTTTGCTCTTCGGAAGGCGGGTTGTGAATTGACCTTTGGGTGTAAATCTGCCACTGATCGGACCTTGGTGAACTCTGGCACTGGACCCCTGCCCGGGGGCCTTGCGATTGTGGAGCGGGTCGGCGGGGAGATTTGGGGTCATTGCCAAAGACCGCATTCAGCTGTTGAGTAGCAGAGCCTGGATAAGTCTCGTTGTTGGACGAATATGGTGTTATAGGAGGCAATTGTTGTGGTTGCTGACGATTCGCATAGTAAGAGTTGGGTGATGAATAATTTCCGGGTCGTGTTGGCGATTGTCGTGAGCTATATTGACCCTGTCCTGGTTGCGGCGCACCATAGGGAGAGCTTGGGGATAGAGTTTCCATGGGAGAGTACCTCTGGGCAGCTGCGGAGGGTTCCTGTGGTGAGTGATGCTGCGCTATTCGGCCAGTTGAGAGATGTTGTTGGTGGTGAGGTCGCATGGGATATTTCATACCACTGTATGGGTCCCCAGCATCTTGCATGGCCACATCCCCATTTCCATCCCTCATATGCGGCGTCGTAGTCGGAGAGGCGGTAATTCCTTGCGAGTGCGCGCCTATTCCACCTTGGTATTGCTCATACGTGAATCCAGCTGGAGGTTGGGCTTGGGTGTTGCCGTTGTAATCTCGAGCGGCCTGAGCCTGGTTTGGTGGGGGGTTGCCGTTGTACCTTCGACCTGCCGAGTCAGGATAGGATTGCTGCCATTGATCCATGATGGATCGAAAGTCCTGCAGCAGAGCGAATAATCACAGGTTCGACTTGTCGGTGTTTGCAAAGCCCAGGGAGACAGCACGAAATGGTCGCACCGGGATGAGATCGCTTTCAAGCCACCGAGCCGATGGAGAACGCGTCGCAGTCGCAGTCGCAGTCGCAGGCCTCTCGGCAGAGGCAGATGGAGCCCGTAAAGATCCTGCAGAAGTTCAACGAGGCATATCGGGAGGGCAAGAGTGAATTTGTGGGAGGTGGAGTCGACGCATTCACGAGAGGATTCTGTCGTCGTGAGATGGGGATGGGGTCGAAAGAGAGCGTAGCGCGTAGGTTGATTCACAGCCGAATTTGATGTGACTGGGACTGGCCTGGCGAAGCTTCAATACTTCCTAGCCTCAAGCGTGCCCGGGCAACGCCAGAAATGCACCCAAATGCCCGTACGAACACACACACGCACACACGCACGACACGGCAACCAAGGGAGGGTGGATATGGCTAGGGATCTCCACGGGCATTGCACTGCATTCCACGCCAAACCGCCATGTGCGCAGAGGAGCGCAGGTGAGGTGGGATGAATCACGGGACCGCGGTACCAGAATGCAGCGTATGGCTGGACATGAGAGCAGAGCAGAGCAGCACGCACAGCACAGCGCAGCGCATGCTAGTTGAGCTGGTCGACCTGAAGCTCTTCCGCATAGGGCAAGTTATGCAGCCTGCGTGGCTCGTCCAGGGTCTGGCGGGTAAGGTACAAATGCGCTCCAAAGATTCCAGTGCCTAGTTTCAGCTCGTCCTCTTCACATGTAGAATCGCACGGCAAGTCCCTGACCCATCCTCTCATATCAGACGGCTCGACTAAAGCCCTTTTGTTGGAGGATATACACAGACTTGCGTGCTCAAAGCTCTTTGGTAGTGGTACTTTGCTCGTTCTTCTACTTCACACTATGGCCTGATCCATATGTACTCGTCCTCATCTTACCCTCCCCCCATCGCAATTCTCCCCGAGTCCCTGCAGAGCTAGCGCCCCTCTTTGTATCCCAGGTCTGGCGGGGTATAAGTCTCATGTGTGTTACCCAAAAACGCTCTCAAATCATGCCAGTCAGTGTGCAATGCACATGAAATAATTCATCAGCATCATGACAGGACGTGGAAAGAATTTTATCTGCCAGTCAGGACTCACCAAAACTCCTCCGGACCTTTGGGCACTGGGATCCTGGTTGACTTTGGGTATCAAGAGCGCTCCACCAGCAAGTCTATCATTGGCCCGCCCAATCGTAGCAAGACTTGAGCAGCTAAGAATCAGCTGGCTTCTGAACCCAGCTAAAGATAGCCTTTCGACATCTGCTTAACTCTGACCTTATCTCGAGTTCAGTGAACGGTGGGTAGTCTCTTGGGATTTTCTCGAACGTAAGACCTCTCAGTGTCGATTATGGAAATTCTGAAGGGTGCATCTCTTTTAGAAAGCTGTCCACTTGCATCAATCTTAAATCTTGTCGGAGTGGTGTGCGGATTGGCGAATCGACAGCGTTGAATTTCACAAGACATCCGAGACATGTAGGTGTGCTTTTTATCTTATGCCTCCAAATATTACCTTAAGCTGAGGTGATGTGGGCCACCAAGGGCAGAAGGCCTCATCAACAAGTAGTCGGCTGAAGAAACCGTACCGAATAAGAGGTCACGTTTAGTCTTATTGTGATTGTCTCGATGTTAGAGAGAGGAGATCAAAACCCGTCCATTTGCTCTCTCTAGTGAATGGTGAGTGCCTGCAATCTGAAGTGAATTTGAGTTTGGCAAGGCTGAAGTTCGCCTTCGCTTCAAGCCAATCAGAGCATGCGAACTTCACTAAATCTGACAAGCTCCAAGGCTGAATGACGCATAGAAGTTTCCTACCTTTCCGTCCATATCCATCCCATCGTCCTCCCAGCGGCGGATACATTCACTCCTTTGCAGGATTTACTTTCTCAGCATGAAGAATTCTCGCATCTTTCCTTTCCATCTGTACAAGGAGAACTGAGCCCTTAATTGCTCGATTGTTTGGATTTGCCATCAGACAGTTCTCTCTTTGTTGCCTGGTGCCACCTCCCGAGATCTCGAATCTCGAATCGCAACGCCGTCTTCTCGACTTTGCGACGAGCTCAGCTTTTCATTAATTCTATTTCAAGTAGTGTCTGCGCCTCTCAGAATGGATTCCGCAGAGTCCCCCATGGATGCAACCAAAGACGAATTCGGCTCGCCTCCAGCATCACTGCCTACGAATGTTAAGCTACGCCGAGTAGATACAAATACAATCGCAGAGGCTGTTGCTGTAGCTGCTGATGAGACCCTTGAAGACGAAACCACTGGCGATGCATTTCTGGCGACAGATGAAGCCAGTGCACTGAAAGGGCTGACTGAAAATGTTCGCGATCAGGATGATCTTGAGAGGGATATCACAAATCAAGCCAACCAGGCGATGGTTGAGCAAGAGGATGAGCGGGACAGGAAACGAATAGACAAGGTGAATGCCAATATTGAGAAGCTCGAGAGGCAGAAACAGAGCCAACGTCGTCGGCTGAATACTTTGACGAACAATCCGATTATGCAAGGGCGGTGTCTTGACGAGTTAGCACGGATAAATGCCGAAATTACAGCTGGTCGGAAGGACATCGAAGACATAAAGAGTCGCATAGATGAGAGGCATCAATTCGATGGAATGGAAGATGAAGGAGATGCGGCTGGAGGCAACAAACGCCTGGCAAACGAGAGTCAGAGGGATTTCTTGATTCGAACCGGCAAGATCACGCCGTTCTCCCGAATGCCTGGTAGAGGACCAGGAGACCATGAAGGAGACCTTACAGAAGCGCTCATGGATGCGGAGGAAGAGGCAGGTCAGGATGACGAGGAAGTCGTGCAAGCTACGGAATCTAGATCACACCAAAACCTTCGGCTCCCTGGCTTCGCAGATGCTCCTGAAAGCGCAGGAACCACATCGGAGAGTGAATTTGGATTACGCCCACGCAAGAAGAGAAGACTGGAACATTCCTCGGTATCGACTCCTCTGCCTCGTGATGAGGACGCTTTCGCTCCAGGGGTCTCCGATGAGGATGAAGACGAATTCGTGGAGGAGGATGACGATGCGCTCATGACTTCACGGACTACGAAGCGAAAGAAATCTGGCAAATTAAGAACTGATGAGAAAGTTGATATCGACGGGATCGATGATGGCAATGAGCAGATGTATCAAGCCCGCCTAAACAGCTGGGTTGAGAAGAGAAGCGCGGCGAGACGGCGGAAGCTGCAACAGGAGGGAGCTTCGGACGATGAGGAAGCTGCTGAGAACGGAGATGAAGAGGAATGGTTTAGGCCATGTCCTGATGCTCCTGATCATCACTTTGACAATGATCTGAAACTTCCGGGTGACATCTTCCCAGCCCTGTTCGACTACCAGAAAACCGGAGTCCAATGGCTTGGAGAATTGTATTCTCAGCAGGTGGGTGGCATCATTGGAGATGAAATGGGTCTTGGAAAAACGATTCAGATTATTTCCTTCCTTGCCGGTCTACACTACAGCAAAAAGCTCACCAAGCCAATTATTGTTGTTGCACCTGCTACTGTACTTCGACAATGGGTCAATGAGTTTCATCGCTGGTGGCCACCTCTACGAGTTTCCATTCTCCACAGCTCTGGTAGCGGCATGCTCAATGTTGGTAATGAAGGCCGAATGGAACAAGTGGAGCAGCTCTATGGTGAGGCGGGAAAGAAACCAAAGTCATCGAAAGCTGCCAAACGAATTGTGGATAGAGTCGTGGAGCACGGTCACGTTCTTGTGACAACGTATGCTGGCCTTCAAACATACTCCGATGTTCTCATCCCTGTGTTATGGGACTATGCCGTTCTTGACGAAGGCCATAAGATCCGGAATCCGAATACTGCAATCACCATCTACTGCAAAGAGCTGCGCACTCCAAATAGAGTTATATTGTCTGGAACACCGATGCAGAACAACTTAATTGAACTTTGGTCGCTATTCGATTTTGTCTTTCCAATGCGGCTTGGCACACTTGTCAACTTCCGACAATCATTCGAAGTACCGATCAAACTGGGTGGCTATGCCAATGCAACCAACCTTCAAGTTCTGACAGCGACCAAGTGTGCAGAGACTCTCAAAGCCGCAATCAGTCCTTATCTTTTGCAGAGATTGAAGGTCGATGTCGCTTCGGATCTACCTAAGAAGAGTGAGCAGGTTCTATTCTGTAAGCTCACAAAGCCTCAAAGAGAAGCCTATGAGGTATTCCTGGCTTCTGATGAGATGACCTCTATCATGAACCACACCAGACAATCACTGTATGGCATTGATATTTTGCGAAAGATTTGCAATCATCCCGATCTTTTAGATCCTCGACTGAAAGGCAAACCCGGCTACAAGTGGGGAAACCCAAACAAATCTGGGAAGATGCAAGTCGTGAAGGCTTTACTGGAAATGTGGAAGCGTTTCGGTCACAAGACCTTACTGTTCAGTCAAGGTGTTCTGATGCTCAATATCATCGAAGACTTCGTAAAAGGCCTTGATGGCTTCAACTATCTTCGGATGGACGGAGGCACAAATATCAAGGATAGGCAAACTCTTGTTGATCAATTCAACAATGATCCTAACCTTCATGTCTTCTTGTTAACTACCAAAGTTGGTGGGCTTGGAGTCAATCTCACAGGTGCCAATCGAGTCATTATCTTCGACCCTGATTGGAATCCCTCGACAGATGTCCAAGCTCGCGAAAGAGCATGGCGACTTGGTCAAAAGAAAGAGGTTACCATCTACCGGCTCATGACTGCTGGGACAATCGAGGAAAAGATTTACCACCGTCAAATATTCAAGCAGTTCTTGACCAATAAGATCTTGAAGGATCCGAAACAACGTCAAACCTTCCAGATGAAAGATCTCTATGATCTCTTTACTCTGGGCAGTACTGATGATGCTACTACGGAGACAGGAGAGATGTTCAAGGGGACCGAGGTTCGGTTTAGCAAGAGCCCCGAGCCAGCCGCATTGGAAGACAATATCGCAATCCAAGCAGCAAGCAGTGCGACTGCAGTCCAAAATGATGTGGTGTCTCGAGGAATAGCCAGCTCTCCGGCTGCAGAACAGGGTGATGCTGATACTGAGGTCCGAAATCTTATTGGTGTTGCCAACATGGAGGCATTTCGCGGTAATCCAGATGAGGAGAAACCCACCTCGGATGAGGCCAGACTCATGGAAGGAATATTCGCGAACTCTGGCGTTCACAGCGCTCTCGAGCACGACCAAATCATCAACGGCAAGAAGAAAATCACAGCAGATCGTGGGATGCTAGAGCGGGAAGCCAAGAAAGTGGCCGCCGAAGCAGCAGCCGCCCTTCGCAAAGCCGGCGAAGCAGCACAGCACATCACTCCTGGTACCGTGACATGGACCGGTGAGTTTGGGTCTGCAGGACGACCGATCAACATTCGTAGAGGAGCAGGTCCTAGCTCTGCGGGCATTCTCTCCGGACTGGCGAACAGGCAAGGCATCTCAACCACAGGAAGTACAAGCAGCTCACGATCCGCGACTCCAAACCCGGGTGGCAGGGCATCAGGCAAGGACTTCATGAAGTTGATTCGAGACTTCATTAGGCGACAGGGTGGCTCAGTACCAAGTCAAATGCTCGTCAATCACTTTAACCGCATGTGCACAACAACCCAACAGACGGCCGAGTTTAAGCACATGCTGGGTGAGATCGCTATGTTGGAGAAAGGGGCTAATAGCAGAATGAGGGGTAGGTGGGTACTAAAGGATGAGTTCAAGTGATTGCATTTAGGGGGTTTCATTTGGGATCAGGAACGAGGGCGTTCACGGGATATATCCAAGGCGGCAAATATACATGGTGGTGGTCATTTGGCATTTAGCGACGGCGTCTGGGCTTAGAGAATTCCTGGTCTTTGCACAGAGGCACGGGTTATAGGGGTCTGACCAATAGATGCCTTTAGAAATCAATCAAGTCTTCAGCGGCATACCTTTTTACATTCCGCGCTGCCAAGTGATTAGCGTCCCATTTCCCTAGAAGCAACTGAAGTCATTACATTTCTATTCCGAAACTATGTAACCAATGCCAAGCGCAATGATTTTAGATTTGCTATTGATGGACAGAGTATTATAAAGCAGGTAGCCTCTCCGGAGATAATCTATTTTCAACGACCCCTTATTGTAAGCGAGAACGAAGACAAGTTCAGAAACACAGGGCTGGATAAAGATCATATTCTATTTCAAACACTCGCTAGTAATTATATAATCTATACCTCGCTGAACAAATGCCAGGATATCTATCACACCCGAAACACCACCGTTCACCACCAAAAACCTCCAAAACAAGAACCCATGCACACCGTATGCAACTACCCAGAATCGTAAAAGATTACCAACCCTACATGCCTCTAGAAAAACAAAGAAGAAAATCTAACAACCCCTTGCTCGCTTAGCTAGATTGATACACTTGCAGCCTGCTTCCGGCACTGCACCACTGCTGTTTGTTTCCAGGACACAGCAGCACTTGACATTGAGCATCTGGAACCGTCCCCGCCGCGACCGCAACCGGGCTTAGGGTGTTCGAGCAGAAGCACTGTGTGCCGTACTCGATACCTGCGATCGAGTATCCTTTCCCTGTGCAAGTGCCGACGCACATATCCACCGTCATGGCGGTAGCATTCGTAACGGAATATCCGACCAGCGCGCGAGCGTTGGTCAGTTCGGTGTAGCAACCAGTGTAGTTCCACTTGGCCGATGGCAGCGAAATGGAGGTAGGGATCGTGGGAGGGACGAAAGTTGTGAGATTGTAGATTGAGAGACGCGAGGAACCACCGCAGATGGTCGACTTGGATCCTGCGCAGGCAGTTGTGCAGCCGCTTTGTCCGAGTGTGCTGTTATGGGCAAGGGAAGAACCGCAGTAGCATTCCGATCCACTGATTGTGTTAGCTGTGTGCATAGAGTGTGCTGCAGGTGGAAAACTTACTATTCTATTCCAGCCAGGTTGAAGTTCTTGGACAGGCAGTAGGCTTGGCAGTACTCAGGTGTCATGGACGTGGTGTTGGTAGTTCCACCACCGGTCAGAGCTCGTGCGGTGATGGTGTCGTTTGCACAACCAATGTAAGCCCATGGGTTTGCGCTCGTGGATGGCGAAACTGAGGAGGTCGTTGTGACAGAGGAAATGGTTACGGTTGATGAGCTGCTGCTAGTCGTTTTGGCTGAGCTGGAGCTTGAAAGGAATGTCGAGCTGCTTGACGTCACACTTGAAGATGACGATAAAGAAGATAAAGGAGTGGCTGAAATCGTCGAAGATACGAGTGTGGAGGAAGGTGTATTCTGGATTGATGTAGTGCTTAGAACACTTGACGAAGTCAAAGATGTGGCCGAGCTGCTTGAGACAGATGTGGTGGACACGTTGACCGAGGTCGAGGTTGATGATACAACAGATGAAGATTCCGTTTGGCTTGGAGTCTGTTCACTTGAGAAGGAAGAAGAAATCAATGTGCTAGAGCTTGAGAGCACTATTGTGGAAAAGCTGGAAGACAGCTGGCTTGACGAAGACGAACCGAGCACAAACGACGACGAAGAGAGTGAGCTGGCGTTTGACGAGGTAGAGGAAGAGATTGAGGATAGGGCTGTAGTGGAGCTTGAGAGCGTAGCGATCGTTGACGTTGGTGAAGAAAGAATGCTGGAACTTGACACGACTATTGAGGAGCTTGATGACAGCATTGAGGTAGTGCTCAAAGATGATGAAGTGAGCAAGCTGGGTGTAGCGGACGAAGAAAGTACAGATGAAGTAGTAAGTGAGCTGGATCCGAAGGACGACGAACTACTAACACTATTTGATGATAGTATGGAAGAAGTAGAACTTAGTGGAGAGCTCGTACTGGCAACTGAAGTTGATGTTGAAGATGTTGCGGCAGTGAGGGTTGTAGAACCGGTAGAAGATACTACAATCGTCGATGAGATGCTACTCTGGCTAGAAGAAGACAGAATTTTTGTTGAGCTTGTTGGACTTGAGCTACTGGCAGAGCTTGAGTTTGAAGCAACTATTGGGACATTCTGGTAAAGTGTGATGCCATTATTGCCACCACAAATCTCGTTTGCGTTTCCAAGACACTTCATGTTGCACCTGCCATCAGTTGCAATGAAACTTCCATAACTCAGTGTGTTGCTGCAACGACATTCTGAGTAGTACTCAACACCGAAGTAAGTGTATCCCGTGCAATTGCTTGCACAGTTCTCCAATGTCATGTCGGTGTGGCAATATATTTCCCAACAAGCGTGCGGATCGTTGTATTATCACTGTGACAGTGCTGATACGTGAAGGCTCCGATTACAGGTGGTATCGAGACCACTGATGGTGTCGGTGTTGCAGAGGCCGTACTGAATGTCGAGCTTTTGACGCTGGAGGTGGGCTTGGAAGACGTGAGGATGAGTGAAGATGATGTTGTGCTCTGAGCAGCAGAAGATGTTGAGCTGAGTGTGGAAGTTGTACTGGAAACAATATAACTGTAGACATTCATCCCGTAGGAGCCTCCGCATATCTCTGTTGCATCGCCTCCGCAAGGCATAGAACAACGGCCATCAGCCATCAAGGAAGAAGTAGAGGCAATTGAAGTTCCGCAATAGCATTCTACGCCATATTCAACACCACTGAGCGTCAGTCCTAAGCCCTGGCAGTTTGCAGCACAAAGCTCTACTGTCATGGCTGCGTCAGTAAAGGCGCCGCCAATAAGAGTCCTTTGAGTGACATCGTCATCAGAATAACAGCCGAGAGGAATCAGCTTCGAAGCTGATGTTGATGTTGCAGTGGCAGAGATTGAGCTACCAGAAGCGGATTTCGATGATGTCGATATGGTCTTGACTGTGCTCGAAGCCGCAGCGGATGAGATTATTGTTCCATTGCGGACATAGAGCGAGAGTCTACTACCAGCACCTACATTTGTCAGAGAGAGATTACAAAGAGTGGGTGAATTCGCTTACCACAAAACTCGGCAGTATTGCCAGCACAATTCATGCTGCACTCAGAGTCTGCTTTGATAACACTAGTGCTTCCCAGTGTATTGCCGCAATAGCACTCTGCGCCGTACTCAGTTCCGAAATACGCGTACGATGCACAGAAGGTGGCACAAGACTCCAAGGTGCCCGATGAACTAGAAGTAGTCTTTGCAGAGAGAACGCGAGCGGTTGATATATCAGTGTCTAGGTGGGTAGCAATATTAGCATTGTTTCGGGAAGCGAGGTGATGAACTTACAGCATCCGGCATATTTAAAGGCGCCAACAGTTGCAGGCCTTGAAGGTGAGGCTCCAGAAGCTCCAATGATAGTGTTATTCGAGGGGAAATATCTTGTCGAATCGTAGTATATTGCAATGTACCCGTTTGGACCACCACATGCCTGGCCCGAATCGCCTGCACATTGGTACGAGCAGAAGGTATCCAAAGCATGGGCAGTAGAAGGAGGAATGACAGACCCAACCCAGCATTCTGTCATATACTCAGTACCAGCAAATACTGCTCCGTATGCTAGTCCTTGTGTCTGACAGAGACCGTTGGTGTTGTTGGCATTGATGTACTGTTTCGGCTCCAGACGGACGTTGTTGACGTAATCTTGGTAACAGCCTAGATATTTGAACAACGAGGTGCCTTGCGCAGTAACTGGACCTGTCTTAATCGATACAACGGTACCCTTGAATGTGATAGAATGGACTCCAAATGTTAGATCATCAGTGTTCAATGTCCAAACGCCAGAGTAAAAGACATCGTCAGAGTTGAGAATAGATGCGCCAGGAGAAAATGCCACCGATGCAATTTCAGAATCACCCGGAACGATAGCGAGGCCTTCGGAGAAATCTGTGCTAGGGTTCGTGGCACCCAGCTCAGTTCCTTCGAGGGGCTTGGATTTTGTTATTGTCAAAGCAGATCCGCCCTTGTTGGTCAACCTCAGCTGGATAGTCTGGGAAGTGAGACCTCCACTTTGTGCAAAGTTCACTTCATATGCGCATCCATTGGACACATCAGTGCAGTGAGGAATGGTGTTCCAACCGCCTTCACTTGTAGAGTATTCGAGCACAGCGACAGGTGTAGTTGCTGCTGATCCGGTAAAGACAGTATACGCACTACCACCGTCGGTGTAAACTTGAAGCATAGTGTAGTAATTTCCAGTTATCTAGAGCTTTGTTAGATGAGAAGAAGATGGCTGTTCGAACAAACTTACATTTGCCTTGAAATTTGCGCTCACGGTAACAGATCCACCGCCTTTGATGACAGTACCCACTGCGGGCATGTTAGTTGAAGTGAAAGCGCCAGTGCTATCAAACACAGTTGTGGCAATCCCATTTACAGTTGTGTAAGTGAGATTGTGAAAAACGGAGCTGGCTGATGAAATAGATCCGTTTGTGAATGCCAGTCCGAGTATGGTCATGTTAGCCAGTCCAACGTTATTAATGATGAAAGTAGAGTCTGATCCTGTCTCGGAAGCAGCAGATCCAACCACGATACCCTCAAAATCGACCTGTAGGGGGTTCATCGTGATGAAAGGAGCGGATGAAATGCTCATTCCAGTCAAGGTAATTGGTTGCTGGGGAGCAAATCCAGTTACTCCGTTGACTGTCAGGATGCTAATTGATGTTGTCTGAACGCCTGGAGTTACAGACGAAGAGCTTGTGCTTCCTGAGGTGAGTTGATGAGTCGAAAGATCAAAAGTGACTGGGAATGTGAAAGAAGCTCCAACTGCCAAAGCTCCAGTTGGAAGACTGGAGTTTGACGCAGTATATACGGACTTCCCCAGTATAATGCCAGTGAGCTTCGTGATTTTGATGTTTGCGACGCAGGTAACATTCATTGTCTTCGTGTTTCCGATGGGCACCGAGCCAAAATCAACTGGGCCAGTGCATGTCAATGGTAGTGCAACAGGAGAACCAAATGCCTAAGGCTAAGTTAGAAGACTTATAATTTTTCTTGATGGAAGACTCACCAAAATTTTACCGTTGGAAGTGGAGATGTAATATCGCCCATCACCAAACGCTGGGCGTTGAAATTTGGACACTGACGGGCTGGATGGTAGGTTGATCTTGGTCATGACACCGCCACTTGGAACGGCGTTATAAGCTCGCAGACCAGCATCGGGATCAACAACCCAGAGGATGCCACTTCCAGATTGTCCTTTGTAGGTTGTGATGGTTGCCGGTCCAGTTCCTACACGAGCAGCCGATATGTCTGCTGTCTGAGCAACAAGAGTAAAAGCAGGAACCCCAGCAGCGGTAAATCCAAGACTGTAGACCAATGTCGGATAACCAACTGGTGTGATGTAAAGATAGCCACCTTCGAGAGGGTAGGTACCAGTGTTGCCAAAAACAGAACCACCACCTGGAAGGATCTCTTAGTAAGTTAAGTCGGCGACGAAGATACAGATTTACTAACCTGGCATAGATATCGTCTGAATAATGGCATCTGTTCCTCCTGACCCAAGCTTGTAGCCTCCAAGATTGTCTGCGTTCATGATGTACGCAATACCGTTCTTACCGACAGTGATGGCCAGTCGAGAGACTCCACCACCGCTGAAAGTAGCTGGGTCGGGAAGACTCACGCCGCCGGAACCTAAGTCACGATCTGCTGCGTCCATGGCGCGATATGTGTAAGGTTCGAAGTAATCTTGCTGTGTCACAACGCCTGTGGTAGAATTTATTGCCATATTAACAACACATTCGCTGAGGGTGTTCAATTGCAGACGTCCAGAAGCAGGTATGTTTTGGTTGACCTCGGTCTTGTACGCGTTTCCTGTTGCAAAAAATAGGCGTCCAGACTGATCAGAAGCAATTGCTGAGCCAGACATCCAGATACCGGCCCCTCCACCTCCACCGGTGAATGTACCATCTTGAGGAGGTGAACCTGGGCCGCCACTGGTGACATATGAAGTAAGAAGTTTGCCTGAGCTTGCGCTCATGCCTACCACCCAACCTGTGAAGTTATATCTGACGTCTGTTAGAATTGGGAAGGTCATAGACGCGAAGTACTTACTGATCGCAATGGCCTCCAAACCCAGCAAAAACAACCCCATTAACTAAGTTCAATGACGGTCTCTGGAGAACAGTACCACCAGTGAAGAAGCGTGTGTTGTCATTATCAGCTGAGATAGTCAGTTATTGTTAATAGATAGAACAACTGTAGGCAATTACCTTGAACTCCTTGGATGTTGACAGGAAACCCGGGTCTTTCTTGCAAAGTAACTGCGTCAATGGCATGGAATCGGTAGGCACCATTCTGATAACCTTTCGTAGTCCCCAGGTAACTCTTCGCCCAAAAATAGACCGTGTCGGTTGTTGGATCAATAACTGGGGTTCCTGTTACTCCGATTGTTCCTGCGATGTCGTTGCAAGATCCCAAGTCTGCTACGGAGAAAGGTGGCTCTCCTTCCAGGCTTAGATCACGAGTGGCGTAAAGAGTACCATTGACCGCATCCAAAGCGTAGATTCGATTCTGTTCAGAGAAAGAGAGAACAATTTGTCGTCCGGTACTTGATGGTGTGAAGACAAGGGGTTTGGCATAAAATTGCTCCGAAGCCCCAGTGGGTGTGGTATAACTCCAAATTTGTCCAAAACTTCCACCAGCGATCACAGCAGGATCCATGTTGTGATTTGGTAGGTAGCCTGATTGACTGGAGTCTAAAGTATCATTAGAGACTTACATGTAACCGTCAGTATGGTTGACTTACCTCCATCCATTAAACTGTCTGTACTGGCAACTGCCTGAACATTGGAGATCAGACAGGCAGCTTCAAAAGCCGCCACAAAGAAGTGTGAGAGCCTCATACTTGCGATAGTATGAAAACAAAAAGCCGCTCTAACTAAAGAGCAAGCAAGAAAGTATGTACAATGAGCAAAGAGTGAAGCTCGAGCAGGTAATGACAGTGTAAAGTAGTGCCAAGAGAAAATTCCATCAGTGGAACGAAGATACTTCTTCACTCTTGAACCTCACACGGGATCGGATGAATGCTACCGCAAAGTGCTGCGATCGACGAAATCATCTGAACGCGTATGTTCAGCAGCTCTCTAGGGAGAGTGGCATAGGCGAAACGCGAGACGGGTGATGCTAATTCCATTCCGGATTGTGACTATTGACAACAGCAATATTTGATATTGACTCACCCTCAAACGTCAAGGCATAGCGAACGGGCGAAGGCGTCTACCAGCTGCAGCTGAGGATCTTGGAGCGGCTTGTTCAGCATGCCAGGCTGGTTAGGCACGGGAAGGGATACAAAAATCCATGCTGATAGTCCTTACGGCGGCACTGGAGCTAAGGAATCCAGGCTCCCGCTTCTGTCAGGGGAGCCAGACAGCCACCGATGCGGCGAAATCACCAGAACAGGGAGCAACAGCGTCAGGGGTGCATAAGGTTCCCGGTACACTTTTGACAGGCCCGTTTCCGCCTCTCGGGCTGCCACCGAGGCACACTCACTGCACCGTGTGCCGCCGTTGCAGCGTCTTCACTGTACGTCCGTATGTGGAGGCTGGACTGGGCAGCAGCCACGCTTGCCTAAAAAGGAAGCAATATAGTAGTAGCCCCGGCCTGCCCTATGAGTGCCTTGCATAAGGCAGGATGGACATGGGGAAAGTTAATCTCCAGGCTCGCGTCCCCGAAGCCAATCGCGGGGCTGAAAAGCCCCATGTTCTAGAGCGCACGTCCCAGCAAAGGTAAAAATAAAGAAAGTCATGGTGAAGATCTTATTGAATTCTTCATGCTTCCACCCATCGTTGAACCGGCACACCGGTTCATGAAGACCAGAATAGCGATTTACCACGTTGTACAACTTGTGCTGGTGCTGAGATAGTATTCCGGGCCGCCAGGAAATTTGAGGTATTTCTCCGGCGCTAAAATCAAGCTTGAAACTACCACGTGATCGAATCAGGGGCTCGGCTAAGTTGAGCCCACAGCATCGCTCCGAGATACACACACGAGGCCAGAGATACATGGTAAAGACCCGTGTTGCTTTGTAATCATTTGATAAATTGCAACCGTAAAACTTTCCGTCCAGCAAATTCAGAGTATAGCTTCCCACCCAAATTATGAACTCTTAACCTGTGATAGTTAACCAGGCTTATTACTAGTTTGCGCAGCATCTCTCAGTCTTGTGGCGTCGGCTCCGAGGGGAATGTGGCAGGAGAACCATGTCTGGTAGGCCGGTGAAGGATTACATGGAGATGAAACACGAATCACAATCACAACAGCTACAATAGTTAATTATGATGCAGGTAAAAATTGAAGTATTATGCGTAGGTTTTCTAATTGACTAACTCAAAGCAGTAAAAACAAAGAACCAAAAGCGAACCCACTACCCAGGCCTCGATGAAACTAATAACAACCAATTCCTCAAACATAAACAACCCCTTTTGTGAACCATCCACCAACCAAAGAACCCATCAATACCCTTCTAAGCAAGAGTGTATGTGTATGAGTGATCAATGGTGTAGTGGTTTCCAGATCCGTCATACTGGCCAAAGTTGGTAGCGTAAGATGGTCCGTAAGCGGCAGTGTAGTAAGTGCAGGTAAATACGCCGTTGAGGCCATTCTTGTACAAGATATAAGCATCAAAGAAGCTGCAGATACGTGCAGGTGCTGCGCTAGTAGCATGACGGAGATTGTATGCGGACTTCTCCTTGCATGCTGCGGCGCACACACTCGGGTCGTAGGGCTGGGTCGTAAGGAAGGTCTGAACGCCCATGTAAGTTCCAGCTGATGTTGGAGAGATGATGGATGCGTTACCCAGAGAGACGGGGCCAGTGAAACCAGGAATAGGCTGAGGAGTGAGTGTGTAGGTGTTTGAGCCGGCGATGACAATGTGGAAGTCGTCCTGGTATTGACCCTCGTTGGTAGCATCGGCGACGGTGATAGCTGAGCCAAAGAAAGAGCACTTGATACGAGTGATTGAGGTGGAATCCGGGCAGAGAGCCTTGTTCAAAATGATTGAAGGGTTGCGTTCAAAGACTATTATAATAATTAGGTTTGGCTCGTAGTGAAGAGAATAGGTGGATACATACAAATGTTGAAGGAGTTGCAGCCAGGCATGGCAGTGCAGCGAGCTGCGCATGCTGCAGTGTCGTAGCTTGTCAATGGAGAACTGACATAGGTCTTGTACGACGGGTTGCTGGCGCTGGCCTTTAGGTTCTGATAACCTGCGGCGAGGAAGTATCCAGGAGGTGCAACTGCAGAGTTGGCAATGGTAGCGAAGTCGGGGTTGTTGAGAAACCCATCCGCAGTGTCGGGTGAAACTGTGGGGTAGTTGCCAACAGTGTTGGGGCCACAAGCTACACGCTTCTCCAAGTCGACACGCTTGTTCAAGTCGGGGGAAGCTGCATCTGTGGCACTGGCAATGGCGGCCGAAGCAGCAGCACTTGGGTTGTAGACAATGGCTTCCGCGACGGAAGCACCAACAGGTGCTGTAAGATCATCCGCGATTGGGATAGCATTGTAGGCATCGAAATCAATGTCTTGAGGCTCAGCAACCGGGGCTGCCATGGCAAAGCCCATGAAGGCGATTGGGAGGACAGTGGAGAACTTCATGATGCTGAGGATTGATTCAAAGACAAGATGTCAAGTTGAGTGTGGTTTGAAGGAGGTATTAGAAGAAGGCTGGTGATGAGAGCGATGATCAACATTGACACTGGCTATTGGGAGTCTATATAGACGCGTATGGAGAGACTTGCAATGCCGAACCAAACAGCATGACTTAAAATTAACCTAGGAATAGAGACGACTGCGCACCTGAACTCAGACATGATGACCCGAAATGGCACGCACAGTTCGGTCTATTGACTCGTTCCAATACTCACCTGAGTGAGGATCTGGACGGCCACTCCGTCCGTCGCAACGCTAGGATCCCGCCCATGTGTCTCTGGAATTCAACCCGGAAGGACCGAGCCTGAGCCAGGCCAACGAAATTACATGAGAGGCATCGGTGTGACAATGTGACTGCTTAGGAGTGGTAGCATAGCGGGTTGGGGAAGAATTGTGGCTTAGAATAGCAGCACTCCTGAAGCTGTCCAGATCCGAGTGTGTTTACGCAGTGCGGGTAGCCAAAATGAGCCTCGAGCGCGCGCGCTTCAGCTCAAGAGGAAATGCCACTAGTCTCTATTGATTCATTCAGCAAACAACTTTGAGCCACTTGAAGAAAATATGCATTGACAGCGAACTGCCTTGGGTGGGTTGGTGGAGGAATGGATGTCGCTTAAGCGAAAATGGTCTAGCCCTGTCAGGCACCCCCCGTCCTCGTCTGGCCCTGCAAGTGAACCGGATTTAGAATAGTGCGGATGCTCCCGAGGCTCTTCAGAGCTCAGTTGCCAAATTCGAGCGGCAAGTAAAAAGTACCTTGCAATCACATCCGCCACCAGTCTTCGGGCTATCAAAATTGCTGGAAGCGGAAGGACCCCTGACTACGCAAATATCTCATACTCGCTCGAGGGGGGCGATATGGGTTTCCCACTTTGGAGGATATTGCTTTCTAAAATAACCAAGTCAATTCAAAGATCGAAATACATCACATCGCCCTGACTTTGACTCTCAAAACTAAGCCCAGAAATAAGACAAAGCTTTGGGACTTTACCGCTACCCTTCCCACCTTTTTTTGTGTGTCATACTTTTCAACCTCCCTCAGCGTTTACTTCCTTACCACAATCGCTACCATGAGGAGATTTTCAGCAATTGACCACTCTCGTGGCGAGTCAAACGTAAGCACAGCAAGTCAAGTTTCGTCACTACGAAGGCCCAACCCATTTGCAACTCCTCCAGCATCAGAGTTCGGGGGTGCGTCAGGATTCCAACCATCTGTAGCCTCTGGAAGCCACAAATATTTTCGATCAAGACGGATCAAGAAGAACGATGGCCATGTTCCTCCAGTGTTCAAGAAAGATCCGAAAGAGAAGTTCCTCTGGATCATTCCTCTCTCGGGTCTCCTTATTGGATTGGCCATCACAGGTGTTATGATATACTTGAAGATCGGCAGGATGGCATCCAACAAGTACTGTCCTGTCCTTGATGATGACTTCTCATCTGGAGTTTTGAACCCAGCGGTATGGACGAAGGAGATGGAGGTCGGCGGCTATGGGTGAGTCTTGCAATCATTCCAATCTCCTTCAACTCATGCTAACGCTTTATGAAGTAATGGACAGTTTGAACAAACAACAGGCGACGAAGAGAACGTCTTTATTAAAGACGGAAAGCTATATCTCAAGCCAACCCTTCAGGATGAAGCTCTTATTACGAGCAACAACGTCATCAACCTAACAGCAAGCGGACTTTGTACATCAGACATCTGGTCTAACTGTGTTACGTCCACCAACACCACAAACGGTACAATCGTACAACCAGTCAAGTCGGCACGATTGAACACCAAACTTGGCGCAAAGATCAAGTATGGCAGAGTGGAAGTGACAGCCCGTGTCCCACAAGGTGATTGGCTATGGCCAGCCATCTGGATGTTGCCTGTTGAAGAGACTTATGGTGCTTGGCCAGCTTCTGGTGAGATTGATATCATGGAGTCTCGAGGCAACAACCACACGTACAGCCTTGGTGGAAACGATAAGGTCGTCTCGTCGTTGCACTGGGGTCCTGATCCGAATGACGACGCTTATATCAAGTCAACCAATTTCAAGCACGCCCTTCATTCTGAGTACGGCGACAAGTTCCACACATATGGAATCGAGTGGAGCGAGAAGTATTTATTCACGTACATCGACACCAGACTTCTCCAGGTGTATTATCGCACGTTTGAGAAGCCGTTCTGGCCACAAGGCGACTTCCCATACGCAACAGAGAACGGTACTCGTCTCGTCGATCCATGGTCACAGACTGGACGAGATGCAACTCCTTTCGACCAAGAGTTCTACCTCATTCTTAATGTTGCTGTTGGAGGAACAAATGGTTGGTTCCAAGACGGTAGTGATGGCAAACCGTGGGTTGACGCAAGTCCGTCTGCGAAGTCTGATTTCTGGAAAGCGCGAGACCAATGGTATCCAACTTGGGAGAAGAATGGGCAAATGATTGTAGACCGGGTACAAATGTGGCAGCAGTGTTAGTTTTCTTCTACAGGATATGTTTTTGGGACTTTGGGGGCGTGTATTTTAGATGCCGGTATTGAACTTCAGAGGCTCGGGGCAATTGGGAGTTTGTTAATAGACTTTGGGTATCTTAATGACAGACATTTTGAAAAAATCTTCCAGAAATCAGCGAGGCTCTGCGATTTCCCACCGGCGGGCGGCTCAAAATTCCCGTGAAGTGAGAACAGGGAAGTCATCAAAAGACCGTCTGATAGGTGACTCCGTATCATGTGCTTGGAAGCGCTCAAGCTCTCGTTGACTGGAAAAAAAAAGTTGCTCACCGAGTCATGAATGGGCTCATATTCGGACGATCGTGCTTCATGTTCAGCTCCCCAAATCCTCCCATTGTCGCCTCCTCGACCCGCCTGTAGAAAGATACGAAATGCGGCCAACCGTTGTCGAAAAGTCGCGGGGCGAGACTGTCTTGGCCTGAAACTCACCGTGTGGGACTGACAGTTGCGGCTGCATCCCTTGCACATTTGCTCAATGTGTGAATCGTATTGGGGCTCTTTACGAAGGAGGCGTTTCCTGTTGGCTGTGATGGCTCTTTTGGGAAATTATGCAAATTGTGTCCGTCTTGGCATCTCCTCGCCAGTAGGCACTCCCATTGGACGGATCAGAATTCCAGAACAGCAAAAAGAAAACCCAACTTTAGCCACGAAGCGAGGTGTCCCGATCGAGGTCGCGTTGCCATCACAGCGCTTTGCCCCGCTCGCGCTCGCGAATTTTTGTGTGCCGTGGGCGTGGCTTAATGCGGAAGGGAATGGCGTTGTTGACAGTTGAACGCGCGCGCCGGTGGGCAAAAAGAAAAGGAGGTGCGTAACGGCTGGAAAGATTCAGGGACAATCCCGTCCCCGGAAGACCTAAAACAGTCTAGTGCAAGAGGAGGTTGGATTTAAGCTCCGCGCTATAATTAGGGTCGGAGCTTGATCTGGGGACCTGGGGCGACGCAACCTCAGGGCAAGCTTACATCGACAACATCGAAATCAAGGTTATGACATCCGAAAGCATTGCTAGGGACACCATGTCGAACTCCGATAGAGATTCCAACCCGTCGGTGAACTCGATTGCAATCTTGCTAGGCAGGAGGCTAGTTGCCACTGCGCCTCGACACCCCATGTTACAGCGATCACTCCCATTTGTGTGGTCTGTCATGGTTGCTGTTGGTTCCTCCGAAGTGGGAGGAGACTTCAACATGGGTTTTTTGTGCAGGGTCAATAATTGCGTGAACTCAATTGCCGTTGGCCAAGTGGCTTGCTGAAGTGAGGCATTCCGGACAATGATTGGGCAAATTCGCGGCAAGTCATACCAGCGGCATGCCCCTGAAATTTTTGCGGGATAGTCTCGCTTATTGTTCTTGTCGCTGTTTTAAGGCCCATGACTTTGAGGCTCCCTACCGGATCTGGTCAGACCCCCGTTCAAAGGTCTGCTGGATACAGGGTAAACTCGGACAAAGTCATCCTTGCCAGATCTTCACATGGCCTCCTATTTTCGTCTTCCTTGAGATCGCTCTTAATCTGTATTCGTACTACAATCATGTAGATTATAGGCAATACAGGAGAGAATTATCCGAGTTATTACAGTTCGCCACGAGCGATCGACCGCAATGGTGGAGTTATTTTCAGCCTTGATCATCTTCATGGAATATTAGCCTTCACAACAGCTCATCACACGCACTGACCTAGACCGTAGGTTCACCAGCCGTGGTGTGATTTCCGCATGCATGCGTCTCTGACGCCTGCTAGCTCGGAGGTCAGCGGTAATGCCTCACACTTCCTATTCTGTACCGGTGTTGGTGCTCGAGCAGTCTAATTTCCTCAGTCAGGACGAAGGTGCGGCTACATGGCAATATTGTGACCCGTTTCTGTTGCCTTGCACAAATTTTGCCACAGTGTAGAGATAGCGATGCCCCCGGCTCATTGCCAAGTATCGAGAGTTGCACACTAAAATAGGTACCTGCAATGTCGAGGTGATTCTTCGTTTAATCTCTCTCCTACATCTCCCTCGATAATACTTTTATACCACCACATTCCCTTGGCTACTGAGCACTATCTCGGTCGACACTCGTTCATTCAATTGTCCTTCCTTTTCACGTCTCTCCTTCATTGGACAGCGATATTCCTTCCCTTAATCTCCCTTCATTTTTGAATAACCAACCGCAGCAATGGGTTTCATGTCATACTTTAAGACTTCGGTGAAAGTTGCACCGTCGGAGCCTGTTCCACATCACGAGAAGCTACCAGTAGAAGCAATAGCAACCGCACACAATTTCGAAGGCACACTACCTGGACGACTGAGGATACCGGAATCGGAAGTGAGCTCAATATCACACGTCACTTCTCGTGCAGAACAGGAAGATCGATTAGTCGATGAGATCAAGCATCAAGTCGTGATCAATCACCTCTACCAGCACCAATGCAGTTCTCTCTGGATTCGAGATGTCACAAACGACCTTGAGGGAGTAATGGTACGAAAGAGACGACATGAGTATCTTTACAAACCTAAGACTTTGGAGGGCTCGAGTTTTGCTAAGGCAATGTCGATGTTGAACGTTCAGGTAAGCTTTTAATTACTTTTCATCAAGTCTCAAAAATGTCTCGATGCTGTCTCAGCCGCATCCACGTCTCATCCGTACGGACGATTGACTGACATTTTGACTACATAGGCTGCGATGACCGTTTCTTCTGGAGTTATTGAGCCTTTCTTGACATGGAACTCCGATTCGGTGGATGTACCACTTCTTAATGGGTTGAGAATTCAAATTCTCCCCACGTTCGATGACCTCTACCACGCCAAGAGACATCAATATGCCGCTTTTATCGCATCCGAGGCGCTATTGGTCGTCTGGGATGACGAACCCACTCATCTTCTTCAACGAGCAAAATCAATTGAAGCTGAGCTGCTCAAGTTCGTGTGGAAGACGGCCAACGCCGCACAGAACGAGAAGGAGGCCCCGTCTGAAGAGTACGAAATCGATGAAGAAACCGGCGAGGTTTCCAACAAGGAGCGTCCAATTTTGCTTTACAACTGTTTCATGGTTGCTTGCAGTCTTTGTCTGTTGACAGTGTTGATTGGACTGGGATACGTCAAGATCGCCGACGAACTGGTCGAACTGCATCAATGGACCTCGCTTGTATTCTTACTCATGACGCCTGTCAACGCATTCTTAACACTCGTAAGCACACTATTTCACGGATAAGCACTTTATGCTAACCTCTTCCCTCAACAGTTCTTCTCCTCAGTCGTTGTTAGTGCGATCGCTCAGATTATCGGACCAATTCAGCATCTTACCAAGAATTCGAAATACTTCTCTGCAACACCTGCTCCTCGCCTCCGAACTCAAACACTGCCCCACATCACCATTCAGTGTCCAGTTTATAAAGAAGGTCTTGAGAGTGTGATTCAGCCTACCGTACGATCAATCAAAAAGGCAATCTCAACTTATGAGCTTCAGGGTGGATCTGCCAACATCTTCATCAACGATGACGGTCTCCAACTCATCTCTGCCGAAGATCGCCAGGCCCGTATCGACTACTACGCAGACAATCAAATCGGATGGACCGCTCGCCCAGGCCACAATGTCAATGGTTTCTTGCGCAAGGGAAAATTCAAGAAGGCTTCCAACATGAACTACGGTCTCGCAATCTCCAACTCTGTTGAGGAGCTTCTTCAACAGGTTGATCGATCAGTTGACTGGACTGGAATTGAAGAGGGTGCTGCATATGAGAATTGCCTGAAAGAGGTCCTGGCAAAAGAAGGACTCGCATGGGCTGACGGCAACATTCGTGTTGGAGACTACATTCTCATCATCGACTCCGACACCCGTGTTCCTGAAGACTGCCTTCTCGATGCCGCCTCTGAAATGGAGCAAAGTCCCCGTGTCGCAATCATCCAATTCAGTTCCGGTGTCATGCAAGTTGCCCACAACTTCTTTGAAGACGGCATTACCTTCTTCACGAACTTGATCTACACTGCCATTCGTTTCGGTGTCGCATCAGGTGATGTCGCTCCTTTCGTAGGTCACAACGCCATCTTGCGATGGAGCGCTATTCAAGAGGTCGCTTTCAAGGACGATGAGGGTGTTGAGAAGTACTGGAGTGAGGCTCACGTCTCTGAGGATTTCGATATGGCTCTGCGTCTTCAGGTCTACGGCTACACTGTTCGCATGGCAGCTTGGGCTGGTGACGGATTCAAAGAAGGCGTGTCCCTCACTGTTTACGACGAGCTTACCCGATGGGAGAAATATGCCTATGGCTGCAACGAGCTTGTCTTCCACCCTGTCAAGTACTGGCTCACCAAAGGTCCCATCACCCCTCTCTTCAAGCGTTTCTTGGTCTCTGGAATGCCAATTGGAAGCAAAATGTAAGCTCTTCCTCGCTCACGATCATTACTTGTTCTAACCATGCCCAGGAACATTATCTCTTATATCGGAACATACTATGCTATTGGTGCTGCTTGGATTATGACACTCTCAAACTACATCGCTGTCGGTCTCTTCAATGGTTTCCTTGACAAGTGGTACGTAGAGAGTTGGCAGATCTGGATCAGTATCATCTTCGTTTTCACCGTCGCTGGCAACGTCGCTTTGGCAGTACAACGTCATCGCACCAGCGAGAAGAACTTCTTCTACTCTTGTACGTACTCTCCTCGGATCTCTCCCATCAAGAAGCCTTCTAACACATTCTAGTAATCGAAAACTTCAAATGGTGTCTCATGTTCGTCGTCTTCTTCGGCGGCATGTCCTTACATATTTCGCAAGCCCTTCTCTGCCACATGTTCAGCATTGACATGTCGTGGGGCGCAACCTCAAAGGAAGTCGAGTTCTCCAATTTCTTCATTGAGATCCCTAAGGTGGCCAAGACATTCAAGTACAGCATCACCATGTCTCTCGCAACTATTGCCGGTATGGTGATCATGGCTAAAGGCACCTTCATCCCTTGGAGCTGGAACATTGACCAATTCGTTGCGATTTTCCCTCTCAGGTAAGCCACTCTCCAGATCTCTTACTTATGATCTGATGCTAACGATATTTACAGCATGCTCTGTGCTTGCCATCTCCTCTTGCCTGTTGCGCTGAATCCTGGACTGATGACCTTCTCGTGGTAGAGATTGCATGAAATGGAACGTGATGTACATAAACTTCGAAATAGACTGGCGGAACTTCTTATGACACACCTTAATGGTAATTGGCGTTCTTCTCACGGGTTAGCGGGTGCGGGACTTAGAATGATACGGGGTGTTTTGGAGAGATTTTTGGGAAAGATTATTATACACATTCGCATAGATTTTAATACACAAGTATGCACGAATAAGTTCAAAGTTCTTCACTTCTCTCATCCACTTTGTGGCATCAATTAGCACAGTTCAGCTCAACCTACCACCCTGAATTTTGATTCACCAAATTAATGATAATATCGCAACATGTGACTAAGAAGTGGAACTTCCTCCCGTACAGAGGCAATATCCTGATTCCACACTATTGGAAATGTATTTATAGCTTCTCATTGAAGACCCGAGTGCGTGAAAAACCAGGAGCGTACTGCACACGAGTATGTACTAGTACAAATCGACGGCACAGGATGCTACCTCCCCTCCGCATCTCAATTAGCCAGCCTATAGTATCCTCTCAATGTGAGCATATTGTCTCACTTTTAAAGCCAACTACTCGCCTATTCCACCCTCATCCGGCACATCCTAGTGCTCTGCAGAGAGTAACAAAATCTTGTTCTGTCCGCCGAATCATCAAATATGACACACAACTACACACCCGGAATTATTTTCCGAGAATTTGTCCAACTGATCTCATCCTATACAATCCGGCGGTTTACATATGTAGTACTTCACAGGTGAAGGAATGACCATGGCATGACTGATGGGTTTTCACGACATTGAAGACATCATTATATTCTGATGAGATCGGCATATGAAGAAGCATATATCCCGTCAGCTCACATGTAGATCTTCTCCTCAGTCCAGCTCAGTTCGTACAGAGATAAAGAAGGAGGGGGAAGGGGAGCGGAGGGGAGGACAAAGCCACAGCTAAGTACTTTTATTTTGTTGAAAGTGCTTGGATGAAATACTGCAAAGATTACGAGGGAGAAGGGCAGTGGTAGAACCCCAAATAGGGAAGAATAGTCATTATTGCAAGCCATTCCGGACTCGAGAACAATGTTTTATCATGTGCCAACACGCATCAAGCTTCGCTTTTCAAGTATTTCCAGAACACGAACCTCTGGCTAATTTATTATCAGAGACCTTAACCACACCCAAAGAGTCCCGCACTCGCTCACGCACATCCTCAATTCACACGCTTCCCCAAGTCATTCAACCTGACATGCAGATGCATAATCGATAAATTCTTCAAGGTGACCCTGCCTTAGTTCCTCCCCTAGAACACATTCACCAACCCCAGCTGGGAAGAAAGCAAAACGCAGCTGGATGAAGCACTCATGTATATCCATCTCAAAGAAGCAAGGAGAATAATGAACACGGCTGGTGAGTCTCTGATTCTTACGCTACCAGCGAGCCCAGTGCATAAGGAGTTGGTTGCCTCTAGGGCAGCACGAATAACATCCAAATTGCACCAAGCGTCCACCAACAACCAAGAATCTCGCCGAAGAAAACACACCCGACTCCACGCACACTCCACTTTCACACCAACCGGCCACTCCGTTAGTTCAGGCTCGAGAAGTGCTCCCAGACGAACGCAAGCCCACAGAAGCAGTAGATATGCTGGGCTTTTGTTATGGCTGCATTGTTAGTACATGGCTCTTCATAGCATATTAGCCGGACCCTTGTACACAGCTTCGACAGCAGCGCAGATCTTTACCTCATCTCTCCATACATAAACGGATCCATCTCCGTTCCAATCAAATAGCACGCAACAGACGGGAAGATATATCAAAGGGCCTAGAAGAGCCTTATATGGCCAAATATTGATGCACAGTCTCGATACACAGTTTCGATGCACACGCCACTGTTATACGGGAGATGTGCGTGGACTACTCCTCATCTGGTGTTCCTCCCCGAGGAGCGAGACACCAGCGCACGAGGGAACTATGGTATCATCAGGACTGTTATCGTCGTTGTCCTTGTCATTCTCATTGCGGTTTCCTCGCACCGGAGAAGACAGAGAGATAGATGGAATCTGTGAGCCTACATCGAAGCACGCTACTCACATCAGCAAAACCGAATCTTGGTCTACTCTTGACGTCGAAAGTGAACAGGACAAAAGACAAAGGATAAAAGTCAAAGAATATAGGGGAAAGGTGAGAATGGTAAATGGTCGAAGAAACACACGCCAAAAACTAATAGATAGACAGACAGAAAGACAGAAAGACACTCAGAAATCGAACATCGGCATGCCATCCTCAAATCCCAAAAACCAAAGACCAAGGCCAGCAGGACTTCCATCCCCATTCACTTACACTTACACTTACACCTACACTTATGCTTACACTCACACCGAAGGTACACTTCGATTCTCTTCCTCTCCTCACCTCCCCCTCACGTCACTTCGCATCACCTCACTTCTGCGCTGACAATAATCACTTCTCACCTACTTCTGACCTGCTGCTTACCTACTTCTTACCCACTAAGTCTTACCTACTTCTCATATTAAGGTACTCACCACTGATTGACTAACGGCTGGCTGACGACTGATCAGAAGCGAAACTCCGAACCACAGCAGATCCAAGTCCAAATCCAAATCCAAAACCGAATTCGAATCCGAATCCAGAGGATGGATGGAGTCTCAAGTCGTCATTTCTCTTCACTTCTCTACCGCTCTTCTCTCTCACTCTTATCCAATCTCTCAACTTCCACTGCCTATTCTCGCTCCAACTCGCTATCATTTCCTACCCACACTTACGCTCACTCACACTCACACTCAGTCACACTCTCACACCTACACCTACACCTACACCTATCCCATTCAGCTCACTGCCACGCTCAGCCTCATAATCTCACCTCTCACTTACATCCATTCTCTGACTCAGGTCACTCATAAAACTACATCACAAGACAAGACAAGACAAGACGACGACATGCTTCAAGTATGGGAGATGTATATTCGTCATGTAAAACCCAAGGATTATATACCCAATCCATGCATGCATGCGAGCGCGGCTGTGAGACTCCCCTCCCAACAAACGCCATATGTGTAACCCGCTATTAATCCCACGCTGATTTTATACCTGATATGCCCAACCAGACCTATGCAATGCAAACCCCTGCCCACATACATGCCATGTTGTCATATCGTATCGCTGTCATAAGGACATCCAGCTCATCTATATGTACTTCCCTCCTCCCTTCCTTCCCTTCCTTCCCATCCCATCCCAATACCCAAATGCTTGTCATCCTCAAACCATTATCCATTCACCCTCCGATCCCTCCATAAAGCGCGTCCATCGAAAGGGACCACCAAACGCATTTCGTGCGTTGCTCTGTCGGCCACCAATACCTTCCCCATTTCTCTCACCCCATAACTTCTCGAGGACCTCTAGTCCCGCAAGATTATTTAAGTACCCACTCCTGCCCATGATCTCTCGGCACTTCGTCCTGACTATGCTCTGCTGTAACTCATTGACACACTCAGATCCACATACGAAGAGTGGCCACAAGAGGAACTTCTCTGCTCCGCTGTTGGGCTCTAAGCTCGTAACGTAGAATAGCACTTGGCTGACTAGGTTTTGGAAATTGAGATGGGAGGATGGAAGGGAGGGCAAGCCAGACGCTCTGTGTACAGGAGGGCTGAGTACCGGAAGGCTTCGGAGATATAGCCAAAGTCGCGCAGTTGAGTAGGCGATGGTGCAGCTGGCAATGTGGCGACGAGGCGCGAGGGGTCGAATTCCCATTCCTGCAGCGCAGTGCGCGCTGCTTTCCAGTCCGTCCAGAACGTTGTGCGGAGATCATCATGTGTGGGCTCCGACAACGCTGCAAGGTGTGGGAACGATGCATCGTCATCAATAGTAGATGCGAAACCGTTGCCATCAAAGTTGTGTGCGTGCAGACTGTAGAAGTCGACCAGAGCCTGGCCAGCAAGTCCTGGTCGAGGACGAATTGGTGAACGACGGTGGTCTGGGATCGTAATTGCGTACGTCTCAGAGGAGACGGTGCGGTGTTGAGAGAGCATGTTCAGACGGCCAAGCTTGCCAATAGTTTTGAAGAGGACTCCATCGCAGCCTGCGAGATTTTCAAGAGAGTGATTAGGATTAGAGGGATTAGCGATCATCTCTAGATATCCACCGCGGAGTTGCGCTTCTCGGTCGTTGATGCTGGCTGTGATGCCATCAAAATAGGTAAAGAGTGTTTCCATCCATCCCCAGTTGCCTGATTCAACCCCTGAATCTCGCATACCGAGAATCTTCTTCACGCCTGCGAACTGAGTGCGGAATTGGGCAACGCCCGATTCGCACATACGGTAGTGACAGAGAATGAAGAGAGTTGCCAAGACACAATCATGTCGTGCCTTTGACGGGTCGCTTAGCTGCTGATTGAGTAGTTGAACCGCAAGTGATCGGTGTTGATATTCTTCTTGCAAAGAAGAGTCGTTTGGCTGAGGATCCGGCGAGAGTGGCATAGTTGAAGGCCGTCTGGGCATCGGAGGTCGGAAAGTGCCACCGTTGATGCGGTCCAGGAACTCGAGCTCGAGAGGCTGCTGTCTCCAGTGGTCTTGGCTAAGAGATTGTTTTCGCTTCATGCGAAGGTTACACGCTGAGAGTGCACAGATGGCGTGGGTCAAGCTCTTGCTGGATGAGGCCAGGCTGAGAATGTGCTCTCGATATGGATTGCTGGGACTATCTATCACCACCACTGATGGACAGATGATCTTCTCGTAATAGTCCAGAAAGAAGGAGATCCGAGGTGAGACGTCGTTGGTAAAGGAGTTGGTCATCGGCTCGAGATGGATGGGATACGTATCCGTATCCGATGCCGCTTGCGAAGCTGCATCATCATCGTTGATCGACGTCCATCCAAAGTGGTTCGAGCGAGCACTCGTCGCATAGATGTCCAGATCACTCGAGTTTCGAGGCACACTATGGATGTGGTTCGATCTCGGAAAGCCGTCTCGGTCGAACGACTTGCCCAGGATCTCATCATCGTAGAACATCTCGTTCCCTGCCGGAGAGGATTGCTGTTGACGTCCCTCCGCGATGTCGTAGAGATTCTGGTGCGAGCTGATGCTCGAGCTCATCTCTGACTGGGCATAGTAGTGATCTGGGCACGAAGTCGGGCCACGTGAATCTGACACCAAGCCAGGAACTGGGCTATCGGCATTGGAATTCCGCGAGGAGAAGCTGTTGTACATCGGCACCGGGCTGTGAAGGAAGGGTACGTCGTCGTTCTGGAAGGACTGGCTCACGGGAGATGCGTAGTCGCTGTCCCCGTAGGCACTGAGCGAGTCCACCGAGCTGGAGAGTCCCATCCCATCGTTTCGGCCCAGGCTGAGCGTGTGCAGCCGGTGAAGCTGTGGCAGTTGTCTCTGGTGGCTCATGGAGTCCTGGTGATAGTCTCGCAGCGGGTAGTCGTTTGCTACCGCCATGTTCCACTCGGGCAGTGGTTGGAGGGGAGGGGTCACTCCATGCGGCGCCATGTTGATGAAATCATAGGTGGTGAAGGGACTGCTGGGGATCTTGCCCATGGATTCCATCTTGATCTTGACCTCATCCTCGCTGTCCTCGTTGATTCTCGACACGGTTGACGCCGCTCTGGGTCGATTTGCGGTGGGTGGACTCCTGGGTGCTGGGGCGGACCTGGCGACGGGCAGCGAGAGCCCCCTCAGCTTCCCTCGACTTGCAACGCCCACGCCCCAGGTCAGCTGGGTCTTGTATCCTGAGCATTCCTTTCCCACCTCCAAGCACTGGGAGCAATATGGTCGTCGGCGGTCGCACTTGGTGTTCCTCTTGACGCAGGCAAAGCAATCGTCCGAGGCACCGCTAGCTGGCGCTCTCCTTCGCCGCTTCCGCTGTGGCACCGTTGGCGGGTCCGAACAGGAAGAGGAAGGAGGACATGCGAGAGGTAACGTCATGTTGAGCGGTAGCGGGCTGGTGATAGTAGTAGTGGTTTTGGGCGACGTAGTGACGGCGAAGGCGACGTGAGATGGAGTCAAAAGAAGGTTATGCTTGGATGTCAAGTATGGAGCACATTGAGCAATCTATGTGTAAAGTTTTGGGAGGATCAGGAGCACTCGTGGGCCAACGTCTGGATGCGGATTGTAGAAGGACTTCATGTGGGCGCACGAAACAGTTAAGAGGGAGCTGGTCTGGGAGCTAGGGATGGAGGCGGGCCCTGGCGCACCTGGCTTGGAGCGACCTATGGACGGGGCGATATCCATCTGGCTGTCGGTGATGGGCGGCGGGTGGGTTGCGTGGGTGGTCTGGTAGTGGGTGGAGGATTGGCGATGGTGGGTGGGCGAATGTGAGGGAGAGCGAGGGGGAGAGGGAGAGAGGGAGCAGGCCGAAGGGGGCATCCAGAGCGGAGAGGGCTAGAGAAGAGTAGCCGGAGCAGGGCAGGAGGGCAAGCGGGCTCTCTCTCTCTCTCTGCGTCTGTGTCTGTTTCTCTGTGGTGTGTCTTGCAAGGGCACTACTGCACCTGGAGCAAGATGGAGATTGCTCAGATTGGGGATCAGCACAGCGGCGTGGACAGGGGAGGGGGGTGGAGGAGGAGGGAGGAGGGGAGGGGAGGGGCCGACAGGGGAGCAGAGGAGACAGGGCCGGAAGGGCAGGAGAGGGAGGGAGGAGAGGAGAGGAGAACAGAGGATAGGATAGGGATAGATTAGATTAGAATAGAATAGGTTAGAATAGCTTAGGTTTGGTGAGGGTAGGACATAAGGGGACATGATAGGATGGGTTATAATAGCTTCGGGTAGGATAGTAGAAGATATGATCGGAGAGGAGAGCAGAGCAGAGGATAGGGTGAGACAAAATATCCCAAGGTAATGAGGGAGGGGGGTGGCAATGGTAGAGTATGGTAGTGTCAGAGTCGGTAGGCAAGGTCGGGTAGGAGGGAAGATAAACGAGAGGAGAGAGAGATGGAGAGTGAGAGGCGAAGTGAGGCAAGAGAGAGCGTGGGTGTGAGGGCGCAAGTGAGTAAGTGTCTGAGTGAAGTGAGGGTGTAAGCGAGTGAGTGATGATATGACCGACACACAGACACCGCGAGACAGACTTCACGTCGGACTGGAGCAGACAGACAGACAGATACCACATCAGACCTCAGACCTCAGACACCAGACACCAGACACCAGACACCAGACAGGGCCGAAAGGATCGAGAGGAAGAGCAAGAAGTGCCAGCGTCAGTGCGCCCGCAGCGAGGTGATAGGTCGGATGGGGCTGGGATGCAGGAGGAGACCTGGGCGATATCCAGGTCAGATCCATGACAGATCCATGACAGATCCATGCCGTATCCACCTCATATCCTGGCCACCGTTCTGAGTATGGCCAGGATCGATGCAGGATATGGCCAGGATGCGCGGCGGGCATGCTGGCCATCCGAGGCCCTTTTCGAACTGCCACCCGGCCAGCCACGGTGCCCCGCCAATCACAGGCACGACGGCGTGCAGCCAGCGACGATGCCCGCCCGCAAGCGCACGCCAGCGTTGCCTCCACCACCACCAAGACACCAGCAAGACACCACCAGCACCACCAGCTACTGCAGAGAAGGCACCCTGCAGCCTTCGATGGCAGGCATTGCGGCCTTCGATGCTTCGGGGCGCTCCCTCAACCGACGGACGGTGATTGATTGATTGATTCCGAATGAGATGTCTTGCAGGAGGGAGAGGGAGAGGGAGAGGGAGAGGGAGAGGGAGAAGGAGAGGAGGAGGAGGAGGAGGACATGGAGGAGGACAAGGAGCAGGACGAGGAGGAAACGACAAAGGCCCATCCATCATCCGTCATCCGTCCTCGACCTCGACTGTCCTACAATACTTTATGCATTCACCACCCGCTCGCTATGCGACATCAATCGACCTCCCCTGGCAGCCACCACTGCAGCACATCTCTCACCACCACATCACAACAGTACAACTACAACCACCACTACCACGCCACTCCACTCCATTGCATCACACAAGCCTTCCTTCATTCCCTCCCTCTTCCAGCCATGCTTCGAGAAGGGCAGCTGCAGCGTGCCTCCGGCTGGCACACATCTATACTACACCATCCTATCCTGCTATATGTCATGCCACACCACACCAGATAGGAGGGGGAGCAGCAGTAGCACCAGCAGGCCATCAGCCTTGTTGGTTTCACATCATCTTAAGCTTAACGTCACCCGTCATTGCTTTTTGCTCGAGAAAATCACCGAGGCTGTTCTTCTCCTTCTTCCTGACCATGTCCATGTCCCTCTCCTCCCTGTCTATCCCCATCTCCATCTCCATCTCCTGGTCCTCTGCTCGGCCCCCAAGACCCTCTCGTTTACCGGACAGTCCACTCCAGCACAGCACGGCCATTCGCATCACTTCATCGGCCGCGCTCCATCGCACAAATGTCAACATTCAGCCGGCAGCGCACTCACTCACTGGTCTGGCTGGCCTGGATGTGCCCGTGAGGTCATGGATGGCTCAGATCACCACTGGGGATCCACACCGGTTTCCCTTTCCCATCTGCCAGGGACCACCGCTGTTGCGGTTGTTGCTGCTGCTGCCCCAGCCGCCCTGACAGGGCCTCGTTTTCACAAGCCAGCCCGCACTCCGAAGGAACGAACAAACGACAAAGTCAAAGTGCCAGTCCAAAGTCACCACGGACGGTACGAATGTCTCTCACTCCCGTCACCGCCTGCTGGCCTGTGGACCTGACTTGCTGTACAGTACCCTCCCGTACCCTCCCCTCCATACCCTCTCCTACTACCGAGCACATTCCATCCAACGCGCATGGCGCACGCGCGATACGATACCGTACTGTACGGGCACGTCGTGTCTGGGCTGGCGGCGTGCACGGCAACGCCTGTGGATGCCGTAGCGCCGTTTGGGAGTCTGCACCAACGGAGATGAAAGACACAAGCGCAGCGCCTGGTCGAAGGCATTGCCCTTCTTCGAGAAACTCAGAAACACGGGAAGCCAAAATTCTCCTGCTGCGTTGAGTTCAGCCACCCCGTCAAGCGTCGTGGGTGAGGCGAAGGGGGAGGAGCCAGGCAAGGAAACGCAGATGCAAGATGTGTGGCTCCGGCGGCAATGCCGTGTGGACCACGACGGAGCTTGAATCTGCCAGCCGTTGAGGATGGCGTCCTTGGAAGTGGCCCACATTCACAATGCACATCCACATCAACCACTTCCACCACATCCACCACCCACAAATTATTAATAAAACGACAGCGGAGAGGGGAGGTCGAGACCCTCGCATCTCGATTGCTCGAACCCCCTTCACCTGTTTCTTAATGCCCCTGTCTTCCTGATTTCCCGAGCGGGGTTTCCTGCAGCATGCAGCATCGCTAGCATCATCAACACCTGGTCCATATCGATATTCAAGGCACAGCGCGTCGCTTTGGAGAGCGCCCGATAAGCAGATGGGAAAGATAAGACCGTGCTGCTCGCTGCGAGGAACAAGTCGAGAAGGTGAGAGAACAAGCAGAGAAGGTGAGAGGTAGGGGTAGCTGCAGCTCTCTCGCCGTCGATGCCTAAGAAGTAACCCATGGAGCAATGCGCCTGCTGCTGTCCATCGCACGGCAGCGCATCATCTGCTCGAGGGAGGGGATGCTGAGTGCCGTCTATCTTTAGGTCAAGCATTTCACCGCGCCCGCGCGACTCGAGTTGAGATGCGCGTGAAGGGAGGTCGACATTGACTGCCGATGGCTTGGGGAATAATAGCGCATACTGAAACACCCTGCTATCAGAGATCGAGTAACTATCTACAGTGCTAGGTGAGAAAAGGAGAAGAAAAAGCACAGTGAGAAGGTTCAGGAGCGCCCGAAAGTTTGTCGAGGCTGTCGTGCTGACCCCTCACGATCAGCATGCCCTCGTCCAATCGTGCGATAAGGATCCCCGAAGCCTTCAGGCGCTTAATGTCGCCCCAGGGGAATTTGCCCTCACTAGCAATCTCTGTCACGACGATCCGGGTGCGAGGGAGCGAAGGTCGTACAGCCGAGGTGTACATTTGCCAGGTCGCTGGTGCAAGATGCGCCATCATGGAGAGACGTTATGCGATCACTGCCTCTGTACGGGTTGTCTCACGGCCATTTTAGTCACGGGTGTTGTCATCGTCCACGATCAGGAAACCTGCCCATACGGGGTGTTGGCCCGTTGTCTCACTGCCCTGGTCGGACGGTGGCGGGCAGTAAATTGCGCTATCGAAGGATTCCGTTCAGGGATCGAACGCTAGAAGCATTAGAAGCCTCGCAGAAGCCTGCATAGAAGGACAGTGGAAGCCGCCGACGGACGACGAGCAGCATGCTAGAGACATCAGATCAGGGTCAGGGCTGCCACAAGACACCGAGTGGCCCCATCGTCACACCTGTCGGACGACATAGATTATCAAATGCCAAAAGTCAATCACTTCCTCCGTATCCAATCAGGCGCGGCGATGCACTATCCCTGGGAGACCTGAGTCGAAGGCAAGGGCTATCTTCCAAGTTGGTTGTCCACAGACTGATCAGTCGTCGGCAGCTTCACGTACATCGCAAGCGGCGCTGTCGATCCGACTCGTCCATCTTGCTGAGCGTGAAATGAGCTACCGTCCTGCACCATTTCGATTGAGTAAACGGGGTCTCCCCCACAGCTGATCAAGATGCTCTGCATCAAGTCGACTAGGCTCGCGGCTTCAGAGAGACAGTTGACATGCCGACATTGGCTGTGATTGAGCTGCGGGGAAGCCATTTTCGAGAAAGAAAGTTTAACGAGACTGGCCTCCTCCACTTCACTCCGGTGAACAAGTGAACTGCTACCTTCTTTAGGATATATGTCCGACCTTACCAGTTTTCGGCCTCGGATTCTCGCGGCTGGTGCTTCAATTCCAAGCCTTAGTTTTCGCCCACAACGATGGCGAGCCTTCCTCAATCCGCTTTTGATTACAGATTCCCGGGGGGCTTTGCAGTCCCCTTCTGATGTAGGAGTTCGGCATCGACGGAGTTCACTCGAGTCTCGGAATTCATCGCGGGACTTTGAGATTTGCATTTCAGAGAATGTGCTGAGGACAGGATCGTAGCGTGGGCCCCCTAACTTGGCAGCCTTCACCGCTGATTCGACAGTGCGTCTTTCCACAAACGCGCGAGAGGGTGAGAGCCAACCGAGGGAACCAACCAGACTTGTTACTATCCGCCAACGAGATGTGTGGCGTAAAGATTAACTTGACCACTGATGGAACGTTACGTCTCAGCATGGCATTTATTAGGAGAAGATCAGGTTTATTGCCTCCCTCTGAGGCTGACTCTAAGATGGCGAGAGGACAGAAAAGCAAAGCACGGCGAACATCAAGTGGTGAGTCGTTGGTTGGTGGCGCTTATGGAAATGCTGTCCCTTCGAGAATGTCTCACAGCCCCGTGGGTGCAAGAAAGTGCTGACGGGGAGCGCGGGATGCAGATCAATGTATGGACGGGAGCCAGATGGGATGATGACCTTGAGATGCAATACGAAGTGTAGTGTGCGCGTGGGGGTGCATGACGAGTGGGATGCTGCTGAGATTCAAGAATCCTTCTGGAAAACGCCCTGTTTGCCTGTTTCAATGGCCGAAAGGGGAAGGAAGTTGATGCTGAGGTCGATCACGTGTCGCAGCCACGGCTGTTCTCACCGAGGGAAGTGCATTGTTCTAAATCCCTACTCGGTAATGAGTACTTTTCCGTCCATGGCTTTATTCCGAGCCGTGGACGGGGAGTCCAAGTCATCCAGATGGGAATTTCCCCAAGTCCCCGTCCCGTGACAGAGTGATGACGCACACACGTGATTCTTATCTTAGCGCAGCTCAACCTGCCGTCCGATAAGGAATTTTCGTTCGCAAAATTGTCAGGCTCGGTGAGAACGACGAACGTGAACTACCGACTAAACAAATCAATCCGCCAGCCGCAATCATGGGTCGCGAATTGCAGAAAAAGAAGAAGCGGTCTTCGATACCGAAGATCAAGATGAAGCCCAAATCGAAGAGAGTCAATCCGTTGGGCAATGCCATCATTGCGGCAAATTGGTACATAACCCCACGTTGAATCAAAGCAGCCACAACTGCTCAATCCTTCTTACACCCGCCACTAACAGTACCTCTGTAGGAATCAAAATGAGACTCTCAGTCAGAACTATCGCCGTCTAGGTCTCACCTCACGTCTGAACTCTGCCACCGGAGGAATTGAGAAATTGCGGGCTGGCGATGCTTCCAAGTCCTCAACCACCAGCAAGCTGGCCATCTCCAACGCAATCCCCAAGACCATCACGCCAACCGAGGCAAGAGTCGAGCGGGATCCCGAGACAGGCAAGATCCTGCGGGTGATCCACTCGGGATCCAAGGCCAACCCGCTGAACGACCTCCTGAACTCTGACTCGGAGGACGAGGACATGGCGGACGATGGAGAGGAGTTTTCAGGCTTCGACGGCGAGGGCGATGACAAGAAGGAGACCAACGAGATCGTACGGAAATTGGAGGAGCAGGCGTCCATGGCGGCCGAGAAGAAGGACCGATCCCAGAGCGAGCGCGAGAAGGAGTGGCTCGAGAGACTGGTGGCCAAGCACGGCGAGGACTACGCCAAGATGGCGCGAGACATGAAGCTGAATCCCATGCAGCAGACTGCTGCAGACATCAGGAAACGTGTTAGCAAGTGGCAGGCGAAAGGGGAGTGGTTCCTGTAGAAGGCTGAGGAGGCTGAGAATGCCAAGCACGACGAAGCAGAAGAAGGCGAAAGACGAAAGAAAGATGAGAGACATTCCGTGTTTGTGTGTGGGTGACAAAAGGCGTTATGACGGCTTTGGTATTTCGAGGCGTTTTCCGAATGACGGGGCCACTAGCTTCGTGGGGTATGATGAACCCCCAAAACAGTTGAATTCAGACATATGTTCAAAGAAACCCGATTGCGTTCCCTGCCTTCCTTTCTTCTTTTTTGCCTTCTATGATGATGATTTTCCTTTCTTTTTTCAGGGTGGTGGCTGCCGAACCCTTTGTGGACTTGGCTTGCCTTGCCTTGCCATGTCTCATTCTGTCTTGCCCTGCTTTCGGCAGCAGCAGCAGCAGCAGCCAAGCAAGACAAACGTCACCCCATCCCTCCATCCCCTCCTCCCCTCATTTCCAATACCGAGACAGGCAAGCCTAAGACAAGTCTACGGGTGCCATGTATCAAAAGGTGGCTTGTTTTTAATCTACCGCAATCATTCCTATTTTTACTTTTTGTTTTGGTGTCTTGTGCGATGTGAGAGAGGGAGCTTGAGTAGGGGAGTAGGGGAGTAGAGGAGAGGGCAAGGAAGGGCAGGGAGGGAGAGTGCTTCGATTGCTTCGATTGCTTCGATCGGCTGAGATGTCTCGCTATGTGTCTGGAGAGCTGTCTCCTGTTGTTGGGAGGAGGAGGAGGAGGAAAGGTGATTATCGGGTGATGGCGGCAGTGGGATGTGGTGGGGGTATGCTATGTGCTGTGTTGTTCATGTACGAATTTACGATGTTGAAGAGTAAGTGAGTAAAGAACACTACATGAGGTAGAGAAAGCATACAATCCCCCTGTCCCCCACCCTCCCTTGTATGCATTCTCCACCCACCGTGGCGGTAGCCTCACATCGTACTATCAGATCACCATCAATAACAGAATCAGTCGACATGAGTCGACATCAGCCCATTACCCATATCCTGTACTGTACGGTATTCTACCCGTACCCGAACCGTTATCAACCAACAGCCGCAATGCGACCGCGAGAGTTCCGGCGCAGAGCGAACGAATGAAACTCGGGATCCAGCCCAGCGCGGTGGGAAAGTCAAACAGAGAGGTGGTCAAATTAAGTTCCCTCCCTCCCTGCCTTACCCTACCCTTCCCTAGGTAGGTGTGAGTTTGCGTGGGAATATATCGAGGCAAGGGAGGGGTGCGTTAAAGTAGATTGGATAAAGTGAAAATAGATTGATAGATTGCTGCTCTGCGTATTTACTTATCGTATCGTATCGGTGCATATCGGGCTGCAATTCAAGCGCCGAGTGCATGCTTGGCCGCTTGCTTGTATGTACTGCATGCTTGGATGCTTGTGCTCGTCAGTACCTTGGGTAGGTGAGCAAGTAAGTAGATAAGTGGGGAAGCAAAGCAAAGCAAAGCAAACTGCACGCATGCGCTTCCCTCCTACCTGTATCTCCAACCTCCAGCCTCTGCTATCTTTCTCGGGCCTACCTCGCTGCACGCGTATCTCACAACAATGCAATTCAAAAACCCTAGGTACAATACTGTACCTACTAACCTGCGTACGTACGTTGTCTCCAGACCGCACCGCATCCAACCCAACCCACCGTGCTCGGTCGCTGCCGCCGCGCGTTTTGGTTGTGGGGAGGCTCTAGGACCACGACGACGCGACGACACGGGAACCGCGACGGCAAAGTGCGAGGGTCTAGAATCCAACCTTAATTTTTTTTCTGCCGAAATGGAGAGGAGGTGTTTTCCCTCCGTAAGGGTCTTGGGAGATATACCGAGGTGTTAGGTGGGGTGCTGCTGTGGGGCGCTGGTTAATTGAGAGTGGGACTTTTATGCTTTTATGTTTTTATGAGTTGGGCTTCGTGCTTTCGGCGATGGTGAGTGAGTGAATGGATGGATAGAGGAGAGATCGAGAGGTGGAAAGATTTTGCTTTGGAGTTTGGTAGTTTCGAGCGATTTATTTGGCTGGTCTCATCTTGGGTATGATGTTGTGCTCTCCTCATTCATCTCCTCTTACTCCTTCTCCATTGCCACTTTTATGTGGATGTATATTTACAATTATATGTGTATATTCATAAATACAGATCCATATACATGGCTTTTTTATGAGTGCGTGAGTGAGATAAACCTCCTTCATGGGTGCTCCTTCGAGGATAACCGTTTGTTTTCTGAAGCAACATTCTTCGTGCAGGAATATTTGCTCACTTGTTCAAATTTGGGACGAACATAATCTAAATTTAGTGATAACATAGGGAAATAAGGAGAATGTAGATAGCCAGTGATGGGGAGGCTTGTTGTATGCCTCCGTTCGGCATGGAATCAAGATTAGACCTGTAAATTCCTTTGAACGAATGCATATCAATGTTGTTGTTGTCTACCCAAGTAAGATGAAAGTCATTGCGCTGCATTCTCAACATTTCAAACACAAGAATCCTACACCATCAACTTGAAAGAGAGACAGAAAGAACACTTCGAGATGTTTTAGGTCGCTGTGAAGCGTAGCTATGTTAAGTTCGGCCGTGATCATACTCTGGGCTGCTTTTGACTGACACGAGTTCTCTCTTCCTAATTTTCACAGAGTACCAAGAACTAATCCCAGTATTCCAAAGCAAGAGTCTCTGGAGATCAAAACTCGAATCTATTCCGTCACTAACCACACACTTCAGCAGTCATTACTCATCACCGATCACCGATCACCGAAAACATCTCGAATCTCAAATCTCAAATCCACAACCAAAGTAACAACCATCCAAAGTTCCCTTGAGTGAACGCCAACTACTCGCCGTACCTGGCGTGAATAGAGAAATACAACGCTAAGGGAGAAGATATCTGCTAAGGGAAAGGAAGGGGAAGATGTGTTGATAAAAGGAGAGGGAGAGTGAGGAGAGTTGTTGCTAAGGACGAGGATCTTAAGACAGATAGAATGGTGGCGTCATTCGGTATTGAAGTGACAGTAACGAGTAAGGAACGAAATGGTAGGACTTAGATTCGATGCTTAGGGTTGAGTTTACCTTTCGCTGCATTTGTGTATTTAGCAAGGGGTTGAAAAGGGGGTTGACACAAAGCATCTGTGAGCAACGTTAAAGGTGAAAGCTTACTTGGTAGCAGTGCAGAGTTACTGCGAAGATCCTTTGGGGCAGTTGCGATTTCAAACGCTTTTCTTTTCACCCCGCATGCGGATTGGTTCGTAGGCTCTGGAGATGCCCTCGTAACACTTGGGGAGAGAATAAAATGTTAGTCTCGCAGAGAATAGACCATGGACTGTAACGAAGAGCAGATCAAGGTCAAATAAAATTTCGGAGAGCAAAGTCACACCAGCAAGGGGTAGTTCGGAGGATGGAAGTCCAGCTGCGAATGGGAAACCCAGTCACTGTGAAAACGGCGACACAAGGACCAGCAATTGAATGTCTTTAGATGAAAAGGACAACTTCTTATATTCAGGCTCGGAGAATACCTGGACTGATTACGGATAGAAATAAGCTACCGTAAATTGGTACCGAATATAGCGAAGGAAACGGTCAACACGAAGGAGAATGACAGAGATGAACTCATCTCAAACAAGGAAGAGGCGAATGTTCTTCTGACAACTCTGATATCTGGAACCTTTAAAGTTTTGATCGAGACACTGTACAACCCCTAAATTGCTTCAACAGTCTCGGGGCACAATATACCATCGTATTATATCTATAGTTATCAAGGCAGTGAGGACCGTAGTAAAAAGAAACTCTTCTCAAGCCACAACACTCGCTTCGTTGAAGGCGGTCGCCGAAGTGCTCGTGATTTCTCGCAACATTACCAACGACCTCAATCTTCCTTTGGGACTGCTAAACTTCAGCTTTGCCACGCCCATTCACTCGAGAGCCTTGTCCATCAAGATCTCACCGCTTTGACCTGCTTGCAGCAACTTGACCAACATTCCCAAACTCCAAACTCTCTGCCTCGATTCCAAATCGTCCAATTTGCGACTCAAGAAGTTGATCATCGGTCTACATCGACACAAGTCAAATTCCACAACAATACATACATCTCTCAGTCTGAAATCCAAGTCTCGCAATAGCCTCCAACGCTCTCAACAAGAATGACGCCGCGCTCCTCGCAGCCGTCTTCAAAGTCGTCAATACCACCGGTCTGGACTACGCACAAATCTCATCCGACCTCGGTATCAAGAAAGAACTCATGCCAAACCGAATGTATGTCCTCAAGAAGAAGATCAACACTGCCAATCCCGCATTTTCAGCCAATGACTCGGCTCTTCTGGCGTCTGTCTTCAAGGTTGTTAAGACGACTGGTCTGGACTATGCCCAAATCGCTGCGGAGCTAGGAATTAAGAAGACACTGATGCCTAATCGCATGTACGTTTTGAAGAAGAAGCTCGGAGTCAATCCTGGCAAAGGAGTTGAAGCTGCTACGGCCCCTGTTTCTTCAAGAGGTGCGAAGAAGGCTGCTGTTAGAGGAAAGGTCAAAGCTGAGGCGGCTGCTGCTGGTAAAGGCAAAGGCAAGAGCAAGAAAGCTGTTGTTGTCCCTGAGATTGACGCAGCCGAGTCCAAGGTTGAGGAGTCAAGGAGTGATGATGAGATGCAGCATGTCGAGGAGGAAGTTCAGGACACCGAGGTCGCTCAGGAGACTCAGGAGACCCAATCTGAGCCACAGGAGAATCTGGCCGGTGATTATGAGGATGCGGATATGTACTATGATGCTCTCAGTGACGAGGTGATCTAGGAGTTCGGCCCTTTTCTGATACACGCGCTCATCTCATGGCGAAATTGTTCTATATTGACTGGGACACCGTCACCTATTTTCTAGACGTCTGGAGGCAGAGTGAAATAGGGAATTTTCCTCAGATTTGGCTCAATATTTTATTTGCCAGATTGGACTCTGATCCAGTGGGTTTCATTACTGTGCTTGTATTATAGTATTAATCTGCTTCGTTAGACGGAATGAAACCATCCCTTCATATTACATTAACCTGATATTTTCAACATGTGCTGTGGCTGTAGAAGCCATCTACCTATTAGTTACTGCGAGCCAAACCCTGTCGTTTGTCATAGCTGCGTTCCCTAAGACCTCTCCAGGCGTACACTTGTCTGGACGATTTGGAACTCACTTCAGCTTGAAGAATTTCGATACGCCGGTGGTCTTTGTGTCCCTGTTACTGGATCCATGGCTTCCGCATATCCTGGCGGAGAGGCTGAAGTCGAATGCCTCGCACTGAATGCATCATCCACCGCCACCCTGTGCGAAGTTTCTAACATGGTATTCCTTAATTCCAGATCCTGAGTCGCAGTACCCATTCCTGTCCCCGTTCTTGCCGCGAGCTCTTCCTGTCTCTTCGCCTTTTGAGATTCGGTATTACAACAGCAACAGGAACACATCACAAGACCTAAGACTAAACCTAAGATAGAGCCCAATACAATGCCGACTATTTGTCCTGTGTCCAGAGCAAGGGATCCCCCTTCTTTTCGATTACTCTCGGAAGTGTAACTGTATCTATTCGTGCTATTTGCTCCCGCAGGCCCGAATGGAGCGTTGGCTGTGCAAGCAGCGCGAAACGGTCCGAAGTTAGAGCAGCTGAAATTCTCGTACGTTGTCCTGATGGTGAAAGTTCCCAAGACGCTGTCGAGATATGGGAAAGTGATACTGAGCGCCTACTTAGTCGTTTAAAATATTGAAGAAAATGAAGACACGTACTTTTCAAATGTCCCATTTAGCACAACACTCGACGCTCCGATCGTCTCAAGGTTCGGCAGCGTAAAATTCTTCAGGTTCGGATTATCAAGCACTTGAAACCATGTCGTCAGGTCCTCTATCCCCGGGAACCAAACTCTGGACAGTCTTGAATTCAAAGAGATAGACATTCCCGTTGACGTCCCAAGAGGATTGTACTCGCCCCAAAAGTACGTTGGTTTGTTATATGTTGCGCCAAATGGATATAAGAACTCTTTGAGTTCGGGAAGGTCGAGATTCTGAAGCCCAGTTTGAGCTATCAACACTCTTTGCGTGAGATTGACCAATACTGGCATGTCGAGATTGGTGAGCGCTGATGCATTGACGATATAAATCTGTCCTGTAACGTTTTGCAGGCTCTTTAGGGACAAAGTCTTGAGCATAGGAGGAGAGTCGACATTGAGGCCCCATGAGTAGCCACGGCCAACAATTCGAGTTAAAGAGTCGGCAGCAAAGTTTACGACGGTAGAAGAAACACTGATAATGAGATCGCCTTTCAAAATCGAGAGATTAGGCAGCGTCACTGTTTCTGGACCAAGAATCGTTAGGGTATTGTTAAACGTGGTACAGTTGGAAATTGCATCGATGTCAGATTGACTAGAGATGGTGGTGTTCGTGTTGCAAATCGAGGAAGATGAAGCGCGTTTGAAGTTGAATCCACTGTCTTGCCCTGCAAACCTGTTAGTTTTGAGCTTAGACAAGTATTGAGTAAGTTACAGCTTCCCAAGGCTCCAACTGAGTAGCCACCAGCCACAAACACATTGACCACAAGAGCGATCAGAACAGACTTGGGCGCCATGAGTGAAAGCGATGGATAAGAAGAATTCAGAAGGGGCCTTTCCCTGAGGTCGTATTGTATGCAACAGCTTTTCGAAGCACTGCCCCTCATCCCCGGACAAACGACTCCTTCGGAACTGCCAAGTGATTGGCGACTGGGGGGCAACAACTTACGCCTCAACCTTGCATATTTATCCAGATCCGTGTTGTCCAATTGGATACGAAGATAAAATGATCATGCCCTTGGTAGAATCGCGAACTACAATTCGTTGTCTTGTTCACTGGTGAAATCACTCTAGGCACCACACACTTCCACATCAATAGCACCATCTTTCCTTTCCCAGGTCGGATCTTCTGCAAGCCACTTCTTTTCAGTATAGTATAAAGAGGGTCAATCGACAGAGCTCAACTGGCTCGAAAACCTGACAGCTGAGAGATGCACCTATGAAAAGCTGCGAGGAGCTCCATGCTAATGACGTAGGACTACTGTAGTGTGATGCGTCTCGATGAAGTGGTTTGTCACTGGATATTTGATTCACAAATCAATTATTATAGTAATCTTTTGACGTGTTTCGCCATGAATCATACATTCCATCACTTGTTATTCATCAAGTGTTCCTTCGTGAGGATCAACACCTCTGCAAAAGGGGTATCACGTGGAAATATAAAGATTTCTCAAGAAGCGTATGCGAAATTTGTTCCACGACAAGCCAGCCAGAAGTCCCTCACCACCTGGGTAGTTCCCCTAGCACCTCGAAGACTATATCAAAGGTTAGCTACTACTCCAGTGTCATGGAACGGGGATGTGCACTTCGTGATCTTCTGCAAAAACACCATCTTGTCCTTGGCTGTGACCTTATCACTTGGGAAGTTATCTGCAAGAAGTGCATTCTCGATCCATTTCTTAGCATAGACATGGCGGACTATCAGTTTCTTGATAGGCTCAGACAGCCGGTCCAATTCGCTGCGTTGTGCGTGCCCTCCAATATTGTAAACGAGTGCTTGGGCGACAAGTGGTCCCACTTGAGCCATGGCGCTATTGATCATTGTTTGCACATCGTCTTGTTCTTTGTCCAGAGAGATGAATGAAGCCTAACCTTTTCAGTCAATATTTCTAGGAAGCTTGAAGACAAAACATACCCAGAACTCGGCTGCAGATGCCTTTGGTAACGGATCAGTTCCCGCTAGAGCTTTGAGAATGAACATGAGTAGGAATTCTAAAGATGACGGAGGTTGGTGACTGAGAAGGATCCGAGGAAAGTGCGACACGAGACGATGCAGGAACTCGATCCCTGATTGGGCGACTTCTGGATCTTCACGAGGCTCTGATAACATATTAACTTTGTTGAGATGCATTAATGGGTCAGCTTCCATACGCACCTCCCAGGGTTTGCAACAGATCCGAAAGCCACTTTAAAAGATTGGCTAGCACCTCCGCGAGGCCAGCATCAGATCTATGCGTAGAAATGAGAAACGAGGATACATTAATGACTCGCACAATTCTGGGCGTCTGCAAGGTAGCTCTTGTAAGAAATTGAGCAGCTGTACTCGATGGCAATACGAAGGCGCCAGGCTCCATTTCTCGAAAGCCTAGACGCCAGATAAGGCATACTTCCTCCACTATTTCACCGTGGTTTCCTAGAGCATCGTATACTCGGCATATCATTGAGTAAATCCGATTCTGGACCTGAGAACCTTTCCCACTGGTCCAAAAGGTTGATTGTATAACAGGAGTTTCATCGACGTCGACTGGCGTGTCCTCTGGGACTTGAGATCCACGACCCATTCCGACTAAGCACTTCATAGCTAATACTCCTAGGTCTAGAGCTGAAATATCTGGCCTCAAGTTGCCGTCTGGATAATGAGCAACAGGCGCCCTCGCTGGTTGATGCATGTTTGTCTGCGAGGCCAGCATGCTTAGACAGCGCTGGACATCACCTTCAACGTAGTTAAGCAGTTGCTCCAAGGCGATCGCTTTTGCCTCATCGGAGTCCATTGTCTGAATAATTGAGGCTATTCCTTCCATGATAGCTGCTTTGACGGTAGGCTCAAGCGAGTCATTCGACGCAATGTTACCATACTGCTGAAGAAATGTCCCCAGTTCAGGTAGCAGAATTGTGCGACAATCTGAGCAAATTTTCATGATGGCTCGAGAGGCTGTTTTGGCCAAGGCAAGTGATCCTGTAGCTTCAAAAACTATGTTCAGCAAGACCGGAAGCTGTTCCGGTCTATGTTGAAAGTAGTCTGTGTACGGAGTTACAAGATCTAAAAACCCTTTCATGGCCCGGGTTGGAACTTGGCTATTCGGATCTGCAAACAAGGCCATGACGGGCGGACTAAAAACATTTCCAAAATAATCATCACGCTCTGGATGGTCTGCCACGCAATCAGAGAACCACGACAAGCAGTACATGGAAGCTTCAAGCTCGGACCAAGACTTCGTCGAGGTAAACTCGTGAATCTGGTCTATGAAGATCTGCAGGAGAGGAATCTTTGTTGTGAGGTAAAACTGCTGCAGCAGATCAGAAAAGTCTCTGCGAGCATCCTTAAATCCAGTGCGATCCACGGAATCCCAGGCATTATATTCATCTGCTTCAGGAAATTGACTCTTCCGCCAGCAATTTCGAATTACTTGAATAACATGTGTTTGGGCAGCCGGAAACCAAGCAGGCGGCGTGTCATCGTCTGAGCTATATGCATCGTCGACCATAGCCTCCACATATGTCATCCAAAACTCCAAAGCAGGTACGTATATCTTGTCTTCGTAAACTGCGTAGCCTTCAGCAGCCGTCAAGCCCCCAAGTAGAGATAAGAATTGGTTGCATTGTGGGTCGTCAACGATGTTCCTTGTTAGATCTGGAATATTGGCATCCCCGAACGCTATCATGAACATTCCAAACTGCAGGGAATCAAATTCATAATCTCCATTTACTAGCCTGTCGTATCGTAATTTGGCCCAAGGCGTGTTGAATAGAGAATGTAGAGAGTTGAAATCCTCTTTACGAAGAAATTTAGAATAATTCGATAAAACATCCGAGAACAACTCGATTGTGGTCTCGTATAGATCATCATCGGCAAGGCACATCATAGCTGGTCCTATCAACTCACGAAGCGGTTCAAGGACGATAGCATCGTCGACATATGCTCGATGTGAGTAAGTTACCCACGCCTGAGAAGTTAACACTCAGAAATGAAGTAGGAGATTAAGAAAGGAATTTCAGTTTACCTGAAAGCAAGTCATTGCTTCTTGCCGAACCTTTACAGTTCCCCCCACTGGATTGTTGACGATGTATTTAGAGACCAACGAGACAACTGCCTCGGCATTTGGCACGACTCTGCGATGAAATTTGTGTCTGAAATACACGTAAGCTTGAGATTGATACAAGGACAGAGGTATGCTCAACTGCTTCATAGAACTAGAATCAGTTTTCCCCACATCCTCAACAAGCGTGGCTGCGAACCAGAAGATGGAAACAGCTTTTGAATCCGAAAGGCCTTGGACCAGAGTAGGTATATCCATGGATGCATCGAGAGCTGCATACGGCAGGGGTTTGTTTGCATAGAGGCAGCATATCAGATGCTTTACACAGTCCGTCCAGGAGGTTGGGAATTGCAGAAAATAAGCCACCAATGCCGAGCATAGCTTCCTTATCACAAGGGCACCTTCTGAGTTCTCCATGCATTGGACCAACCACTTGATGAGGGTCTCGAGCAAAGATTCAGCATCTTGTTCGCTCAGCGATTTTCTGCAGTACTTAGCTCACGCAGGACAGGCCCAGAAACTAGACTTACGCGTCGGTATTTAACTTGACAATAAAAGTTAACGCAGCGAAGAATCTAACCTGTTCGTTCTGGTGATTGAGAAGACTGTTGGCCAGTTGCCATCCTCCAGGGGAGCGTTGAAGCCGTTGCAAAATTTCTTGTGTCTTGGCAATCTTTTCTGGGGCTCCTGGGACATACATCTGGATTATTAACTATTTTAAGGTCAGAAAAGAAACCAAGTCAGAACTCTTTGGATATGAGTCGGCAGCTTGCAGTCTAGCCTTATTCTTCAATAATGTAGCTCACGATTGGGAAGATGTCATTCCTTCAAAATTGCAGCTCGTGATCTCTGGACGTGTTGGAAAGATGGCTAGTCCTTTAACTTACATTTTCAACCTCCTGGAGAGAGCTGGGCAGTGACCCATCCTCTGACATGGCCGTAGCCATATTTGTTTATCAAGAGATGAAGTGTTCCCAAGAAATGTATTCAGAAAGCAAATATCTGGTGGTAAGCTCAGCAAGTTTCAGTAGAATGGACTTCCATTATGTCGCGGATTTTGTAGAGAATCTAACATGAGACTTCAGCTTTGGTGATTCATCATGAGATCCGGTATTGTTGTCTGAATTAATTCTCAGAAACTGCAGCATCCCAAGGCTTTCCGGGATGCCTCAGGCAGGCAGCCCTATCAACCCGATATGGAAGGTTGTCGTTGGGTGGGATCACCTCGTGTGCCTGCTGGGCATTCCTGCTGCAGTTCCTTTGCAGGGTGCTGGTGAATTGTTGGGTAGCTGTTTGGTTGTCTATAAAGTTCTCCTTTCTTCTCTATCAATTTTGATCAATTCTGTCGTTCGACGCTTTCACAGACCTTGGCCCATATCCACGGCACGTTCGCATGCGTGGGGTGAGGATAACTTGGACCAATGCGATACTTACAGACCTTTGGAAAAGTCTTCGCAAGACCTCAACTCTCCATTTCCAAGCAATACCAACCGCATAGCATCCATATCTTCATACGATACGCCTCCGTGTCTGCGAACCAGAAGAGCAGAGGTACTTGAAGCAACACCACGTAAATGGAGGGGTAGCTGATCGGTGGATAGTTGAAGACATGGAGAAGGTCGACTCGTCAGATCGCCTGGCCAGGCTGAGGGAACTCATGAAGAAATACAAGGTCGATGTTTACAGTATGTGAGTGGCCAGCACTCTAAAACTCAGCATATCCTGACACTGCACCTAGTCGTCCCCTCAGAAGATAGCCACTCCTCCGAATACATCGCCCCTTGTGACGCAAGAAGAGAGTTCGTATCTGGTTTCTCAGGTTCCGCGGGATGTGCAGTCATTACACACGACAAGGCCGCGTTGGCAACAGACGGACGATACTTCAACCAAGCTGCCAGACAACTGGACGGAAATTGGCTATTGCTTAAGCAAGGGTTGCAAGATGTACCTACCTGGCAGGAATGGTCCGCAGATCAATCCGAGGGTGGGAAAGTTGTTGGAGTTGATCCAACTGTCATAACTGCTCCAGAAGCGCGGAAGCTGGCCGAGAAGATAAAGAAGCGCGGAGGTCAGGAGCTCATTGCTGTCGAAGAGAATTTGGTCGACTTGGTCTGGGGCCAGGACCGTCCAGCAACTCCAGAAGAGCCTGTAAAAAAGCTAGCACAACATTTTGCCGGAAAAGAAGTCAAAACCAAATTGGAAGAGCTACGAAAAGAGCTCGAAAGGAGGAAGAGCTCAGGTTTTGTCGTCTCGATGCTGGATGAGATTGCGTGGCTGTTCAATCTCCGAGGAAATGATATTCCCTACAATCCCGTCTTCTTCTCATACGCTACCATCACCCCCACAGCAGCGACTTTATACATTAATGCTTCTAAGCTCAGCGATGAGAGTAAAGAATACCTCGCCGATAATGAAGTCCAAATTCGACCTTACGAAGAGATATTCCGAGAAGCCCAGGCTTTGGGAAACACCTTGGGGAGTGTTAATGGAGATACACCTCCAGAAGAAAAAATCAAAAAGTTCTTGGTTTCAACAAAAACTTCCTGGGCTCTGAAGAGAGCTTTGGGCGGTGAGAGTAAGGTTGAGGAGATCAGAAGTCCCATTGGTGACGCCAAAGCTGTCAAGAACGAGACTGAGCTGGAGGGTATGCGCGCTTGCCATATCCGAGACGGTGCTGCACTTACGGAATACTTTGCCTGGTTGGAACATCAACTGGTAGTTGAGAAAGCTACCATTGACGAAGTGACAGCTGCCGACAAGCTTGAAGAGATGCGATCCAAGCACAAACATTTTGTTGGTTTGTCATTTGACACCATCTCCTCGACTGGAGCAAATGCAGCTGTGATCCATTACAAACCCGAGCGTGGCAATTGCTCCGTGATTGATCCAAAAGCTATCTATCTTTGCGATTCTGGAGCACAGTATTTGGATGGTACAACCGACACTACTCGCAGCATACACTTTGGCGAACCCACCGAGATGGAGAGGAAAGCCTACACATTAGTTTTAAAGGGAAACATTGCATTGGATCTTGCTGTTTTCCCTAAGGGGACCACAGGGTTTGCTCTAGATACCTTGGCCAGACAGTTTCTATGGGTACGTTTCGCTTGATTTTATGAATCGGGACGACCGCTTACGATTTATCAGGAAGAGGGCTTAGATTACAGACATGGTACGGGCCATGGCGTAGGCTCATTTCTAAATGTCCACGAAGGACCTATTGGGATCGGAACTAGAATTCAGTACTCCGAGGTCCCTCTTGCGCCTGGAAATGTCATCTCAAACGAGCCAGGTTACTACGAAGATGGTAGCTTCGGAATTAGAATCGAAAACATCATCATGGTGAAGGAAGCAGAAACGAAGCACAGGTTTGGCGAAAAGCCATACCTTGGATTCGAGCATGTGACCATGGTTCCATATTGCAGAAAGCTAATTGACGAAAGTCTCTTGACAAAGAGAGAGAAGCATTGGTTGAACGAATATCACGCTGACATCCACACCAAGACGAAGCAATTCTTTGAGCAAGATTCACTGGCAATGAAGTGGCTGGAGCGGGAGACAGTACCGTTTTAAGTAAATACTTATGTCATACACGTGTAAGAGATTACGAGTTTGCACATAGCGAGAAGTTTGAGCGTTGAGGCAGGCATCTTAGTTGATTCTTTGGCATTGGCAATGATACCTAGAAATGCATGAAAGCTGATAGCGCGAAAGTCATGCCGAACGAGAGCTTGAATGCCACGTTGTCTTGTACTGTTGAGCGGATATCTATGCTTGAGGTGTATTTTTGAAGCTTGTTGTAAGGGATGAGATTGATGCCATAGCTTGATGCCCACTGTAATGATTAGTCCCGTTGTATACTTTTCTAACAGTTAATACTCACTTGCACTCCCACGACCATAAGTCCCAGTAGCAGTGCCAAAGGTCTCGAGAACGTGCTCACGAGGATACCAGCACATAGACCTACTCACTATCAGTTCGTTGCCCCTCATTCCCATCTTCCACAGCCCGGCCCCTCTCACCCCCCTCATTCCAACCGTCAAATTCCGAATGAGACAGCCACCCCATTGAAGTCGAGCAAATTTACATACCAATGACAGAACCGCTACTAATCTGCCTCACAGCTCGAGGATTTAGCCCCCATTCCGCATCACTGGCGTGTGAGCATTGGCTCGATACGAGTCTGTCGAGAAGATTGGCGCTGACGAGGACGCCGTGGCCCCAGCATCGAGCTTGATGGGTGACCGCAAGCTGTGGACGTGGTAGCTTGCGAGGGAGAGGCCGAGACCGAGGGTTAGGCCTACAGTGTGTGGGCGGAGGAGGAATGGACGTAGGAGGAGAGATGCCATTGTAGCTTCCTGGTGGGTTTAGGATTGGGACGAGGGGAGTATATTGGATTGGATTAGATTGGGGGTGAGGGGAGGTGAGGTGAAGTGCAATTGAGACTCAAGTATGCATTAGATTTAGCATTGAAGTTGTACCTTGGTAAGATGAGCAAATGCACGTGGTGTTTTGGTGATGTCGAGTCGGCACCGTGATGTCATGGAGACGAGCGGCCGCCTTCTAGAAGCCTTCCACAAGAGGAGAGGGGCAGGTCACTTGGTCAAAGCAAAAAGCAAAAGCAAAGCGAGAGCGAGAGCGAAAGGGAAAAGGGAAAGCCCCAGATTTCGGATTTCGGCTTGTCCGGGGTTGTCACGGCTCAAGAAACGCCGCCCCTCCTTCCCCTCATAGCACCAAGTGAGCACCGAGCTAGCTACCGCAGCATGCTCATCTCATGTGCAACACATGGTAGGCCGAAGTTCGGAGCTCCAAGCTGTGCCAATTGGCAGTCTCAACATTGCTCGCCATTGGTAAGAGGAAGACGGGATGCCGTAGTCAGGGTTTGCATGCTCAGGGAAAGTCAAATAGCCTATTAATTTGCGTCCGGCAGGGCGTGGGGAGCAGCGTTGGAACTTGGCGCTTTAGCTCCAGATGGTGCGCCAATTGATGGAGGGGTCCCGATCGGACATATTTTTTCTAGAGCATTTTCTTTGATTTCGTACTGTGAGCCGAATTGAGCAGGACGTTTGAGTCATACACTTCCCTTCATATTCTACTTCACTCCCAGATTCTGCTTGTTAGCAGACGTTGCACAGCTTGATATCTTACCACCGAGAACCCAATAGCAAATGCTCAACGACACAGGCAGAATGGCTACCGAACTCCCCACCAGCAGCACGAATGGCACGGCAAATGGCTCCAGCTCCAACAGGGGCGAGTCCAAGTTCACAGTCAAGACTGGTCTTGCTCGCATGTTGAAGGGCGGTGTCATTATGGATGTCGTCAACGCCGAGCAGGTAAGTGTTCCCTTCGATGCCGGATAGCAGGGGAAGTCACCGACTCACGCCATCATAGGCAAGAATAGCAGAGGAGGCCGGGGCTGTCGCTGTCATGGCTTTGGAGCGTGTACCAGCAGATATCCGCGCCCAGGGCGGTGTTGCTCGTATGTCGGACCCAAAGATGATCAGGGAGATCATGAAGACTGTCACCATCCCCGTCATGGCCAAGGCGAGAATTGGACACTTTGTTGAGTGCCAGGTATGTGACTTCTGTCTACCCTGTGAGAAACATCCACTAACGGTGATGTTGTGACAGATTCTCGAAGCCATTGGCGTAGACTACATCGACGAATCCGAAGTACTTACACCTGCCGACCACGCTCACCACGTCGAGAAGCACCCTTTCAGCGTCCCTTTCGTTTGCGGTTGCCGAAACCTTGGCGAGGCACTCAGACGCATCTCTGAGGGCGCTGCGATGATCCGAACAAAGGGTGAAGCGGGAACCGGAGATGTCATCGAGGCCGTTCGCCATATGCGAACTGTCACGGCTGAGATTAAGCGCGCGTCTGGCATGTCCGATGAGGAGCTCAGAATACTGGCCAAGGAGATTGGAGCCCCATATGATTTGCTCAAGGAGACGGCTAAGCTGGGCAGATTGCCTGTAGTCAACTTTGCTGCAGGAGGTATTGCTACACCTGCTGATGCGGCGCTGATGATGCAGTTGGGCTGCGATGGTGTCTTTGTTGGAAGTGGTATCTTCAAATCTGGAGACGCGGCGAAGAGAGCGAAGGCTATTGTGCAGGCTGTAACGCATTACAATGATCCTAAGGTGCTGGCGGAGGTCAGTGAGGATTTGGGTGAGGCCATGGTTGGTCTGAACTGTGGAACTATGGATCCAAAGGACAAGATGCAGGGTCGAGGCTGGTGATTTCCTTCTTTTTTTTTGGCGCTTCAAAAATAAAAGGGTTGCATTCTGGCATAGCTTTGGAGGGTAGGACAGGAACACTCTTATCTCAGAAAATGGAGACTGCTTTTCAACGTGCCAGCGCTGGATGAAGAATGGGGTTGTGATCACGTGTGAGACTACTTTGACAATCTCCGCCTACGAAGCTCATCCAACGGATTTGAAGCTCTGGGGGCTATCGCAACAAAAAGCAAGGCAGCCAGCCGCTCGAAGGGCTCTTCAAGCGTTGAACCTTGAAATTGCTGGCTTTTCGGGCTGCAGCAGCTGCAGGTTCATGCACCTACAAAGAAACTCATCATACCTCCTGTCCCCGCATTGGCCAATGTTGTGACACCGTAGTTCTGCAACTGTACAAATCTCACCGTTCCGTGAAAGTTCGTGCCAACTGGTCGTTTCATTGCTGGCACCCGACACCGCATTTTTCTTCTGACCTCGCATCGAATACTCCCTTCCACCTTGACAGAACCATGGTGTCACGATGCACGTCGTCTGCCATCGTTATCTCATATCCGCAGCAGCGACAGCGGTGCTGCTGTTTTGGGGCACAAATGCCAGCTCGATAACTACGGCTCCGCAAGCTGATAGCACCCCGACTATTGCTCCGACGTGCGAATTTAGAACAATTAACTACATCACCGATACCCTACCCCAGCTGTGTCTGAAATCATCATGGAGAAATGCAAATGGAACATCTGCGACATCTGCCCAATCCGGAGACCCAACAGTGACGACCGGACAATCTTCTGAGAGCACATCCATTTCTGGCTCAGAAGCTGGCAACGGTACTCAAAATGCAACACCGAGTGGAAGCGCCGAGGGAACTGGATCTGCTGCGCAGACGAGCACCTCCAGCATACCGTCAACAGCTACAGAAGCTGCAGACGCATCGGCGACGGATCTAGAAAATGGAGAGCTAAACGACTCTTCGTTTCTCTCCTTCGAAGAGTGGAAGAAGCGGACATTGGAGAAGGCAGGGCAAGCAGACGCCAACCTTGGAAAGAAGCGGTCAATGGATGGCAAGAAGAGAGACTCCTCAAGTTTCCAGAATCACCTAGATTCCATTGGCGAAGAAGGAGAAATTGATATCGATCTCGGATTTGGCAGTGGAGGCCGCGAGGGTGGTAGGAGAGATAAATCACAAGGCTTGGAGGCTGGCGAGACTGCGATTGCTGAGGACAAGGCCGAGGAGGATGAGAAGAGTACAGACCAACATCGGAGCAAGGATGCGGGGAGGACCTGCAAGGAACGTTTCTCGTATGCTTCGTTCGACGCTGGAGCTACGATCTTGAAGACACATCAGGGGGCCAAAAACTCGAAAGCCGTTTTGATAGAGAATAAGGATTCTTACATGCTCTCAGAGTGCTCGGTGGAGAACAAATTTATTATTGTCGAATTATCTGTATGCGGCCCTCTATACATCCATGGAAAGCAAGACACTAACTAGATTGCAGGAAGACATTTGGATTGACACTGTTGTATTGGCTAACTACGAGTTCTTTTCGAGCATGATTCGAAACTTTAGAGTCAGTCTCTCTGAAAAATATCCAGTCAAGTTCGACAAGTGGAGGGTGGTGGGAACATATGAAGCACGAAACTCTAGAGATATCCAAGCATTTCTGGTCGAAAATCCTCAGATATGGGCAAGATATCTCAGAATAGAGTTTTTAAGTCACTATGGAAACGAGTACTATTGTCCCCTTTCTCTTGTCAGAATACATGGCACCCGTATGCTCGAAAGTTGGAAAGAGAGCGAATCAAATCCTGAAGACGAAGAGGGCGATGAGGGCGAGGAAGAGAACGAGGAGCAATTCATTCACGAAGCGGTCGCTGAAAGTGTTCAAGAAGAAGAGCGAATGATTGCCGAGCTCAAGGACAAAAGTTCTCAAGCTGATTCTGAAGAGGTGGCCGAGACTCCAGAGGCAGTTTCCCAAGCTATACCCTCAGAAGCTTCAGTGAATACCAGTACTTGGGTCCGGGAAGATCTATATACTTACTTTTACTTGGCTAATTCCAGTCTTGTCGAGGAAATGTGTCTTCTATCAGAAGCTCCAAGGCAGGAAACGTTGTCTCGGCAAGAAAATGTCGTAAAGAGTACGATAATGTCCGGCTCAAGCCAGGCCACAATCTCAAGCGTCGCACCCAAAATTGTCAACAATAGTCGCACATCAACGACTTCCACTACGTCTCAAATCCAGAAACCAACGACGGTGGAAATTCCAGTTGTCAAGGATTCTTCGACTGTTTCTCCCTCATCGGACAAATCAACCGCACGGTCTGATATCCCAAAATCTACAGGCTCCACCAACAAATCTCAAAATGGCACACACGCTGTCAAAAATAAGACCACGAGCACGTCTTCAGCATCCTCTTCTCTGCCAACCATTCAAGAGTCATTTTTCAAAGCAGTATCTCGACGACTAAACTTCCTCGAGTCCAACTCGACACTATCCCTCAAATATATCGAAGAACAATCTAGGATTCTTCGCGAGGCTTTCACTAGGGTGGAAAAAAAACAAATGCAAAAGACGACGGTTTTCCTTGAAACATTAAACAGCACTGTGCTGGACGAACTTAGGGGTTTTAGACAACAATATGACGAAATATGGCAATCTACAGTCATTTCCCTTGAAAGCCAGCGGGAAGCGTCCCGGAAAGAGTTTTTGGCCATCACTTCCAGGCTCAATATTTTGGCGGATGAAGTAGTTTTCCAAAAGCGCATGTCAATCGTGCAGTCGGTGCTTCTCCTTCTCTGCCTCGGCCTGGTGATTTTCTCGCGCGTCTCAGGGGGGGAAGTAATATCGATATCTCCTATCTGCAAGGTAGAGTGAAGAACATGTATGGGTACGGGCTCGAGAGTCCGATTGATAGCCCACTCGATAGCCCTGCCTATCATCGTACTCGCTCGCTAAGAGAGGGGAGATGGCTCGAAGTCAATAGCCATAAGAGGCAGCGTTCTGACGAAATGCCCATTTCCAGATCACGAAGCAGGGAGAACTCACCACCTACGCCAGTATCTGCATACTCAAGAGACGACGTAGCTCTCACTCCCCCTTCCGGTCTTGAGGGTGATGAGACCGCGCATCTTGTGTCAGAGATGGTAGATCTTTCCCAAGAAGATCAACCACAAGCTTCGAAAAGATCATCCTACCATTCCATTGCTTCTCCCCTAGAAGATTCCGAGTCACGACCCACATCTCCAATACCGGTGCACTTGACAAAACGCCGGAAAGCTTCCGGAAAACAACAATTTAGTCCTCCCGGAGACGAGGGAGACTGGCCTCTCAGATCTGATTTGAGTCTTCCGCCCAGTGATCTGAGGCCTAGACTGTCAAGCCAGCATCTCCACCCTAAGCTCAAGAAGAGGTCTGAACAAGACGAAGACCAGGGAGAGGAGGAAGATGATGATGAGCAGGAAGAAAATGACGACATGAGACCTATACCAACGATCCATCTACCTTCCCCTCCGCCGGAAGATGGGTATATGAACAATGACGGTGGCGAGGGAACATTGAAGCCAAGCTTCAGTATCACGAGGAAACCCTTACCTGCTTTACCGCCCAAGGACAGCGGGGCTTGAAAGTTCGACTTCCATTCATCTACACATGCATGGCACAATTGCTGAGAACTCGGCGTGACCAGCAATCCAGATATATACTTAAGCAGCAATTGCACAACAGCATCGGCATTTTGCATTTCCAGCGCAGCACAGCATTCACTTCATTTAGCGCGGCGTTTTTCTTTTTGGCTACAGGACATCAGCATTGGCGTGGGCGTGGGCGAGCGATTGCGTACTTGGCTTTGCATGGAATCACATGGTTTGGTTTGTTTGTCGGTTTGGTCGTTTGTTTAGTTGGGTCTAGTTTGAACTGGGCTGAATCGGACTGCATTAGTTTGGGTTTCAATTGTTTTGGATTGAATACTACTTGGTCGAGGAGGCATGCGAAGACGAGAAGATGAATCTACGAATCACACCATGCCATGAGCAGGGTACGAGAAAGCGAGGCTGGAGTAGATGCGGAGTGAGAGTGAAAGTGAAAGTCATAGTAGAGGGAGAAAGCCGTAAATGTCGAGCATCTTGTGGTTAGTCGGCCAAGCATGTAAATACAATTTACAAATTCTCACCAGCTCGTGCTCATTCGCGCCACTGTCTTCAACGTTCTGATCCTCATACTTGATTCCTATGATGCATTCTCATGAGATAGAAATGCGAAACACGGAAGGAGGAGGAGTGCAAGAGTTGAGACCGGTGAGTAGAAATTAGTATTGGCCAACCCGTGGAGCAAGAGACAACGATGAAAAGAAATTCAAATACAGTGTCATTGCAACTGAAAATCTTGTGCATGAAGGCAAAATTGTTTTTTCACTATCTAGATAACTAGGTTCCAACGCAGTGACATTTCTTCGCAAGATCGAAGCCAATGCTCCAAGAAGAAAGCTAAGCAATCACTAAAGTTCTCGAGGTATATCTGCTAATGCAAGATTTTTTTTCTTTGGAAAGGCACGCAAGCAAGAAGAGTTCGTCCATCATCCAGATCCACCAAGCCGATCAAATGTCAAAACCTTTTTCGCCACCAAAGAGATCATTCAATTTCTAGTAGAAGACCCAAGTGTCATGTCAAAGCATTTGAAGACGGTCAGAAATGATGGTGTAAAAGCTGCCGTGCCTCAATCTACAGCAAGTCAGAAATAACATAGGGAAAAGTTAAGAATAACGTACATGGAGTGTATCCGAAAGGATCATATTCAAATTCTTCGCGAGCGGCAAGAGAGGTACCACGGTCATACTGGGAGCGGCGGCGACGCTGCTCATCTCGCATATGTTGTCCTGCGGACGGGGCGAAGAGGCCTATAGAATGAGCCATGAATTAGAAGAATCTCGAACTTACTTACCAACGTGTTCAGCGTTCTCACATGATCGTTTCAACTTTGACGCATTATCAGACGACGGAAAGATGTCTTCTTGGCCTACACGACCGAAGACATCTTCGGACGTAAAGAAGAGCTACCACATGTCAGTGATAGTACATTCAGAAATCTAAAGCAATTCTTCTGACCTTGGGTCGATAGTGAACGGGCTCCAACATGACGCTCGAATTACGGAACTTCTGGATGAGGCAGTCACGTCCCTGGATGGCTGATTGGTGTGTCAGTTTTGATGGAGAACTTCTGCAGGAAGCACTTACTGGCATAGGAAACCTCCGCAATCTTGTCGGACTTGAAGCTATCCCTGTCAAACGTCAGCCAGCTGCTTCTGGTTATCAGATTGCTTAGAAGTTCCTACCAGGGCTTATTCGCCCGAACCTCAACGAACTTGGCTTGTTAGTAGACATCATTGAAGTTGTGAAGAGTAACATACCTCGATGATGTCCAAGGGCTAAAGAAAGTCAGCTTATTCCCAAGAATATGAAGACTGGGTTGACTTACATCACAGAAATTGATGAAGGCGTAACCCACGTTGCAATTGTTGGAAAAGTCGATTCGCAAATACATGAAATCGTACTTTCCGAACGAGGATTCATCGACAATTGCCTTTAGCATAGCTTGATCAACTTTATTTGGGATGTTCCGCAACATAATCTTCGCAGAGTCAGCAAGGAGTCAAAATCCAGAGCTCCAGAGTACTTACAGTGGTGCGGACATCGATACCGGCCCGGATTCGCTCAACCTCTACTATATTATGATGATTGTTGAGGGAGTTTTGAATTCGACCTCGACCTGGAGTGTTAACTCTGCTTTGGTTGATACGGCGTTGGCCATAACCGTCACGGTTGGAAACGGGTGAGTGATCTTGACCGTACTGACGGAGATCTTGTGGGGAACCAAAATGAATACTGTTCATGGCTGGCATCATGGCTGGATTGTAAGATAGTGCTGGCGAAAGGGCATGGTATCCACCCATAGCGAGCTGGCCTCCTTGGAAGTAAGTAGGATGGCCAACGCCATAGCTACCCATCTGCAAAATTAACGGTTGAGCAGCTTGACCATAACCGCTCATTGGGGTGCCTTGCATAGGAGAGAAATTGCCATTTACAAGTCCATTGCCAATATTGAGGTTGCCCATCGCATTAGACAAGTCAAAAGCCTCGCCGCGCCGGGTAGGGGTATGAGTAGGAGATTGGAATCGAGTGGCAGATGTGTTGACTGGAAGGTCAGGCTGGTGGTAGGTAACAGAAATCAAATGTATTCCAGTCTAATTCAGGTCAGTTCCTAATGCACGAAAATAAGAACTACTGAACACCTACACCAATAGCCTGGCCGTTCAAACGGGCAATTGCACGAGGTACAGTCGCCAAATCCGAGAATTCAGCGACGAGATGCAATGATGTGGGGTCTGAATATCGCTTCCATGCACAGAGAGTTCCATCGATTGACAGGAGGTCAATAAAAGTTTCTCCAAATTGCTTCTTGCTCATAGTAGGAAGTTTGGCAGCGTAGGAAACTCGAAGTGCAACTTGGCCTTCGTAGGAAGAACAGGCCATGTTACCATGAGGCGATACGATCTGCCCGTAGTTAGCAGCATTCTAATGCAGAGCGCATGCTACTCACCTGGGAAAATTCTCCGGCGGCAATAAATTCAATCGACAGGTCACCAGAAGATTGCAAAGCTGTGTGGACCATCGCGACGTCGTCGATATTCTCGAGCTTCAGGAAAATCGAAGTGCCGGCCGAGGCAATGCGTCGCATACCCTTGAGTTTGTAGCCAGAGTTCTCGAGATTCTACCGAAGAGAGTTAGAAATAGAGTAAAAATCAAGAATTTCACAGAGAATAACTTACAACAAGAGAGATCTCGACGAGATGCATAGCATCGCGGTTGGAGAGAGAGGCGATACGGAGATTTCGTGTTTTTAGAGTATTGATAGTGAAGACTCCATAAGAAGTAATCTCAGGCTCTATCAGCTCGAGTACAGGGGCAGTTGCGCTCTCGATAATGTTAATCAAGTGATCAGCAGATCCTGGGATTGGACTCTTCTTGACAAGTGTAAACTCTGGAGCAACTGCACGCAGCTGCGTCTGTTCACCTTTGACTTTGTGGGCGCTGATGAAAGGATCATGAGCAACTGCTTCCTTGTGTGGAGTGGAAAGAGCAACGGAATTATTGTTCTTCAGAACTCGCGTATCCTCAGGAGAAAAGGCAGTAAATCTTGTATCTGGAGTTCCTCCAAAGGAGTCTCCCAATGATGAATGTGGTGATTCGGTAGATGGTGACATCGCGTATCTGGGACTTGATAGGAAGACTGTAGCTGAAGACTGAGGAGTCAGAGAATTGATACCGGAAAGGCTTGAAGGCAAAAAGATTGTGGAGCAGAGGTATATCAAAATGCCAGGTGAGGGACAGTAAAAAGGAAAGGGTGCTGTGTTGAGAAAATAAATGCAGTACAAGGAGCGGGAGAAATACCTGATCCCTGGATGTGTTTTGAGGGGGAAATGTCTCTACCGAGAGTCCAAAGAGTGAAGAGAGGTAATCCCTAAATTGATGTCAACTATAATTCTCTTGGAAAGGCTAAGTAGAGAAAGGATGCTGTAATCTGCAGATGTTAAGGGCGGTATAAGATTGATGAAACATGGAGAAAGTTGAAATCAACCAGTCTACAGAACACGAAGATGGAAACATTAAGGTTGTGATGTGTGAATGAAGGTAGCAGATGAGAGAGGGAACTAACCTCAAGGAACAGCCCCTGAATGATTCTCGCTAAGCAAGTGGCGGTTCAATAGCTTCTAGATTGAATAGATTAGCAGTGTCGATTTGAAGAATCAGAAGGTGGTGAATAAAGTGAGTGTTGGTGACGGCTGGGGTTCTGACAGGAGCACAGAAGGACGATGAATAAGGTCCGACAGTTCAGTCTCTCGAACGTGAAAGAAATGAAGAAGGGATAGAGGGTTGCGACGAAAGCTGTGCTGGGGCAGAGGAGGGTATGGTGATGGGTTTTGCTTGAATAGACGAGACGAGGGAACTTACCAAAATCTCGATGAACTGGGTTGTGGGACAAATGGCAGCCCAAACTGGGAGGTAGGTCGAAATCAGTAGGATACCAAGATGTGTATGGACCAAGGTGAACAAGGAAAGGGTGGAAGAAGTCGACGGCAGGGACAAAAAACGATTTCAAAAAAGTTTGTGTGTGGAGGAAAGAAAGTTTGGGTGAAGAGGAAGGGGTGTCTTATAGTTGAGAACCAGTCGGTGCCTCGATACCTCGCGGCCTAGCAATTTCAACTCGATAGGGCAAGTGATGAATGGCTCAGTCGTCGAGGAAGGCACATCCTCGCTAAAGCGACAGGTTTGTTTGAGCTACATCACACCAGCAGACACCCCCGCAAAATGAATCACGCATCGACTGAGGCTTCTTTCATACCAAGTTAATGAGTTGGGAGATGGGAAGACAGCGAGATAGAGTCTTTTTAAGAACGTGCCAGGATGCCAGTAAAGTGGTGGAAGCTGGGAACGAGGTTTCCTCCACATCTCTCAAAAACACCTTATGGGTACTGGTCTAGGTACTGATGAATTCACATGATCCATCAGTATTTTTTGTACGCATGCTGTGATGTTACTACCCATCTGCGAACTGCTTGCTCAACCATCAACGATCAGAACAGGGATATTGAATAGAGTTCCATCGCAACACATTCGGTAATTGTGAAGCCCCTCACCTGGCGAACATGAAAATTGAAATTATACAAATTCTTCCGTTCAGCAAATAGTTTGTAGCTCCTGGAATGGATATCTTTTTAATCGAGATTTGACAGATTTCATAGGTGGACTTGTAGAAGTGCCCGATTTATGGCAACTTGGTTCGTTCCCAGGCTTGGACACTTGGCTTCTGGATCCTTGAATGAGCAGAGTCCATATTGAAAGAACTTGAATCTATGCCCAGCTAGCCATTCTTACCACATAGAGGAGAAAACCCTGAAGCGAATGATTCCATGATAGAGACTTCGAAAACACTACTAGATTGCCGTTTGAGAGCAAACGCCATTGCAAGTAGGTTTCTTTGTGGTCTTGTGAAACTGATTTGATTTGAGCGTGAGCTCTGTACTTCTATTTTCTGCTGCTCCGAGCGACCAGTTCATAGAACCAAAAGCCACCTTATGATATCGAAACTTTGTAACCAGCGGATATCCACAAGATTATCTCTACAGATCTCCAATTTCTCAAAGTTCTTTCTTTCGACAATTGAAGCATGAATAGGAAGTCTGCTCGTTAAAGTTGGTGCTGATATGCTCTCTGCTTCGCAAATCTGACACTGAGCACATCTCACAGCCAAGATCGACGTTTCGAGCAGCTGAATTTGCTAAACGTCTACAACATTTACACGAGAAACATTGCTAATTAAATTTTTATCTGCAGGAGCGTATTTATTTTTACCACTTGCTGACCTTCCCAAGACCCATTGCAGCAGACTTTTCGAAGAATGTAAAAGTAACATAAAACCCTTACAGTAGTAAGCACAAACACAAACACAACCCGCTCGCAGATATGACAAGTATCTACAATATTCCAAAAACTAGTCAAAATGACAAGGGGTTTCAAACGGATATTTAACAGTGACTGAGGGCTAGATTTTACGGTTTGAAAGATGTTTGACAGCTTTGCAGACGCAGAACGAAGCAGCCTGAGGTAGTATAGCCGAAACGAAAGGCAGCATAGGTATGCCTCAAAGAACAAGGGAGTATCCACAGGTCTGTAGGTACAGTGGCCTGTTTTCTTACAGCATTGCCCACTTGCGTTGGCATTTGTATACACCAGATGTTCACAAGCCAAACAAACGAAGCCAAACAAACGAACACATTCATCTGTAGCAGTTGGTGGAAAGAAAGTAGGAAAGACTACATCACTTGATGTACAGGAATTGCCCTTGCCCAAAAGGGAGATATTTATGGCTGCTAAGATCGACCATCTAACAATCATATCTTAGAAGATCACTGAGGATCTGAATATTTATTGTTATGAATTGCTTAGATTGTGCGAAAAACTCAGACGGAACAGAACAACTACTCTGCTAGTTCCATAGTAGTTTCGAGTCTTTAAAGAATGCTTTCATAATCCGAGAAAATTCGGTTCTCAGATGACAAGGTGAAATATTTGCTTAGCTTGAGGGATGAGAATATCTGGCCACGCAAAATGGTAAGGTACCTGTCGTGGACACTGTGAGTTCTATTCGAGCTCGAATTTCGCATGTTGCGGTGAATTTTGCCATGAATTTCCAACTGAAATTGGGATCATAAGAGCTACAGAGGTCATTGATGGAGGGGTAAAATCTCCATGATGTTGCTATGATCTCCAGGCATTGACGTCGATTTTAGGTTGTTCCGGCTGCAGGGTTCCGGTGTCTCGGGTTCACCAAGCTGCACTGTACACGAAGCTATTCTGTTGCTCCAAATACCCAAGGCCATGCGCTGCCGTCGCACCAGTTTATTGAAAGTGATCTTTTTCTGAAGTCCCAGCCATGGCTCCGCGAAAGGCCCCTCAGTATGATGATTATGGAGCGTCTGTCAAACAGGTATGCCATTCCCCAACTGCCCCTTCTCACCACTGACTGTCGCCTTGCAGATAATACTCTCCTCTTCTGATACAGATTATCTGGATCAGCTCATACCGGCCCTGAAGGATGCCACGAATTCGAATCGAACGCAAGGGCTCTTGCAGAGCCTGAACCAGTATGCCGATGACCGCGAGTCGGACATTGAGAACATTGGGCTCAACCAGCACGCCGAATTCCTCGACTCGATCACTCAATTGCAGAAGATACGCAGAGGAACCGTGGAGCTCACGGCAGAGATTTTGAACTTGAATCAGTCTATACAAGAGTCTACCGAGAAATTGGCGGAGCAGAAGGAGGCATTGGTGGAAACGAAGGCCATTAGACAGAACATTGCGGAAGCTTCACAAGCTCTCGACGAGTCCCTGAGGATTCTCCATGCAGTCAACCAGGCGCATGAGATGATACGGAAGAAGCAATACTACGCTGCCCTGAAAGCGCTGGATGACCTGCAGAATGAGCATTTGATACCCACGATCCAGAATAAATATGCTACGCAGCACAAGCTAGCAGACATCATTCAGAAGTCCATACCAGCGTCACAGAAGGCAATTTCCGAAGCGGTCATGACAGACTTGAACACTTGGCTTTATAGAATCAGAGAAACCTCACAATTCTTGGGAGAGGTTGCGTTTTATCACACGGAGCTGAGACGGACGAGGCAGAAGGAACGCATGGAGTCGAATGACTATCTCAAGAACTTCAAACTGAATTCTGCCATTGAATTGGTGTTTGACGAGAGTGAGGAATTTGATGTGTTGGACAATGATGAGCTTCAAGTAGACTTTACACCCCTCTTTGAGTGTTTGCATATCCATGAGGCGCTTGGGCAAAGTGACAAGTTTAAAGCGGAGTATGCTGCGACTCGAAGGAGGCAGAAAGAGTTATTGCTTCCTGCTTCTGTAAGCTTGGTGGATGATGATGATAGTAGTCTAAGCAGCTTGCTGGAGGGTATTGCTGGGTTTGCAATTATCGAGAAGGCCACGATGAGAAGAGCACACAACCTCCGGTCGCCGGTTGATGTAAGTAGCCCGCAAGCCAATCTGCAAGAAATACTGACACATTGCAGGTTGACGAGTTATGGGACTCTATGTGCCAGGCAGCTATAACTTTGATCTCCGCGGCTCTTAATGCGGTTGACAATGCGGAAGTTCTGCTCAAGATCAAGGGAGTTATTGCTCTTTTCATACAAACCATGAATGTAAGCATATGTCTGGTCAAATTGTTACAAGAACAAAGCTGACTTTCGAAGGGATGGGGTTACTCGGTTGCTGTGCTTGACACTTTTTTGTTGACATTGTTCGACAAGTATGCCGAGCTTCTCAAAAGAAGGTTCAGTGATGATTTCCAGGAGGTGTGTAACCTTACCAGAGTTGCAGGAACGATGATTGACTCTACTAGATTGTTTCCACAGACGATTATATGCCTATGCCAATCAGCAACCTGGATGAGTATGACAAAGTCGTCAACGTCAGTTGGTTTACCCCAGAGAAGTCAAGAGAAGAGCTCACGTACGTTCCTCGAACCAAAGCAGACCGAAGCACGGCTGACAATACTCTAGGTTTCCCTGTGTTTTACCATTTTCTCAGATGTATCCTCTCTGCTGCATCGACATCAGAAATTTCCTCAACCAGTTCTATTTCTTCTCAGATGACCACTTTCAGCAGCCAAATGTCATAGATGAGACACTCAAGAAGGTGAGCTTGAACATGGTCCGTGGTATACTCACCGTAGCTGACCAATTTACCAGTCTTTAGACCAGCTGCTCTCCGACAAGGTTTGCAAATCCTTGATCGAACGACTTAATTCTCAGTACCTGGGCCAAATTGTCCAAATTCTCATCAATCTGGAACACTTCGAGACCGCCTGCCGAGAGCTTGAGCAGCTGCTCATCGCAGCTCGTTCCTCCACCTCCGCTGGTGGGCCAATCATTCTCAACGCCACGGAGGAGTTCCGCAGCAACAAGAAGACGGCCGAAAAGCGTATTTTCGAGCTAGTCAACTCCAAGATTGATGATTTGGTCGAGACTGCAGAGTACAACTGGTACGTCCTATCGCATCTGGGCACGAGCGACTTGCTGACTCTCGCCTCACAGGACTGCTGCAACTCTGGTGTCAGAGCCCAGCAACTACATGCAGACGCTGACTCGGTACCTTTCCAACATCATGAACTCAACGCTGCTCGGCCTCCCCCGCGAGATCAAAGAGCTTATCTACTTCGACGCCGTCTCCCACGCTGCCAAAGAGATCCTCGCCCTCCCCCTCGACCCCGAAGTCAAGGCCATCAGCAAAGCCGCCGTCGCCGCCCTGGCCAAAGATGTCCAGTACCTCGCTGACTTTGTCGACACCCTCGATAATGCCATCATCCTCAGGGATAACTTGGAAGAGCTGCAACAGACCGTCCAGCTGATGCTGATTGAGAACCACGACGAGTTCTACGACGGATCGATAAGGAATCGAAAGTTTGGACGCGTGGACCCCGTGGCTGGCGCAACCCTGCTGGAGAAGTAAGTCTTGCTTTGATCATTGTAGCTTATGCGTGTCGTGTCGGTGGCTAACAATTGCTCTAGGATTCAAAAATCAATCTTGCAGAGCCCGTCCAAGACCAGCGGTTTATCAAATTTCTCATCCAGATTCGGCATGCGGTAGAGGTACGTCTTTGCAATATCTACATTAACACATCATGGAGTACTGATTCAAGAAGGAAGACAATGTATTCTCTGTTTTTGGTTCATTACATCCAAACAAGCGCCCTAAGCAAAGACAGCCACACGAAATTTGGGTACTGATGCCACCATAACTCCAAACCTAATCACAGCAAAGTCCAACCCCCCGATCCGCTCCTCCCCGTTAGCCAACCTCATAATCCCTCTCGCCCTCTGCATCAGCATCCCCCTCGCCGCCATCATGGCGTGGATAGTTATGTCCAGCATCCTGGCCTACGGATGGATCTTGTGGCCGCTGTTGCGGAACATGGTACATTTGCTGGAAGAAGTGGAAGAGTCAGAATCAGGATCAGAAACCGTCCGCGCCGCCTAGAGGATGATGGGGTGGGACCGAGGAGGGGTGTGGAATTACCTGCTGAGCTTGCATGGGAGGATAGCCGTAGATGGTATCCATCTCACCAGTGTACATCTGATTTGGAGGCGCGCCATATCCGGCAGCAGGGTTGGATTGGACCTGGGTCGCATACATGTTGTCTGGACGATAGTGGGGCTGCTCCTGAGCCAGACCATGGCCCATGGTGTAGTCAGGTGGAGGCATTTGTCCGTGGCCAGGTTGTTGAGGGATACTCTGCGGCGGAAGTTGGGCACCTGTGGGAGGAATAGCTGTTGGACCAGCTCTCTTGGCATGTGAGGCAGCTTCTTCTCTGGGCACGATGTCAATGAGGAAATCAAACATATCGGACTTGGCTAGTGCAGATGCAATATCTGATCTTTGCAGAGTTCGACGTTTGTTCTCTTCAGCATGGATCCAGGCGCGCATGGTAAGCTCCGTAATGAAGATATCACAGCCTTTAGCAAATAGAATCGGCGCTTCGGCGGAAATCATCTTCACTTCTGGGTCGGCTTTCATGACCTTCTTGATACGTGCCAGAGGCAATTGGTGTAGCTTGTAATCATGCGACTCAGATTCGAGGTGGTTAATGACGTGCTGCCAGTAGGTTGTGAGAATGTCTTTATAGGTTCCGTGAAGACCTTGGTTAACCTAGCTCCATGTCAGCTTCTCACTCTTTCGCAAGACTTGGAAATCTCGTACATTTGCCCAGGCACCAGTGTAAAATTCAGCAACCGGAGCGAATCCTTGAGCAGCGAGCTATCACATTGTCAGTACAATCGCAGATGAAGGGATCGAGCTGCAGGAAATCGTACCCCAGCAGAAGCACCTAGAGAAGAGATGGTCAGCCAATGATTCTATGCAAGTGAGGGGATTGCAGGCAGATGCGTTTGCCGCAATCTCGAAGCAAACAGAGCTGGGTTGACTTACCATAATGACCTCCATGAGCGGTATCGTAGACTGGCGGCTGGCGTGCCTGTCCCTGCCCGTGAGACGGCGGATTTTGCGAGTCCATCTTGAGAGTCCCGTCAAGGTGTATATCTCACCCTCTTGTGTATTTGCGACACTGATTCCACGTAGCTTTGATCTGAGTATCACGCTTCAGAGTCCCCGACGTCGCGGTGGCTTCGCGCGCGTGCAGAGCTAGAGCTTCGGGGTGGTTGGTCGCTGGATTGCGTCTGGCGGTCGCAAAGCTGGAGCTGCTGCTGCCGATCGGGCGGATGCAGGTCGAGCGGAGTTCGGTGCGACAATGGCTCTCTGGGATCGTGTCGGCGCACGAGTTGCGACAGTGAGCAAGGAGAGCTTGTTGACAGCTCTGCGAGCTGGAGTTGTTGTGATTGGTTCCCGATGGATGGGGGATGGTGTTGTTGCCTCGTTCTCGTTCGTGGATGGAGTTTGGGTTGGGTCGCTCGCTGGGCTGGGCTGGGTCGGGACGATGTGAGGTGATGTGATGTGATGGGATGGGATGGGATGGGCGAGCGAAACGAAGCGGTGCGGCGCGGAGGAGAAGGGAATGGAGGGGTTGGGCTGGTGCGTGCGTGCTGGCTGGCTGGCTGGGTGAGTGAGTGAGTGGGCTGGTGGGCGGTGAATGTGTGTGGGCGTGTGCGTGTGGGCTGCCGGCTTGCGCTGGACCTTGCTGGTTGCTGGTTGCTGGTTGCTTGATTGCTTGACCTGCTGGACCCGGACCTTGCCCTGGACCTGGGATGAGCTCGAGCTCTGGCTGTTGATGCTGAAACGGTCGGGTGCCAGAACGAATCACGAATGCCCGATCACCACCAATTTGCGCAGGGCGACGAACACTGGACGACACTGGACGACACTGGACGACGCTGGACGACAATTGATTATTCGTCCGGAGCCAGCCACTCACGGCGGTGCGATGGGCGTCTATGTACCTGTGTACCTCGGGGGAGAGGGCTGGGTGCGTGTATTGGTGCGAGCGACGGCGGGTGTGTGTGACGGGGCCGGCGTGATTGATCAATGGATCGAGGGCGATGCGATGGCGATGCGATGCGATGGGATGGGATGGGGGAGGGTTGGGGGGAACATTCCAGAGTCCGCCACGGATATATATGTTCACTCGCACATTGGGCCGCGCTCCCATGCAGATGGCAGTTGAGGATTGTTCGGGTCAGAATGTGTGGGTATGCGTTGTCAAGTCGAGGCCAGGCAAGGGAAGGGAAGGGGAGGGAAGAGCAAGGCAAGGTAAGGCAAGGCAGAGTATGGATGGCAAGGCGAGGCAAAGAATGGCAAGGGGAGGTGAGGGCAGCAAGGCTCAAGTCAGCCACGACTTCAGCAGCAACAGCGGCAGCGGCAGCAGTAGCATCATCATCCCACATCCACATCCACATCCCACATCTCACGTCCCACATTGCAGCGTTAGTGAGAAGAGACTGCAGACTGCAGACTGACTACAGAAATGCAGACTACACACTGCAGACCGCATCGCTGGATCGCTTCCAGCAGGGCTGAGTCTCCTCGTAAAAGAAACGCCTCTCGCTCGTCCCGTTGTTCAAAGAGGTTAATATATATGTACGATGAACGCACTCTTACTGACGGAGCGACCTCTTTCCCGGCCATGTCTCGACCTTCGTGCCCGAAATAGCGGTGCTGCGATCGACTGGCAGCGTCCCAAACAGCAGACGATATTCCAATCTTCGAAACGCCCGATGCAAGCCAGCATCATTTCTCTCTTCCTTGGACTTGGTCCAAATGTCGGTCTGTAAGTACCTTACCTTACCTTATGTAAATGTCTGCGTCGTCGGCGTGGAACATCCGGCTGCAGTCCGATATGGATCTAGCTCCAATAAGGCTAGCGCCAGAAATGTTTAGCGAGTCAAATTCTGAGGATATTTCTGAAGCTGCGAACTTTCGTCCCAGACACTTTTCTGTGAACAAGCAATTCACACCGCCACCATGGGCAAGGAAGACAATCTCTCAGACGAGCAGATTGCTCAAATGCTCAAGGATGCCGAGGAAAGATTAAGGAACAAACCAAAGCCAAAGGCACAACTACCAACCATTTCTACCCTGACAAACAGGTATGCGCCTCACACACTTGATGCTGCATCGACTGTCTCCAAATCCTCTTGCTAACATGTTGTGTTTCTCAGCATTCCAAAAATATCCTCAAAACCAATTGAGTCATACATCACGTCCACGAAGAAAGGTACTCATGTCGACACCAAATATCTTGTCACGGATGAGCAACGAAAGCAAGCAAATGGTGTCCGAGTGGTTGAAGATCCGGTTACTGTCAAGAGAAGGGTAGCAGAGGTATGCAATTTCTTTCTCAATATTTTCCCCCTTCAAATTCTTCGATGAGGAAAATTTATCCCAATCAAACATGACGCAGAATCTGGTCCCGTCTTGGGTATCAGCCTGCACTCCATGATTTTTTTTATTATTCATAGTTACGCTGAGAAGAAACCAAAAAATTGCAAAATTTCAAGCTGCTCTTCGGGATTATGGCTAACGCGAAATTTGCAGGAGAAGAAAGCTACCGCGGGCGCACAGTGGTACAACCTACCACGAACAGTCTTGACTCCAGAACTCAAGAGGGATCTACAGCTTCTCAAGATGCGAGATGTCCTCGATCCCAAACGATTCTATAAAAAGGATGCCTCCAAATCTGCTGTCCCGGAATTCTCACAAGTCGGCACCATCATTGAGGGACCTACTGAGTACTTCACATCTCGCCTATCGAACAAGGAGCGGAAGCGAACATTGGTAGAAGAGATTCTGGCAGGAGAGAATGCTACTGGCCGCTTCAAGTCGAAGTACAATGACATCCAAGCTGCAAAGACCAGTGGCAAGAAGGCACATTACAAGAAGATGGTGGATTCTAGACGAAAGAGTGGGGTCTCAAAGCGATGATAACGTTCTACAAGAATGATTCTGTTGACATTCTCTGGAGACGCTACTCATGGCTGCTCAAAGACTCATTCTCGTCGCCAAAAGCTTCCATCTTCAAACTCTATCTAACTTCGACCTCGACGTTCCTAGTTGTTTCCAACTACTTGGCCATCTCGATTTCGATGATTTTGACGACAAGTTGCTGGGCATGTGTTAGTACTGCAGTCCAACACACACGAATGATGAGAGCATACTCTTATCTTATCAGACGCCTGCTTACTCTCCTGCAACACCTCTTCATGGTTTGCCTTGTTCTTTGACATCACGGTATCCAACTCTTGATCCGTACTCTGCTCCAATTCAGGATCATCACCACGTGGCATCTTGTCCATGGCCGCCATGTTGGTGACCAGACTCATAGCAAGTACGCGGATGCCACTGTGTCTTGCCACGATGACTTCGGGGACAACAGACATACCGACTGTATCTGCACCCATCATGGAGAGCATTCGACATTCTGCTCTTGTCTCGTAGCTGTCCATGTTAGCAGCGCACTGAAAACGTGGCTGTGAGCTATCATGCTTACTTCGGGCCTGCTACGAAAGCAAATGTTCCTTCATGCATGGCCATTTGGGAATCTCCTTTGGGAATGGTTTTCCATGCTCGGTGCGCAACTCGACGTAGGTCCAGATCATATGCGTCTGATAGTGGTATGAATCGATCACCAAATTGATCGAGATTCGGACCACGTAGTGGATTTGCTCCTGCTAAACCAGGCAAATTGATATGCTTTCCCTGTCAGCCACTCATCTTCCACATTCGTTGCACTTACATCCTGAACAACCACAACATCCCCTGCTTTGTAACTCGAATTCAAGCCTCCAACAGCATTGGTGACTGACAGGCATTAGTATGGGTTTTATTTCAGTCCTTTCTACGCTGACCTATCAGTATTTTGACTCCCAAAAGTTGCATGACACGAATGGGAAACGCTGTAGTTTGCAGCTCATGTCCTTCGTAGTAACTGCTTTGGTCAGTGATTTGACCCATCACTTTCGCGGTCAACTTACTGAGCCCGTCCATTCATCAGTACTGTTGGGGTCTTCAGGGAACCAATGTTGCCAAAGACCAGTCTACCAGCATGTCCTGGAACTGTAGATAGGCAGCAAGCATGTTAGATAGACCAATCTCAATAAAACCAAACCATCTCCCGGTCAAACCAAGCCTTCTTCGTGATTCAAAAATCGGATATCGTGATATAATTACTCACCCTTACTGACTGGAAAACCTTTGATCTCGCTGTAAGAGATCTCATCTCGAACGCCTCCAATAGCCTCGATGGCCTCCGCGATGCCTGATAGCCCCGAACCACAGATAATCCCAATCTTTGGCTCAAAACCATCCGGGAGAAGCTTCTTCAATCCATCCGCTGCAGCTTTTATAGACTCGAATGTATTCATAATGATCAGAACTCTTTGCAGCCAAATATGATGAATTTTCAAGATGCTGTTGTTGTCCGCGCTCTCGTGACCCGCTGTTCCGCCAGGCGGGACTGACTGGGGACTTGGGACCTGGCACCTCGAAATCTTTGAGTGCAGTTGACGGCAGTCGCATTCTTGCACCCTCAACCACACAACATGGCAACGCCAGCGTCGATACGATTACCCATTAGGAGCTTGCTCCGTTCTTCGACGGCAAGTCGCCATTTCTCATTTCTAACACTGAGGCGAAGGAATCGAGAGCAGGAGGCTAATTGGCAGCAGCATGCGAATCCCACAGCCAAAATACAGAGGACACAATGCTGCTCCCAGGTCGTTGCGCAGACTCAATCGAAAAGAGGTAATTCGACTGTAGCCTCTGCAAGAACGGAAGCTACGTCTGCGGATTTGGTGAATCAAATAAGGGGATTGCCCAAGTACGACCTACATTCACGTCAACTCAGTTCAGTTCTAACATCTACAGATCACCCCTAGAACAAGTAGGACTGGGCGAGGAGAAGAGCGACAGTTCGTTGCCCAAATTGCAACTCCCTCGCAATGTTACGGCAGCATATATGCGTCCCCTCCGCAAGGAGGCCGAATATGGTATCCCTTCCTGCGATCTACAACTGCGATCCTACTCCGTCCGCAATCTCGAGTTCTTCGCAGACTTTGCCATGCGCGCGGCATACTACCTGAATCTCCCTGCGTATGGACCCATACCGCTACCGCGGATCACAGAGCGATGGACGGTGCCGTTGGGACATTTCATTCACAAGAAGAGCCAGGAGAATTTTGAGCGAAAGACGCTGCGGAGGATGATTCAGATTAAGGATGGAAATGAGGAGACTGTGGGGATCTGGCTGGCATTTTTGGCAAAGCATGCCTACTATGGAGTGGGTATGAAGGCCAACGTTTGGAGCTTTGATAAGTTGGGTGAGTGCCTTGTGTTTGGTCGATCTTGGTTCTGGGGACGGGGCTAATGAGTTGATAGGAGTTGGCAAGCACATGGACGCTCATATGGAAGAGATCAGACCACAATTGGAAGATACGCTGGACAGCTTTGCGTTTGACAAACGCTCAGAGACGGCCGAGAAGGTATTGGAGGTTATCAACAGGGATAATTTCAGGGCTGGGACTGGAGCTGGTACACCTATGCAGGAGAGCCGTACGGCTAAGATCAACGAATCTCGGCCGTGGAAACACCCTAATATGCCATCGGTCGCGGCCCAGAGAGCTGTTCGAAAGGGTGTATAACGGGTGTTGGACTATAAAAGGAGGGCAGAGCAAAACATGTGGTATATTGTAGACTAGGGCTGTATCATAGAGAGCAAAACCAGAGCGAGAACAAGAGAGTAGTTCTCCAACCATGAAAAGCTCCCAACGTAATCAAATCCCTGAAATGTTTGAGTGAGACGCATGGAAATAGTCTGATATATTGTCACGTGTGCTCGTGTGTACATCGTGAAAAATCGCATCCTCCCATCCTCCTCTTCCGTGTCTATCAAACCAATCATGACGCTCCCCTACCACCAAGCGCGGCTCAAGCTCCTCCAACACCCCTTACGAGCCTCTCTCTTCAGCCCACGCGCTCTCCTCCCGCCGCTCTCCCAGCAGCTCCTCCCCACTCAACGACAACACTCCACCACCACCCATCACCACCACCAAAGACCATCTTCTCCGGCATCCAGCCAACCGGCATCCCGCACCTAGGCAACTACCTAGGAGCTCTGAAAGAATGGGTGCGGCTACAGGACGACGCGGCGCCGGACACGAAGCTGCTGTTCTCGGTCGTCGATCTCCATGCCATTACGCTGCCTCAGAAACCGGGGGATCTGAAGCGGTGGAAGCGTGAGGCGTTGGGGATGCTGCTTGCGGTTGGTATTAGGGAGGAGCGGAGTACGGTGTTTTTTCAGAGTGAGGTTCGTGTTTGATTTTGATTTTGACTTTTTTTTTGGCGTTGGTGGTGATGTGAGGTGAGATGACGGGGCTGATGGTTTTGGTTTCTAGGTCCAGGCTCATACAGAGCTCATGTGGATTCTGAGCTGTACGGCTTCCATGGGATATCTCTCCAGGATGACGCAGTGGAAGGTACGTTTTGCTTATGACCCCCTCTTCTCACTTTCATGAGACTAACATATGCTAATTTTGAAATAGAGCAAGTTAGATTTACCCAATGGGGCATCACCTCTAGAAGAGGGGAGGAAGTCTAAGCTGAAGCTGGGACTATTCTCATATCCTGTGCTTCAAGCTGCGGATATCTTGGTTCACAGGTGAGATTCTTTACACACTATCTATGTAACAGAGATACTGACTGTGCGTTTAATGAAGAGCAACGCATGTTCCTGTTGGCGAGGACCAAAGCCAGCATCTTGAGTTTGCAAGAGAGTGTGTTACCAACTTCAACCATGCTTATGGACCACATCTCATCGCACCCCAGACTATCCTATGTATGACCTCCCTCTCTCTCACCCTCCTTCACTTTCACCACCTCCCAAACCTCTCACTCCAAGTATAGACCACCGACTAACTCACAACTCCAGCCCCGGTCAAAAAAGTGATGTCCCTCCAAGACCCTCTCTCCAAAATGTCCAAATCAGCGCCAAACCCAAGCTCCCGGATCCTCCTCACCGACTCGCCCACCACCATCAATAGCAAGCTAATGTCCTCCCTAACCGACTCCCTCAACACCGTGACCTGGGACCCGACGTCGCGGCCCGGCGTCGCCAACCTGATCCGCCTGCTCTCGTACTTCGACCCTGCGAGCCGCAGCCCAGAGGAGCTGGCACGCGCACATGCAGACCTGGGACTCGGCGCGTTCAAGAAGCTGGTTGCCGAGGCGGTGGTGCAGGGCTTGGGACCCGTTAGGGGTGAGTATGAGCGTGTCATGCGCGAGGAGGGCTACTTGGATGCCGTTGCTGACAGAGGGGCGGAGAAGGCACGGGAGAGTGCTGAGAGGACTATGGCTATTGTGCGGGAGGCGATGGGGTTGTGAGGTAGATGGCGAGGTGGGGTGGATTGGGTGTAAATAGATGTACGATGTTGTATCAAGACCTCTCTCTGTAGAATAGATGTATAATATATATCATGCCACAACTCACTCTCAACCCCATTCCTCGCCTGATCGCAAACTTGATAGCATCCGCAGCAAGCCAGTCACGCGTTTCTTTAAAAGTAGCCTTATAGATCTGAGATTTTGGTCATTTAGCAATTCTTGCCAAGTTGGTTCATATAGTACAGGATTTCGGCACAGCCCCCCCCCCCCCCCCCCCTTTTTAAAATCCGCAGGCCGATTAGGAGAACTCCCGAGCTAACCTACATTATCTATACACACAGTCTACAATACATAGAGCCTTCATCAAGGCATGTAGATCCTCTTCCTCTCCTCGACCTGCTCGAACATAGCTGCCCTACCCGCAGTTCTCTGCCGCTGCCTCACAAACGCCAGTAACCTCAACGTCCCGGCAGGTGTCATGCCCTCGATCCTCCTCGCTTGCCCCACACTCTCGGGTCTCGTCGTATTTAACAAGTCCTTCTCGTGCATGCTCAGGCCAAATATTGACGTGTAGTCTAGATCTAGCGGGAGACGTAGGTTCTCGTCTTTCTGGAAGATTTTCATCGCTGCGGTTTGCGCCTCCACATATGGAGCGTACACAGCTTCGATACCGACGCGCGTCTGGATGCGCTGCGAGTACTTGGAGATGGACGGGATGACGGTCGCCATGTCGGTCATATTGGCACCGGCTATGCGGAGGACTTCGAAGGCGGTACGCCGTGTCGAGTCGTTGCCAACTTTGAACCCGGCTTGGATCCACTGTGGGGGACTCATGTTGTTTTCGATGAGAGCTGCCTTTAGCTCTTCCATTTGCGTCAGATCGTCGGAGAAGCTACTCCATCTCTTGTCGCTTACTACGCCTGCTTCGCGTCCTTTCGCAGTGAGACGTAAGTCTGCATTGTCTGCTCTGGCACTCATGCGGTATTCACTTCGTGAGGTGAACATTCTGTAGGGCTCTGAGACACCCTTGGTGATGAGATCATCAATCATGATACCTATGTATCCGTCGCTCCTTGACAGCGTGATTGGAGCTTTAGACTGGGAGGCAAGGCCTGCGTTGATACCCGCAATGATTCCTTGTGCCGCAGCTTCTTCGTAGCCAGTGGTGCCATTAATTTGTCCTGCAAGGTACAAACCACTGATAGCCTTTGTCTCCAGTGTCGCCTTGAGACTTCGTGGGTCGACATAATCATACTCAACACCATAACCTGGTTGAAGCATAGTTACATTCTCAAGTCCTTTGATGGTCTTGAGCAGTTGTTCTTGAGCTTCGGCAGGGATGGTCATCGAGATTCCATTAGGATAGATCACATCGCTGTCGAATCCTTCTGGTTCTAGCCATATGATATGCCTATCTTTATCCGAAAACCGAATTATCTTTGACTCAAGGGAAGGACAATACCTTGGTCCTTTGACCGTCTCTCTGATATGAATAGACTTGTCAAGATTGGCTCTGACAACATCGTGTGTTGCTTGGTTGGTGTAGGTGGCATAGCAAAATAGTTGATCCTCCACCGAGACCTTCTCGTTCATGTAACTGAAAGGCATTGGCGGATCATCTCCTGCCTGAGATTCGAGAGTGCTATAGTCGATAGTTTTCTTGGCTAACCGCGGCGGAGTGCCAGTCTTTAACCTGCCAAGTTTGAAGCCCGCATCTTTTAATGACTTGCTCAAGCCAAAAGTTGCAGCTTCTCCCATACGACCCGCGGGATGACACTCCATGCCAATATGAATTTCACCCCCAAGAAAAGTTCCAGTTGTGATTACCACATGATTTGTCGGTATTATTTCTCCAGATTCTAATCGGACTCCAGTTATCTTCCCACCAAGCATACCTGGGTCGTCTTTTGAAACAATAATATCTGCAACGCTTCCAGGAACAATCGAAAGATTTGGGTACGCTTCCAGCTCCTCCCTCATATGTTTCTGGTATAACGAGCGATCAATTTGTGCGCGAGGTCCCTTCCCAGAATTAGCATCCTTTTCCTACTGTGCAACATACAATAGCATACCCAAACCGCAGGTCCTTTTTTCCTATTCAAGACCTTGAACTGTACTCCAGCTTTGTCTATTATCCGTCCAGCCACGCCATCAAGTGCATCAATCTCCCTCAACATTGTCCCTTTCCCGATGCCCCCAAAGCTCGGATTGCAAGAACATACTCCAATGTTCTCAATCTTTGGCGTAATCAGCGCAGTTCTAGCCCCAGACCTCGCAGCTCCAGCACATGCTTCCGAGCCCGCATGGCCTCCTCCGATAACGACCACATCATATGGCCTACACAGCACGGTCAGTTGGAATCGCAGCAGCATGAATGGAAAACTTTACCGAACACTAGGCGTAACTTCCGCAAACCCCCTCCTCTGCCGACGGAGATATTGATGCCGAGTAATACGCGACCATATTACAGAGCGACTAGTTACCAATGTCCGTGTCATAATGGCATTGCGGTGATCCCCAAGTTGTTCCCCTGATGGCAAACCAGATGGCGCGTGTAAGACTTTTTGCCGCGCGGCTGCTTGTATTTAAGCTAATGCAGGCGGATTGCAGGGATAAACTGTGGAACAGGGAGGGATGATTGAATATCTACAGGACTCACATTCATGATACTCCCGCAACTCGTTCATATAGAGTATCCGAAGCGTTACTTCATGTCTTGTCACATGTTTAAGCATAGTGCAACCCCCCATTCACCGGTGAATCTGTAGAATTCTTTTGAGACATCAGTCGATTCAATCTAGCTAAAATATTGACCCAGCAAAATTGGGGCTGCTAACTACGAGACCATCTCAAGTTTTTTCTAGAATTTTCTCATCTCTCGCTTTGAATTACAACATGCTGGAGAGGTTTCTGAGACCTCAGTCTCTACCAGATGACCACATATCCATCATGAGTCATCTGCCTCTGCGACAAAAGAAATAGTTGCAGAATGTGCGGTTGTGTCTGAAAGACTGACAAAAAGAAAGGATGGTCGAACAAGAAGACCAAAATAAAAGATGGGGCGTTATTAAACAATCATGGCACCGTGCCGCATTTCCTCCAATTCTACACCCGTCCATAAAGCGTGGAAATCCAGTATTCCATCTGCTGATCGTGGTCATCCCAAGAGCAGCCCATACCAAACGCCAGCACCCGTGATAAATCATAACGCTACAATGTCCATCCCTAAGAGCCCATAACGCCATTGTGCAAGCCATTCATTGGTGGAAGCCTGCCACCTACATAATTTGGAACTGAAGTTGTTGCTTGAGGCATATTACCAATGCTCTTATCTGAGGCGCCAGAGATTTCCAAAGCGTCCAGCTTTAGAATCTTTCGAAGAGCATCCGTGGCTCCCTGAAGATCGCCGCGGCCTTCTTCCGATGGGGCCGAGGCAGGGGCCGGAGGAGCCTTCAAAGAGCCAAAAATAAGATCATAGTCGCTAATTCCAGTAGAGTTTCGTGAAGTCTGAAAGGAACCAATTGGTTGCCCATAATTGGTGTTACGATCAGGAGTATGAGTTGGGGTTTTTGTGGGGGTCACCTCCTGGCGCAAGCCCGAAGATCGTGTAGATGGCCTTAGCGCGTTTGAAGGTCTTGAATCGGGGCTGAAAGAATGATTGTTTTGTTGGGATCGTTGTGGTAGACCAGCGCTCTTCGGTCCCCCGTGAGTAGCTGGCTGCCGCTGATATGCAGAGCCATTGGGAGACGATGTGCCAGCAGCACCCGAGGGTGAGAGGTCGGAGAATAGGAAAGCTTTGACTGCAGCACTATCTTGCGAGTAGTGAGCCGTAGCAGACGATGGTGGGAATTGTAAAGATTGGATTTCAGATTTAGCAGCATTAATCCTTTCTGAGTAAGGTGTTGAGAATGCAGGGCCAAGAGGTGTCTCAGAATCCTCCTCGCCATCTAATTCTTCCATAGCAAACATTCCGCTACTCGATATCCTCTTTGATTGTTTTGTCTGGGATCGGGTCTGGCTGCGAGTAGCTGGAGGCGTCTGGCTGGTCCTGGGAGAATCCGCTGGGGGCTGGAATGGGCCAGTAGCAGCTGACTGGTAAGAAATTGCGCTGCGTGCTCTCGCCTTGTCGGCTCTGTCGGCGTTGAAGAGAATATCTAATGGTGATTCCTCTCTTTGCGATCTTTTGGTCAAGGCATCAGCGGGGGGCGGGGTCGATAGATGACTTGAAGAGGGGTTATCTCTCAAGCCCCGCAGGCCCCTGAGTCCAGGAGAATCTGGGACAGATTTTGAGTAGAAGCTGGGTATGGGAAGAGCTGATGGAGCAGGTGATGCGTGAAAGGTTGCTCCTGCATATGCAGCAGCCGAGGGTGTGTTGATAGGTCTGGCAGATGGCAAACCTGCAGACAGAGGACCTGCCATAGGAGGAGTTCTGCGATCTTTTCTAGCAGCAGCGGGTGATGTGATAACATTCTTCGGTCGGTTTTTATTTCTTGACTTTTGCTTTGATCCAGTCTCAGGAGCGCCCGAGTTAGCAACGTTCTGGGGAGCAGATTGGTTATTTCGGCGGGGTGTTCGTGGAGGGGTTGCCGGTTGAGCAACAAAACCAGTATTGTGCATGCTGGTCTCTGTCTGGTTGTTACGTGAGTTCGCTTGTAAGTTGAGATGATGTGGATTTTGAGGGTTTTGCGACGAGGCTGTTGTGGAGGGTATAGCAGCACTTCGAGTATGGCGGTGCCTTCTGGGAGGAATTTCGGAAGACATGTCTCCTTTGGCCTATAAATAAGCAGCCGTAGAAGTATGGAGAGATGTGAACAGATAAAGCAAGCTGAATGAACGTTTCGTTCAGGTGTGTCGAGGAGGAGGGGTTGGACAAAGATCGCGGTCTAAACAGGTGGAGGTTGGTCGCTCGAGGAGTGAAGTCGTAATCTCCCACAATATCGTGTGTTTCGTCTGTGTACTTGCGTAGGATCGATAGATGTGCTTATGTTACTCATGGTTCTGTTGTTAGGCGTGAATGAGTGTTGATGGGATGACTGAGTTGAAGAAAGGCTCCGAAAGAAGGTGATGGCGGCGGAGGCTAGCGGCAAGCTGCGCGGCTGAGGCTGTCGGTCAACGTAACGAGATCAGTAAGAGCTCACCTCGAACTGCCTGCAAACATCTTTGATCCATTCCAACATCAACTCTTCTTTTCGACTACAAAAGGGTCTTTGGTGGATACGAAGTTGCCTGCTCCACTCAGTTTCTAAGACTCTACTCTGCGTCACAGGGACTCGATTTTGAAAATCAGTACTTTCCTGCCTACAGATACCCCTCCACCGTTTATCGAGCCTTACCCCACACCCTTCGACGAACACAGGATGGCAGACGTTGATATGACCGATGTTCCTTCGGGATCTGCAGCTCCAGTTAAGAAGGTCGCTGGCAAGGCGAAGGCAGGCGGGGCTGCTGATGCAGATGGCAAGAAGCGATTTGAGGTCAAGAAGGTAAGGCAAGGCAAATAGTGGCAATGCGCCAGATTACATGATAGATGGCTAACTGTTTCCACAGTGGAACGCAGTTGCTTTATGGGCATGGGATATTGTCGTTGACAACTGCGCTATTTGCAGAAACCACATCATGGATCTCTGTAAGCTCTCTTGCTGTAGACGTGAACCACATACTGATGAATATAAGGTATCGAGTGTCAAGCCAATCAAGCATCTGCCACCAGTGAAGAGTGCACTGTAGCCTGGGGTATCTGTAACGTGAGTTCTCTATTCTTCGTTCTCCGCAATATCAAGCTCACTTCTCGACCTAGCACGCATTTCATTTCCACTGCATTTCTCGATGGCTGAAAACGCGTCAAGTATGCCCTCTCGACAACAGAGACTGGGAATTCCAAAAGTACGGTCGCTAAGGTTATGGAGACGGGTTTATGGGAGACGAGCTGATGTGCTACGAACATGGATTTTGAGATGAGCCACCCAGTAGCGAGCAAAAGCTCGTTGCTTCTGATGCTGTGCTTGTTTCGATGCATTCACGGCGTACGGAGGAATTCTATGATGGCGTCCATATGGATTAGATTCCCACAAGACAGCTTTCCAATTTACTTTGAGGATGAATGAAACGAAGCCTTGTGCATTTTATGGTATTCCCAAACGCTCTAACGCCTGTGCCCAGAAGCCTGCATCTCAATTCACCACTTCTCCATCCACAATGATTTCTGGTGATTCCTTCTCAACACCTCCCACAGGCAGCCATTTGATCGGGTGTCGATTGTAGAAGGGCCAGGGTGGTACAACGAGCAAGAATGTAAGAGCAGTCCCCGCCAAACCAATGGAGAGTGAGCGTTTGATATCTTGAAGAAAGTATCCGACAATAAAAGCGATGGCCTGCAAGCATGTCAGATGTTGTGGTTTATTGTAGAAGCGGAAGAGCGTGTTTTACTCCTGCTGTTGCAAGCAAGGCTGTTGCCAACAATTCAGCCAGCTTCTGCCCCTCAAAGTCCTGCAAGTCCGAGTCAGTCTTGGAATATTCGGTTTCGATAGAGCAACCAACAATTTGACCCTCTGTCAGATCGCGCACTTGATCCAGCAATTGATCCGCCATAATGTGTTGTTTTGCGGAAGAGACGTCTTGTGAGGAAGTGGATGGACAATACTTCAGGTCTGGCCTCTTCATCCAGCCGGATTGGCGACACGTGATAGCGAGGCTGGGCCCATGAAGTGCAGGGGCGGCCAGGCTGAGCGATTTTCGAACTGGCGATGGAGGCGTCCATACGAGGGGTCAAAGGGTAGGATGTGAGATGACAGGTATCTTTAATTGACTGTGTCGTAATGGGGTCTGTGGCTCTTTGCATGTGCTCACCAGCTCAGCTCGTTTGTTGGCCGATTCTACTTGACTCAACAACTCCCAGAGCCATATATAATTCAAACTTTTTCAATCTTCATCTGAAGCAAAACGACTTGGAACGAGGCTGCAGCTGGCGAGATCTCATATCCTTGGATCGGCATTGGCCGGCTGTGCCAAATTTTCGATAGTGGAAGCGTTGATCCTTGCCACGCTAAATTCGCGCTCTGAGGGCTTTCAACATCGTTGCCCAACTTCCTTCTTCTCCATTCCAGCTCAACATCGACGGACTTCGGTTTCGACGACTTTTCCATACCATCCTGATACGAATCGAACTGCAACCCTACAGTGCAACACTCTTATTCACTTGCTGAGTCTTGTCGCCACTTATCAACCTCCCGCCTTTGTGTGGTGAGAATTCAACTAGCCTCGAGATTGGAACGTCATCCAAAAACAGACCACCTTCAGACAACCTCACAACGCCAGCAAGACTGTACATTGCTACTCCTCTCCAACGTCACGAACCTCCTATCTATTCAGCACAGATTCTTTGTGGAATTGCTGCAGAGTAGCTAGTCTTACGCTCGCAACCTTCTTTGCCACAAAATCGCCTCGGCGGCCCTCGAAAACACAAACCACCAAATTGGCGGGACTCGTACTTCACCAGTTCTCCTTCATCCGTCCGCTCCTCGGGTCTCCAAAGACCTGGGCATACTGCGGAGGTGACAAGAAACCTCCATAATTGGTCTCTTCTTCCGAACATACACACTTTTGGCAACTCAATCAACATATACAACTTGGATCAGCAGGCGGGATTAGTCTCTCCATAGAAAAGAGCATTAGTACAGGGCAACCTGTGCATTACCACCTATCAAATTGACGCCAACACGCGGTGGGCGCTCGTTGCGACCCGCCTTACATTTGAAGGCGCTCTACGGAGTATAATCAGTCCTCCAGTCCAACCTGGACTAATTTCAGAATAAGGCGGTATCTGCGATACATCTCACAGCACTTGGCACAATGTCCGACCATGATGAGATGTCCATCGATACTGGCTTCAGTACGCCAGTGCCCGAGCTAGACGATCACAGACACCAGACGCCTACAGTCCAAAGATCTCAATCCCGACGAGGTACTGTAGAAACCATACACAGCGCTGCCGATCGACGTGCTGTCGCCGCTGACCTTCAAATCGTCAACCAAGGACTTTTACCAACCATCGCTCGCGATTTCGAATATGCTGTCGATGACGAAGAAGCTGGAGGTGTCTCTCCCCACCCTGGCCGTAATATGAGCCGTCGTGGGACCGTGACAACCCTTGATCCGCGTTCCAATTCTCCTCCAAATTCTGTCAAGGCTTTCGCCGATGCCAGACGTCGCGAACGAGGTCTCTCTTCTGTAGACCCTAACTCTATGAAAGTTTTTGCCGAGACTCGACGGGGTGACGATTGTGAGTTGCGTCGAGTCACCTCAGGGGCTAGTGGTAGAAGCAGACGGAGCCGAAGGAGTCGCCGATATACTAATGAAGGAGACGCTAACAGCTTTGCTGGGTCATCAAAGAGTGCAGAGGAGGACGTCTGCTTCCCACTTCATCCAGCAGGCAACAAAGACTCCCTTTACATTGACTTCGAAACCCTAGAGGATTTCATTGCCGAGGAAGAGAGCAACGACTTTCCTTCTCCCAGCGTCCAGCAACAAGCTCGAACATTTCCCGACCTTCGAACCCAGAAGCACGGTGAAATTCCTTCGTACATAACCTCTGATGGAGATGTTGTTGAAATTTCACATGAGACTTCTTCTGTTGCTGAGAAACTCGAGAGCTTTGAAGAATCCTTGAGAGAGCCGCAAAAATTGGAGAACAGGTTTGAGTTCTTCTCCTCTCTTGGCGAAGAGACCATTCACGCTGCCGAGTTCGGTGATCTTATTCTTCCAGGAGAAGACGTTCGCAGTCTCTTCACTCTTCCACAAGGGGAGGATGCGGACGGTGTCTGGTGGCTCAACATGAACAACCCGAGAGAGGAAGAGATTCGTGCTATCTGCAAGGCCTTTGGTGTCCATCCTCTGACTATTGAAGATATCAGCACTCAGGAAGCACGTGAAAAGATTGAGCTTTTCCCTTCTTACTATTTCGCCTGTTTCCGGTCCTTCAACGTGGAGGAGATTGATGGTGGGCAAGAGTATGAGCCATTTAACATTTATGTTATTGTCTTCCGGGAGGGAACGCTCAGCTTCAGCTTCTCTGTCAATCCCCATGCCGCTCACGTACGCAAGCGAATCACAATGCTCAAGGACTATGTTGCTCTTAGCTCTGATTGGATTTGTTATGCATTGATGTAAGCTTACTTGCTGTGCTTAAGGAATGATATTTTAGTACTGACCAGACACAGTGATGACATTGTTGATTCTTTCGCACCTATCATCACCAAGATCGAAGACGAAACAGACGCCATTGAGGATGAGGTTTTTATTGCACGCAACGATGATATGCACACGTTCCTTCGCCGGATCGGCATGATCCGCAAAAACGTCATGGGTTTAATGAAACTCCTGGGAGGCAAAGCCGATGTACTTCGAGGCTTCACCAAGCGTTGCAATGCAAATTACAAGGTCACCCCTCGAATGGACATCGGTCTTTACCTTGGCGATATTCAAGATCACGTTGTTACCATGATGACGAGTTTGGCACATTTTGAGAAGATGCTATCTCGCTCGCACAGCAACTATTTGGCTCAATTGTCCATTGACAATATCACTCAAGGAAACCACGCCAACAAGGTCCTCAGCAAGATCACTCTCCTTGCGTCTATTCTCGTTCCGCTCAATTTAGTCTGCGGTATGTTTGGGATGAACGTCAAGGTCCCATTCAGAGATGCCGAGAATTTGGGGCCATTTTTTGGCATTTTTGGATTTCTGTTCCTGATTGTGTTCGTTTTTTATATCGCTGCTAAGCGCATGAGGTATATTTGATGAGCTCTGGTAAAGTTGGTTGATGTCGCAAATCGCAGGTCCCTCCTGTTTTCGGCTTCGCAGATTCAGTATTGAACTTGATCGTCCTTACGTCAAGCCATCTTGTATATACCGTCGATGTATTTAGTGGCAGATTGGGGTTTCCTTTCGTCTGATAGAGTAGAGAATAGAGCATTGATTTCAATATTTGGTGCAAGCTACTCAAAAAGATACACAGCATGCAATTCCAACCTATCGACCACGCGGTCACTTAATTCAGCAAGTGCTGTAGCATATATGCATGGATTTTAGAAAACCGAACGTTTGAAGATTGATAATGTAGCACAGGCATTGAGTGACCCAACTTCAGGCCAGTTTTCTGCGTCGTGATGAGATTCCTGCACAACAAATTAATAGCATCCCCTTGAAGGCGGTAAGCATGTCAAAAACGAGGGGATGAATATAAACCACCCCAATGCATTCTACGGAGCAACAGAATTGCGGGGTGTTCCTGCAATGCAATCATTTTGTGGGGTCTCCGGCTCGGGTTCCCGCATAGCAAATCAACTCCAAATTGATCATGGAACTCATTGGGGTTTCGGAGATATCCAGACCCTATTGTTCTGGCTGAAGTCACCCAGGTTTCAAAGCACCACGGCAGGGGGGCTAAAATGCCGACTTCTGCGAGATCCCACGAGTGGGAAGAGCAGCGAGTGCCGGCATCTGTGTGTGCCAATCAGGCTGATTGATGCGGCCCGACAAATATAGTCACATTTCGCATTAAGCTTCGGTAGAGACGATCCGCATCCAGGGGGGAAGATCAGATGATGAGCTTGATTCGGAGGTGGGACGTCGGGAAGTTTCTATAACTAGGAGATACTCTTTACTTGCGTTTGTGTTTGTTACTCATGGTGTAACTGCAAATTAAGTTCAAAATGTATCTTCGTATTCCATTTCTCGCGGCTCTCTTGGCCTGTTCGGAAACTGTACTCGCTTCGACTGTAAGGATCAATGCTTTAGGTGATAGTATTACTGGCTCGCCTGTAGGTTTTTTTTCCCCTGCGATTGAGGGCTTCAATGTTCTGACTGGGAACAACAGGGCTGTTGGCGTGCTCTATTATGGCAGAAGCTACAGGCAGCTGGAGTTACTAACACTGATTTCACTGGAACTCTGGCCCCTCAAGGGTGTGGCTTTACGTATGATGGTGAAAATGATGGACACGGAGGTTATCTTGCAACTGGTAAGATCATGGTCCCTTACCTTCTCCAAAGCTCTTGCGCATGTCATTCATGCTGCTTGCGAGAAGTCGTCCTCTACAAAGTCCTATTTAAGAAAGAAGTAGCAACCTGACACCGCTCTCTCAGGAATCGTGAGCAATAACTACCTTCCCGGTTGGCTCGCTGTCTCAACTCCAGACATCGTCATGATGATGTTAGGAACCAACGACGTCTGGTCCTCACTCTCAACTGCCACTATCCTAGCCGCATACACAACACTTGTCGGGCAGATGCGTGCCCAGAACCCCGCCATGACTATCCTGGTCGCCAAAATCACGCCCATGAACCCCTCTGGATGCACAACATGCTATGCAGGCGTTGTTGACCTTGACTCCGCCATCCCAGCCTGGGCAGCCGGAATCTCCACTTCCGCAAGTCCAGTCAGCGTCGTGGATTGCTGGACGGGGTACAACACTACTCTAAACACTGGTGACGGGGTCCACCCAAATGAAGCTGGGAACACGATTCTGGCAAATGACTGGTTTGCCCCGTTGAGTTCGGCTATTGTGAGGGTTGGGGAACGGTGCCAGGGACGGTGTCGGCGACGAGTACCAGTACTAAGAGTACGACTGTTGCTACGACGACTTCGAGCAAATCATCGACTGCAACTTCAAGCAGCAAATCGTCAACTTCGAGCACCAAGGCTACATCGTCAACACTTGTTACAAGCACTACGAAAACAACTGTTTCGACTACTAGCAGTAAAACATCCAGCTCAACCACGAGTGCGAGTACTGCGACCCAAACATTATATGGCCAGTGTGGTAAGTTTCTCAAGTTACGGTGCAAGACAGACATGCTAACCATACTCCAGGCGGATCCGCATGGCCCGGTCCTTACATTTGTGTTGCAGGGACTTGTACATTCTACAATGCATTTTACAGTCAATGCATATAAAAACATTCTTGTACATAGATCAATATCATTAAAATTGCATGTATTCAATCATCGCGAATATATTTTTTCAAGCCCCTCAATCTTTCCTTCGCACTCTCTAAGACCGCATCCTCCTTACACACTGCAAACCTCAGATAATCCTGCACCAGATACGCGTTTTCATCAGTACAGAACTCCGTTGGTGGAATAGCCGCCACACCCAATTCCATAATCAGAAACCAGGATAGCTTGAAATCCCTCGGCCGAGTGGCTACATGTTCTGGAAACGTATAATCGGATGGGATGGAGACTTTGGACATGTTCACCAGCACGAAGTAGCCACCCTCGGGGTCTGTAAACGGGAGGTTGAGCTCGGTCCAGATGGAGTTGAAGAGGTCCATTTTTGCCTTCAAGGAGGCCCGGGAGTGTTCCCAGAACTTGTTGGTGGGAGCGAGTTCGAATCCAACGGCGATGGCTTCCTGCAGAGGAGAGACGGTGGTGTAGCAGATTCGGGTGTGGGCTGCTGCTACGTAGGTTATTAGGTGGGGTGGACCTACCAGCCAGCCTACGCGCCAGCCGGTTACGTAAAAGGATTTTCCAGCTGAGAGATGGTGTAAGCTATGGTCCAGATATTGGGGGAGATACAGAAGACATACCAGAGCCAACAGTGAGTGTGAGACCTGCATATTCTGGTGACAGGGTTGCAATCCGTGTGAACGGTGTATAGTATAACGTATCATAAACTTCATCAGAAAGGATGATGATGTTCCCTTTCACGCACAAATCGCCAATGGAGCGTAACTCCTTTTCAGAGAAGATCTTGCCGATGGGATTATGGGGCGTGTTAATCACTATCATTTTGGTCTTGGGCGTGATGGCTGCCTCGAGCTCCTTGACGTCGAGTGTCCATTCTGATGATGAGGATGTCTCGGTTGCACCATTAACTGGTGGATGGAGAGGAACATAGACCACCTTTCCACCAGGCATTTCGATGTTGCTCAAGTACCTGGAAAATGTTAATCTGGCACCCTTCGAACTTTGCATATGACCTCTGATTTAACTTACTGGTCAAAGAAAGGTTCGAACACGATGACCTCGTCTCCTGGTTCTATGAATGCCATGAATGCGCTTAGAATACCTTGGTGACATTAGTTTTGATTTACCGTGCATTTTTTCCAGTGTCACCAACCTTCATTGGCACCAGTGGTAACAGTGACTTCCGTCTCTGGATCAATGGGTCTTCCCAACCAGTCAGAGTAAGCATTGGCGAGGGCCTTCTTTAGCCTTGGCCTTCCTCGAGTTGGCGAGTACTGGTTGCATTCTACTGTGCCAAGAGCTTCGATTGCAGCATCGACGATGAACTGAGGAGGTGCATAGCCAAAAAAGCCTTGCCCCATGTTTACAATTGGCTGCACCGGAGATGCGGCTGCGGCTGCATTAACCATTGACCTATTCACATGTTAGTCATTTGTGACGGGACTACAATAGAACATGCTATGTACCAAACATCTTCTCTTCTTCCTGCTACCCTTGATGCTGGCTTTGGATTTTCCATTTTGGTGATTTTTGAAACTGGGTTGTCCACTCTCAGAGGCAATATCTCAGTCATCACTTCACAAGTCTTTTCACAAAAACGCGAATGTTATATCTCAGCTTGGGCCGCTGTCAGTCTAACTCCCTCTCCCTTCCATTAATTCCGATCCGAGCAGCGGAAAGTTACCGTGCGTTGGAAAGCGTCTGTAGCCGCATCTATGGTCTCTCTCCTCGGGCTGCTCTTGCTCCCCACAGTGAGCAGCATCTTTGTCATCATAAATCTCGAGCTGAGCATCAGCGATAAGATCTTATGCTGTTGCAGATCTCCCATTTCAGGTGTTGTTGTCCCCAATGGTGGGATCCGCTTCCGCTGCCGTGGCCGGTGCAGCGCCGCGGTGAGCGTTTCAGGGGCTAGCTTCAGGGCTGCTCCCCCACCCTTGTGCACCTGACGGGTACCGGGACCGAAGCGGCCAAGTGTACTGATTGGTTTTGCTCTCTGGCCAACTAGCAGATCAATTTGGAGCATATCTGTGTCTGTACCTGGTTCTCATGAATTCCATACCACCATCCAGCACGGGTTCATGATCCATGGCAATGGCAATGGCTTCGCCTTTACGCACATCCAGTCGGCTGGTGGCACCAGTTGCCAGAGCTCTCTCAAAACCCCGCACTTTTACACGTCGGTGGAACAGCACTTCTAAACCTCAAACCCTAACATCACAAACCTCATCGGCCGCATCATGGTCTTCAGGTCGTGTCTTGTTGCTGGCTGCGGTCATTGGAGGGTCGGCTTTTGCAGGGGGATTGCTTACGACAAATCAAGTAATTCAAACATCGACTACTCTCGAAGCACTAAATTTCCTTCTCCAAAATATGCAAGTATCAAGGAGATGCAGACAGTAAGTACTCTCGGATCAACTTCACTATTTCAAATACCAAGTCATGTGACCAGGCCATCGAAGAGATCCGCTCAGCGCTCGGAGAAGAGAGTGTGAGCATAGACGACGAGGACCTCAAGCTTCACGGCTATTCAGAATGGTCGCCTTCAAATCTTGAAACGCTCCCCATTGCCGTCGTCTACCCAAAGAGCACGGAAGAGGTTTCAAGCCTGATGACAATATGTCACAAATGGAAAGTACCTATCATTGGTTACTCAGGTGGTAGCAGTCTAGAGGGAAACTACTCAGCTCCTCACGGAGGCATAAGCGTTGATTTCATGCATATGGATAAAGTTGTGGCTCTCCGTGAAGAGGATCTAGATGTCACGGTTCAGCCAGCGGTAGGTTGGGTAGACCTGAATAAGATGATTGCGTCCAGTGGTCTCTTTTTTCCTGTTGATCCAAGTCCGAGTGCGAAATTCGGCGGCATGGTGGGGACGAACTGTAGTGGGACGAATGCAGTTCGGTACGGCACAATGAAAGACTGGGTAATAAACTTGACAGTAGTTTTGGCCGATGGAACCATCATCAAAACGAGAAATCGTCCCAGGAAATCCGCCGCAGGATACAATCTCAATGGTATCTTTGTTGGCTCTGAAGGGACTCTCGGCTTGGTCACCGAGATCACATTGAAGTTAGCAGTTATCCCTAAAGAATTCAGCGTAGCAGCCGCCACGTTCCCCACAATCCGAGATGCAGCGGCAACCGCTTCAGCTATTATGCGTGCTGGCGTACCTGTTGCTGCTCTGGAATTTCTTGACGAGGTCCAAATGGGTGTGCTCAACAGAGGAGGCTACACCACCCCTATTGTATTCGACGAGAAGCCCACGCTTTTCTTCAAGTTTTCTGGCACTAAGGCGAGTGTGGCAGACAACATCAAGGAGGTTGAAGCCATCTCCAAGGCAAATAAAGGTGGTGCGTTCCGCTTTGCAAAGAACGAGAAAGAGCAAGAACTTCTATGGTCAGCAAGGAAACAAGCGCTCTGGAGTTTGTTAGCTGCTCGCCCAGAGGGCACCGAATTGTGGACAACAGATGTTGCTGTGCCATATTCTAGCCTAGCCACAATGATTGGTAAGTTGGATTTCTCACTGGACTAAATGAGGAGCTAACGTGGATACAGAGGCATCCACAAAGGGGTTGAAAGATCTCGGTCTATTCTCCTCGATCGTTGGTCATCTCGGAGATGGAAATTTCCACGAAGCCATCATGTACCACAAGGACGACCCAGCTGAGGCCGCTGCAGTTGCCAAGCATGTGAAGAACATGATAGCCCGCGCTCTGGCAATGGATGGAACATCTACTGTAAGTTCAGCCTTTCTCCTAGTTCCAATTTTCAGTTTCTGACGGGCTTATTTTCTAGGGTGAGCACTCTATTGGCTTCTTCAAGAAGGAGGAACTTCTCCAGGAGCTTGGACCGGATACGCTGGCTGTTATGAAGAGCATCAAGCAGAGTTTGGATCCGCATTGGTTGCTGAATCCTGGGAAGATTTTTGATACACCGAGCTGAAGATGAGATTTGCTAGGGTGACAAGTGTAGATAATGTACAAATATCTAGAAGAAAATATTACTTATTTTGACTTTCAAAAAGTTGGGAGAAGTCTCGCTACCTCTCAATTCCTGATCATTCATCTAGCTACTCGCTTAGGTTTGTAGGTATTGCTAAACTAATGTACCTCGCCTTACCTTGCCCGTCAAAAGCGATGACTTCGCAGAAGTGGCTATAGATAAGTATGCCATCTCAGCGAGGCGAAAATTCAGGAAGTCATGCGAGGAATGAGCACGAGGTGATTGGGTAGATGAGTTTATCATTGCCCATCACCAATTGGTCTGGTAGATTATGTTCTGTATCTGATTCCATATCAATCCCCAAAACTAAGCACCACACCATACATTTTCCCTCGTATCCAAGCTCTGATAGCCTACGTGAGGTAACGGAATTTAGGATGTTCATCACCCAAAGTGCTAATATCCAGCCTCTCATGTTCAAACGGCTTGCCAAACTCGCGATCGCGACGCTTATTCTCCTTCTCCAACATGAAATGCATGCCGAGCGCGAGGAAGATGATCAATCCGCAGAAACCGCATCCGAGACCTGAGCCTAGCTTGTAATCAGGTCTGCAATTACATTAGCAACACTTCCAGTCATTAAAAGGTGGCGAGAACTTACGCGTCCTTGTCAGGGAACACGGACGAGCCAATGAAGGACGTGAGTTGCCCGACCAATGCGACAAGAGCAACACTTGAACCCTTCTTCGAATCGTTGCCGGAGTTGTTCAGGACCCATGTGAGATTGAGTGCAACGATGGGGAATGTACCGCAGCACGCAAGCCATACACCTGCATATCTAGCCCCGGTGCTCACAGAATTGCCGACAATAGTAAGAATGAGGTATCCGACTAAAGCAACACTAGCGGAGAAAGCAATGATTGGCCCTCTCTTGCCCCATCTATCAGAGACATACGCAGCTAAAGCACAGCAGAAGAAAGCACCAAGGTAAGGTGGGGCACTCAATCCCTGTGCTTTAACGGAGGTATAGCCTAGATTCTTGATGATAGTGGGAAGAAAGTTGTTTAGCGAGGCGAAGGAATAGTTCCAGCAGAATTGGATGAATGCGTGCACCCAGGCTTTCCAGTCAGTTAATCCTTTGAGGTAGTGTGTCCAGTTGACGCTGGACTTGGCGATTGTGTCTCGCTCCTGGATTCGTTCTACAGCCATGGTCTTTTCATCTTCTGTTAGGAATTTGGCGCTTGCTGGGGAGTCGGGCAAGAAGAAGAATACGATGGGCGTGCAGAGGATGGTTGGTGCTCCCTCTGTTGCAAGTCAGTGTCTAGAATATTTCAGGCGTGAAAAAGAACATACCAATCACGAAAAGCAATCTCCATGGCGCCCACGATGAACTGATCTGTTCGATGCCATATGCCAGAGCACTGGCAAAGCAGGCGGCGAGAGGAGCAGTTCCAAGGAGCAAAGCCATGCGAATACCCAGCTCTTTTCTCTGATAGAACATCGAGAGATAGAACGGAGATCCGGTAGCAAGCATGACTTCAAACATTCCAAGGAAGGCTCGACACACGCAGAGACCCGCTAAGTTAGTTACAACGCCCGAACATAAAGCTGCAGTACCCCAACCAATGCACAGAATCGAGACGTAGATATGTGCTGGGAAGATCTTCCAGAACAAAGTCGTCCATTCGAAGAGCTCGTAAGCAATGTATAGAGAGTTGAGAACCCATGCCCACTGTGAAGTTTGTTAGAGTTTGCTGGCCATTTTGGGGAAAGCTACTTACTTGACTACTGCTCAAACCAAGATCCTTCTGTGCACCAGCTGCTTTCGCATTGCCGATATTGGACCTGTCAAGGTAACTGAACAAGTAAAGAAGACAGACTATTGGCAGAACTCTGGTGTCAAACTTGTGACGAATTGCCTTTTGCTGGTCGTATGGCAGTATAGCTTGAGAAATAGTCTGGTCGACGGTCCCTTTCTCGGGCGCCTCCTCAAGAGAGGCTACCTTGAGATCGTTTGACTTTTCTTCTGACATGGCTAGAGAGTTGACAGGAATTGAGATGTCACAACACTTACACGGCCGCTTGTTACCTATTTAAATTATTCCTGGAGTCCTCTAAGTGGGTCATACTATCCCCCACTGTTGACCTCACGATATGGTACGTGGAGCTGCATCAAAGCGTATCTCCAACTACCAAGTCCGCGATCTCGGATGCGAGTACGAAGATAGATAGAGATCTCGCTCCTGGGTGGTATCTAAAGCTCGACCTCCCATCAAGTGCAGCGGGACTGTGACAAAAGAGTTCCGTTCAATCTGATTGACCACGGGCCACGAGCTATCAGGGTATGTGGGGACGTTGGAGGCTCCACACGTACCGCTGCACGTCCTTTCCGGGGCTGAAGCCGAGTCGTTGGGCCATGCGTCCTCCCGTGTCCAGATTGAAAGATTACAGGGAGCAAATGAGTGGTGGGCAGCATATCGAGGTCCCCGGAAACCAGGCGGATGCGGATGCGGCCAACTTTGTCTTAGATAGCAACCGGCGTGTGTCTCCCTGAAGCTGGGGTCAAGTGAATAGAGGCATTAGTTCCGCGTCAAATACCCATATGTATGCGCTCCGAGAATTGAGAGATCCATGGCCACGAAGTCGGATTTTGAGGTGGGCCTAGAATGTTGATACCCGGAAAATCCACGCTGAAGCAGTTCGATCCATCCATTCAGAAGCCAGTACGATACCACGAGATCCAACGCCGGTTATCACACTATTTTATGACCCAGAAAGTGAAATCTAATCACAATCCTCGAAGAGTGCCAAGGGTTTCTTTACGTGCTCTAGCATCGAGACTCGGGCTAATCAATGAATGCTTTTCTCAAACTTCCCTGCCTCCTTCTGTTGATACAGGTCTCCATAGGTGCTCTTTCTTTCCTCTGTCAGTGATTTCTCTCTGAATTTCTACAGATCGGGTTTATCAGCTTCGTTCCTTCTTTACCAAATTATTCCATATCCAAGCATTTCAATGAAGGGTGTGAAATGCCAGACTCTTCCTCGCAACAGAGTTGAGTCAGAATCAACCAGATTCTCCATTCACTTGCACGTCTTTGGACGGGAAGCGTTATGCAAGTTTCCCTCCATGAAGGCCCTCTGCTTCATTCATCAAATGAAACCAGATTTGCTGTTGATCCCCGTAGACCTTCGTCAAACCCCCAAGTCCTTAGTAGCATATCGCATGCGTATCAAACAGTAACTACTAAGATGGATCGGATATGCATTATGTCGAAGGTATCCAAGTGAAATCTCGGACAATGATTGTTACTAACACTGGCCGAAGATATCGTTCGTGTACTGGTTTCGCAAAAATGCTGCCAACTGTAGATTCCTTGGCTCTAAAGCTTAACCAGTTCGTGTAGCGACAAATAAACAAGAAGCTCTTTGACCAGCTTGCTACCTGGACGGGTGAAGTTAAAAGCTGATTGCTCCAGGTATTTTGAAGTTGGGTGTTCCTCGGGTTTCAAATAACAATGATCAGCAGTGCACTTGTATGGCGGTTCATCCTTCTCAACTTAGCAGAATTATAGAGGGATGAAAAAGTCCCATATATGTACTCCTACACACCAAATGAAAGTTTTTCATCTCTATGAGCAATCTGTCGCACTGAATGAGCTTGATATTTCTGCACTCAATCAATCGTAACTAAACCAAAGGAGAAGACGGACTGATATTAGAGCTAAAGTTGAATTGACGATTACTAATCATGTCTAGAAAATTGACGGCGAGGTGACTTTCCGGTTGGAAATGCTACTGTAGCTACAAATATCAAATAATTAGATCGAATTATACAGCTGTGCCCACGCATTGGAAGAATGGCTCAATTTGAAGCCTGTCAAAGTAGACTTGACAACAACTATATTTTTGTATAGCATGGAAGCCAATCAACGGGTGTTGAGCGCGGGCCCTATTGGTGGGTCAACGTCACTCGGCTAATATCCGAAATGAAAAAGGGGGGAGGTTGTGGTAGAGTACCGAGAAAGCGCGAAAGCTTTTGTTTCTAAGATCACTTGAGGGTTCTTGAGTAAGAAATCTAATAGGCTGACTCGCTCCAAATTGTTGGCATCTTTCAAACAACAAGACAAAGAGTTACTTCTCATTCTCCTGCACACCTATTCCAACGCATCAATGATGACAATGCAATGCACCGCATTCCCGTTGACAGATTTGTCTCATTTTCATCCCCGTAAAAAGCTCTTCAAAAGTTGATGCATCCATCCAGAACATGGACGTTAAGAGTAAGTAGTTCAAACCTCAAACACTGCAGCATACGTTGTGTACCAGACATGTGATGTAGCCGAGGCAACCACAGTAACATTGCACATGCGGTCTATTAGTCTTACAGATGTTTAGGCCTAGGCCCTTTTATTGCTACGCAAATCGCTTGGGTCTTGTGCGATTCCCGAACCCTTGGTGGGGGTCGGATGATCAACAGCGGTTCGACGGCAGCACTAGTCGATATTTTGCTCGCGGGGCTTGTTGGTCCTCACCGCAAGTTGGAAAGGAGTAGGGGTCCTGACCAACTAACAGCGGCAATGGCGGGCCCCCGGCCCTTGCTTTCCACAATCCTTCTCCGTTACTCGACCTTCGGGACCTCGACGCAAAGTGCCACGGCAGCTCCCGATTCTCACTCGGGAGGGTGCTCGGGAGGCAATGATAACAACGGCGTTGGATCGGCAGAGGGGTCTGGAAACGAAGCCGATCATGGCTTGATGACGTTGGTGGGAAATCAGGCGGCATCACCCGTCGATCAAGGGAAAGAACGAAATGCAAGACGGTCTCGTTGTGGCTTGCTCAGAGGAGCAGCCGACCGACAACAGGGGACATGAAAGGAACTGCCCACCCATGGTTAAAAGACGCGAGTCAGGCCCTGAGTCTCGAGGTGTTTGTGAACCATGTGGTTACTTGATGCGGGGGTAAAGGCGCGCATCTGTTTCCGGCCAAATGGGGTAGCACGGCAAGGCCAACAGTACTGCTGTATCGTGCAACGATTGGCTTCTTTTGGTTGTACTTGGTAACCGCGGCTGGGATCTGGGGATTAGCTGCAGCTCGTGGCTTGAACACTGTTTGACATTGGCGGTCCCGAGATTTGGTTACACTGCCTTCTGCAAAGTCGCTGTATTTGCCTAATGTGGAAGGCAGCTTGGGTATCAATTCGGAAGAACGTTCGCTGCATCATAACGAATCAAAACCTCGAGTGCAAGGGTAGGCTAGTGAGACATTGCTGTCATACCAGAATCACAATGCAGTCTCATTCTTTCGGTGCTGGGAATGCACTGTGATATGTTGGTGGTTGGGATTTCCGAGTGCTCTATTCCATAACATCGGATGTCATGCATGACCGCAGGCCCAAATCAATATGATTGAGTAGATTTGGCCGCAAACTACACTGTCCTTACTGCGTTCGCAAGTTTGATAGTCGATATCGGTGGTAGTTCGCAATGGACGGTATTTGAATTCTTCGGCGCTCGTAAAGTTCAGGGAGAACAGCTATCTACACTCCCCGTGCCACCGTAGAAAAGGCTGGTACTCTCCCCTGAGTTGCCGTGTTGGTTTGGACACCCGTGTTTCGTGCGTCTCCACCAACACGCCCCAGCGCTGGATGCGGGGTCGGGAATCTTAGGCCAGCATCCCAACAATCGCCATTTTACAGGCAGTAGATCTAGCATAATTCTGTAGATCAAAGCGGCAATCTAGAGGACGCAACATTGGCGCCAGCTGTCACACATCTCCAATCTCGCTTCCAAACTGCCGGGTCTCGTCAATCTTCCGTCCTATAGAATGCTGGATGAACGGTCTTCAAAGTGGAGTGAGGGAAATATGAAAAGGCGAAAAGCAATACTCGCTTCGCAATGCTGCATTTTTTTCTTCTCGCAGTGACGGTCCATATCTCAAACATGCATTTCATTCTAGAATATTTGGGAATTTATCTCCGATAGCAATTGTTTGCGATACACGTCTCAAAAGATTCTGGTTCGTAAACCTCAAGGGCCTCGGTGTGAGGGGGGTATCCGTTGGGCAGTGAAATAGCAATGCTTTCGGCCATGCAGATGCACCTGAGTCGGGTAACATGCTTCGAGTTCCGTTGTGTGGATGTCAAGCAAGCGTGTCAATGATGTGGTGTTCGTGATTGGCATCCTCCATGCAGACACGACATACGACCCCCCTACCGCATGCTGACCCCACCGCATCGGATAAGAATAAAGGTGGCATATTTCTCCAAGTAACACGTCGCTATTTAGGCTTCAAGAGACATCTTTCCACTGGAACCAGTCAGTAAACTTGCCCGGCGTTAGATTGCATGGGGCTCAAGAAGGAAGTTCAAGAAGTCGGGAGAACGTGAAAAAGTGCTTACAACATCCTTGTATACTGCCCATTCTCGAAACCCTGGATGTATTAGCGCTTTATCTTCTTGGTAGGACCCTGGAGAACTCACCCATAGCCATCAGGTGCTCAACCCCTTCCGTTACCCCGTCAAGAAACACTCTTCGCATGCCTTGGCCTTGTAACATTTTCACACAGGCATTGAGAAGTCGAAGCTCAATACCTTCTTGATTGTTCGCTACTCCTTAATTAGCCGATGAAGCTCAACAGACGAAGTAGTCAAACGAATGAGTAAAAATGTGGATATCGAATATTGCTCGTGGAGCGTGCATTGATACGACACCAAAAACACGATTTGAGCATGAGTATATACGAACTTTATAGTCTTGTGAATCCAGAAGTGAAGAAGAGACCGATAGCTGAGAATGAGAATACATTTTGAAGCATACTCAAATATCCAAAGTTGGCCTGCATTGATTCATTTGTATAGAGAGTTTCTTGTAGCACTTGCTGCAAATCATCGATTCTTTCATGGAAGAAATGGGGAGAGACGTACGAGATATGCATACACATGTGATGCCTCCAACATCCTGACCTATCTGACTAGCCCATGGTAGGTTGGCGGCAACTTGACTACCACAAGACGGGGTGTATGTTAGGGCAATGGCGATGATCTTACCATCGATTGTTGCTAACACGACATCCTTGACATTTGGCCCATTCATGAGGCAAGAGTACCTGTTGTGAAAGGTTTGAATCAGCTTCAACTTTATCAAATGCTCCAGGAATAAGTATATACACCTGACGGCTGGTACCCAATTCAGCAGAGAGTGCAAAGTTGAGATATGCCATATCTCAATGGAGCATCTTATATATGGGAATCTCACTTACTGATCAAACCAGCAAATTCTAGACGTTCTTTCAACAATTTGCAAGATATCCTGCATGTCTTCTTGAGTGCAATTCCGGAATACCACCTGTGATTGTGGTAATAACACTGGGAGCCGCCAGTCTGAAACGTCAAGAAGGAGATCATACACTATATAGCCATTCCCAGGGGCATCGCGCCTATCCAATCTCCATCCCCGGCGTCGAAACCATTCTTCGTGTGTCGTGTCGATTGGAGGGCCATAAAAAATTCTAGGAAACGTGCTTCCAAGCTGAAGACGAATGGTACCCCGCGTTCTCTTCAGTGCAGTGACAGAATGATTGTGCAAACTTAAGCCAATCCCTTGGTTCTTGTACAATGGATGTACGACGAGGATAGCGAGTGATCCAACAAGACTATCTCCTGCTTTATCGACGTATGAAAGATATGTCGCACAGAATCCCAGGACTTCCTCATTAGATTGTCGAACAACGTAGTGTTTTGCATAACCAGGTCTTCTTAGCAAAGCAGAAAGGGTCTCTTTAGATATCTCAAACGGCGCCTTGAATGCTTGCGCCCATAGGCCCCAAACCTCTGAAATATCTCGTGCCTCGTTCCACTCTTCTACAGACCAAAGTCGTGGCGCTACGGAAGCTGACGCTGCGGTTGCCGAGATCTGGCTGGGTTCTGGCTCCAACTGAGAACATGAAGTCGAGCTGATAAAAGACCGACCTGGGCTGTGACTCTGGGTATCCAACAGCAGATTCGCAATTGCTTCTAACGCAGGCCGTGAGTAGTCATCTGTGCGGATGACGGTGGGGAAGTTTGGAATGGTTCGTGCCTCTGCTGCGCTGCAGCACAAAACAAGTACGAATGGACTGCTTTCCCTCACGGCGAAGGCTATTTCAGCAGGAGTGGGGTTTAATAATCCATCAAGAGGGACGAGACAAAGAATGATTAAATTTCCACGCTGAATAAATCCCAGGTGGGTCGAGTTGAGACCGATTCTAGCGCATTGTTAGACATTCACCGCTTCACTATCTTATGTTCCTGTGTTCCTGTAGGATCGAAACGCACCTTCGGCTGTAAGGAATTTGCCGTACTCTACCACGTCTATTTGCCAATATCCGGCCAAGAATTTCAAATGGATCACTTGGGTTTGGATCTTGATCTATCGGAACGACCACGGGAGTGAGAAGAATCATGATGTCGGTCTCTTGTAGTCCACCTCCAGACTCTAGCCAGCGTTCGTTGTCTCGAATTATAATCGCAGAACCGTCGGAGCTTATTGCGGGGTAGACATCCCTAATTCGATGAGAAAAGCCGTGCTTTGCGGGAATTTTCCTCTTACTCTCTTTCATCATCACTATCAGCTTCATCACCAGGTAATTCAACCTGGTTTGAACGAGAGGACATGCCAGACCGACGTCAGGTGATAGTGTATCTGTTTTAGTGACACAGATCAAGGAACAAGAGAGACTCCGTACTTTTTAGCTTCAGGACCTATGTACAAGCCGAGAAATTTGATATACAAAAGTTCCCTGTCGCATGCTCAGCTTTTGAATGGTACAAGCATGTTCTAGACCGTGGATGGCTAGGCCAATTATCGGCTTCTTCGGCCGTACTTCGACATGGATATGCCGAAAGCCATAACATAGAGAAAAACGGGTGATCCATCTTTGTGACCGGGGCTGTTCGAAGTGTGAGGGCGAGTTTCTTGACTGCAGGATCAACTTGTGCAGTTGTGTGTAACGAAGCGAAATTTGCCGCCGCCCCATCGCACTTGGCTGGAACCATATGCATCTGTCTCGTTGGAGTTGTGAATGCCGTTCTGCATGACTTCTTCCAGCGGGCTGAGCAGCTAGCCAAAACCCATGAAGCGGCGGCGCAAAATCCTTGCACCACACTGCCGCTTGGGATTACGAAGAAACACCTTTCCTGGATGGTAGTACTGATCTATCATTTTTTGGCAGTCTCTTTTGACGTTAGTCAGGGCGCCTGAAGTTTATTGGGTATTATAAGCGCTAGTCGAGCTCATTGTCAAGAATGGAGTCGCGGAGCGCGTCTTGCCTCCAACATGAGATACTCGTTGAAAACAACCATTGAGAATTGTTGCGCGAGGCGGGAATAGTGAAAATGGCGTGGTGAAATCCGAGTGGGGTGATGGCACAGTATGCCGATGTTTCTTGCGCCAAAGATCGTCCCGCTGTTAATTCCCGGACGAAAACCTCGAAGGATAAAATCATCTGGAGAGAAGATAGAATGAGGAGAGCAGGAATGCAAGGCTTCTTGACACTATCCACTGTCATTAAACACTGATCTAGAAAGAGACACCATCTTAGGTTCTTTGTAGAACGCGCGAGGTTGCAGCAAGTATTAGACAGTGTGCTCAGTTGGGCAATGTCCGGTACAGACACCCCACCAAGTGTGCGCAACCTCATTCAAGAGAAGCCTGGCTGTTGGCTCATCAACAGTCTCTTCATAGGGAACCTTGGAGATGTTACATTTGGAGGCCCTGAAGTTCAATTCGGCTGCACGCCTGCGCTCTCCGATCAAAAGTAGGTAACCTGCACATGAGGGACTGCACTGCTTCAACTCACCGTACGGGCTAGAGTGAAGATTTGGTGGAGGCTCTTGAGATTCCGAAGGCCCAAGGGTCAAGGCCCTGAAGCCTAAAGCCCAAGCTGTCACCAGTTGTTGCTCCTAATGAATAGCGAGGAAACTTGATGGCGCTCCATCTCCTCCTTTATGATCTATGACTAGCATAGTCTAGGTCACATAATGGGTCTCCCTCAAGTGCTCTGCTCGTTTAACGACAATTCGATGCTGCTAAAGTCGAAATCTCATAACCATTGATGCCCACAAACACCACCTGGCTGCATGAAGTAATGAATACACAAGGGAAGTCCAGCTCTGCCTTGCGTCTCGTACTTTTTTTCTTTCCAATGATATGTGACATAAAGTTCGCATTCAGCGTCTCCTTTGATCGTCATCTATGAGAATTCGATAGCAGTGGATTTGGGCAAAAGGTGTGGTAGTTGGTGTCTATTTCTGTGTTGAGGGAGAGCAAAGGGGGCACTCGCGGTCGTTGAAGCTCTCAAGCGAAATCCTCGGCCCGGACCGCCCAAAACTTCTGGTTACACGAACCAAGCCGAGGAGGCCAGCGCCAAGCACCATACCCCGTGACATTGATCTATCAGTGAGAATCCGAGCGTGAGTATTTGTTGAGCCAACGACACCAAGGAATGATTACGGCAGGTGACAAGTTATTATGAGACATGGCGATGCCAATAGAGCTCGAGGATAGCACGACGGTCGCGGAATTGCTTCAAAAGCTTGGAGAGGGTGGGACGCGTCCTTGAAGCACGTTATAGAGAACCAAGGCTGATCAAAAGGCGTAGGAGGGAAGATACCTGCAAAGCAACGCGTCACCAAGATCACCAGTGTCGTTGACAAAGTTTGCCAGAAGGCATATCAAGATGGACTTGGATACGCGTCGCTAGATCATCTCATTGACATCATCACGCTTCCCAATCGTCTTGAACAAGGCAGTCTTGCAACCTTGATACGACACCTTTACCCAGCGAGCAAGGTCGCAGATTCTATTGTGATAAAGGTGGTTGGGAGCCTTGGTCATGGGCGGGGAAAGGCTTCCTTAACTTCGCAAGGACTTCTGCTCAAGTGGCTGGTAATGGTCTATGATGTGCTCGAGAACCAGAAAGTTTTATCGCAGCTATATAGCGTAATTTTCAACTTGCTTGATACGGTTGCGATCAGGTATGTAGTCCTTTTCTGCAATGACATATCTCTGCTCATCACAACAAGACCTCAGTTATGTCACGTGCTTGCACTGATCACTCGACGCAAACACGTCCGTCCATATCGGATTCAGATTCTGTAAGTTAGTTGGATAATTCAATTCACGTACAGTGCTTACCTGTGTCTAGTATGGAGCTGATGAGACAAGCTGGAAATGAACCGCCACTTGTGGGACTTCTGAGAGTGTATAAGGATTACTATCCAGACGTCATTATAGGTGATACCTCTGGACGAGCTTCAGTATTTACACATCCGAACCAAGAATGGCGAGAGAGACTACAGGTAATTCAAGAACTCAACGTTCAACGAACACAAGATGGCCTCCCTACAGAGAAGAGGGCGTTCAGGGTAACTCGGAAGTCGACAAACGGAACAAGGAGGACTAGATCATCTATCTTGCCCGAAGTCCATACCTCGCATGCTCAAGAAGTAAGCAGAATCCCTTATTGTCAATACCCAAGCTAACAAGAAAGTCCTCCGTCACTCTTGAAGAAATCGAATCTGTATATGACTTCATTCAGAACTTAGAGAAGATAGAACCTCCCAACCAGCTCGTAGCTGCGATTGAAGACCCCCTATTGCAGAAGTTTCTACAATTGAAGCCTTCCGAGGCAAGTACGAAGCGGATTGATGACTGGCTTTTGGCGTTCTTTGAAGATCAGTTGGAAGTCCCAACATCAGCTGAGACCAAGATCCTCGAGATTCTCAATGCTGTTCTTGAATACACACGCTACACCAAGGTATGCCGTATCTAGATTTTTGAACTGCGAGAGGCTTACATTGTCTAGAAAATACCTTCAGGTTGCGTAACATATTTGAGAGCTATGTTGCCTACCTGGAATGGAACCACAGGTCGAGAAGTTATTCTCAAGCTCCTGGCATACACACCAATAGGCCCATTCAAAGGTATGTAAATGTGCATTAATACCCAATAGAGCTCATATATCCTAGAACTTTTTGCCTCTACTTTCCAACCCCTCGAGGAAGCCATTTTGGGCGACGGCACGGACATTTCAACCTCCCATCTCGATCTATTGATATTCTATCGCACCCTCATCTCCCACTGGGCAACCGATCTCCTCTCTTCTCCACCATCGCTAACTACCTCCGGGGTTGCCTTCACACACCTCACCAACCACACCTACCTCCTTGCTGTGACTCTACTCAGTACAACCCCAACAATCACAACACACTCTTCAATCCTCTCCCTCCTCGAAACACTCGCTACCCTCCATTCCCAACCCACACTTCACACTTCCATTCGCATCATCATCCCACCCGCGCCAATAATTTACACCCTTTGCTTCACCTCCTCACTCGCAACGCTCTCACGTCTCTGTAGTATCCTCGCTCTCTACAAACGCGCCTTCGAAGCCCACGCCTCCAAAACACATAGCCACGCCTACCAAAAAGCATACCTAAACCGCTTCAACGGTTACCTCATGGATGTGTGCAACTGCCTCTGGCGTATGAAAGCACTCACTTTGCTTGACGTCAACGCTCTTGGCTGCCTTGTCCCCGCCCCTGTGACTGCAGCCTTGAGCAAGTATGCGACGGCGTTGGACAAAGAGGTTGGGCTGCAGATCATGTTTGCGCTGCCGCATGGTGCGGTAACGGCAGCGTTGGCAGATGCATACTTGAGGACAGTGGAGGATGAGAGGGAAGGCGTCGAAAAGAGGCATAGAGGCCCCGTGACGCAGAAGAGTTTGGACGCGCTGGGCAAAGAGGGTGGCGCGAAGCTGGGCTGGACGGAATATAGGGTGGGAATCTTGAGGTTTTTCGGGACAAAGGGTGTGACCGGAGTCGGCGAACTTATGAGGACTACTGTTAAGGGGGTTATGGATGCTGATGTTTGAGGCCTAAATGTCACTCCGGGGTACGACTCATGATTATATGAAAATGATGGAGTATCGAATCGCAAAGCAAGCTACGAGAAAGAGAAAGAATCCTAATGTCTTTATAGTTGTTGTATTAGTTATTACGTCCTTTCTGATATTGTCATCCGTGACCTCGACCGTAACATGGCATCCCATGCCACTCCCAAACTCCAATATGACTTTGCTTACCAGCCGAGCAGCAAAAATCCAAGAACTCCTTCTATAGAGCACATACTTCTACAGTCCCTCGCTGCCCACTTGGCAAGGCATGACCCCACCAAGTATTGACGACTCAAATGTTGCGGTGACATCCGGCTTCCATTACCAAACAGATCCCACTCACAACTCCTTAGCTGAGTCCAACACAGTCTTCGCACCAGCTTTCAACGTCTCCTTTACCACTTCAATACTCGTCGCCGACATGCCGGTGTTCTCAACCACGGACCTGATCCCCTCGGCGACCATGGCAGCCTTCTCAGGCCCGTTGTAGTAGAAGACCGCGCGGTTCGTGAGGAAGGCGATGTGCTGAGGGAGGTAAAGTGTCATGGCTATGACGACCATGCTGACGAAGATGAAGAGGAAGGAGTCTGCTTCTCTGTTAGAGGTGCTTTGTTTGGGGACCGATAAACCCGGAGAGGGGGTATGAGGAAAAGGGGACATGGAGGGGCTTACTGAAGATGAACTTCTCAGTGGGCGTTAACATGTAGAGAGAGAAAGTGACCTGGTGTCATCGTTAGAGATTTATCCTCGGCCTTCCAGGTTTGAGAGGGCGAACCTCATATTGGTATCTCTTGCGCTCCAGCCAGCGGTAGGATGAGGCGAACATAGTCATGGTGCTTGGTGTATGTTCTGTTTATATGAATGCTCAATTGCTCTTCGACGGTTTCCTTGGATGTTGCAAGAGAACAAAACGGGTAGGAAATTCAATCGAGGATTGTTTCGCGTTTCTTGACTGTGGAATGTTCGGATGAACTGCCCATCAGAGATCCAGGAGAAATGTTAGGATGCGCGGATGCGACAAATTTGGGTTCCACTTTTCGTGCATCGGGGCGGGCGCCACTGACATCCGTCCGTCCCTCGCCTTGTCCATCTTATCCTCGTACACGGTAGTCGAGCATACGGTTGATGCAAATGGCATCAAAATGAACCATGATACAAGGAATCATCTCCTATGTCAGAAGACGACCAGCAGCACTTGAACATGCTGTGAAAATCATCACCACTCGCGGCATCGCCGCCTCGAGCGTCATGGGCCTAAAGAAGATGCCGGATCGTCCTCCGCTGCTCGACGAGTCTGAGTTCACCGAGGCGTTCTTGAAGGGCAGTGGCCCTGGAGGTCAGAAAATCGTATGCCTTCTCCTCTGCCATTACCCCTGACTCTACTTCCTGTGACTCAATTGCTAACGGTAAGCAACAGAACAAAACCTCGTCCGCCGTCCAACTAAGACATATTCCCACTGGCTTGGTACTCAAAGTACAGGCGACGCGCTCTAGAACCCAAAACCGCAAGATTGCGCGCGAGATGTTGGCGCTGAGAGTGGAGGAGATTGAGAAGGGCAAAGAGAGCAGGGTTGCGGTTGTGGGAGAGACAAAGAAGAAGAGAAAGAGTAGTGCTGTTAAGAAGAGTAAAAGAAAATACAGGCTATTGGAAGAGGCGAAGGGGAAGGGCTTAGAGGAGACAGACGGAATAGAGGGGGTAGAGGGGGTAGAGGGGCTTGAGGGGTCAATCGAAGAGGGTGAGATTGAGGCTAGGCCTGGAGAGGATCCAGGGAAAGCCCCTTAGACAAAAGGGTGAAAGTAGAATCTAAGTTGCATTTGAATGCAGTTAGATGCGCCAAGTTGCCCTAGAGACGCCTGTTTCTTGTTCTGAGCGGATTCATATCTCCTTCTGTGATGCGCTGCTTGCAGCGCAACTTGAAGCAAACTGCATTAAAAACAGTGGTAAGTCCTAGATTGGGATATTCTCAGCATATCGAAGCAACGTACACAGGCGGTGTAAAGCACCCTTTCCCAATCCATTTCACTTTCATATTCTTTATTCGATATCGTCGGTCTCTGTTGCTGGGCCCATATAATAGGAGTTAGTGTCATCTCATACCGAAGCCTATCTCAACACCCAAGCCTCAAACATACTGCCTTCCTTTATAGGCAGATTAAAACTTTGGACGGTAAGCAAGTGAGCTTCGAGGAAGTCTCCTTTTAACGGGCTTGCTCCCAATATTAGAAGAATTCGTGGAAACTTCACTGTCGCATCTCTCCCTTCTTCGCTAAGGTTTTTGCTTTGGGACTTAGTATTCTAACAAATCGCTGCAAAGCGGAGAGGAAGGATATCAAGGGGCAATAGCAGTGACTATTAACACCAACCTGAGAGATGAAAAGTAGTCAGTCTTTTGCAAGAGCTAGCTGTACTGCGGCGGATGTCAAAACTCAACAAGCCACACATAGTAAAATATCTGAACCTCAACAAGATACTGGTCAGAGAGATCAGATTCTGTAAAGAAGAGAGATAAGAACTGTGAAGACTTAATGCGGGGAGCTTCTGTGGCAGCTCCAGATATCTAAATATAGGTACATGAAGATACTGACTTGTAGTCAACTCTGAAAAATTATGAAATACGCGCATTTCTGGTTCTCTATGTATCGCATAAGTTAGTGGTGGTAGAGGAACTTTAGAGATAAGCCAACAAATTCTTATACTGGGCTTTTAGAATACTGTATTACTTTGGGATTATTAACTCAGAGGATCAATCTCCTGAGATAGATATAGTAAGCTGTCGTTGCTTAATAAAGTCCTACCTTAGGTGTCAGCACATAGTAGCAATGAATATCCACCTCGTGTATCAGTAAAAAAAACTCTACAATTTTAATCTGTGTCATCATACCGAGATAATTGACAACTCCGTTAAATGCTTGACACTCTGTCTTACGAATCCAAACACAATAATGGTCTTGTGGTCACGTGTTACCCCTGTCGCTCAGGCATTTCGAAGCGCGCATCATCGAATCAAATCGCGGCCGACCAAAAAATATCGAGCTCATCAGAACAGACAGCCTCACATTCAACTCTTCCCCCACACAGTTCAACACCACTAAAAAAGCATCACACCGACTCTCTAGACCTAAGGAACGGTAACACACACGCAAAATGGACTCCTCTTCTTCCCTAGACCAAAACATCGACCTCTCAAAGCTCACACCCAAGGACAAACAGGAGCTGCAGCAGTTCATCGTGAACGAGACCCAAAAGTCGCGGATACAGCAGTGTTAGTCTCCCCACCTCTTTTGACTTCCCTTGCTCCTAATCATATCCTGCGTGGTCCATCCCCTTTGTTTCATACTTTCACTTCTAGAAAGCCTTGCCTGCTCTGCTCACATTTCATGCCCTCACGTTCTGGAAGCAACACAAGGAGGAAGTAAATGCTCAATTGGAGAATAAAGAAGCTAATAGAGGGATTGTAGCGGTACACAACTTGACTGACGTCTGCTGGCGCAAATGCATCACCGGCACCATCCGCAGCGGGAAACTGGAGAAGAACGAGGAGACCTGCGCCCAGAACTGCGTCGATCGATTCTTGGATGCGAACTTTACTGTTATTAAGCACTTGGATGCTATGCGCAACCAGTCGTAGGAGGCAGTTGGAGGATATAAGGGAAGAAGCATGTCTAAGACGACAATCTTGTGTTGGGCTGGGTAGGGTGCTTGTGGATAGAGGGTGGAATGATATGATGCTTCTGGTGGTAAAAGCTGTATGATATGGGAGGGGATATCGCTCATGGGAGCATGAGAAGCTATGTATGAATATATGCAATGGGTTGGTGGTCTTCACTCTTACGGTCTTACAAAAGGATAAACAGTCAAAAATGTCACCACAGATGGAAAAGGAACAGCTCTAGATGGGATTCATGGCACTTGTGTGCAATTTTCATTTTGGTGTATCTCATTTACGCCTGTTGAATGCAATTCACAACCGCTGCGATCGTAGCCACGAAAGCGCTGGTAAAGTCCATAACCATATCGTAATCCCATTCCCCAAGACGTCGCGACCCAGAGAGCACTTAGACAATGGAGAGCTTGGTGGCAGCAATGTCAAGAGCATCAACATCAGCAGTCAGACGGGCAAAGGCCTTCTTGGATCCATCAGGTCTGTAATGTGTTATTAGCAGTAATTCCGGGTACAGAGTTACAGTAAACTTACCGGACAAGGGTGTTGATCTTGATGGTGTCAATATCATAGAGCTTCTTCAAGGCCTCCTTGATTTGTCTCTTGTTGGCCTTGATGTCAACGATGAATACCAAGGTGTTGTTCTCCTCAATCTTCTTCATGGCACTCTCGGTGTTGAGAGGGTGCTTGATGATCTTGTGCTCATCGAGACGAGGTTGGTGAGGAACCGACTTGCGTGGGTATTTTGGCTCACGGGAGAGTTGGAGGGTCTTGGGGCGGTGGAAGGTGGTTGAAAGGCGGACCTTGCGGACCTTGTGGGTGTGTGTCTATTTGCTGTTAGCATTGCGACAAATACTCAGAGATGTATATGGAAACTTACGCCCTTCAACGCAGACTTAGCAGCAGTGTTGGCTTGCTTGTTGCCCTTGCCCTTGGTGGCAGCACCTGTAGTCACTTACGCATCAGCAATCGCTCTCTCTTGAAGAACTCGCAATATCTGCTGTTGCTGGTGCGTATCCTCCACATCATCGTCGCATCACCGAAGCTCGGTTTTGCACATTGCAAATTCGAAAAAGTTCGATTTCCACAGCGATTTGAAGAACAATGATGTCGAGGCGCTTAACAGATCGGAAAGGAAACTATACCTTTCTTTGAGTCCTTGGGAGCCATTGTTGAAGTTGTCGTGCGGGTCGAAAGGCGCTCGAATTTTGTCGTGAATTTTGTATAGATTTCAGAAATGTTCGTTCAGTGTGTGGTAGTTAAAGTGGGTCTCCGTTTATGCGCTAACCCGTATTAGGAGATAACCACTTTCGCTCGACCATCAGCAGCCTCTGCATTCTCTCGTGATATGTAAATCCCAATTTGTCTTGGGTGTCAAAATGGCCATCAAGAAACAGAAAACTAAGTTGAAGTCCTTATCTCAGGGTCGACCGCCAACCATCAAACCACTGAGATCAATATCCAGCAAAGCCACAAGAACTCTGATCAGAACGCACCACACCCTCGAGAAGCAAAAAGCGAAAGCCGTCGCTGATGGCGATGTCACTAAAGCAGCAGCTCTGGCCAGGCAAATAGAATCACAGGGAGGAATCGAAGGTTATCAAAGAGCAAGTCTCACAGGCCAGGCCAATGATAGAGGCGGAGATAGCTCGAAAATTTTGATGGAATGGCTGCAACCTGTGGTACCATTTCTGAAAGATCAGATGTCAAATGGGCACCCTACCCGAATGTTGGAGGTCGGAGCATTAAGTACCAGTAACGCTTGCTCCAGAAGTAAAATCTTTGAGGTTGAGAGAATCGATCTTAATAGCCAGGCCGAGGGAATTAAGCAGCAGGATTTCATGGAACGACCTCTACCAATGGACGGAAAAGATCAATTTGACATCATCAGTCTCTCTCTGGTCCTCAACTATGTTCCTGACGCTGCTGGGAAGGGAAAGATGTTATTGAGAACTCTAAAGTTCTTAAAGAAGCAACAGTATCCCGAAGAGCTTCGAGAATTTCTTCCAAGCTTGTTTCTGGTTCTTCCAGCTCCTTGTGTCACCAACTCGAGATACATGGACGAGCCAAAATTGAAAGCCATTATGGAGAGTCTAGGATATGTTCAGGTCAAGAGGAAGCTTTCCAACAAACTCGTGTATTATTTGTGGCGTTTGGATACTGCTAAACTCGCCATGAAGAAGCCAGTCATCTTTAAGAAGGAGGAACTCCGCTCTGGCACCTCGAGAAACAATTTCTCAATTGTCTTGAAATGATGGACGGCTTGGGACGAGTTGAGTGTCTGTACTGTACCCGCTTGATATTGAGAGGCGGGGTCTGGACTCCATGCATGGAGACTGGAGTATTTTGAGGATTTGCATTGCATGATACCCAATCAAGTGCTGAGAGGGACAGACGTGGGCGGCATGCTCATGTATCAGGTCATGAGGGCAATGGGTGATAGCAGGAGAAAACGGCCGTATGTCCGACAGGCCCCTTACCAATCAGTAATCATGATCACAACATGAACTCTTGAAGAATATTTTATCTGTGAGACCTTTTTGACGGAGACAGGTGTTAGTTGTGGACTCGACACGGTTGGCTTCGGATATTTCCTGGCTATCACAGGGATCAAGGAAAAAGTTTCTTTTAAAGGCGGAGGCGCATTTGCCTGGTCATTTCGGTCCAGCTGGGCTGGTGCCCCACCTTACTGCTCCAGCCCGTCACTTGGCTCTGAACTTTGATATCATGATCTTTGAACCTCGAGTTGAAAATTCCGTGAATGTTGATTTATATTCCGGTTCTTGATTCTGACTGATGCCTCTTGACAACGCGTCTGAGCCTCATCTGCACAGCATCCTCTCAGCTCGCCATTCGACCGTGCTTCTGCAAACCATCTGGGTCTATTCTCCGCCTCGACATCATTGACCAGGGATAGCTGTGGCGTAAGCCGCGAATTGACGAATTACAGTGCCGCTTCACTGATAAGACCTACCTACCCGTTCTTGTCACAAGTACTCTTCGACTTTTTTTTCTTGCTGCGGAGCCTTTATCTTCGCTGAGCACAGAATTTATAACTTGGAACGTCCCAGGATATCGAGAAGGGGACATTTCAAGGAGAAACTACTATCCCGGTCATCCAAATCGCTGCGATGTCGCGCAACCCTACCAACTGGGATGAGTATCAGTATGGAACTGGCAGAGGCTCTCATAGAGGCTCTGTGAGTTCTGCTGGAGGTCGTAGCATCCGTTTTGCGGAGCAAGCAGGATCTCCATCAGCATCATCTGCGATGTTGGACGTTTCGGGCGAGGGGGAGTTGGAGGTTCTGATGCTGCCAACCAAGATGGTGAGCTCCGAAGACGGCGGTAGGTTGGGCGTTCCCTCATTATGAGACATTCTGACAAAATACACAGGTCTTCGATAGCCCTCCGATTCAACACCCTATCTCGAGTAGGAGGCGTGAATAGTATCGAAAACTTTGCCCGAAGTTGGACTCGAGCTGCCGCATTCCACGAAGTTACCCCGCAACGTCCGTCGTTTATATTCGCCGACGATGCATATTCCGACGATGAGGATACTATCCACTATGGGCGGAATCCTAATTATGCTTCGGGACCTCGAACTTCGCTCCTGAGATCACATCTTGAAGCTGCAGGCAGCCCCGAAGATGCCATCGACGACGAGAGCATCGCTCCTGATCAGGATGAAGCTGGGACACATAGGCACAAGGAGTCAATGGCGCAGCGTGGCAATGGTCTGGGAAGCGTCCAGGGTAGCATGCGTGCCCGAGGAGAGTCTATTTTCGCCATTGCTCCTCATCTTGCAACCCCGCTCATCGGCAGTTATGGAACATCATACGGCACAGTGCACTCTACTGGGGACGAGTCCACTATGGCTCATGCTGGACGTTTATGGAGAGAGGAACAAGCCAACATTTCCAAAAACGAACGTCCTCCGCTCCTCGTCAAGGAGGTTGAGCAAGATGGGAAAGTTGTATTGGTCGTCGAAGGACAATCTACCTTGCCTCAGACAATCTTCAACTCCACTAATGTTCTGATCGGTGTTGGACTTCTCAGTCTTCCCATGGGGATCAAGTATGCAGGCTGGATCTGCGGAATGACATTCCTAGCATTATCTGCAGGCGTGACGGCCTATACCGCAAAATTACTGGCGAAGTGCATGGATGTGGATGCTTCTCTCATCACATTTGCGGATCTTGCATTTATATCATATGGGCAGAAGGCTCGGATAGCAACCAGTGTGCTATTCACAATTGAGCTACTGGCAGCTTGTGTTGCTCTAGTTGTTCTTTTTGCTGATACTCTTGATCTGTTGATTCCCGGGGTTGGCGTAAATGAGTGGAAGGTTATTTGTGGTCTTCTTTTGATACCCTTGCAATTCTTGCCTTTGCGATTGCTCAGTTTTAGCAGCATTCTTGGGATTGTTTCGTGTTTTAGCAGTAAGTGCTCCTTTTGTTCATCTGTCTTGTTTCAAACGCGAAATGATAGCTGTTATCTTCACCCGTCATAGAACAGCCCGCACTCATATACTACTTCACCTTGGAGGTTTTTTCTAACCAAGGCTTCTAGTTGTAATTATTGTGTTCATTGATGGCTTCATCAAACCTCATACTCCTGGTTCTCTCCGGGAGCCAGCAACCACCTACCTTACGCCTCAGAATTGGCTAACGCTGCCTCTTTCTTTTGGTCTCCTCATGTCGCCATGGGGTGGTCATTCCGTGTTCCCTGCCATCTATCGAGACATGAGACATCCTTACAAATTTGGTCGGGCAGTCAAGGTTACATTCACCTTCACAGTAAGTTTTGATGTACATTAGAAGGACGATTTTCTGACAGGACTAGTACATTCTTGACTGCGCAACAGCTGTTGCTGGTATTCTGATGTTTGGCGATGGAGTAATGACTGAGATTACTGCAAATCTTCTCGAGATTGGTGGCTACCCACGTATGCTCACGATCTTCATGAGCATCTTCATCGCCATCATCCCTCTCACCAAAGTTCCTCTTAACGCACGCCCGATCGTTTCCACAATCGAGTCAATGACAGGTCTCGGTCCACTCACTGTCGCCAATGCCGAGTCTCTTACTGGCCTTTCCGGCTACACGCGTGGTATTCTCAAGGTTATAATCAGAATCATCGTTGTCATCATTTTTGTTGCTATTGCGATGGTGTTCCCGGCATTTGATTCGATCATGGCGTTCATGGGAAGCACACTCTGCTTCACAATTTGTGTCATTTTACCATTAATGTTTTATCTCAAGATCTTTGGGAAGGAGGTTAGCATGCGGGAGAGGTTATTTGATTATTTTTTGATTGCGGTCTGTTCAGTTTTGGCAACCGTGGGTACGATATTTGCGTTCCTTCCGAAGAGCATGATCGGTGCAGAGTAAGCTGCGCATACAACAGACATGAGGTGGGTGGTTTAGATTGGGCAGGATGCTAGGCGTGTTTTTATATCTACGCATATGGATGGTTGTTTGAGCTGCATTTGGTGGTGTCATGTGAACATTTCGACCTTGTATTTTGCATAGCGGTCAGAGGGTAATGGTACTTGATGAATTGAGCACGCATATAATTTCCTCACACACATATCTCATGCTCTTCAGAGTCGTGAAAATACAACTGTTTGGACCATCTTCCTGCATGATAGTGATAGTGATAGAAGAACCTCGGCCAGGATATTCTTCGCATTCGAGACATTTTGGCAACAAGACTTCAACAGGAAGCGGTGCGGAAACGAAACATAAGTGCTGCTAATAAACTGTCGGTCCACCGAGCAGAGCATGTAGATTGTACATCTCTCCCGTAAACACGACCCGCAGTTAGCGACTTGTCAGAAGCAGATACTTATGGCCAGGCCTCTTAAGATCTACTCTGTATACTCTATTGATGCCGAGATAAGTACAATTCTACTATATGTGGTTCGAACTTCAAGAGATGTAATGAGTTCCAGTCTCGCAATTGAGTTATTAGCAAGAACTAGAGTTGATGGCAAAGCTTCAAATCGAGTAATTTAGCTTAAGCTAGAAGCTTCAAGCACGCTCAAGGAAACTTCCGTATTTATAATTAATCGCGCAAAGTCATCTACTATCGTGTAAGCTACCTTGAATAAATAAATAAAATCGATTCATTGTTGAAACCATGCCGCCACCGCGTTCTTGGAGAACCCATCTGTCGTGCCGCGCTCATTCTGGCTCGTAGGATCTTGTAGCGGACTTGCTGGGGACGAGAATAGACCCCCCTCCATTGGGCTGTCTCCATCCTCACTTACCCAGCTGTCATTTTCATCGTCATCGTCATCTTCAGACGGGATCATCGTTTCAATGCCATAGTATCTGAAAACCTTATTCAACCTCCTTTCCACCTTTTGCCTTCCGCCATTTTTGATCTCCTCTGTGATCTTGTTCAACTCCTCCATGAACTTATCGGTCACGGGACGCGAGAAGGTTAGACTGGACTTTTCACCATCTTCGCCACGAGTGAATCGGACGGTTGAATGTGGTGCTGTAGATTCCCCAAAAGTCATCTCAGTATCTGCATCTTTAGGTGTCTCGGTTTGTATCTTGCGTCTCTTGGGACTCGGTCCCCCTTCGTGGTCCGCAATGGTAGAGTCTGGTTCCTGTGCATTTGCCGAACGTAGCTCGTGTTCCTTCATGCGATATGATCCAGAAGCTTCCACATCATGGGACTTCCAAGAACCCCTTCCACTTTGAGAGGTAACATTCGCGGCTTGGTTCCTCCTACTTGGCTTGGGGGCATCAGAGAAGCGTGGCCCTTTTGGTTTCTTGAAGCGGGGAAGAGGGCCTTCCCAATCCCCTCGGTGATATGCCTCTTGTAGAAATTGGAACCCAACATTCGTTGGATTATACCCAATACCTAGCTTTGCCTGGCCGTTAAAATGCTCCAGCTCCTTGAGAGACACAATGGGTAGAAGGGTAGCATCTCCCATTGGCGACTCGCTTATTCCCAGCTCAGGGCTGCCGACTGATAGGCATCCGGTTTTGATGGATATGATGTGCTCTGCAAGCTCTTTTACTTCTTGAATAGATGATTTTTGCTTAGCGTGTTGATGTTTTAAAGGAGTGCGCTGAGGTGGAGTGAAGTCAATGACACTGCCGAAGAGGTGTGAAAACATTGGGTCGAACGCTTCACTCATCGAGAAAGAGGAGTTCGGAATTCCATAACTACCCTGAATCGCTCGTGCAATTTGTATGATGTCCTCAAAGTTTCCTTTGAGAGCAGGTAACTGGAGTGCATCACATGAAGATCGTAGATTCTTTTCTAAGAACATCGCATTGACATACAATGCTCTTTGTTTATCTGCAGACTCCATGGACTCATCGATCTGATACGTATCAATAATTTTTGTCCAGATCTTCGAGACTCTATCAAGTGTCGTAAGTTGACTGAAGTCTTGCTTGTTGAGGTGATCTTTCCATTGACTTGTGAGCACACCATTTTGGTAAGGTTGGTTGAGGACCCATCTGCACCAACGTGTAACCACCTGCCGGGCATGTATGTGGGATATGGTGAACCACTCCTTGTGTTCTTGTTGACATTGAGCGCAGAGCTGGGTCTTCCTTAGCAGAACAAGTTCGGCGTGGATAATTGCCTCGATCCGATTGGCATGAGGTATCAATGTCGAATGGGCGACCACTTCAGGATTTCTCAAACACCCAGCTAGCTGATGTGCTCGATGTTCTGGATGATGTTTCGAGAAGCCAATCTTGAGCTCTGCAAGAGTCCCAAAACTCTGAGACCGGAGAATGTAGATGTATCCTAAGCCGTGATCCCGAATTTCGCTAGGGTTCAACGGAGCACATATCTTCGCTCGCAGTTCCTTGCATACTGATTTGTTGTCAGATATGTCAGTTCGGAAGGGTTTTAAGTTCGTATCTCCGGGCTCCCTTTTCAGGTCAGGTGTTGCCTTGCCTTGACATATCTTAGCAAGGCTTTCAAGCAGTTCCTTTACAACCTGGAGGAAATTATCTCTGGTGTTGTGGTTGGCTGACGCTTCACACAACTGCCTCGCACTCTCGACTCTTGCAGGGTCGTAGAACACAAATCGTGGTTTGTTTGAATCGAGCGGAAAGTCGAACAGCATTGGTTGTTTACTCTCGTTGATATTGAAACTGGTGATCTGCAAACAGCTGCACAGCACATTGTTCTTTGTCGCTCCAACAGGACTGCAGCGAAAGCTGGGGGAAAACGAGCGTTTCGAAAGATCGATTGTGATCTTGAGGTAGGTTGTCCATGATGAGGCTGAGGTTGAGTTTGCTTCGGCAGATTTGCTAGCCATTTCGAAGTCTCCAAGCAAAAGTAGAAGAGTCCAGAGAGATAATGATATCTAGGTTTCCAAACATAAATAAACAGCATGGAAAGCAGTCGTTGTCTTTTATGTAGCACGATTCTCGACGCCAACCAACAGGCTTATCTCCAATAAAACAAGGCATTCTTTTAGGCAGCACATGTTACCTACAGCATTCAGTCAGGGAGGAAGGGGGCCGCATATCGTAGGCCCTTCCTTCACCAGGGAATTAAGCGCCTTATTCTGGTTCGGCCACGATCGGAATCTTTACTTCTCTACTCTTCGACTTTTTCTCAAGACGACGGAAGTCTTTAAGGGGAAAAAAATTCCGCACGAGAATTCAAATATCACATATATCTTACAAGAGATTTGCATGGTTGAGGAAAGTTGATTTGTTGACCAATGCTGACTCTCTTCTGGTGGCCAATATTGTTCGCTTACCCTCAAGGGGGTGGCCCGAAACCAAACTCTTCGATAATCAGGGATCACCAAACTGGGCACTGATAAAGCCTATCACATGGCGTATTATAGAATCGAAAAGCCTGACGAGGCTTGCTTGCGTGAGGCAACAGCACTGCACGCAACCTCTCCTCTCTCTGTCGAATGCGGATACCAACACAGGCGGAAGCGTAGAGTCCGCTTCAGCTTGCTTCTTGTGGGGACATACCAGGTGAGCCAGACTACAAGCACTCGCTCGAACAGATCGAGAAGGCGTTGGAAAGTTGCACGGTGAGTTGAGCCGTGTGATTCTGAATATAGTGTAAGATGGTGGAAGAATTTTGGTATTTCGATTTCTGCATATAACCACTTCGTCCACGGCTTCCTGCACTATCCTCCTCTCTCTTCTATCAAGAAAAGTTCCAATCAGGCTATACAAAGTACAAGATGAACTCTGTACCTCAGCCGTACAGCGTATTAGCACAGAACTATCTCTACTTGCAGGATACATACTCAAGTAAACGTTTGTATCTATGATATAGTCTTATTATTTTATTAGCACTGGTTTTCAGTAGTATGTAGATATGTGGGGAGAAGCTAGAGGCAGAGAGATCGGAAGGGCTCTCATAGGCAAGACCATATAGAGAGCTACGGGGATGGTATGAGCCACAGCAAACTGGATAGCGAAACACCTTTCTCAAGTCACAATATTAGCATCATTATCATTTACCAAAATCCATTCCAATGTCATGCAAAATACCAAACCCTTCCTAATAGAGAGAGACAAGTCAAGAAAACACAAAAAAACAAAGAAAAGCTTCGAGGTCCAATATATCACAACTGACTCCGCTTCCCAACCCCATAACTAAACTTCTGGCCCACCATCTCCTCGCTAACACTCCAAAGCCTCTCGGCTTTTGCTGGGTCAGTAGCCCATTTTGAAGGTCGCCTCATCTGGCAGTCTTCCAGATAGACGCCTGGTTCGTCTGTTATATTGCATTAGCTGGTGTTCCCTCCATAAACATCACACATTTATCTCCCTTGTCTCTTTCCTCTTTCTATCTCCCTACTCCTTTCGCATCGCGAGAAGACAGATGGGAGGGTAAGCAACAATGCACTAACAAAACCCGGATGAGGAAAGAGAAAGAAAGTAGCCAGAAACATACCATCAAGAGCTGGATCAAACCCGGCGATGACTAGAGTGGCAGCTCCCTGATCATGAGTTTTCCAGTCTTCATCTGTCGTGTTATGTAGCATTCCCTTGAGCGTGACGGCGTCGAGGCCGCGGACGAGCCCGGTCATGATCGCTGTTGCTTGTTAGAGTTGCACGCCGAGAAGTATTCAATGTACCATCACTTAGGGACAACAAAACTGCTAGACATTTTCGGCGCCAATTCAAGAATAGTGAAGAGAGCTTTCTCGTCACCACGACAGATTGGGAAAGCGATAAATTGAAACGGCACAACTCACTACCAGGCATCACTGCAAAACTCCTCAGACGTGCCCTGGGTCCCAGAATTGCATTCAACTCGACAGACATCAAGATATTGGCCGTCTTACTCGAACCATACGCAATCGGGGGTTCATACCTCCCATCCGCCCTCAGCATACCCTCTGGGAGGCCCCTCCTCGGTCCATCCTCATCGAGGACCTGTGCGCCGGGAACCTGGTTGATGTCGCTGAACCGGACGGGCGAGATGCGATGCGCCTCTGAGCTGGTATTGACGATGCGCTTGCGGACGGTGTAGTGCTCCTGCTGCGCGAAGAGCGGCAGCAGCAGGTTGGTGAGGAGGAAGGGCCCGAGGTGGTTAGTGGCAAACTGCAGCTCGTAGCCCTCGGGACTGAGCTTGCGGTCTGAGATGTTGATCCCGGCGTTGTTGAACAGCACGTCGATGCCCCCGCCGGGGTTGACCTCTTGCACGATGCGCTGGATCTCGGTAGCTGCGCTCCGGACGCTGGCTTGGGACGACAGCTCCACGCTTACCTCCCTGATGCGAGTCGACGGGTATGCAGCGTGGATAGTCTGCGAGACGGCTTGGATTTTCGCGAGGGTGCGCGAGGCGATGATCAGGAGAGAGGGGGCTTGCGAAGCGAGAGCAAATGCCAGGCCGCTGCCGATGGAGTCCGGCGAGACGCCTGTGATGAGAACTGTTTTGTTGGGAGCATCGTTAGCGAGGTGAAAAGGGGGTTGCGAGATGCTCGTGACTTGGAGATGGGACAAGGGAAGGCACATGACTGAAAATCGAACAAGGAGACGAGTCAGAGGTCTGCATATTCTGTGCACGTATACGAACTGCGTGAGAGGGAGGGATATCCTGTCCTCAACCTCCCTCGTGCCCACTGCGCTGCATGCTTTGTCCAGCAAGCCAGCATGACGCGAGGCGTGACATCAGAGACTGCATGCGTACTGCTCATAAGAGTTATGCTATGACATGTCCGCTTTGCCTTGCAAATCGAGACCGTTCGATGATATTACTCTCATAGCCACTTAGCCAATCATCTCCCCGCCTTGTTTCTCGCTCTTGCTCTCGCTCTACCTGCCTCTCCTCACTCTCCATTCTCCACATCCCAACTCTATTTCCTTCTGCCTATGTTTGTTTTCCCTCTTTGCCCGTCCACTGACGATCCTCTGCCACTCATTTCCTCTCCCCTCCTCTTCTCTCAGCTCAAATTTCCCCAGCTCTTAGCAGGACAAAGCAAACAAGAAGACGGGGAGATAAAACACAAAAGCAAAAACAAGGGCAACAAAATCATGCCAATAAGTAAGCAATAACAAAGCAATCCCCAGATAACAACACGGGAAAACCCCAACTCGCGCATTCACTTACCTGTCTTCCCCCTAATCTCTCCGGCAAAAGCAGCCGCAGCTTCTATGGCTCCCGTCTTGGCCCCGAATTCCTTGTGTGTGATGGGCATCTTTGCCTTTCTTGTCTCTCTACCTTCCTTATCCTCCGTGTTTCCCTATCTTCTCTGCCCGCCTTGCTCCGTATTCGTCACGGCAGTTCCTTCTCTTGTCTCACGCTTCCGCTGTTTCCCCTTCTGGTCCAGGGAGTCCAATTTTCTGACGTCGATGTTTCCAAACTCAACTACCTAGCTCGCTCGCAATTGTGGGGTGTGCGGGTTTCTGAAGCTGAGCTCTGGAGAGCTTCGTAGACTACCTTACCTATACCTTCCTTACCACGATAGCCTCGATTGCCTCGTCTGCTTCTGCCACGTGTAGATCAACTGTGTAGATCAGAAGATCAGGGCCGCAATTGCCGTCGATGAATCAATCAATTGCAGTCAAGCAATCCACCTTTCACCTCCACTCTTTCCACTCTTCCGTCTGTCTGTCACGGAAAGGTCCCGCTTATACGGGGGAGTCGAACAACACACACCCTCTCGCCGTACCTCTCCCTGCAACCTTCCAACAGCCCTTCCCAACAGTAACACTTCCGTAACAAGCCCACTAAGCCCAGCCAACGAGTGCAATCCAGCTCAAACTCAAGAGCTCAAAAGGCGAAGATTGAGATGGAATCAGCCGAGAAGCCCCAGCGCACGTTCAACAAAGCTAAACCAGCTCTGCCCAATAGCAACCCCTCTATTTCCCCGCCAAAAAAGTAAAAAAAGGAGCAGAAAGATAAAAAGCACAGGACGACAAAAGCCTATCCTGTCCTATCTAATCCAGGTCCAGTCGTCCTTCACACAGACACACGACACACGACACAGGCACAGATAACACAGGCACACGCACACAGACCTCCCAGCCCTTTTTACCTTCCTCCAAAACTCAAAGTCGACCTACCCCTACCTGCCGAACTCCGAGTCCTCCAAAAGCAAGAACAAGAGACAAATAGCAGACGAGGCAGCTGGCCCCCAGAAGAAGAAGCAAATAAGAAATCCCTAGGCTAGATCCTTACTTCCCACACGATTCTCGCTATTTCTTCCCCTGGATTCTTCCCTGTCCTGACTCTCGAGTCTGACTAGTTCGTCTTGCGTGTTTACTAATCCCCTAATCCCGTAATCCCCAGGTTACAGGTTGCAGGTTGCAGGTTACGTGCTCGCTTGGTTGGCGTAAATGCGTGCTTGCATGTGTACAGTACAGTACAGTACAGTACAGTTCTTGCCAGACTCCGTACCTCACTCAGTGTCCGTCCCTCTCTGTGGAGTTAGACTGTCTCTCGCACAGTATTTCGTATTCCGTATTTTGTTCTTTGTTGTTCGCTTGCAATTGTGATGTCGATGCCGATGCCGATGCCGATCTCTTCTATCCCGGTGAACATGCAGCGTTCCACCTCCAATGTTCCAGTGTGCAGCCTTCCCTTCTAATGTTCCAGAATTCCTTCGTTGCACAATGCTGGTGGTGTAGTGTGTGCAATGGTGCAATCAGTGTTCACATTCGTCCTCACATTTCCTCACATTCTGCTTTACCGCAACGTCGTTACCCCGCTTCTTGACCTCGCATCCCAGCAACCCCAGCCCAGCATCCGGATCCCAGCACAACCACCACCACCACCTCCACCACCTCCACCACCAGCAAGCAAGCAGCAAGCAGAAGCAGTCCGGGAGCTGAAACACTCCGAACGCATCGCAGGACGCACGCACGCACGCTCGCTTGCTTGGGACGCTGCAGCTCGCAATGTCCTGTCCTGTCCTGTCTTTTACGGTACAGTACGGTAAATACAGGGTCCTGTACAGTACGGAGGAGGGTAAATGAACCAACCACCTCATACCGATCGTTACTACTGCTCAGTGCATCGTTTACTCAGTAGATAGATAGATAGAGAGATAGATAGAAGTTTACATGCTGCTGCTACTGCTACTCGATTGCTTGCTTTCTTTCTTCCTTGCTTGCCTTGCCTAGGTACCTTACCTGACCTCATCTAGAGTACTTACTTGCGTGCTTGCTTGCGTGCTTGCTTGCTCGCTGGCTGGCCTGCCAATGTCATCACTTGCCTCCGATTAATCAATTAAACGTTTCAGGGGTAAAGAGGTAGCTGGTTCCCTGCTCTGCCCGGCCACCACCGCCAACCACCCACCTTCGTCCCAATGCGGGTCGTCAGCTGTTCGCCCAAAACCTACCAGGTGAATTTACCCTATCTGTAATCACCCAAAACTGGGTTTCATCCGGGAGACGAGCTGAATTGGTTAGCTTCGACAATCACAATAGGAGACAATTCACATCACGCAGATAAGCATAGTCAAGATGAAGATAGGTTTGTAGAGTGGGTAATTGTCTGGTATTTCAAAGTCCCGAAAGATATCTAATACACAGAAAAGCGAGTCATAGCAGAGATCCCTGTCCTCTCATCTCATCATAGCTCCTTGTAGAATCCTGCCTATCGAGAATAGACGAATCCAAACATTGGTGCCAGACCAGAAAGAAAGTCTTGAGAGATATGCCAAAACTACAAGTGGAGGCTGTCCCAACCTCCAACCCAGCTCCATTCGGAATCTGAGTGCCTATCCTTGCCGTGTTGATTGTTATCACGACTCCTGGCACCATCCCTAACCCAAGGGCAAGCCTTAGGCTTGTTCTCCCTCGTTCCCAAATCCCTAGTAGAAAGAATCACAGTATTCGCCTTATTATCCCAAACACCTGCTCCAAACCCAGTGAAGCCCAATCCAACTTGACGACGGGCTTTCCACGGCTCCGGTGAACGTTCTGACTCGGTTGTGCCAGTGTACGCTCGGCGCCGTTGACCCAACACCGACCACTTGTCGAAAGTGGTACGCTTTGATGGTGGTGAGTATCGAGGAGAGAGTTGAGGTCCGGCCTTCTTCGGGGTATCGTGGAAGAAGAAGCCATCTGCAACCAGGTCTCCATCAATGTCGTTGACTGCTGCCCGCCCAGCCTCAGGGTTCAACTTCTGAATATTTACAAACGACGGGCTCTTCGGCTCCGTCAAAGGTCCTCCCACACGAACGGTCTCGTCTTCAATCTTGTTACTCTCGTGGCTCCAGGTCCTCGCATTCTGCATCTGTCGAGCTTTGATTTGTTTCTCGACTTCCTCTTCCTCTTCAATATCCTCATCCCACAAGTCGCTCCAGCTCTTGGAGGCGACTTCATTCTTCTTTCCAAAGATGGAAGCCATTGATGGCAATGGTTTTGGCTTCGACATGGTGATTGGCAGTGAGCCCGAGATGGGGGTTAGGCTTGCCTTGGGTGGTCCGGACTTCATTGGACGGCGGATCGCCATGGACTTCATCGAAGCACCAAGGGATGAATCCAAGATTGATGCCAGAGATGGAGTTTGTTGGCCCACGGAGAACCAGTCCTTGTTGCTCTCCTCCGAGCTGGGGAAGAGGTCCTCGGAGCGGTAGCTCTCGTCGTCTGGGATGGCCGAGAGTTGACGGAACTGTTGGGGAGGGCTGGCGTGCAAGGCCTTGGCCCAGGGAAAGGAGCCATTATCGAACTGTGGGCTTTGAATTGATGGAGTTCGAAGGGGTTCACGGTTGGCACTGGCAATGCCTCGTCGCTCGGCGGAGGCGAAGTCATCCAAGGTCTCGTCAAAAGTCGTGAAACTGACAAGACGCTCGAGTGCTTCACGAGCTCCATCCAAGGAACGCTTGCGGGGATCCAAGCTCATGCATTGGGCAATTACCTCATAGGTGTCTTGTGACATGTTGGGGAAGACATCGAAGAGAGATTGCTTGTCTCGGGAGAAGTCCAAGAACAATGGATCCGACTCGGTGGGGGTGGTGAATGGGTTGCGGGAGAAGAGGATGTTCAACAAGCAGATGCCAATGGCCCAGACATCGGCTTTGTCAGGAGCGTACCCGGCACCGGCGGAGTCATACTGCTCAGGAGACATGTAACGATCACTGCCAACAGTAGTCTCGTAGGTCCAAGGCTCCGAAGTTGCAAGACCAAAGTCACCGAGTTTCATCTCACCCGACTCGGTCAGGAAGATGTTCTCAGGCTTGATATCACGGTGGTACATGCCCTTGCTGTGGATGTAGGCAACAGCATCGACAAGCTGAAGCATGAATTGACGGACATGTTCGGTCTCCAATGGTCCAGTGCCAGTCCGGATGGCCTCGTACAGGTCACCTCGGGAGCAGAACTCGAGGACAATGTAAATGTGAGCCTCGGTCTCGAAGGAGTGGATCAGGTTGACGATGTTGGCGTGGGATCCTAGTCGTGCGTGGCAAGCCAGCTCTTCAGATCGTTCGTCCACAGCGAAGGATGTGTCCGAGTCCTCTGTCAAGGCTGACTTCTTTGTGAGACACTTGATGGCAACAAACTCGTTGTTGGTCAAGTCCCTTGCCATAAAGACCATGCCGAAGGAGCCATGGTTGAGGGGAGAAACGGTCTCAAAACGGCCGTCGAGGACGACGCCATCGTAAAACTGTTCCCGAAGGCATTCCATTGTGAAGTATGTGATTGGTGAAGGTTGAAAAGATTAAAGTAGCTGGTGAAAAGTTGAAAGATGCGTATTGATAGTACAGCCGGATGTTTTTGGGTCCAGAAAGCTGGTATGAGCAATACAAGGGTGGAAAGGCTTTTGTCTTCTCTAAACAAGTGTGGTGGCACAGGAGAGCAATGCTCCGGATGGTTCGAGGTCGAGTGACGGTGGTGGAGTGTTGAAGTGGTGGTTGTGGTGGGCTGTGGTAATAAACAAACTGGCAACGCTATATAAATGTATCTCAACCGTGCGCGTAAAAAGATAACTGGTAGAAACTCCGGTATGTATCGTAGTAGGGGTCAGAGGCTCATTGATGGGTATTCGAATCGCTAACAAAGGAAATTGGTTGATGGTCGTAAACAGAGACGAAGGACGAAGTGTCCGGAAAGGAAAATTGGTGAAGTCGTTATGCTAACATGGAAGCAAAATGGTGAGGAACGAATGTCTGAGGTTGGTAAGAATCCCCAGGCACAATACGAGTGAACGTATTGTGTTTGTGTTGTTGGTGGTTGAAGTGGGCGAGAGAGTGAGATGGATGAGTCGACGGAACGGTAACGGGTCGACCTGGGGAACGATACAAATCAATCAACGGGAAGTTGAGGTGCTTTGAATCAAAATGAATTGTCGGGAAAGATGAAGGTGTGAAGTGTGACTGTTCAGCGAGTTGGGACAGATCGGAAGTTGGGATGGATGACTCGATCTGGGAGCGAGGCTGCCAAACTGTGGGGTTCGAGAGGTAGTCTAGAGTAAGACAATCTCTGGTGCTGTTTGTGGACTCATGTGAAGTTGATGGACGATTGATGGAACAGGTAGTCGAAGAGCTCGCCCTTCGTCTGCCTTATCCGCTCTGATGATTGAACTCGACTAGCTGACAGATCGGTCGAGGGACTCGAGGATGACGCTATTCCAGGCACAAAGGATGGGAGGACAGGATGCTCGCAGCCAACTCGTTTCTCGAAGTATCCGAGGTGTGAAGGTTGGATAGCTCGTCGGACGGTCTCGTTGGGTTGATGGTAGTGGTGCAACGGTGATGTTGTTGTTGTTGTTCGCTGCCAGTGGTGGGATGACGAGAGTACGGCGAGACGAGATGAGACGAGATGCGTGATAGATGGCGAGTCGATGATGAAGGTGAATGGGATCGGTGGTAGGGTCGAGGATTGTAGAAGTTGGTGGGAAGGCGGAGTAGAAGAAGAGGGAAGGGGGAGGAACTGCGAACGATTCGATGTCACCAGAACATAGGCAGCTTGGAGAAGTGGATAAGAGGTAGGTGATGAAGAGAGAAGGATGGACGGGGTTGAACGGCCAAAATCAACAAGAACAAGAGACGCCCGCCCCAGCAGAGGGTGGGCTAGGCCAGATACGGACTAGCGAATCGGTAATTTGGAGCCTTGGGTTTACCGCTATATGGACCCACCTTTCCCAGTCCACTCTGGTCCACACCTTTTTAGACCGCTCCCAGGCATGCTCGCGCGATGGGGGAGCGAGCATAGGGCGGCGACCCGGGCTCATTCCGGCTAAAGATCAATCAGCAGCCCAGGGCAGCCTGCCAGCCAATCAGCAGCGGCCAGATGAAACCTGCCACACTTCTGCCGGCCACACCACGACGCCGCTCTCACTCTCTTCCATGGATTTCTCTTCGGCCACCAGGCGCTCGTCGATTGGCCCAGCTGGGAACCTTATGCAGCCATGCAGGCTCCACGCCCCTGCTCCATGCTGCAGCTGCTCCACCGGGCTTGCGTTGTCTCTCCTGTCAAGCGCATGATGCGCTTGCCTGTTTGCAGCGGAGGAAGAGGCAGAGGGAGCGGAAGAGGTGCAAGAGCTGGGCGGCCCTGGATGAATCGGGGAGGGAGAGTGGTGAGACTGAGACTGGGCTGGCTGCTGGCTGCTGCTGGCTGCCACGCTCTGGAGTGCTGCCACGCAACGCCGATGCTCCGATGACCGCTCCTCCAGATGACCATACGGAGATATACCATGAGAGACTATAGGGAGAGAAATCCATCCAGTTCACTGGCAGCAAGAGGGCAATGGCATCCATCCGGGTGCATTACAGGACGGTGCATTGTGATCCATAGCGCTCCATTGTTGACGTCTCCCAGGTCGGCATTGGTGACCACGAGGGCAACTGCCAATTCCCCAATGCCCGTTCGCACGCTTCGCAGGACCGTAGTGTCGTTGGGAAATATACCTACGTGTCCTGACTGTCGGACTTGTCCTGACTGACTGGCCTGCCCAGTGTCAGTCCAGACGTCAGCGACCACTCAGCCCACCAGCCTACCAACCAGCCTGCCCAACATGCCTGCCATCGAAGCCGCCAGAACCCTCCGAGTCCCTCTGCACAGCACAATCCTCCTCTTCCTGTACCTGTGCCTCTGCCACCACCTTCTCCTGCCCCTCCCTCCATCATTTGCCGCCAATGACACATCGCAATTCTATTATGATCCAAACCCAAGTCGTGTGACCGCCCAGCTGGCCCAGCAGGCCATACGAGGCCATCCGAGGTTTCCAATCCGGTCCCAACAAAGAATTCAGATTCAGATTCTGGCGACATTTCTTCGACATTCGTTGCCCCAAAGGCGAGCGAGAGATTGATCACCCACCAGCCATGGTCCAGGGTGCGCACGCAACGGAGAATGAAGATGTTGCGACCTCGCCCAGGCAGTGACATCGACTCGATTTCGTCATTCGGAGCTCTCCTCACTTCCGTGGCCTTCCCTTCCCTCCCATTACCCCAGCTTCGTGCGATACGCACATACCTCGCGTCTCGTCGGTGCTCCCCGAGTCAATCCGGCCATCTCGTGTGACCTGGGACGTGATTCATCCCATCAATTGACATCTGGGATGATAGATTGTTCGATGATGATGAAACCCGGCATATCTGAACCACAATTGAACCGTAGATCCCCCATCATGTGGTGCCATCGCTGTCGCTGTCGCTGCTGCTGAATCGATGATTTCGCCAGCGTTGCCGCCGATTCCGCAGTAACGAGGCATCTCGAATCGGAAGATCACCGGCTGGTCCTGCCCCCTTGGCCTTGGTGCCTGAGGCTCGCGCATCTAAAAATGCACTGGATGCTTTTGAAACGACCAAGACCTATCAGCAACACGCGCGCTACACCTTCACGACAACGGGTGGCAGCAATCGACTGGCTGCGGAGAGGAATTGGCTTGGTTCAGACATCATTCCACTGGGGCCCTAGGCTAAAGTTGATTGCGAGCAGGATGCATTGGTGTTGCTTCAGCTTCAGCATCAGCATGCGGTTCGCATCAAACCTTCCAACCCCAACATGGCATCATCCATTCCATTAAGCCTATGGCCATCCTGATAAGCCAACAGCTTTCAACAGGCTCGCCCGCGCGGCAATGGCTCGAGGACCAGCATCTTGATACTCCAAGAATACGATCGGCGTCCCACACGATCGCCAGTGGTCGACCCTGAAACCTTGGACGGTCCCTCCCACACGTCGTACAGTGCGACTGTATGTTCGTACTGGTGGTGGTGGAGGTCCCCCGATCCGGAGTATCACTAGAAGGAAGAGAGGAAGGAGGGCGGATGGCGCCATGGGACGACAGGGCGAGCGTTGACGGACGACGCCACGCTGTACCTGGCCAACAGTTCTCACTGGGGTGAAGAAGAAGGAGATATGCTCAATGCTCATGCTCATGTTCATGCTCCTGCGTCTGCTCATGCACACCCACTCAACTCCCGTGGAAATAACCTGATGCTGCGAGGTTGGCGTCTCGACGAGGGCCAAGGCCGATGCAGATTTGGCCGTGGCCAGACCTGCGTCTCTCCAAACACCAGCGAGAAATGAAGCTTGCTTCTGAAGGTGCAGGAATGGTAAGCGTAAGCGTGCTGCTCAACGAAACACCAAACATTACTTAGCCCTCGGCTGTATCCTCCGGCTCAGCGAGTAAACATGCAACCCAAAGTCCTGTACGAAGTCCTGTCCAGTGAGTAAGTACTGTATCTGCATCCGCTGCGACGTCCATCTCCACAGTACCACGTCGCGCACAGAGCAAGCACTCCCGCTGCGCAGTGCATGTCCAACCCCACAAAATGAGCTGAGCTGTCTCTGCTCATCAGCGTCTGCAATAGAGTGCACCGTGAGCTGTTCACCCCCACATTCCGAGTTTCAAGAATAGAGATGCGAGATGTCAAATGTCAAACCCTCTCGATTGCACTCGGGAAATCGATCATCCAGTCGTTGCTCCACGCCCGGGTGTCGGATGTGTGTAACTCCACGATGTTATCTCTCTTCACCGTTCATTCCCGTCGCGAGAAACCAACTTCGTATCTTCCCTCTATTCTCCAGGTAGAGTATATCGTATATCAGCGGTGAAGGTGAAAAATTCTCTTCCCTTCCCACCCCTTCGCTGAAACCAGTCCCATGAGAAGGCCATTGTCGCAAACAGGGCATGTCCGTCGTCCGTCTTGGACCGATTCAGATAGGGACCGGTATCGAGCGAGCACACTTCACCTCACCCGTGCGATAGGCACCGTAGATCCGAGGCGGGCAGTAGATTGGATCGAATCCGCATGCTGTCTCTACCGACTTTCCCATTCGAGCCATCCATGCATCTTGATTCAGAGAGTCAGTCCCAAACACTTACTCAGGACTGCATGTTCTGCAAGTTCTGCAGACGTCCAACCACTCCCGTCTGCAGCTCCCAGCTCCCAGCTTGCAGCTTGCCCCAGAAGCTTGGCTGGCATTGGAGCTGGTATGGAGCTGCTCCAGTGCGGTGCAGTACAGACCTGGGCCTGACGGCACTTTGCTTCTGCTAGCCTTACCGCAAGCCGCTGTCCCCGTCCTTGTCTATCCGCCTCCATCTATCTCTCTGCCCAGCCACGCACCCGCTCCGCACCCTCCAAGGAAACAAAATTCGTGGCGACGGTGACTGGGAGGCCATGGTCGCAAGGGAAAATACACATACCGCCCTGCTGCTGCAGTTCTAATCCTCCGCCCGTCTGTGGTTCCTGCTGCTGGCACGGTGGGGCCCGGTGATGCAGAAGGGAACTCATGCATGCACGCTCGTGGATCCCGCGAACTATTTGCAAAACCGCCCGGCCGCCAGGGCCAGTAGTGGGTGGGAATGCCCTCCTCACCGCCATCACAATCTTAAAAAAAAAATATCGAGAGTCCAAGAAATATTTCGACGAGATCTCGCCACCCGACTCGGATCGTGGGTCGCCAGCAACGGTCGGCGTCGGTGGTGGTGAGAAGCGTGAACGTGCATCGATGCAGTGAGCAGCGAGAGAAACCACACCCAGTCAGTCGCTGGCTCGGACACTCATTGGCAGCTATTGCATGACACCAAGTAAGTGCCTTGCGCGCCATCCTCTGGCCCTTTGCAAGCCTCGCAAGCCTCAAGTCCCAAGAACCTTCCCTCTCTCGTACTGTACCTTAGTTGCAGAGCTGCAGAGCTGCACAGCTGCAAGCTTTGCATCCCGCTTCGCGATCCTCTGCACCTCGTTGGTCCAGATCCCACTAAACCCAATCCTGCTCTTTGCGACTGGCCAACCGTGCCAACCTCCCACACCACCCAGCATCGCGAACGAGACGAGACGAGAAGAGAAAACTTTTTCGCTTCACCGCCATCTTGGGGACCGAGGAACCAGCACATTCAATACTTCAACCTCGTCCTATTGGATCTCCCGTGCGCTTTTGTTTATCAACATGGCTGGTGCTGCTGCTGGTGCTGCTGCTGGTGCGCGCGAAGAGGGTGTCAAGGTGATCCTCCTCGATATCGGTAGGTTGGTCCCGGAGACGTGCGCTTCCTTTCTCTGCGCGTTCGACTTCATCTTTTCATTCCGAGGAGGAGCTTGTCCCCTCTGCTGCCCTCTGCTCTCTCTCTCTATCTACCGATCCCTACCTTGCCCTTACCTCCGTGTCATATAGTCACGTGTGTCAGGACCATGGCTGACTTCTCGGGGGAAATGCAGAAGGAACTGTGTGTCCGATCTCGTTCGTCAAAGATGTCCTGGTAAGCCAGATTCGGATTTCTGTCTTCTCTCATCTCATCGAGCGCAAAAAGTTCTGCGTCGCCCATGATTCCGTCAGATTCTCACCAGTCATGGGATCCGGCGTGAGACGCACACCCTGCATCCGCACCCATTCCGCCTTCACCCTTAGAGTGGAAGTTCGCAGCTCTGTACCAACCTCACGATGTCACTTTGACGTGTCGGAAGCCGACGGATCCAGAGGTCTAGCCAGCGCAAGTGCCGTGGACTGTCCCTCGCTGCGATCCAGACACTTCAGCTCAATCCCGCTGCAAGCGAGCGGAAAAGGAATATCCCATCCTCCACTCCTGACGCCTCATTCCTGAGGCTGGGGTCAGCTGGAGCTGCCATGGCTGCAGATGGTGCTGCCATTACCAACCGCCACTGTTGATTTGCCACCTGTGCGTCTCGTGGGATCGCCACCAACATTCGCCGTCGCTGGTGTCTCTGCGCCGTGCACCGCGCCGGACGAATTGTCCGTCGTACTGGCTGGAGGAACTCAAGATCCAACCGGAGCCGGAGTAACGGCCTCTGAGTAGCACAACATATCCTCTCACTCACGCTGAGCCCAAGAAACAATAGACTCCCGCCACCAGATCCGCGCGCTTGAGCGCAGGAGGTCCGATGCTGTCGTGGCTGGGCGCTGTGTCCTCCGCTTAGCTGGATCCAGCCATTCTGTTCTGCATACTGCCTCTGAGACATTGCGGGGACGCGAAAATCGATATTGAATGACTCGTCACTTGACGAGGAGGGGCATCGCGAGATATGGACTGTGTTAATTTCCACCTGTGTGCTTTTGCAAGCCTATCTGTTCGCTGGAGTTCCAGAGAGGGGCAGAGGGGGGCCGTGTCATGTCACGTCGATTGAATTCCTCCTCCCTTGCATGGAGGAGCTCTACCCCGCAAAAGCAACCCCCCAATCCGCCTTCATCACTCGCGACCCCTTTTTTCCTTCACCATCTCATGACCTCAAGCGAGATCACGCCCGAGTCTACATGCGCAAATTCGACTTCGCATGGGTGATCAACTACAAAGTACTTACGTACAGTACGCAATTCACTCACTAACCTCGCCAACCGCAGTTCCCGTACGCGCTCCAGTCTCTCGGCGATCTCCTGTCTTCTCCCTCGGGTTGGGACTCTCCCTCCTTCGTGCCCTACCGCGATGCCTTCCCGGCGGAGCACCGCAGCACCCCCTCGGCGCTCCTGGCACACGTCCGCGACCTCGTCCAGCGCGACGTGAAGATCGCGTACCTGAAATCGCTCCAAGGGCACCTCTGGCTGCGCGGCTACGAGTCCGGCGCACTCAAGTGCGCGCTGTTCCCCGACGTGAGCGCAGCATTCCAGCGCTGGCGCGCCGCCGGCCTGTCCATCCAGATCTACTCGTCGGGCTCCGTACCCGCCCAGAAGCTGCTATTCCAGTACACGACCGAGGGCGACCTGAGGCCGAACATCGACGCGTGGTTCGATACCGTGAACGCGGGCATGAAGATGGAGCGCGCGAGCTATGAGACCATCATCCGGGCGGGCAGAGATGGTTTGGATGGCAGCCCTGTTGGGAGACCGGCTCACGAGCACCTGTTCTTCAGCGATCGCGTCGAGGAGGTCGTCGCTGCCAGGGCGGCGGGCATGCGCAGTCGCCTCGTGGTGAGGGATGGTAATGCCCCTGTGGCTGAGAGCGTTATGGCTGAGCTGGGTGCCGTGAAGGCTTTCTCGCCTGAGGAGGTGCTGGTTAATGGTGTTTAGGGGGCGTCGAGCCTTGGGCGTCGAGCGTAGCAGCTTCATGTTGCTTCTTTCGCATCCTTCCTTCCTTCCTACCTACCTTAGCTCTTGATCTCCTGATAGACCCGGTTATGAAATTAAACAAAAGCGTTGCATTTTGACACTCTATTCGTATCTACCTATGCTATGCTGTGATATACTGTTAATTGGTGCTGTGAATCGGTTCTGTGATATGCTATACTATACCTCACTAGTGATTCGACAACCATCCATTCTTGCATTCATATTTAAATCATATCTGGATTCATACGCATATTTACATACGCCAAAGCACTACCTTCTTGTTATCTTCCATCCACACACAAGCATCATAAGTATATAACTGCAGTCACCAGCACGCTACGTTCATCTCTTCCAACATGAACACCACTACCACAAACACCTCGACTGGCTGCTGGCTGCTGGCTGCTGGTGGCTGCTCTTGGGTTGAAGGGGCTGCGCTACATGTCTTCCTCGATACTGGGGATATAGCGGATTAATGGGAGGGAGGCGAAGTGAAGTGAAGTGAAGTAACGACTAGAGTTAGCACCTCGCTGTCAAGTCTTTCCTAAGTTACTGTCAACTCTCTCCTCGCCTACCGTTCTCTCGATTGCTAAGTAAACTGTATGTCGTAAGTCACACAGTGCTTGTTCCATCTCTGGTGACAGGAGCGGGACAGTTGCGAACTACCTCATCCCATCTCCTACCGTTCCTCCAAGATGAAGCACGGCAATGCATCTGCCGGCGGGAATCCTTAAAGAGTCGTCCGCCACACCTCATGGTCGTCCTTCCATCTATGGGTTCCTGTACTACAGACCTGCAAAATTTGGCTAATGCGCTGCTTTATACACCTTCCCACTCGTGCTTTGGATGCGAGTGGGGTTGTTTGGAGTGTAGCTGCGAGCAGATTGTGAATTGCTAGGTGTATGGAATAATGAGTGTTATGGGCTACGCGAGACAAGTACTTGATCGGTTATACATTACGGGGGTGAATTCGAGGAGAGGTGCAAGTTGCTAATCTACGCAGGCGCAAAGGGGTATGAAATCTACCTGTGCTATTGCAAGCCTCCCGAGTGCTCAGCTTTGAGGTAAACATCCACTATGAGGCGTTTTGCTGTCAAATTCCTGTCGTACTGCCAACTCTGCCGACTGTCGTTGCTCCTATCTCAGCACTCATTATTTTCCTCTCAGTTGGATCCGTTACAAGGATATCTGCAGGTAGACAAGTAGAGGCTATCCATGGATAGCTGCTCTCCTTGCCGGCCAATGTTGATGAGATCCTTTCTTCGACTTCGACGCAAAAATCTCGAGTCTAGATACCTCGAGATTCAGAAGAAGAAAAAAACACAGCTTGCAGTACCCTTCTCGAGTCAGCTTTGAAACTGAAAAGGTACGCGACAATTCAATCTTACCTTGAAGTAAATGAATCTCAGATTGATTCAAACCAATTGGGGTGTATAAATAGAACAGTTCTCATCCATCTTTTGCTTCTCCATAGGCATCGATCGAGTTTCTAGATGAGAATGAGGAGTCTGTGTATATCGTCATGATCAAGGACGATAGTGCGGCTGTGTAGAGTTGGTCTCGGTTCTGATTATGGCAGATGAGACTATGTATACTTGCAGATCCAATATCAATAGCCGCTCGCCTTCCTCGAGATGTGTATTGTCAACTATAATCTGCTACTGTCAACAACACCAAAGACTCTCAGTTTCACGTGTTTGTGAGCAATCTTTCGTAATGAAAAAAGCCTGGAACCCCATCCCCTCCTCTTTTGCCAGTTTCATACACTAAATACAGCATATCTACGCACAAGGGAGCTAGTTCACGTAACCAAGTCTCGTTTAGAATCCCACATCCTCTGCTCTCATATGCCACCATACTCACTGGCTATTTCATGCAACAGAAAAATGTCTTTGCACCTTGCTGCTAAAGCAAAATTCCATGAGTGCCAATGAATAGTGCTTTCATTTCAGCTATTATATTCAACGCTGCCAGTGATCAGTGACTTCTTTGTTCCAAGCTGCCTAGTGGTATAAGAGGAGAATAGACGCTTTCAAAGAACAATTAAAGTCACTGTCAATCAGAAAAAATGTGTGTTGGGGAAGACGTGCTGTTGAATCTTGAACACTATAGGATGACAGACAAGGCCTCATTTTGAAATCCTTCTTGTTGCAGCGTCAACGCGAGAAAACTTTCTCTGTCAATTCAGAGAAGCACAATCATATGACATATATGACATTCGAGATGAGCAAGAGTATATTCTTGTCAACTCCCAGCTTCTGTCATCTCGTGCTCGTAGCCTTGCCGCCAACTGCTCATTGCTCATCACTAGCCACCTATCACTCGCCGTCAACCCTCGTAACCCTCTTCTTGGAAATCGAGCACACAAGAAGCTCCACAACTATGGCTAAACATGCTATGTCTGTGAATACCTCGCCTATCAAAGGACATGAGCCAACACAAAATATCCTGCTTGTTATCACAAAAGATCACAGACTGGCAAGCCCCATGATTTTGGGTATTACGTTCTGTGGATGTCTGTTGCGGGAAGCCAGGTGACTCAGAGGGGTAGTTATAGGCGGCTTAAGTGGATCATGTTGAGTAGTCGTCAAGAGAATGAATTTCCAGCCCAGTAATCGTTGGATATATGAATTTTCACCCGATTATTCGCCGGCAGAGTGAATGGGAGGTCATATTCAATTCTATAGAGAATGGTCGTGGAAGAATATCGGCAGGATATTTGCTACAGAAAAGCTCTTCTTGACATGTTGGACACTGTTAGAAGAACATGTACGGCCTCAAGGTTGGCCATTTACACAATTTCATTGTGTTATGTCGTAGGGATATTGATTATCAGACGAACGTCTGAACGTGTTTTGAATGTTCAAATGCTTTCAATGTACAGGTTTGAAAATATGTATTTATTTCTACTGAATGTGCAGTTTCAAATCGCATATTACTTTTGAATTAACATCTAAACTTGGAAATACACATTCCAGCATGTTAGGTGAAGCACCGAAGCCCGATTAAATTATCAAACAGGAGAAAAACTGCTATCAAGATCCCTAGCTGCTGCCACACTGTCATCGCTGTCATCTCTTCATGACTCCTCACTTCAAGAGCCTCAAACGCTGCGAGCCCTGCGACAAACTAATGACTTAAAAGTAGAGCAAATCAGAGAAATACAGACATCTGTGAATGGCTTTTTCTTGAATTCATTATCTTGCCTTGATCATTTTATTTCGTCGATTTTCCTTTACCATTATTCTGTTCTGTAGCTTTATTCATTAAGCAAAGACTTGGGTACCATATATCCAATCAAGGTGGTCATATCATAGCATTTCATACCCCAGTATTACCACTTTATTCAGTCTCACACAACCTCACTTGTATTCCATTCAGGCTCCTTAATCTGAAAACGACTCTTCCTCCGAATCTGCCTCACGATATAGAATGAAGTCGAACTTGCCACCGACCTTTTCAGCAATAGCTTCTTTGATAGTCTGCTGTTCCTGTTCTGTGAGGGGCTCCTCAGTTCTCTGGCTCATGACAGAAAGCTGTAAGCCACGGTTGGAGTCCTTGAGTGTCGATATATAGGCCAGGATGCCGTTCGATGAGAATGACGTCAAGGCTTGAATGTTCAACATATTAAGATTGTGCAGATTGGATATTTCATGCCATATATCATCTGTGACGTCGTATCCACTGAACCAGAGCTCCTCAAGGTTTCTCAGGCCAGATGCTATACTGAGGATTTCGGAAGTGCGGAAATACTCGGATATAGAGAGAAGCTTGAGGACCTTCAGACTTTTTATTTGCACTAGTGAGGATACTAGAGTATCAATGTCATCTCTTGGGGATTGTTAGCGGGTGGCTCGGTAGGGCTGAGATTGACCTGTTGTCAGAATGGCAAGGACTCACCTCCAGCCACCTTCAGCGTCCGCCTTCAGCGTCAAAGATTCAAGGGAGATCTGCTGCGTTAAAGATTTGTGGAAATCCTGGTTCGAATGAAAGTTGTACCCATACACTTGTAGCTCTCTGAGCTGCACCTCCCTGTTCATGAAGATGTGGGTCAATATCGCCGGACCACTGACTACATTCTTGACAGATAGTTCACGAAGGCTTTTGCATCGGCTTAGCCATGCGACCACCTCAAGGAATATATCATTCTGAGTTTCCTCAAGATTGATCATACCCTCAGCATCAGCTATTTCCAACGTATCAAGAGCATCGCACGCCTGAAGCAGAGACAGATTCTTGATGCCTTCTGATCGTAAACCATTGAGCTTTAGCTTTTTCAGAGACTTGGAATGGTGGCTGAGTGAAATGAGAGTTTCCGGTCCAACAGCACCGGCTCCCAGGGCATTGAATGACCGAAGCGTGTTGCGGGTAAGGGCTCCGAAAAACGACGCAAGACCATGATCAGAGTTTGAGTCGAGACACTGGTAGAATGTCAAGTCATCAAAATAAAAACAGCCTCCAGCAATAGCAGCACCCACTTTCCCATCTAGCACGGATCCATCCCATAAAGTCAAGCTTCTCAGATTTGAAAGACGCTTTGTCCACGACAAAAGAGCATCAGCGTGAATTTCACCTGTGAGCTCCTCTACTGTAGTTGAGGCACTGTTCCGATATGCATATTGGCTGATATAGTTTGTGATTGATTCGCCGACAAGCTCCAGGATCTTCGGGAGGTCTAGACGCATATATGCCCTTCTCTTTGCGCCTCGCACCTTTTGCTTCATTGGTGTCTCTTGTGCGCTCAAAAAGCTCGCCATATCGTCTGCGAAGAAGTCATCGAGTGCCGCTTCTCGAAAATAGGGATCATCTAGTAGTTCCTTGAGTGTGCGAAGGTCGAGGGAACGAATATAAAGACAGTACGGATATGCTGTAAGTCCAAGGCTGGATCGGATCATTGACTTCCATTGCAGAGCCCACATCGAAGTAGTTCTCACCTGTGCGGCTCTTCGCGTATCGTATGTCAACAATCGACTGAGGTTGGAATCGTTGCCTTCGCTATTGATTATGGGCGATCGATTGTGAATCCTGCTGAATGTCAGTATCTACCGGCATCCACAGAGCACGAGTAATTACCGGTAGAGCCATAAAAGAGCTGGGCCAACAAGAGATTTGCCTGATAATGCACAGTTGAGTAGAGCGTTGAAATCATCCTTTTTGCTGAGTTCTTCACAGATCAGGAACCAGACGTCGGCTGGCAGGGTTAGCATCTTGGTGAAAGTCCCGCTGTCAAGATATCAAGAAGTGGGCGAGATTTAATTTTCGTAAAAATCAAAAGATATCCAAATCACTATCAATAGATCGAAGTAGTATCCGATAAGAGATTGTATGTGTTCTGTTGACAATAACACCTAATTGTAGAGGGACGTTGAACGCGGGGCAGCTTCAGCGCGTCATCGGAGACGCGACTTTTTAGCGGGTAGCGCAGTCGCTATCGCGAGGTCATACATCCATCGCTGATCTCAACCTCATGGAAAACGCGCGGCGCCAGAGTAAGATTCTAAGTAGAAATTCTTTCTGATAGTACGATTTCATTATCATGGCAATATTGAACTTTACCCTGAGCCCTGAATCGCTTTCAAAACTTCACGATGTCCTGGTGTGTTTGGGAAAGTTCAGCGAAGCTGTCTCAATAGAAGCTTCCCATGACAAGGTCCGCGACTTTCAGTGCTGAGATTAATATATGCTAATTCTCAAATAGCTCGTTCTGACTGCTTTGAATACTTCAAAATCTGCTTACTCTTCATTTACTTTCGGAAACAAGTTTTTCTCCAAGTATACGTTCAAGCCTGCAAGACCAAGTAGTCGTGCCCAGGACAAATTCAACTGCCGGATATACAACAAGGTCTTGCATTTCCATATGATGAAACGCGTTGCAAGTACTAAAGTTCTCTAGGCTCTCTTGTCTGTTTTCAAAGGTCGAGTCGTTGACCCAAGCCGAGAACGTGACACATCGGTAGAACGATGCGATGTGGCTGTTGAAGATGATGAGGGCAACTCAAAGAGTCGTTTCGTGATAAAGATCATCTGCAGACACGGTACTATCTCTTCTAGCTCTTGAATATTGAACGTTAACTAATTTATTAGGTGTCATCAAGACTTATCGCTTGACTTTTGAATCCGTTGCTCCTATGCACGCTTTATTCGTCAAGGAGAGTGCACACAACAAGTGGTCGATCTCGTCCAGAGCCTTGCGAGAGTTTGCAGATCATTTTGGGCCAGGGACGGAGCAGCTTGATATCTATTCAGAAGATGGTCGTGCGAGTTTCACGAGCTTCACGGAGAAAATCATGTCCGGAAGTGGTAAGTAGATGAGGGCATGCTATGAATTTGACTAATTGGCACAGAAATCTTGAAGCAACCACTTCATACCACAATCGCGGTTGACACACTCGAATTTGGCGAGTTCTCAGTTGAAGAAAAGTTGCACATTGTTATCAGCGTGAAGGACTTCAAAGCTATTGTCGCACATGCTGGCATTACTAACACCATGGTGAAAGCACTATACTCACATCCATCGAGTCCAATGCAAGTAACATACAGTGACGAAGGAATATCATGTGAATTTATTCTTATGACCATCGGAGAATCTAGAGCCGCTTCAGCTACTCCGGCTCCAAATGCTTCAAGACAAGCATCGAAGAGACCTGCATCGAGACAACCTCTGGAAGCCACTCCGGGCTCGAAAAGGATCGCTTCTCAGATGCCGCCTCCCCCAGCCAGTGCGGCCCCCAGTCTTGCTCGTGCGATCGCAAAGGGTGGATCGTCAAGACGCTCCCCTCCCCCGCCACAACCAAGCAACGATCCCAATTCACTTTTCATGCCTAACGATGACGATCGGCGATGGGATCCGGCGCCAGGCGATGACGACGAGGATGAGATGCTGTTACTGTGGAACGACAATATGGATACTCGGGTACGAGTGTTGCCCTCTGATATGTATCCGTATACTGAACGTCTCTTTAGGATGGTCTGACGATGGGCTCTGCGCGGCAGCTTCAAGGCTCCGAAAGTGCCATTCAAAATATCAACAACATCGCCAGGCTCAGCAACCCTGATGCTGAGCTAGACCCAACCCAAAGGCTGCCACCGACTCAAAATGTTTCGCAGGTGCGTTCTTGTTGGGAGGCTCCACAACTCCATGCTAACTGCAATAGATTAAGGGATTGTTTGATGATTGAGGCACATAGAGTGACCATCCGATTGCAATGGCGAAACCAACCTCTTCTAGGCCTGTCTGCCCTCTGTCACAGGGCTTCAAGAAGCCTAGGGAAGCATCTTTACAGAATTTGCCGATTTGACATTGAAGGCTTATCAAGGCCAATCAGATACCCCAAAGAAAGAAGGTATGTCATGAGCTGATGCAAATCCAGCTTGTCGCACAGCCAGCCCCGATACTAGATATCTTGCTTCCAGGTGGTAAATACTCAGAAGAAGCGACCACATTGAACCTCCCCTTCACATCTCCGTCTGTTGTGTTCGGTCCGCAATTGCCATGCTCTCCCCAACCCCATGCCAGAACATTCCCATCATTCGTAAGGCCTAAGACGTGTTCGCTTCCTACAGCGATTTGTGAGAGAGGAGGTAGCTCAGGCGGACTTAGTTGCCCATGGTCATCTCTTCCCCATGATAATAGCTTGCCATCTTGCTGCAAGACGAATATGCTGCCCCAGCTTGCTCCTACATCCTTCCATTCAGGGACTTTTTCTGGCGCCCCCGATTTTACATTCCACTTATCAGACCCAAGTACAGCATGTTTTCCTTCAACAGAGTCGCCAAGTAGATAGGTGAATTCTCGTCCACAAACAGCTCGGGTAACCTTGAAATCCAGACCAGCAATTTTGCGAGGCATGTAAATAATACCCTCTGGTTCACCTAGTTGACCCTTTCGTCCACTACCCCATCCGTATACATCTCCATTGTTCAGCACCGCTACGATATGGCTTACTGAAGCTGCCAAATCGGTAATTTCAAGACCTGGAGGTGGGAAGTCCTTGACAAGTTGTGCTTTTGAGGAGCGAAATAGAAGCTCTCCTTGGCCTAGCTCGCCTTTGTTTCCAATTCCAAAAGTATAAACTTGAGTTGCATGTCGCTCGTGGTCTTCCAGAACAATAACAGAAGACTCCCAGGAAGCTGCACACAGAACGATGGGTTGTTCACTGAGGGTGAGTTCTTCGAGTGCAAGCTTGATTTTAGAAAAACGCATATCAGGAGATGCCGAGCCAGAGATCAAGCCACATGCTCCACTGGTCGCATCCCCAGAACAGTATAAAGATCCGGACGACAGCAAGAGAGTGTGGTTCCCTCCAGCTCTCACTTGCACATTAGGTCCCAATGGTTCGTCTTGGAAGAGGACAGGTTTGGGCACCGAAACGTCTTCTTTATGACCAATACCGAGTTGGCCAGAGCCATTCGACCCTATGGCATACACGGTAGTCATTTTGATTTGAGTCTTTGATTATAGCCCGTAGATAGAATTCAGTAGCTGTTGTGTTCTAAGCTAAGGTATTTGGGGAGATATTTGTGTCACGTGGTTTAGAGCAGCTAATGGGGCTAGACCGAAGCTAAGCTCGCTAGCTTCCACACACTATTTTCTGCAATCTCGCAATCTCGCAACCTCGAACTTTTTTTCAGTATCGACAAACCGACAATCTCGACAACACCGCCAAGATGCCTGCCCAAGCAAAGACGTATGTTACCCTTGATCCTTCGAAGAGCTGAAGGCCCGCGGTGGGCTCTGTTTTAGTTGTTCGTCCATTCGCTGGAACGCCATGACATCGCAAGATTGAATTGGCGGCCAGCTCGATTCTTCCTGAGCCATTCCCTCTCACGATCCCAGGCTTCAACAACTTGTGTCGCGAGAGAAGTAGCATAGGGTTTTGAGGTTGAAGGTTTTTCTTCTCCTCTAAAATCATTGCCGCCCACTACCAAGTAGTACCAATGCTTCCGCAGAGGTGCGAACGGATCAACGTGCTGTGCAAACATCTTGGGCATTGTCCAAGGTCTTGTCGGATGAGATTCATGCTCTATTGGAACAGCACTTCGCTCCTATAAACGGAACAGAATTTGCATATCCTCGAGTTTCTCACTGATCAAATTGATGCCTTCGAGTTAGCCACTGCGAGAATGCGCGCTTAGCTGCAATTCCCACCCGGCGCTCTTCTCCATACATAGTATGCGGGACAACAAACTAATATCAAACAGAAGCGTCGCTACCGTCGACCAAATCCTCGTTCCAGAGACCCTCTTGAAGAAGCGCAAGTCCCAGGAGAAGGCCCGAGAGGAGCGCTCCGCCGAGCTTGAGAAGAAGAAGAAGGTTCGTCAAGAATTTCATACATACACAAGTTGCATTGGCGGACTATAATGATGCATAACACCATTTTTGCGACTAGATACTTAGGTATCGATGTTGTCGCCAATTAACCATCTTTCGGGTCTGAAAATATTTCGCCAATGCAACCTGTGTTCATGGAGGTCTATCGAGTTCTTAACTAACTCTCCTCACAGGCCCAAAAGGAGAAGCGTGGTGTCATCTTCAAGCGTGCCGAGAAGTATGTCAAGGAGTACCGCGACCAGGAGCGTGAGAAGATCCGTCTTCTCCGCCTAGCCAAGCAAGAGGGTACTTTCCACATCCCAGCTGAGGACAAGTTGGTATTCGTCGTCCGTATCAAGGGTATCAACAAGATCGCACCAAAGCCCCGCAAGATCCTCCAACTTCTCCGTCTTCTCCAGATCAACAATGGTGTTTTCGTTCGCATGACCAAGGCTACTCTCGAGATGCTCAAGGTTGTCGAGCCATGGATCGCCTATGGATACCCCAACTTGAAGACCGTCCGCGAGCTCATCTACAAGCGTGGATATGGAAAGGTTGAGAAGCAACGTATTGCTCTTACCGACAACTCCATCATCGAGACCTCCCTCGGCAAGTACGGCATCGTCTGTATGGAAGATTTGATCCACGAGATCTTCACCGTCGGCCCCAACTTCAAGCAAGCCGCAAACTTCCTATGGCCATTTAAGCTATCTTCTCCTACGGGAGGTTTCAGAACCCGCAAGGTATGTCTTTATTTCCCTGTGAATCTTGTCTCTTACTAACGTCATCCAGTTCCGTCATTTCGTTGAGGGTGGTGACCTTGGTAACCGTGAGGACAAGATCAACGCTTTGATCAGACAGATGAACTAGGTTGGGTGTACATGAATGAATGAAATTTGGGCTCGGGATTTGTTTGCTTGCTTCAGTTACCCTGGCTTGCATGGCGTCAAAGCATGGAAAATGAATTAAAATAACCAAGCCGAATTGTCTTCATGAACCTTAACTTCCTTACTCAATTGTGATGTGCCTTGATGCGTGTTTTCTGTGCAGAAATTTTCCCTGGTTCGTCTTCACCTAAGTCTTTACGTAGAACTACAAAGACGCTTTCCCTGTTTCAATGTGCATCTTAATTTGGGCTATTATAAGTTTAGACTTTTGACATTGTATTGTCTTGTTTCATAAGTGTGTGTCTTGTTTTGGAATATTTTGAGTTCCAAATATCTTTGCTATTCCTCGATTTGTGAAAGTGTACACTCAACTTGAGGTCTCTCACTTTTTCGATAAGTGACAAGCTTTTAATAGATATCTTGAGATAGCACAGCTGTGTCGAATAGAGAGAGTAGGACGGGGACGACAGTTACTCAGGAAAAGAAGCACATTCACGGACTTGACCTTGCTTTGTTAATTTGTCAATCAATTTAATATGAAAGACTAATATTACAATCTCTGTAGCCAATTGTACCTACAGTAGTGCACGGCTTCGAAGGTGGCTTTCGATACTCCAGCTCGACGACTTTCTCGGAACACACAGCAGTACCTATTCGTAATAAGCAAGATCTGCTTGCGCAATCAAGCGCTGGGCCGAACGCAATTGTAATTTTTTGAAGCTTCAGGATCTTATCATCATATTCCCACTATTAATCCAACACTCCTTCAAATCTTGATATCAAAACTAGTTCCACACCCACAATTGCTCGTCGCCAGCGGGTTATCCACAATCTTGAACTGGCTACCAATCAATTCCATCGTATAATCAATCTTGCTCCCTTTCAACAGATCCAAACTCGGCGCATTCATCACCACCTTGGCACCAGCAGTTCCTTCCTCCGTAGAGAACACAGTGTCGTCCTCCTCAAGCACCGAAACTTTATCGCTCTTTCCCTCTGCTGGTGGAGGCGAGGATCCGGAGGTGGTTGAGGGTATGGCACTGGGGTCCGATGAAGAGGTGTTGATTGCTGGTGCTGCTTCTTCGCCGACGAAGCTACTGCCAGGAAGAGGCGGGAGAGTGGTGAGTGACATTAGGTATTGGAAGCCATGGCAGCCGCCACTCTCAACTTGGATTCTGAGTGCAAGATTCGGGTTGTGGTCTTTCGACATGATTTCCTTCAATCTCTGCAAATGACAGTACCTATTAGCTCCCAGCTCCCTTGAAACGACTATTCGAGACATACCTTCGAAGCCCTAGGTGTGATCTCAATGTGCATATCATTCCCGTCATCATCCTTCTGCGGATTATATATCGCGGTCGTTTGTTGCCTCCTACTGCTTGTCGTAAAAGCCCTCTGCACCTGTGTTCTATCTTGATTCCATGATGCTCCGCTATAAGTGCGAGTCTGCACAATGCGACTTGTAGATACTGAGATGCTGGGGAGCAGGAACTCGAGGACTGGAGGGGGCGGGGCGCTGTGAAAGCATCTTCGGGGTGCAACCTGGAGGAATGCTCGTGCAGCAGATGAGGAGGTCGAGGCTGAGAGCTGTGTACAGCTTCGTGAGAGACGTTGGGATGCCATGGCGGAATGCGATTGTCGCCGCGGACTTAGATTCGGAGTGATGCTGAAGATTGGTCAGGATTTTGCGATGAGGTTGATGAGGTCAGAACAGCCTCGCGTGCATAATTGCATAAAATGCACAATTAATATCACTGATTTCATTATACATATTACAAGTAGACGGAGTTAAGGCAACTAACTATCTGGTCTGGGGTAACCACGCATATGATTCTTAAGCAGAGTCACAATATGGCAGGATCCAAGGTTTGTGGCGGTCCGTGTCCTTCCTCTGTCGCGCTGTGCCAGATCGATGCGTTGCGTCTTGTGCGTGCATTTGTAATCTCATGCCTCATCTTCGGCATTCGCTTCTTCGCGCATTCATCCTGGACAACGAACTTGAATCCGAGATCCAAGTGGAGTTGACGTGATGAACAGGCAACATATGTTGCTGCATCAGCTACGTCTAATATGTCCAGCTGGCTAAGATCGTATATATAAAATAGGTGTTGCTCTCACTTTGCACGATTCTATCTCCCAATCATCAATTTCAACTGTGCCTCATCCCACTTCCACATCCTCATCTAGTGATCAACACATTCACGGACACCTGCAAATTGTTACGACTACAACCACAACCACAACCACAACCACGACCACATCCATAACCACCCATATATCCTATCCCAAACAGCCAAGATGGTCAAAATCCAATCCATACGCGCCTCCAATGCCTCTTTCAAAGCCTCACCCGAAGCCTCAGGTCTTGTCGCCGTTTTCGTAGGTGCAACATCAGGTATCGGAATGGGAACCCTAAAAGCATTCACCAAGAACGCCTCCGCTCCTAAAGTTTATATCCTCGGACGCTCTAAAGCGGCAGCTGCATCTATACTTTCCGAGCTCTCAACTTCAAACCCAGAAGCCAAGCTGGAGTTCATAGAGACGGAAATCTCCCTCCTCAAGAATGTCGAGAAAGCATGCGATGAGATCAAATCCAAGGAGGCGAAGGTAGACATCTTGTTCATGTCACCTGGGTATTTGTCTTTCGGTGGACGGCAGGGTATGTCTCCCATGTTCTCCTTCCCGATTGTCGAATAAAATAGCTAACAAACCCTAGAATCTTCCGAAGGAATTGATATCCCACACGCACTCCGCCTCTACACACGTCTATTCTTTCTCTATTCTCTGCTCCCACTGCTCCTACAGTCGCCCAACCCGCGCGTGATCTCCATTCTCGCCGGCGGCCAGGAGTCACCTATTGACCTTACGGACCTGGAAGTCAAGAACGACTTCACCTTCATCAAAGGAGCCGAGAACGGCACCACGCAAACCACGCTCGCGTTTGAAGAGCTGGCCAAGCAATACCCAAGCATCAGCTTCATCCACAAGTACCCCGGTTTCGTGTCTTCGGGAGTAATCGAGCGGCTGTTGGGGACTGCGAGTGGGATCCTGGCCATCCCAGCGACCATCGCCCGGTGGATGCTCCTGCCTATTGTGAATCTGTGGTCGATGAGCGTAGAGGAGGCGGGTGAGCGGGGCTTGTTCCTGGCTACCAGCTCCCGGTACCCGCCTGCCGAACCAAGAGGGGGATTTACCGGCGTAGCACTACCGGCCGGAGTGTCCGTGGCCGAATCATCGGTTGTGAAGGGCGGGAAGGGTAACGGAATGTACAGACTCGGTGCATTGGACGAGAGTGCTGGACCGTCGGTCGTGCTGGAGGGCTACAGGGCTGAGGGAGCCGATAAGCTTGTTTGGGACAGTGCATTGGCTTTGTTTGAGCGGGCTTTGGGAAGAGGGGAGGCTTAATTTGTGCTTGATACCCTCAATAATAAAATAATAATTTCATCTTATTTCTGTCCTCTAACTACCATGTTCGTCGCTTTTAATATTGAATTGAAAGTCTGCCTTGGTGGGCTGTCTGTACGCGAGCAAAGACGAGCTAACTTGGCAGCTAAATTAACTAAATGATAGTGAGTATGGTACTATGTTTAGAGTAAGCAAGAAAGCAAAGTAAGAAGGATGATATGCCATCGCAGAAAATTCTTCACAGAATAACGATTCATTCATAAAATAGCATATGTGACATTCTCATAATTATGTTTGACTCGTCGGCCAGGACTTGTCTTAATGTGACCCATAAACCCAATTTTACCCAACCAGTATACCCGTTGTTTCGTAAACGCCATTCATCGCAATGACCGCTTGCTATTAACCAGACCATTCCATCCAATATCGCGATATCGCCGGTTGAAGACATATGCTATACTCATTTAGAGTAGGGCAGGCCATCTACAAATCCGCATTGTCCATATTGATCCCGGAATCCGGTGATAGCGTCTCAGGGAGGCCTCGGAAATCAATATCCTCCGTGTGGCCGTCTATCATCTCGCCACTGTTTCCACTGCCCGTGCTCTCTGGTGATGGTTCCAGGCCAGAACCAGCTGGCCGAGGGCTACTGTAGGAATCCGAAATAGTCGCATGTGGAGCGTCAGTTTGGGCCGTTTCCTGGGAGACGGGCGGCAGCTGCAATTCATCATATTTGTACGGCGATGCGCGTGTCGAAACTTCTGTGCTCCGATCGAAATAAAGAGTCGAGCCATGATTCGTAGCATGGTTGTAGTCCAGCCAGAGAATCATTCTCTCGAGCAATCCATCGAGGGCCATATTTTCTAATCCACCTCGCAGCTGGACCATCCGAGCCAAGCCAGCCATGTGCACTGCGTAAGCTGCTGTATCGCCAAGCAGAGACTCCGCGCAGGACATGCAAAAGACCGACGCAATAGTGAAATCATCAGTACGAAGTTTGGGATCGGCTAAGGAATCGTTGATGGCTGAGATGGCATTGAGGCGAAGATCGAACAGCGCCACCTTGTGGATGACTTGCTTCCTACGAGAATGATATATGGCACAGCTTAGGGACATGGCAGCATAGAACAACTTTGGTGATTGAAGGACAAAAGGGAACCAAACGGTTCGGAGACGAAAGAAAAGTCTTTCTTCCTTCCCAGAGAAAGGCTCTGGGAGATCCAGACAAATGTGTGAGATATCTACTCGCAAGGTCAGTCTCTTGGCTACACTTAGGAGATGTTGCCCGTAGCCAAAGCATGGAGTTTCATTGTCTTTTCCCAATACTTACAGAAGGCCAAAATTGGATTGTAGACATGGTTCCACGGCACAGGATATGTTTGAAATGGATCAAGCCCTGTGCCCTGCAAGAGGTCACTTAATGGAAAAGATCCCCGGCGAGATCTTGGACCTGTGTGTGTTGCCTTTGTTTCTGACTTAACAGAGATTGGTGGGCTATTTGTACTACACGTCGTACTTTGCGATACGGGAAATGCTGGCGCTGTGAGCTCGACTTCAGGTTCGGGCTTGGGCTCCGGCTTCACACGCCTCCTCAATCGAGGAGTTCGTGCGACCGAGGCACGATTTTTCTCGTCGTCCTTGTGATGCTGATAGTAGGCAACATGAGACCTTACCGCCCGTTTCTTGGAGCGCAATTTTGTCTCCTCAGGATTGTTGATATGGACGAAGCTTAGTGTTGGATATGTCTTCGAAGGTGCTGATTTCTCGAGGTCCATAGTGCCTCGCGATGCTTGCTCAGCTGCAGTGAGATGTCAAGGCCTGAAAGCACAGACGGGAAGTTGTTGGTGCAACATTGACGGAGCAAAGGAGGAGAAATCATGGGGATGCAGGATGCAAGATGCAAGTAATCTGGTTGGCGGCACCAAATGCTACGGAGGTAGTTCCGGAATCCTGGTTGACGGGAGCGGAAGCGGGCGGCGGGTGGGCGAAACGAGGAGGAGGGGAAAGAGACTGTTTATTTTATCCATGCAATCCGGAAGATCGAGATCGATTTGACCGGGCTGGACTGGGCGAGGCCGGATGGCTCAGATGAACTGCGATGCTTGATGTTGATATTGATGTCCTGTCCACATTGTTTTAGTTGTGCGGTGCTGTGTTTCTTCCCAGCCAAGAGCCGCCAGGGCCAAGGCCAGGATCAATCAGGGTAAAATTCCCGAGTTTGCACTGCGCCGCCACGCCTACATCCGATATCTCACAGTTCTTCCCACTTCGCTCTCGCCTTTGCCCTCGCCGCCGCCCTTCTCCACGCCACCAGGCCAAATCACGGGTGCTTTTTCTGGCTTTCGGACACTAGGCTTTGGCATTGGAGGAAACTACCGTGCAACTGTTTTCCCTTGGAAGAAAGAGGGTCTCGACGCTTCCATGCCAAGGACGCATACAGCCCATCTCCCATTGGAGGTATCGTCACTAGTTGGCAGATCCAAGACCCCGGGTTGATGTTCCGTGGATGATGGCACGCAGGAGCGGGAGCTTTTCTGGGACGAGGGATAAAACGACGCCATAGCAAAGAACAGGGTCGTTGGGGCTGATAGCCTGTGTCGCGTTCTCTAGCTGGCCTCTCGGTTGGGCACGGAGCCGCTTGCAGAGGTGGACGAGCTAATGTCATTTATACTATGGACTAGAACTAGTTTCAGTGGTGGTCGATCGTTTACCTGAGTAATGTCAATGCCAATGTCGAAATTCAAGCTCAAAAGTGATTGATCTGCCCTGGGAGGATAGCCAGTTATTCTGCACTCGGCCAATCACTAAGGAGGGGTGTCATAAAAGAGGACAGCTCTAGTGGTGCCCGAAATGTTGCTGCAGGAACATCTCGGAGGTATCTCCGCTCTTGGTAGGCTGTGGTCGCGAAGCGCCAAATTGTTTCAGATTATTACAAAGCAGCCTTCGCTCGCGCGATTCCGACAACTGTGAACTCTTCACGAGCAAATCTTCGCTGATGATATACTGTACATGCGCCTCTTTATACAACTCGGAAATGCTGCAGCCCAAGAGGAAATTCAAATCAACTAAACTTTTGTGGTATTTTCGCTCCATCCTGAACGCCGTTTCCTTCATTTACGCCTCCCTTTTCCTATGCCCATCTTGAAAAGTCAAGACTCTCAACGAGAGATTCTTCACCACCGCCTGGCCCACCGACTTCCGTCTCCGCCGTGGAGAGTATAGATGATCTTTGCGAAACCGGCTCATTTGTGTTATTCAGGAAATTGGCGACGGAACCTCGTCGTAGCCCGTTAATACTGTCCCGCACGCTCTTAGATTCATTGCTCGCGCCATTCGCAGTCCCTGGAGGCGAGGTTGGATTTGAGCCAGGAGATTTCCTGCCGTACCTATCCCGGATTCTGTTGATCTCTCGTAGTCTACTGCGCCATGATGAAATATGTTCTCCCCCTTCTCTGCTCGACCAAACCAGAGAGAAAACAGACGCATTGAGGGCCAACAAGCGGATAAGCCCAGGCAGAGCCGCCAAACTCATAATCTTCGTCTCCGCCGCAGGAGATATTTCAGGAAAACCAGGCTTGCTCATCACCTGTACTCTATAGAAAGCATTGTCTGCGTCTGCCTTAGATCTGCAACGTTTGGCAACGAACGAGGCTCGGGATTCTGGTGTAATAACGATGTTGACATAATTGAATTCCGACGGAAATGTGTCAAATTTGAATGGAAGACCTGAGTTGTTGAAGATAATGTTAACAAAATCATTACCAATGTGTCGTTTCTTTCCAATGCACTGAGGGTCATGATCGAGGTTAGTCGGCATTTGGGTCGTCACATGGAATACGATTTCTGTGACTCTATCACGCCAGCAGAAGGTGTATTCTCCGTCTGTATCCATTTGTCGATCCAGGCCCTGGGTGTTGAATTTGGCACCTTTTAGCCTGGTGAGAGTTCCCAAACCGGACAAGAACTCAGTATAGTCTCGACTACCTTGGATATTGGACAGAATCTCAACTTCATTTGTTTGGTTCTCACCGATGTAAATAACGCCGACTTTATGACCATCCACGGTAAAACTTCGATTGAAACTCTTGATTGCACGCTCCATGAATTCATCCTCAGGTAGAGGAATTGGTCGCATAGCTTCTGTAGCTTGAGGGATGGAGGCGGTCAACTGCAGGAGGAGATGGCTGGGAAGTTTGACATTCTCGTCTGAAATACGTCCATCTTTCATCGAGTCACTTGCGACTTGGGTTTGATGAGGTGGCGGCCTAAGGAATCTTTCCTGAATAATATAACAGGAAGTCCCAGAAGGTTGTCGTTTTGTAATTTGTGCCCAATCGCCACGAGTTGCTTGCTCAACAGTGATGAGACTATTACCAAGAACCCATCTCTTCTTCTGAATTGGCCCAAATGCCTTTTCGTTAAAAGATGGATCGGGGTCCGACTCGTCAACGTCTGCATACGCCACTCTTTGCATGAAATCGAGAGTAACCTGTGCCTGCTCATCTACTTTCTCCTTTCCATTGGCGTCGATGGATACCAAGTTTTTGGCGATCCAGCTAACTTGGCCCGCCCGGTCCGATAGCTTTAGTGACAGGAACCAAAATATGATAACGTGGTATGCCAAAGCATATACATATTGAGGCAGATCATCAGACGTGTTGGGCTGAAAGTTGCTCTCTATCGTGCTGTTGTCGGCAAGGCCCCTCAAGGTTTCATAATTGGCTACCGAACTCCTGCCAGGAGGAGGGATGCTGTTGCGATTGCTGTTGTCTTTGGTCTGCTGGTCGCGGACATATTGCAAATAACGGAAGCAGATAGCAAATACGATTCTGTATTCATCCTCCCTGAAGTTCACATATAGATTGGGGAGTCTCGCCAGACATGCAAGAAATTCGAGAATATGTACGGCAACATGACTTTGAGTAATGATCTGGGACATCTTCTGGAGAATGCTCACCAGAGCTTTGCTCGTGGATCCGGGAAGCTCATGGCAACATATTGACAAAGCATGGATGCACGATTTAGACGTTCGTTCGCCCACTCCTTGTAGAAATGTCCTGACAATCTCGTCTTGATCTAATTTGGAGAAGTGTTGATGGTAGCTCATGACCATGTTAAGAAGCTGAAAGAGACAGATTCCCACATCAGCCTTGCGAAGCCCGGATGATTGAGGAGGCTCGTGAAAACTATTGTTCTTGATTTGATCGCATAGAACCTCTCGTAAACGTTTGACCTGTGAGATTGACGATCTAAACAGGGCTTGGTTCGTCAGTTGAGATGCCATGTGAACAAGTATATAACTGTAGACCTCCCACTCGCAGCCGTTTTGGAGCATGCCAATAATTGTCTCCAGATATTGGCTGATCCTTAGGGTCGTTCGAGCACCTTGAATCGAGATCTCTTCGCAACCCTTGTTGATAACATTGTCGCTTTTTGCTTCATTTGAAACTTCGCTATCATGGGTATTGGGAATGGAGGCTTCAGTCTCTTGCACTGACACTAGAATGGAACTGGCCTTTCCTGAGGCCTGTTCTGGCAGAGCATCTGGATCAGGCGACATCCACATGGGATGATTTCGCTGTAGTGTCCTGGTTGCTCCACTACCGGATCGCTGTGGCTGTCTGGCTTGCGGCTGGCCTTGGGTGAAGGATGTGCTTCGATTAGCACGAGAATATGCAGGGTCCTCAGTACGGGACATTCTATGCTGATACGCAGCTTCATCGGCTGCTTGCTTTCGCGCCAAAGAAGCTGGAGTTCGAAACAGCGACGCAGCAAGTCCTTCCGACTCAGTGAACGGGGTCAAGAATATTCTATTCGCCCAATCAGCACGTAATCGGACGAGCATTTTGAGAGCAGATATTCGTGCATCTGTCTCGCATTCGTGGGATTCTGCTATCAAGAGCAGTTCTTTGAAGGCACGTAATGCTTTCGAATCATGTTTATCCATGGTTCTCATGAATATTTGGACAAGTCCCCGAGTGACAACATTCGAAGGGGACTGAACTATGTTGCTCGAAGCCGTAGAAAAGGGGGAGCTACTGTTTGCAATGCCTTGCCTTGATGCTGGTGGTGAGCTGAGAGGAGCTTGGAGCCGGTCACTTGTAATGCTACCTCGGATGGCATCGATTATGGAGTTGAATAGACCACTATCCGCTGTTTCAGCGACAGTCACCGCGAAAGAAACAACTTCTTGTAGAATTGTAACATCTCTCTCGTCCCTGATGTCATCCAGTATTGAAGTTACAAAGATTTGGATTGTGTCTGGATCGTCGTGTTCATCCATCATTTCTATAACCTCGAAAACATCTGTGACAGCCTTTAGTGCATGAAGTCGAATGTGAGTTGGCTGTGACCGATCGGCAAAAAAAGCATGAAGAATTGTCCTTGTATTTTGTTTCCATTCCAGATCCGATGGGTAGCAGTAACGGAAATCAATATAGTGATCTATGACCAGCTTTGCACAGGATTCTGGTAGATGTGAGTATACCCCAACGAAGAACTTCACACACTCCTCCCTCTGAAAAAAGTCCGGTCCATTGAATCTAGTAATGATTTCTTCAAGCCGAAGTATCAGACTATAAAGAGTCTGCGCTGAGCTTGTGGTCATATTATGCTCGCTCTCGTCTTTCGACACCGGACTATGAACCTGAGATCGACCTGCAATCTGACGGCCATCCGAGGTTTCCAGTGCTCGCGCAGAGCAGGTTGTTACGATCTCGAACATCAACGACCAGTCTTCCTCCAGTATGTTCGATTTGACCTCCTCATCTCCTGCATCGTGGTTGAAGAGGGATAGGATGAGTCGCAAAATATCGTTCTCGACCTTTGGATTTTCTAACGTAACCACTTCTGAGAGCGCAGCGGTTAGGAGGGTAAAAGGGACTAAAGGATATCCGTTCTCCCCATCTTTTGCAAACAGCTTTTCCAGTACAGAAATCGCCCCACGTATTTCGCGAATGCTTTGTTTTCCATCGATCGAATCTGCTGGTGGGTTGTTGAGAATGTCTAGGAGAATCCTCACAGTGGTTTGTCCGTTGTGAGACCTAGACAGGTTGCTAATAGACCGCCAAGCTTCTGCTTGCACATCGTTCACAAGGCAGTGTATGGAGCACAACACTTTGACGCAATCTATGAGTTTGTCGCTGGGAATGTCCCCATACGTAACAATTGCATCGATGACATTGATGCACGCCCTCAAGTCGCCCGATAAAGTGGTATGCGTGCAGATGTACAGGATAACGTTAATGAGTTCGCCAGTAGTCTCTTCACTGGAAACATTGAAGCTGAATTTGATCACATCCACAATAAATGCAAAAAGGAGGGACAAATTCGTTTCCTCGCCAAGGACATATTTTCCCTTCTGGGCTCTGTTATGACGGCCTGCCTGTTTCCTTGCAGTTGTGGCTACAGCAAAGGTCTGGCGTAACCAGGAAGTCAACAAGGGCAATGTTTCATAATGGAATCCGGAGAGATCCTTTCCATGCTTCGCTAATTCCACCAGAGATGCAAGTTGGAGATGGAAATCTTCAGGGTTGGCTGGAGCTGTAAGGATTCGGAAATAGGCAAGCCGCTCTGGATCAGTTGATGTAGCCTGCTTCACACAGGCAGTCAAAAGGTCGAATCCAGCGTTTCTTGCTTCTCTTGAGTTTGATGCTTCGATGAGATCTTTCCCTTGTTTGAAAATGCTCGTGACCTAATTCTCTATTAGCAGGTCCCAAAAAGTCGCTTTCCTTGCCATTGCTTACTCCGCTTAGAGGATAGTCTTGCACCGCGTGCCGAAGTGACTCTGCTGCCGATACACGATCTGCCAGGCTATTTCCTGCCTTCAACTGCTCATAGAGTTGTTCATAGTTCGGGGGTCCTCCATAGATGGCCGATTGTGAGGAACTCGTTCCATTGGGTTGCTGAGAAAGAGAAGCTGGTGATTGAGGATGGGGACTTTTCGACGATTTACCCCCAGTCAAGCTCTTGAAGATGGCAAAGGCACCCGAAGATTTCGGTTCCGGAGTTTGGGCTACCTCTCCAGCGGATGGAGACATAGAAGCTCTAGTCTTCGACGCAGAAGATTGGAGAAAAACTGTGTTTGGAGAATAAATTGATTAGCTCTCTTATCTTGATCCAGGATTGTAAGGCATCGGTAGTTTAAGACCATGCTAGGGAAGTACCGTCGGACGGAAGAAGAAAATCTACTGGCGCAAAAGTTTGTGTCTCCAGGGAGATATTTGGAGGCTACCAGGGCAGATAAGGCAGCAAACACAACTTACGTTAGTCAATGTACGCATGAGTATGTCTGCCAGAGAGCCAGCCTTTCTCACAGCTCATCGCAGATTTCTTCCAGGGTGGCAAGAGGGGCGTTCGCAAAATGGGGATGGGACAGGGCGATGGGCGATGGGCGATGGGATGTGGCAGCAGGGCTGCGATGAGGCTGGCCTGCGGCGGTTGGCGTAGGGCTTGGTTGGTCGTGGTCCGGTTTTCTCTAGTCGATGGATTCCATGCAAACAAGACAGCTAAAAGGGATCCTCGTTGTCGTACTCAACCCGAGCGGCAAGCATGGAGCCGTGGCAGAAATCCGTGGCATCGAGATGGGCAGTTGGGGTGCAGAGGGGTTGATAACAGACAGGACAGGTCGTTGAAGGACGGCGGCGTGCACCCGTCCGGATGCCTTTTCGGCCTGCTCGTTCACCACACCACACCACCGCAGTGCACCCGCACAGGTCAGACGGCACGGAGCTGAGCTGAGCAGGTCAGGTGCAGCGTCGTTGAAGATCTGGCATGCGCCACAGCAGCCACCGACCGCCGCCGTGTGATTGGCTGTCTATGGAGGCCTGAGGCCACCAAGGCCTCTGCAGCCCGAGCCACTTTGACGAGGCTGAACTGGACTTCTTTGGGGGAGCGTCCTGGTCCGCGAGTGTAAACAATCCAAATTTATCAACCACTCTCTTTTCCTCCACATACCTTCAAATTTCTCCCTACAAGATGGCGGCTGATCTGCAGACGCTCGCGCAGCTCTTGCAAGCTACTTTGGATCCTAGACAGCACAAGCAAGGTTTGTAATTGCTCGATCTTCATCGCTGTTTGTATCCTAGACTGACTTTTGCTCAACAGCTGAGAGCGCTTTAAAGATTGAAGAGGCGAAACCTGGATTCTCCCTCATACTCCTGAATATCGTTGCATCCGAATCTCTCCCTCTGAACACACGACTGGCTGGTGCCTTGTGCTTCAAGAATTTTATCAAATTCAACTGGGTGGTAGGACAAGAACAACCCGCCTCTCGGCATATCTTCTGACAAACCTATACAGGACGAAGAAGGCACATACAAGCTACCTGAAAATGAGGTTGTCACAATCAAGAAGGAGCTTATTGGTCTGATGATAGCTGTGCCGGCCAGCATTCAATCACAGCTAGGAGAAACCATCAGTGTCATTGCAGATTCTGATTTTTGGACGCGATGGGATACTTTGGTTGATGTGGGAATATCTTTGCAAAAAAAAAATCTAAGAGCCTTCGCTGATCTATAGTAGGATCTGGTATCCCGCTTAACACCCGATAATGCAAAGGTCAACCTTGGCGTACTGGAAGTTGCCCATTCCATTTTCAAGCGGTGGCGGCCTCTCTTCGCATCCGATGATCTCTTCACTGAGATCAATCACGTCCTTCAAAAATTTGGAGAGCCTTTTGTCCAACTACTTGCTGTACGTCACATCTATTCATGGCTAGCATATCTACATAGCTGACTTTTCCTACAGAGCACCGACAGGCAGATTGAGATCAATAAGGACAACAAAGTGGTGTTGAAGCAACATATGGAGGTCATGAATCTTTTGGTCAAATTGTTTTATGATCTATCATCTCAAGATCTTCCTCCTATTTTCGAGGACAACTTGGCTGATGTGACGTCGCTACTTCACAAGTATCTCACTTATGAAAATCCTCTCTTAGCGACAGATGACGATTCTGAATCAGGACCGCTGGAATTTGTCAAGGCTGGAATCTGCGAAGCTATGACACTTTACATGCAGAAGTATGAAGATGCCTTTGGAGAATTATGCAAGCAATTCATTACCAGCACCTGGAGTCTGTTAACTACAATCGGCTCCGAGACGAAGTTTGACATTCTTGTCAGCAAGGTAAGCAATTTTTGGAGACACTAAACCTGTAATTATATGTTAGTAAATTTAGTCTAACATAACTTAGGCTTTACACTTCTTAACTGCTGTAGCAAGCATTGACAAGCACGCCCAAAACTTCAACGATGAGGAAATTTTGGGTCAGGTGGTGGAGAAGGTTATACTTCCGAATGTAAGCCTTCGAGAATCGGACATCGAGCAGTTCGAAGACGAGCCGATCGAATATATCCGCAGGGATCTGGAAGGATCAGATGCGGATACGCGGCGGAGAGCAGCAACCGACTTTTTGCGCAAGCTGCTAGAAAAGTTTGAGGGCCTGGTCACAGGAGTCGTTGGCCGGTACATCACTCATTACCTCGCGGCCTTTACGAAGAATCCCAGCGATGAGTGGAAATCGAAAGATACTGCAGTGTACCTCTTCTCTGCAATTGCTGCGAAGGGGGTCATTACAACCACCCACGGCGTCAAAACCACCAATTCCTTGATTGATGTAGTGGACTTCTTCCAGAACAACATCGCAAATGATCTCATAGCCGATACAGGCGTGGAACCTATTTTGAAGGTGGATGCGATCAAGTTTCTCTACACTTTCCGAAGTCAACTAACGAAGGATCAATGGACGGCCGCGTTTCCACCGCTTGTAAAGAACCTAGCCTCCTCAAACTACGTCGTGTATACCTACGCCTCCATTGCTGTCGAGCGAGTTCTTTTCCTCACCAATGATGCTGGGCAACACATATTTGGGAAAGATGAAGTTGCTCCTTTTTCCAAAGATCTCTTGGCGCACTTATTCCAGCTCATAGAAAAAGATGCCGCACCAGAGAAGATCCAGGAAAACGAGTTTCTGATGAGATGTGTCATGAGAGTGCTAATTGTCATCAAAGATGGCGTGCTCCCAATCACAGACCTAGTACTCCAGCATCTGATTCACATTACTCAAATCATCGCTCAGAATCCCAGCAATCCCCGATTCTACTATTACCATTTTGAGGCTCTGGGGCCCTAGTAAGATACGCAGCTCCTTCGCAGCCTGAAAAGCTCGAGGAAGCCCTGTATCCACCATTTGCGGGTATCCTAAGTACCGATGTTCAAGGTAAGCTACTTAACACTGGACTTTATGATGGTACTGATTGTTCTAGAATTTATGCCGTATGTCTTCCAGCTTTTTGCTGCACTTTTGGAAGCTCGCCCGCAAGGACCCCTCTCGGATTATTATCGAGGGTTGATTGTTCCGATTCTTTCGCCAAACCTCTGGGAGTCCAGGGGCAACGTGCCTGCTCTTGCTCGTTTACTCGCATCGATCATACCTCGCGCTTCTTCGGAGATTGTAGCAAACAGCCAGATCGAACCGATCCTGGGGATTTTTCAGAAACTCATGGCGGGCAGAACAAAAACCGAGCTTTTTGCGTATGACGTTCTAGAAGCGGTGGTCACATCGTGCAAAGTGTAGGTGAAACTCGATATCAAAAAATCAAATTCGGGCTAATGTTCTCGCAGGTCTGACATTCAGCAATACTTTCCAACGATATTGAATCTGCTTTTTACCAGGTTGAATAGCAGCCCGCCCGAGAAATTCAAGCAACGTTTTGTCCGCTTCTACTATCTCGTCGCTTCTCTCGACGAGTCAGGCTACGGCGCTGATTTCTTCATCAAAAATGCAGACGCAGTCCAAGAGGGTGTCTACACGTCGCTCTATCTGATGATCATTTTGCCGACCACTCAGCAACTAGTTCGACCGCTCGATCGTAAGCTTGCGGTGGTGGCGTTGACCAAAACCTTGACAGATTCGCAAGCATTCGCTCAAAAGTACTCAAAGGCAGGTTGGGGAAAGACTTGTGAAGCGCTCTTGAAGCTATTAGAGAACCCTCCTATGCCAGTTACATCAGATGATATGGTTGTCGAAGTAGACGTCGATGATCTGAGTTTCGGTGTTGGTTTCACACCGCTTAACACATGCGGGAAGAAGCATGCAGACTACTGGCCATCAGTTACAGATGTCAAATCTTGGGTTGGATCATATCTCAAGGCGGCAGACGCGCGACATAACGGAGCAATTGCACAGTATGTTAACGAACGCCTTTCACCTGACGCGAAGAGCGTATTAGTTTCATACATGCGATGAGCATTTGATGAAGTTACGAGACGATACGACAAGATGGGACGAGGCGAGATCAAGATACCAAGAGCCAGTTGGCCAGAAGAAAAGTGACCATGTAACTCGTAGACGGTAGAATATCATATTCACTGTGGTGGGAAAATACGAGCGGCAGTAAAAGCGGTAGATTTGTCACACACAGAGAGGGACATGAAAATATTCATCCTATCATCAGAATCTCAAATTCCTCGCCTTTCAGACATATTTCTCTAACCCGTTGTATCGGGTATGATGCAGTCTCCGTTCTCCTTTGAAAAGTAGCACAGAACAAGCTCCCTTGTAACATCCACTTAATATTCCCAGCCTTGTTGCTTCATGGAGAAGTCTCACCGAAAGATATTGACATTATTCGTCGTCAGAGCAAAGTATCAAGCTTGGCTATGCCCGTGCCAAGAGGGTATATACAAGTTGTTCTTTCTTCCCTGGCAGTAGGAATGCCGTGTCCTATTTCCTTTTCCGTTTCCATATCCCGTTTCTAACCTTTCTGTTCCGTCCTTCCATCCCTTGTCCTAGTATCTATTCATTCATTCATTTATTCGGCAAGTGAACGTCCTTAGCCATATCTACAATATCAAAACACCTTCCAGCTTACATATCACTTCATTTCAGCGAACAGGAGTTGGCTCAGGAGTAGCCCCTCAACAGACTCGTGGTTCTTGACCCCTGACTTGTTCAAGGTGTCCATCCTAGCTCTTACTTGACCGATTTCGACTCTTAACCAACAGGTGACACCATACGTGACCTCAGTTCGGCAACTAGAGACACCATCAGAACGTCATTATCGTATGTTTATGATCAAGCTAATCCCTGGTAGTCTTCGGGGAGAGTCGTTGCCAGGCCGTGAACTGTGTAACCAGAGGAGGTTGATGCTGGGTTGAAGGTTGGCTTGCCGCCAGGTTTCCGTCCGTGGACAACCGTGACCCCAAGGTAGGCGTGAATCTTCAAGTCCTTAAGTTCTCGTCGCATCTGCGCCATGAACACTTGGGCTTTCTCATAGGACCACTGTCGCAAATTAGTAAGTTAAAGTTGCAATAGGCTGGGATTTAGGAACAGCTTACACCACCAGCAACGGTCAATAGACGAAGCATAAAGCCTTCTATACCATCATAAAGTCTCAATTGATTCCAGACACCGATCTCTCTCTGTCGTCTCCAGCTCTTACTGCCGTCATGGGCGTGTAACTGATGCTCGGGGCTTGGCCATCCGTTCATGGCCCACTTATATCTCGTCTCGGTCACATCAACGAACCCTGCCTTTTCCATTCTCTCTTTACTCTGTTCCCATATCTCAAAACTCTTGCCAAACTTTTCGCCCATCTCAATCACTGTCTTGCCCCAAAGGGTGAAAAAACTAGACTCGTTCACGGTGTCATCATCCGAGACGGGCCAGACGCTATGCTCCAGAATTTCTACATGACCTCCAGGCTTGGTGTGCTCAAAAGTTTGTGCGAAGAAGTCATCCCAATCAACTACGCAGCCAAATAACTCCCGAATATGTATAAAGTCGAAGTGATCGGATGGGTAGGTCCATCTCAAGTTCAAGTCTTCGATCTCGAACGCGCAGTTTGGGGGAACGAAAAGAGGTTGTATGGGTGACAGATCAGTGCCGATCACACTTGCAGATGGGTAGGCATCCGCCATTTCACTATTAATGTTAGAAGCTATATCATTGACAAGCATCGCTTTCGTGCTCCCGTCCAAATTATCTTGTATTACCATGGGTAACCCGAGATTTGAGAAGTGAGAGACAACAAGGCAAAACTGGCTGACACCTCGGAATTGCTTTTGGGAATAACGAAACGCAGCAAATTCCAGTGTCTAGGGAGAGAGGTTGTGCTCTTACATGGCCCAAATTCCAGTGCCAGTCCCCAGGTCAAGTATGTTGTGTGGATTTGACAGAGGCGCAAGATGAAGCCTCCCCTCGAGCGTCATCAAGTACATGTGATGGGCTAGATCTTGGAGATCACTTGAAGTCTCATCGTTGGGACCCTACACAGTCAGTCCCTGCAAACAAATGTCTAGTTCTTGGGGAAGTACCCAGTATTCTCCATCTTTGTACGCATGGTATCGGCGTCCATTCTCGTATCTGTAATCCGTGATATAGCTCGCAAGCGTATCAGTATCGCAACCGATCAAGCTACCACCGAAGGCAGAATCATTGTCATTGAAGGACGCGCTGTCAGACTCGTCCTCATTTACAACCTCGTCGTCGCGCTCCTCGTGTTCACTGCTGTCAGGTACCATGGTTTCCAATGATAAGGCCGAGTCGTGCGGCGACTGCAACAGGTTGTCCGAGGAAATTGCAGTGAATGGGGCCAGCACCGACCCATCTGTGGGAGGAGCTGTATCCTCCATGGTCATCGTCGTGGAGATGATGCAGTCGGGACTGAAGCTATGGCAAGCTGTTGAGGAGCGTCGGTGATGCTTATGAGGCGTTTAATGATCGCCGCCGTTGCAATGCACGAGCGCTTTCACATCGCTCCCAGGGCTACTGCGAGATTGAGGGAAGATCGGATGTAAGCAAGTAGTGTGGCCCGGAGTGTCCCAATTGGAGGCGTTGCAGGGTCAAGGGAAGGCCAGGCGCAAAGAGCAGAGGAGGCAGAGGAGAGAAGATGTGATGCCGTGCGCTGTGAGGTGATGTGATAGGCCTTTGCAGAAACGCACACAGGTCCAACATGTGTGTCCTTCGTTGAGCGCGAACGCTTGAGATTGCTGGAGGCAGAGAATGGAGGTGAGCCCAAAGAATGGCAATAGCAGCCGACGACCCGCGACTGGGTCTGATTCAGGATCAGGTCCAGGTCAGGGCTCATCCTGCATTCCGCATTGCGTAAGTTATCCCCGTTAGGCCTTGCGCAGTGGACCTCGGAGCATGACAATAGCCATGAAACGACAATGAGAACAACAGAGAGCAAATAGCAGTCCTTGCGCAATGGACACTTCCAACCGCGCATCCAGAGGAACCCAACACCTGCATCTCAACGCTCTTGGCTGGGATCCTTGCCCAGCCCCGGCAACTCCAGCTTCAGTATCAACTTTGACTTTGGATCGCCGCCGTGGCAAACTCTATGCTCCATCCCCCGCGCCACCTGCCGCTGCCGGATGGATGATCGGCCACCAAAAGAAAAACCTCCACCCAAGCTTTTTGGCATCACGGCGTCCACCTAAACAGGACCTGCGCCCCGCGCCGACGATAGCACGGCCCTGGCAGCGGGGGTGAGCTGGCATATTGCGCCTTGCGATGCCATTCCCATGTCTCTTCTTTACTTTTTCTCCCCACGTTAGGACGTTAGGAATTGTCTGGTCTCACTTCCCCATACCCTGGATACTCGCACTGTACGGTGCCGATCATCACCCAGCATCCGCTCGCCGCGCGACAACACAATTGCGGTGCTCGTAGGGCGACCACAAGATAAGGCGAGCCAATTGATCTGTAAAAGTAGCGTCCACTTCTTCCGGAGCACGCGGCACAAAAATGGGTGACATATCGGAGAGCTTGAAGGCTCAGGAAGCTGCGGAGCGAGTCATCATCATTGGTTCTGGTAAGCAAGACATCGCGGAGTTGCGGTGTAAATTGGCATCACTAGTGCTAAGGCTATAGCGGAATAGGAGCCACAGGACTTGCGATTGCCCATGGCCTGAAAAAGGTACAGGTGTGTAGAGATTGTACGAATCAAGCCTACTAACTATTGTAGGCCGGCATACCTGTGGTAATATTCGAGAAGAATGCCGCCTTAGCCTCCCCTGGGGAGCGGGATTGGAATATGGGATTGCACTGTATGTGTCTAGCATTGATGCCTTCTGATGCTTGTTTCACATCCCTACATGCGCTGAACTTTCTCAAGGGGTCTCCCAGCACTAAAGAAGCTCATTCCCGACTCTGCCACCGCGCAGCTGCAATCGATTCAGGTTGACCCAAACACACCGACAAAACCTATAGACCAGCTCGCTTTTCTGAATGGCCTCACTGGCGATGTGATGAGCGCGCCAGAAATCCCGAATTTCCATCGTCTCCGTCGCTCAAAACTTCGAGCGCTGCTCACCAAAGACCTAGATATCAGGTGGAATAAGCGGCTGAGCAAGATTGTGTTTGAGCACGACGGGAAAAGTGCCACAGCAGTCTTTGAAGACGGAGAACACGTCAGTGGTAGGTTAATAATAGGAGCAGATGGTGCTAGGTCCACTGTGAGGAGGATTCTTCTTGGCCCTGAAGTTTCGATGCCGACTCGAATTCCCTACTCAGCGACTTTTGTGCAGGCCAAATATACCCGCGAAGAGGCCCTATTTCTGCGATCTTTCCACCCGCTCTATCTTGCCTCTCCACATCCAGATGGCTACTTTGCCTTCTTTGGATTGCAAGATGCTCCAGAGGTAGATAAGCCCGAGGACTGGACTTTCTTCTTTTACATATCTTGGTACTCTAGTCTAGAACAGCAAGACGAGGAGAGAAAGACGTTTGCAAATAAAGAAAGACTTGCCCAGGTTAAGGAAAAATCAAAGGTCTACTGCGATCCATGGAAAAGTGCCTTTGAATGGGTTTCGGAGGATCAGGCTGCTTGGTATTTTGATCTGGCCGTCTGGGATCCAAGTCTGAAAGAGCATAAGTGGGATAACAAAAACGGGAGAGTTACACTTGCTGGCGATGCAGCGCATCCTATGACTTATCGTATGTTTAATCACCGGTTCGTCAGACTCCTGCTAATTGGTATCCAGAACGTGGACAAGGCTTAAACCATTCCATTACCGATGCCGGTAAAATTGTTGAACTTTTGACTGGCAGTAATGATTTGAGTCAAACGTTGGCCATCGAAGAGTATGAAGCGGAAATGATGGCTAGAGCTGGCGAAGAAGTTCGCATCAGTGTCATGAATACAACAATGTTGCATGACTGGGCGAAAGTTCTCAAAAGTCCAGTGATGACATCTGGCTTGAGCAAGAAGTGACCAGCAGTTCGGCATTGCCGATTGATCTTGTCATATCGAGGGTGAATTATCCATTACGGAGTATCGACGAAAGTCAGCACGGGAGAATAATCACAATCGTTATGCATTTTCTGAGAATTAGAATCTACCGTTGCTTCCGGGGCATTGTCTTTGTATCTTACCTCATCATGCACTTGCAGTTCTTGACATAATCTTCGTCATCTCACTAGCTGCAGCATGACTGGCCCGGTGCACGTGTTATTCCATTCCGATACAACCTCAAGTTGATTACGCTTTCCTGCAATCATCACGGCAATCTTCTCACATTGCATCGATTCACATTCCGATTCTTACTCTCGTTGTGACTGCGCGTTCTATTATTGGTGTTCTGGCCCCTCACATGTTGATGCTTCAAGCACCTTCTTCGCCAGGCTTCGATACTGTCACGAGGGCAAGTTAGAGAGTTGAAGCATTGGATAGAAGAACCTCTTGGCTCCAGATTACATTGCTGCGTTCGCTGACTATGCTACGTCTCAGACACCCCCACTTCCACTTCAAGCTCCAGAGTGGCCAATTCTCGGATCCCGTTGGCACAGCACAATCCTCTGAAATGGGCCGGCCCCCAATCGACCTCCCGTCCCGCAGCCACAGCCTTCTTGATCCTGTCCATGTCACTGCCAGGTTCCTGGTACCGTTCCTGACTTGAACAGTAGGGCTCGTATAGCCCTACTTGGTCCAATGACTAAATCTCCGCATTCGAGTATTCAGACCTTTATTCCCAATTGCCGACCGGCCCCAGGATGCTTAAGTCCTGTAAGAAGACCTTCATGGTTGGAGCTGGGAATTGACTGGCGGAGGGTGGTTTGATTATAAAGTTCGCTGGAGATAGGAGGAACAAATGCATGTTTTGAAGTGAATAATCGTGGAGACGGCAGGTCAAGACCCCAATAGAAACTTTTTGCAAAGCCTCTGAGGCAGTTCAAAACTCTACGCCCGGAAAAGAGGGGATTCAATTTGTGCGACTTACCCCGTACGTGATGAATAATCTCCGCACCCACATACGGCCACTCGAGTTGCACATGGCATCTCCTGGCACCTCGTGGCATCTACATTGAGAGTACCGCGCCTCCCCCAAACCGTCTGGATACGGGCAACGCTCCACTATTGGAACGTTCTCGAATAGGAAAGGCTGGAGTCTATTGATGAGTAACGAACCCTATCATTCAGCCTCACACCAGCACATCTGCATCGTTATTCCCTTTCTTATCCCCACCTTCTTCTCTCGACCTTCGAAAGTGATTATGGACATACTAAATTCCGTATCGTAACTGCACCAACGGCCCCCTCCGTTGCGCCGACGGACCCGGACTAGTAACCGCAGTTTGATATTCTCAAAATAGACTCACATTCGTGTAGAATTTGGACGAAAAGCGCTCCCGATCTGGTTGACTCGAAATGTTTGAGGTTGCTGTCAAAAACCGGTTTTCCAAATTCCGACCCTAGGGGCCTCTCGAGATGTTCACATCTCTGAGTGAGCATGTCAAGTGGGAGGAAAGATGTAAGTGGTCCCGGAAACTCAATTGACTTTGCAGGGACCAAGGAGCAGGCATCTATTTCGAGACATACATCCTTGTAAAGTAAGCTCGGCAATCGCTTTAAACGCTGAACGGCGCTTATATCCCGAATGCCTCAGACATCAGGTATTATTGCATGCTTTTCCGCACTGCTGCTGATTCGGCTCACTCACTCCTCGCTTCACAAGACACGCAAATGCAGGCTTCACGTCAGCGAACTGGTTGATCGGCACATCCGCGCCGTGAGGCTCTCACGACGACATTGATGAGCACGAGGCAGATTTCGCTAAGCGTGCCCCAAATCCCCTCCATTTGGCTTGAAACTGGCTGGCTGAAACGGCAGTTGAGAATAGCATTTGCGGAGTCACCTAACGGACCGTTAAGACTTCAAATTCCATCGCCATGCTCTCTGCTTCCACCAAGGTGTGGTACGATTCTGGGTTTGCAAGAATAGGTGTCCAATTCGTAAATATGGAGGCCATACGAAGGCCCCAAATAGCCCCGGCATGCACGGCAAGTGAACAAGTTGGAAAAATACGAAGATACGTTCCCTATCTCGTTGCCTTGCGATCTTGACACTATTCGCAATGCACCCTCAACCTACCTACCTGCTTACGCGACGAGTCACCGCAAGCACAACTGCGCCAGTCGCCTATCGTAAAAGATCATATCATGTCTTGGCAGATTCCAGAAACCTTCCTGTTTGAGCTTTTCCATTCCGGAGCAGCGGAAAACGATCGCTTGTCAGCTTATTCATAGACGCGCCAGCCACACCCGTATGCACCCAATCACCACGTCCGAATGAACGCCGGTTATTTATATCCCCGTCCGAACTTCAACTGCAACTGTGGCTGCCACCGTTTTCCTGCCCCCAAAATAACCCTTTTCTCGCTCGATAACGGGCTGCAGCCAATCAGAGGCTAGTTTTTGAGAAGTAGGTTAATTCAGCCCTATGTCCTGGCCCCAGTTTGAAGCTGCTGTCATGGAAGCCACATGGACCTTCGCACCATGACCTTGACACTTGCATGGTTCGCAGCGATCGTTGGGTCCGTAACGAATGCAGGTACATGGCCAAATTCCGAGTTCCCAGTGCGCAAACCCATCCATCCACACGCACACCCCAAAAAAGCGCAGCAGCAGTAGCACCGACGTTCTCGTCGCCCAGTCGAGTGTCCTCCCAGACACACCGTCTGGTATGGGAATGTGCAAAAATGAATGCATCCAGGCAGCCAGCCCCCACTCATGTTGCTGTAGTCATCCCGACTCATCCATCATCTCATCACACTCTGATTATTCGAACGCTCCGCATTCCGCGCCAAGCCTCGAGTTGACCCGCATGTGGGAAACTCTTCCTCCCCCGTCCCCCAAGCAGAAATGCACGACGGGTACAAGCCTCCAAGGGGGCTGTTGATTACTACGAGTGGTGCGCTGGAAAACGTTAGTTGATGACTGTGATTCTTGACTCCGGTGCTGCGTGCGTTGGGTGGGCGGGGGCAGTTTTGTTTCCTGTGCTGGTACGAGGTGGTGAGTGGTGGAGCGCTGTCAAGGAGAAGGAGGGGGCTTGGGTATATAGAGAGGCTTTGACTTCGCCTTTTCGTTTGGCATCAGCACTACCATCACACACCACAGCAACAGTCTTCAGATCCAATCCATACTTATACTCCTTCAAGTTCCTCCATCTCACTTCATACTTCAATCTTCAATCTGAACATTTCGATCATCAACCACTTACATTCTATCTCGCTTCCGACTTATATCTTCAACACCAGCAACCAACTTGATACCTATACCACACAATCTTCATTTTCTCTCCCATAACCAATTCCATCAACCAACAAACCAGAAACTCGCAATGGCAGCCTCAACATCCACCACTTTCACCTCCACCAAGCCAATTGCCATGCCCGTTCTTTTCGGCCGTGGCGGCTATAACGGACCAGCTGAGGAAGAAGAGGAAGAGCGCACTGTTACCTTCGGCGCCCCAATGAACTTTGGACGAGGAGGGTATAACCGCGGCGGCGATGATGATGAGGAGGAGGATGGACGCGGAGGATACAACTAAGCCCCTCCTTGGAGATCATAGCGCAATTACTCTGGAATTGGCGCAGGATGAGGAGGATGGGAAATAGATGGTGGGAGGTATTCCCAAGACGCATACAGGTCGCAAGACCCGGATTTCGGAGTTTTTTCTTGCATTTTCTTGCATTTTCGCGCATTCGACTTCTCTACTACTCTTCGCTTTCGGCTTCTCTATAATTCGACAATTTCGACAACTGCGCATGTGCTACAAGCAATGCAACGACAAACGGAGAGAAACAAAACGACAACAGAGTAGCCACAACATACACACATCTAGACAACAGACCCAGCATTTTCTTTCCGGCGTTTCAAGAGGGTTTTTGGTGCATTAGACTCGGAGTACAGCATTTCCTAGCATTTTCAGTACACGCATTTTCGGCGCTTCTTCATGGTTCTGCTCTTTTCATCTAGGGGACGTTAATACCTTTTTCGGATGAGCACTGGTTTGGAGGTCGAGCATAGCATTGCAGGTGTTTTCATTGGGTTGGATAGAACGGGCATTGCAAGAGTTGTCGCATAGAGGTGGAGCATTTTCATTGCATTGCAGGAGTTGCATTTAGACGGATAGACATTTTTGGTGCTTGGGTAGATGCAGATTTCCTTAGCGGCATGGGGTTGGCGAATGATTTATGTTCTTGGTTCTTCTTGGATCGACTGGCTTGTTCCTCTATTTAGTTGGCTCTCTACTCAGTATACCTAATTAACTCTCATATTGCGGAAAGCTGGTTTGGGATTGAACTTGATTGTGACTCTGATTGCGATTGCCAGGATATGAAGATCGAGCTTGGTTGAAGCTGAATATATGCAGCGTGCCTCATTTTCCGACACAAAATCTGGTAGCCAGTCAGCAACTCGGTCCAGAACCTTTCAGCCATTGAAAGATCATACTTCTCAAATACCACCCCAAGCACCTCCTCCACATCACCCGCTTCACCCCGCCCAGTAATCTTAGATAGGCAATTGGCGGCTTCTCTGAGGTACTCCGCAGCGATCACTATATCCACTTCATCGCCCCCATTGGCTTCGTCCATAAATCCTTCTAGTTGGGCAGCACAGGCTTCCAAGAGTTGGCTTTGGCGATCTGTCACGCCAAGGAGCTCTGATTCCTCGGGGGAAGGGATGTCATGTCTTCGAAAACATGAATAAGTTCCGTAATGAACTGATTGATGTTCCCTGGATCAGGGTTTGCGGCTTGGCTATCTGCACGGAGACACGATATGCCAATGATTTTTGGACGCGACTCTTCGAGCGCTTTTTGCGGTAAGGAGTTTTCAACTGCTTTCGATATTATGCTCCAATCGCTTTCCTTTATGACCTCATTGAGGGGGAAAGCTACATCACACTTGTTGACGACGACCAACGAAGGCTTATCAGAAAGCGCTGAAAGAGACTCCTGGTCATAACTAATTGACCACCCCGAGCACCTGCCTAAAGGGTTGTCTGGCTCTAGAGAAGCAAGGGCTATGACCACATCCGCTTCTTTTGCCTTGGCTTTAGCTCTCTTGATGCCTTCTTCCTCAATAGCCCCGATGACTGGACCTGATAATGCCATTGTGGACTTGTTTGGCTCGGTCCTAAGCCCTGCGGTGTCGGCAAAAGTGCACAGATAGCCCTGTATGTCCAAACTGACCTCTACCACATCTCGGGTCGTCCCAGCTTCCCGGCTTACTATCGAAGCTTCACGCCCCACGATCTTATTCAGCAGCGAGCTTTTCCCAGCATTCGGTGGTCCAATCAAAGCAACTCGAATTCCCTTCTTGAGTAGCTCGCCACGTTGACTGGCTAACTTGTGCTTGGTAATAGATTCCGACATCGCCTTAATCTGCACGGTCACACTTGACATGAGCTCTGCGGGGGATTCGTCAAAATGCTGGTCTTCGGAGAAGTCGATCAAAGCTTCTAGTTCCCCACGGGCGTAAAGGAGAAGCTTGCGCCATTCCTCATAGGTTCGCCCCAGCTTTCCAGAATTCCCTCTAATAGCAGCTCGCCTTTGTTGTTCGGTCTCGGCTGATAAAGTATCACTCAACGCCTCCACCTGATCCAGAGACAGACGATTGTTCTGGAAGGCTCGACGGGTGAACTCACCCGGCTCCGCATATCGTATGATGTTTCCTCTAAACGTACGAGAGCTGCATTTGGGAATGGCGGAGAGGACAGCCTTCACCGTTGCAGGCCCGCCGTGGATGTGCAGTTCTAGAACGGTCTCGCCGGTGACTGTATGGGGCCCTGGGAAGTATAGCACCAAGGCAGAATCAAGGAGGATTTTGGATTCAGGATCCCATAGATTACGTAGAGTAGCTTCTCGCGGATTGGGAAGAGGGTGCGAGGGACAGAGTCCTAGGTAGATCTGCGCGTTGAATAGTCAGCAACAGCGTAAGTGGTTTCGTTGTTGGAGATGTAACTACCTCGCGCGAGGCCGGCCCAGAAATTCTGACAATTGCGATTCCAGCTCTGCCCGGCGCAGTTGAAAGGGCATAGATTGTATCATCGTGAGAGGTTGACGAGAATGACCGGTGTGGGTTGAAGCTTGTGCATCTTGATGGTCCACATTGAGGCGCAACAGGATTCCGGAAGCTTGGATATCTTGAAAAAGGAGCTGTTGGTGTCCATCTAGAAGCGATCGAAAACGCTTTCCGAGGGCAAGAATATACAAGTGTAGATCTCGCAGGGATTTGCGAGGTCCATAATTTCATCTCGAAGATGCATCTTGAAGCAGGAAGCTGATTTTTTGCAAGATTTGGGCAAGGCTGAGGAGATGCGCGACCGCGTCTGGTGTCAACGGGCTGACACGTGACGGGACATTTAACCTATACAAATCTGACTCCCTCGCCCTTCCAAGAAGAGAAGATCCACATACGAGATACAATCAGAAGAGTTCTACTTACCTACACAATGAAGTTTTGGGTGTTAAAAAAGAAGGTTTGTCTTGCTTGGCGTCACAGGTAAAGGGAGAGGTAACAAGGGATGCAAGACCTGGGAGCGACAGAAATGGTCAAAACATGCAACCTTTGATTCAAAGTATTTCTTTGCCTTCTAAGTCTTTCTGGAATTCAAACATTCTTCATTTTGGGCGTGATTGGTCGGACCATGAAGACCTCGACGAATTCCTTCTCGGTAAGAGCCTCCCCACCCTTCCCTTCGAGATCTACAACCAGTCTGTCCTCCTCTATGAACCCAAAATGCTCATAAATAGGCTTCCCCTCGGGACTAGCCTCAAGGTACGTTTCTGTGCCAGCCTCATCGGACCTCTCCATCCCCCATCTTAGCAATTTCCCGGCAGCTCCTTTGCCTTGATACTCCTGTCTTGTGGCCAATAACTCCAGGTACCAATGTTTCCTACCCTTCATGATCTCAGCATGTCTTGAGAGAAGACTGCCAAAGAAGTGATTTGCTAAAGCAGTGTCACTCGATTCTGGCCAGGTTGGAAGGTCGGTAGTAAAGGGTGCATCGGGTCCATTCCATTTGCTATATGAAACAACCTTTTGATCCGGCGAGTCGGTGTCGACGATGCAAACAAAATGTGCATTCGGATCCTTCATTTCTTCAACCACAGAATCGTACCACCACTTCCGTGATTCTCCGTCTCGGGGAAAGACAAGGAGAGAAATAGCATCGAGCGAGAAGGCAGAGAAGTAGATATCAGTCAAGGCGTCTGCATCGGAGAGAACTGCTTTGCGAATTGTGAGAGGCATGGCGAAAGAAGATATATTTGAAGCGATGGTAGACAGATAGAAGCCAAACAGAAATGTGATCTTATGCGAAGAACAGATGCGTAGGGAGAGAGAGTGGGGGAATAGTCTTCTTATCTACAAGGACCAACACTTCAACTAGGAAATATTATGGCCTCTACAGACAACTTATCCCGCGATGCATCTTGATTGCCATTGATAAACGAAGCTGAATTGAATGACTGTGCCGGCGAAGCTTGAGGAGTTCATACGAGCGCTGTGCATTCGGCTCCGGCGTCGGAGTCGGAGTTGGGGTTGGACGCCAAAAGCGTGACGTCCCAGTAGGGTATGGTTTACCAGACAATGTCAGGGGTCACACTACTCTTCCGGATAAAATGCACTTTTCAACTCAAATTTGTTGACGGAAGAACCTCATTAGGCTCAAGGTCCATGTCGTTCCGGATTCTGGAACAACCGTCATAGTGAGAAGTTAAGTACACGTTTCCATTTGCATGCTAGAAATGATATCAAGGTTGGAGCCTCCTTTCAACGTAGGTAGTCTTTCTCCCAGTTTCGAGAGAGCTCGCCTGTCTTTTTCCTACTGTCAAAATTCAAGATGAAGACCCTCTCAATCGTACTGGCTTTGCTGCCATTAGCACTCTCTTCAGATCTGCCAGTACCGGTTTTAAAAGGCGATTGGCCTATTTATCTGGGCGACTCCTTCTTGCCCCCAACCATGACATTCTTTGCTTGGATCCCTACTGCCGACAAGGATCCCAAAGAATGGTGTACACTCGCAGCTGATGCGTCTGATGACACCGAATTTTCTCTCCACGGCATGGACGGTCTGAAGGTCCACGACTACTTTACAAAGGAAGCCTACATAACATGGATGGGGGCGAGATTTATGGACTGTATCATAACACCAGAGGCTGTGAAGTTGCCACTATGTGATGGCTTTTCAGTGCTAAACACCGACGGGTCCGGGAAAAGGAGGTATCTAGGTCCGGGACATAGGAAATGGACTTGCTGGGTGGTTAGTGGTGAGGGGAGTCGCGCAGAGGATGGAGGCAGGAATTCAAGCAGCCAAGAAGTTTTGGACGAGATGGTAGCGAGAGGATCGGAGGAGAAATTAACGGACGGAACGACTAAGCCAACTGGAGCAGCGCTGAGCAGTTCAATTATGGGCGCATTTACGGCTGTGGTCACAGCTATGTGATGCGCTGGCCCAAGGTCAAAGAGATTTGCAACTTCTTTGAAAGCATGTATATAGGACTGGGATTGCGGCATATTTGGAGTAAAGGATGAATGGGTTTTGTAGGGCGGTGATGGTTTTGTACGCTGTCGTGGCCTTAGTGGTATGAACACAAATTCCACAATTTAAGTTCTGGGAGTTCGTTTCCACTTGCCAAAACTACTGTGATGCACTGGAAGTGCTGTCAATCAAATCTCAACGGCGGTTTGGCTTTTTTTGCCATTGTCGAAGGATAGCTCATTGCATTAGGATCAACGTTTGAAGAATGATAATTCATTTGCTAGAATGTTCCCAGAATAAGATCACACTGCAAGCATGGCCACTCGTCTCTTCGAAGACCATTGCGAGATCCCAATGAGTGGAGACCAGAGAGGGAAACACAAAGCATAAGATAAACTTGCAGTAAACGACTCCGTGAGTCTGTTTAATTCATATGGTATAATTCCCCAACTAGCTTGATCTCCAATTTCACCGCAAACAAGCTGTCACAGCTCCATGTCTCCCAAAAACAACGCTGTTCGATACACATTTGCCCAGGTGCCACCGATTTACTCACCACCATGGAAGACAACCTCAAAATTGATTCCACAGGCAGGGTCATGTACAAACGCTCCGTAATAACCTGGGTGATAGTGTGGTCGGAGCCCAGGTGGACCATTGCATGTAGCGCCCGCCTTCAAAGCAGCTGCGTGAAATTGGCGCACCTCTTCGGAATCTGATTTAGTTAGCAATTGTAGAATACGATCGGAGGAATTTACGAACTCTTGGCAGTGAATGCGATATGCTGAGCTTTCAAGCCAGCTTCGAATCCCTTCGCTTAATCCCCAGTGAGGTTGAGTGTGCTCAGCCAGAAGTAAGGCTTGGTTTCACCCATGCCGACGACGAGGGGAATAGGACGCATGCTGAGGATACGGTCAGTAAACAAGAGGTGTCTATGAGATGTAGGAGTGATATCCGTTACAGCCACTAACATTTCTTTGAAGCCCATATGAGCCATGGAAGTTCCGAGGAAAGATACCAACCCATCGAACTTTGTCTCCGGAACAACGATACTGTAGTGATCAGCAGGCATGATGAATGAGATTCTCGAGTACTAATAATGCAATTGAATTTGAATTTTGGAATGAGAGGAGGAATGAGGTTGTTGGATTGTGTGGGCTGTATATCAAGATTGGACAACTCAGCGACGCCTGGTCGTATTTAAATGCTAGAATATCATACGAAAGCTACGCCAGGGACGCCGGACCCCGCATCTCTCGAGAAGTCCGACATGTGAAGCTACCAAACCCCTCTTAAGCCACATAGCGGAAGAGCCAACCACAAAGGCACTTGGCGCGCACAGTGACGCGAAAGTAGCACGGTATCATGTGCTGCTGCCTGGAGCTGACTGAGGATAACGGAACAATTCGGAAGCCGTCTTAGTGATTCACGTCAGACCAACTCACCGCTTACAAACCTAAGGTACCTTATCCAAGGTACCTACCTGGACTGACTCTGGGTGCAGACGACGATACTGCATTGGTGGATGGCCAGTAGATAGATGGCCAGCGGACGGATGATACGTCCACCCCCAACTAATGCCTTAGCGTCTCGCTAATCAATGCCAGAGGGCGGAGAGGAGAGCGGAGCGTGGTGGTTGAAGGCACGAGGAAAATCAAAGTCCCGACCCACGTACTCCGTACTCATCTTTCCTCACCACTTCGTACCATCCGTGTTTTGACTTGACACATTTGAAGATGCAATCAACCAGTATAAAGCAGTCAGAATTCATATTAATTGTGATAGATGCAGTTCTTCAAATCTTCAAGTCTGCTCATTACATATTTCTTCCTGTCAGGCCAAAGCAGTTGAAACCACTACGTTATTTCCCATTCTGTTCAGTCTTACTGCCTTATGCATGCAATTCTCCCATATTTGCCGCACTCTTTATATTCTTGAGCCTGAAAAGGGTCCGGAGTCAAGTTGCTCCTAGTTCATTCGCGTGCTTGCTCGGAGGGGCTTCTTCCATGCGGCTAAGCTTTCCGGGAGAGTACTTCTCCACGATCTGCTGACGGCAAAGTATGCAGGGACTTGTAAATCTTCATTTCCGGCAGTCTATTCATTGGTTGTTTTGTTTCCACTCTAATCTGAATGCAAGGGAAACACATGTCGTCGGACATCGTACCGACTTGCCTGATCAATGTAACTTTGTTGGTCAGGAAAGGGTAAGAGGGAAACCCACTCTATTGGAGACTCGCCAGGCTCTCGGGTGGTCCGAGAACAATCTGAATATTTCCACCTGCCACAATCTATCTCTGTCAAGTACTTGAGCTTGTGGATTCGACATCTATTCAAATTGGGCAATCAAGCTGAAATGCGGGGAATAGAGAAGGAGCCGGTCCTCCTTTTGGTCAGGCAGCATTGCGGCCCGCCGGTCAACTCTGCCCACCAGCATGGCAAAGTTATATATTCAGGTGCTTCTCCGTCTTCCGCTTTCTTTCTGCCAAGTGGCCGGGAACTCCTTTCTCCATCTCTTCGTCTCCAAAATGAAGGTATCTTTGTTTGTGGCGCAATTTGCCTTTGCTGTCGCCAACGCACAGCAGGGTGCCTACAGCCAATGCGGAGGCTCTGTTTATTCTGGCGTCACTAGTTGTATCGCCGGTTATTATTGTCTCTCGCAGAATCCTTTCTATTTCCAGTGCGTCCCAGGTACTGCCACTACGACTGCAACATCGGTAGGGTCCACCCTGGTTACCACGACTAAGTCGACAACCTCGACATCAACGACAAAGAGTTCCAGCTCTTCGTCAGTATCTAGGACTTCGACTTCTACAACATCTTCCAAAGCGTCAACAAGCTCAACATCATCCAAAATTTCCACCACGAGCTCATCATCCAAGTCTTCTTCTTCATCCACCAAATCCTCTTCCACGAGCTCCGCAACGGGCTCAGTGTTCACGGCCTATGCAAAGACCAGTGGCCATGTCTTCTCGATCAACGGCAAGACTCAATACTGGATGGGTACAAACAGCTATTGGATTGGCTTCTTGACCAACAACGCCGATGTTGATCTTGTTATGAGCCACTTGGCATCAGTGAGTTTGCTCCAGATCTAGATTCGATCAAGCTTTTAACATTCCTTCAGACTGGCCTTAAAGTCCTCAGAGTATGGGGCTTCAATGATGTGACATCTACGCCCGGCAGCGGCACAGTATGGTACCAGTCCTTCGTTTCTGGTGCTTCACCAGTAATCAACACTGGTGCCAATGGTCTCCAACGCCTCGACTACGTGGTCGCTTCAGCTGAAGCTCACGGCATCTCTCTCATCATCAACTTCGTCAATAACTGGACTGATTACGGAGGAATGGCTGCATACTGCAGCTACTACGGCATCTCCCCAGTCACAGGATGGTACACCAGCACATTGGCTCAAACCCAATACAAAGCTTACATTCAAGCTGTCGTGTCTCGATACACCACTTCCAAGGCCATCTTTGCTTGGGAACTTGCCAACGAGCCACGCTGCGGCGGATGCGATACATCTGTGATTACTAACTGGATCACCACAATCTCTGCGTACATCAAGTCTCTGGACCCAAACCACATGGTGTGCATTGGAGACGAGGGCTTTGGCCTTACTACTGGCTCCGATGGATCTTACCCATACACCCTTGGCCCAGGAACCAACTTCACCACGAATCTCGCCATCTCGACCATCGATTTTGGCACCTTCCATCTGTACCCAGATTCCTGGGGAGAGACGACTGCTTGGGGAGCAGGATGGATTGACGCCCATGCCACCGCTGGAGCTGCAATTGGAAAGCCTGTCATCTTGGAGGAGTATGGTAGCACCACCAAGTCCAACCTGGCTGGGTGGCAAGCGGCTTCGCTAGCTGACGTGGTTGCGGGAGACATGTATTGGCAATACGGTGACACCCTGTCCACCGGTGTGACTTCCGACGACGGAAACACCATTTTCTATGGCAGCTCAGACTATGCTACTTATGTAATTGCTCCCTTCACCCAATCCTGACTCTATGTACTAACTTGGCAATAGGTTACTGCGCACGCAGCGGCATTGGCAGCTAAGGCAGTCTAAATCTGACCAAGCATCCAAGTTGAAGGATACTCTCTGGTCTTTATTCAATTCTTCTGTACATAGTTTTGTGATTTTGCGTCTGTAAATATCCCACATATCGCACATATGGAATGAAAAAGCGTTCTTCTTAAGCCACCACCCATCCAGCTGCTGTATAACCTAACTCTGCATACCCCATGATTGCATAGAAGCTATTTCAGTACGAGATTGGCTCAGTTCGCCACCATCGAAGGATAAAATTACGAGGCCAATGTGCTACTTCGTTTTGGAGACTCTTGGCATTCTAAGTTTGAGCAGCGAGTTTTCTAGAGTACATAATATGGTTACCCAGAAACTGTCAAATCAACTAAAACATTAGCCTCTTAATTTTGTCCCTTAATAACTAGGAATCGAGCCAGCATCGATGACCTAGTATCATATGACCAGAAGTGAAACGTAAAGTCCAGACCGGAGCGTTATTGCCCCTTCTTACCCACCACCCTCCTCCTCGGACGCTACTACTCTCCGGGAGAAGGAGCTTTCGGGAATCACGTGCTCGGGGTCAACTGAACAACACACCCCGAGATGCACAGCGGAACCGAGAGCCCTCCTAGACGGGGTATGTAAGCAAGCCAAGCCCGGTGTGGCATATTTCGTAGATATCCCGTCTTCAAGGCGTCGTAATGCATCATCGTATATTACCATGTTTGGGAATCGAGCTGTGCCATGATTGCCTGTTTTTGCTGGCAGAGGATTCACCAGAGAGAGTCTCCAGGTGAGGAATTGGGAGTATGTAAATGGAGTGCCCTTCGGGTTTGGAGTGGAGGGAAGTGGAGCATTCGTACATCAATTTGACAGTCAGTATATCAACCTGTGTTTCTCATTAATCCAGACATAAGTCTAGATCTGAAAAGAGTTGGGATTGGTATCAGCCTGGCAACTATACAACTAAGAGAGCCCTCAGGGATAGCACCTAAAATACAATGTCACAGAAGCCACAGAAACGTATTTCTAATCCTCGCCACACACTCGACACTGGCAACACTCAAAACATCAAAGACTCTTCTTCCTCTTCCTCTTCCTCTTCCTCTTCTACCAACCTGCCACTAGAGGAGTCCCCGGGCCCCATTCATATCCCATACCCACTGCCATCGCTGCATACCATCCTCCTCACCATTTTCGGCACTATTGTCCTCTGTCTCCGACTTTCACGAGTCCAGATCTGGGGCCAACCATTGGGGCTGCGTTGGTTGGGTATTCCCGTTGAGTGCTTGGTGTTCAGCTATTTGATATTGGAGATGATGGGGAGGGATCCGGGGTTGATGCATCTCCTACGTGATTGGGGTGTGATGTGACCTGCATGGGTGGTAGTGGCCATGGAAACGGGGTCATGGGAATGGAGATTCTGGAGAATTTGGAATATTGTCGAGTCTCGATTTGTTATCCAGGGGGTGTTGGAGTTAAAATTTGATACTGATGAACCGCGAAGCATATTTCCCCGTTCTATCTTCTCTCTCCTCCTCAAAAGGAGTCAAACCGTAGATGCAATAATTATTGGTTTCCTGTTGGTCCATTTCTCCAATCTCTCTCGTTTTCAGCAAGCTCACACTGAAGGCCCGTTTTCTTTCTGACTTCCCCATTGAAATGCGTCTGGTGGATATTCAGGGCCAGATAGCATTGGCAGATCCATACTTGGAACCCAATCATCCATTGCACCGCTAACACGAATGTCGCTCATCAACAGCGTCTGATCGAAGTCGTAATCGCTATTCATCTGGTCGTACTGCACTCCACCGACCATCATCGAAGCGTCAAATTCCATTGAATGTGACCCCATCATATCAGAAGTGTCCAACTCCTTTGCAGTATCAAGATACGACTGAAGCGGCTCTGGATCGCGATCCCACTTCCACTCGGTTTCGGAATCAGGGCTCGCTGCTGGTGTCCCAAAGTGTGCGTTCCATCGAATTTTAGGTACGGGTGGCAGCCAGCATGCGTCCTTGTATGCTTCCAACTCAGCCGGAATGCTAAAGAACTGATCATATTTCTGTCCTTCGTACCATATGCGAAATTGCATCATTATCCCCAAGAAGATAAATGGTGACCGATATTGCTCTGGCCCCACGGCTTCGATAAATTTTTCCGTGACCGCTTCAAGGTAGTAATCCAGTCTCATACTTCTACTGTCTAGTACTGCCCCAATCTTGCTCGTAGGAGACTTTGAGGAGATGTATAACTTGATGAGAGTGATCATCGCGTAGCACGTTCGTACATAATTCACGATCGGCAGTACGCGGAGAGTTCCGACTTCCATTTTGAGTATTATGTCCATGGCTGTTTGGGCTGACGAAATGCTGATGGCAGATGCTTCAAGGAATGATGAGTTCGCCTCGGGAAGAGTATGGATAGATATGATTTTGTTCAAGCTCATAGGAGGTATAAAATCTTCCGGAGGGTGGTCGTCATGAAGCCCAATCTCATGAAGATGGAGCTCGGTGTGGTAAAATTGTAGTAAGAGTGCATCTACATGATCAGCAAAGAACGGTGCTTCAACCAACATTACATACCATTCATCCCAACAAGCTCGGCACCTCTCTTCCACTCATCTAATTCTTTTTCAAAGCCAGTCATCATGATTTGAGAACGAACTTCTGATAAGTCTGGTGCGCATCGAGGATCGTCGAATCTGAACGACGAACCGATATCCTCACTGATCTTCAGTAGCTTGACCCAGCAGACAAGACTTCGGTCAAGTTTGGTGATTTTGGGGTTGTTTGCTATACTCTCTAAGCAATCGTGAATCCAGCTGTTCCATCGCAGCATATTCGGTCGCCGCATAGACATCGAGACACTAATTATCTTAGCATCTGGACCCAACCCCACCAGCAAATAGTATGACAGCTACGTATGAAGTCGGACAAGAAATGAGAAAGTCATTTAGAAAATATCTAACTCACCCTGTGGTGATCATGTAACATGCTAGAAAAGTCCTTCTCCTCTCAAGTTCTTCATCATCAAAGATCTCTGGCTCCGTTTTAACGCCACTCCCGCGAAGAGATCTGGAGCTCTTTGGGTTCTTCCCAAGACCGATATCTATGGCCATTGAGGCAGCCATATGTATGAACTCATAAAACTTCAACTGAGCATATGCTCCAGGTGGGTAGTACCAAACCGAGCATACAATCATGGCCTGTACTAGCTCCAAGCTCTTTTCGTGCTGCATAACAGTTCGATGGGCATAAGCGGTCAGCACTTCGGTATTAAGAGTACTGTACAGGTGGGGGTCTGCTTCAGCTGCAGCTGCAGCAAGAATAGCTAAGAATAGGGTTGGTTTTGTTCGTCGGCATTCTTCAGCGGTGAAATTGACAGAGAATGTGACAACTGGGTAGTGCTGAGCGAAATTTGTTTTGTAAGATTGGAAAAATCGACACGCCTCCTCCATAGAGATGATTCCTCTATCTACAACATCGGCATTGGGGTAAAAGGTCGAAGGACTCCCCTCCAGAGACGTCCCGGTGATTTCTGGTGTTAGTGAGGACTCTTGAAGTAAACCTGATCCGCTAGGTACTTCTGAATTGGTGGTTTTTTGGGCACTGGCGGTATTTTCCCCCAAGGCACCATCAGAAATGTGAGTTTTGTGAGTAGCAGCCTCCGGTATTGCACTCGCTTTGCTTTCAAAAAGAGCTCTCATAGCCTGGACCTCTTTTTCCAGCTCCGCAACTCTGGTGTCTGTCCGCTTTCGCTGCTTCCTCCTCTGAGGTGCTGTAAAGAAGCATTGCCTGTCTGTCTTTGCACATCTTTGACAGGTCTTGGAATTTCCGGATACATTTGGCAAACAGCGAACCTTATGAGCTCTGCATGCATCGCAGGCACGATTTGATTGTGGTTCAGATGCGTTCTTCGGCCCTGGCTGATTCATCTTGGCATCGTTGTCAACCTGACCCGCTTGTTGTTCATGGGTAAGAGCGGCAAAGACTAGTATACTAAGGGGTTTTGGCACGAACCGACTTCGAGAATCATCGTGGGGAAGCAGACCTGATGTTGAGAAGCTGGCCTAATGCACTCGCGGCTGACGTACCGCATACCCTGTCAAAGGCTGCCTAGGCGACCCCAAATGCATATTCTGGTGGTGGGAGGCTCAAAGAAGGCTGTAAAGCTCGACTCGCTAAGCCTAGTTCCATAAGCATAAAGCCTCAGCAAAATAAAAGAACTACCCTAGAAGATATCCACGTTATCATGCCGTGTCTCCCACTCTTCCAACCAACATTCCAACGCCGTGTTGGTCACGTGTGTATTGCATGAGGTGCAGCAGCAGCAGTTGCATACATAAGCGAGGCCGAGGCGGCTCCAATCCCAACTTCATTCCCCGTCCTCTCACCTCGGCCGCAGCAACACTTATTGAAAGACATCTGACGGTCCACAATCACCGACAATGAGACCCCCGATACCTGAGACGAGTGCGCCAAGGTTGAAGCCGGTGGGAAAGCGGAGGAAACGACCAGCGCGGCTGACTATGCAAAAGCAGTCCGAGATCGCAAGGAGGAGAAACGGCTTTAATGAATTCGAGGTATGTACCAGTGCCAGTTGTCGGCATTCCAGAAGATGGAGAGCAACCCTAACATTCCCAAACAGGTAACGAAAGAGATCCCAATCCGGGACGGAAAAGTTATCAAAGTAGCTGAAGTTACAGCACCAGAAACAGGCATCCATGTAAGTCACCGCTTAGAAGTCCAACTTCCACCCGCTCTCAAGTAAGTACTCCACTGACCACCACAGTCCCTTGCCTGGTCCACCAGCATTCTCCCTCAGCCTTGCACGTTCCTCTCCCTCCCCCTAGAAATCCGTCGCCGGATCTATGCCCACGCACTAACCGCCCATCTCGACGAGCGCGGCATGTTCACCGCCCTCCTCGAGCCGTCCAAGCACGGCAAGCGCTTCACCAACCGCGCCTTTGAAATGCATCCCCGGCTCGGACTGTCCATGCCCCAAGTCAGCCTCAACCTCGGGCTCATCTCGCGGCAAACCTACGTAGACGTCATCGGCGGCAGCATGCTCTACATGGCGTCGACGTTCGTGTTCACGAGCCCATCCATGATGTACAGCTACCTATCTTGCATCAACCCCGCCCACGTGTCGCGCATCAGATCCGTGCTCTTGTTTGTAACGATCGACGGGAAGAACCAGAAGCCCGCCGGGAAAGTATTTCGTACATTAGCCTCGATGAGCACACTGCAACACCTACAGCTTGAGCTTTTCGATAGCACGCGGGGCGACCCCGCTGCGATTCTATTGAGGATCAAAAATCTGAAGCATTGGAGTGAGATTAGTGGGTTAAGGAGCTTTTCGCTGAAGTTTAGGGACCAGGGTGCTTGGTGGCCGGCGAGACCAAAATTCACCTACAGCGGTGGGAGCAATGATGATGTGAAGCCAATCGAGGAAGAAATCAGGAAAGTAGTGATGAGACGTTTATGATGAGATACCCACCTAGTGAGCATATAAATGGAGTGCTCACAAAGATTTACTGCATTAATAGAAAGGGGCTTGCGATGATACAAAGGGCAACGCAGGCTTTGGGTAGTAAGCTTTCAGATCACAAGCATAAACACATTAGATTTTTGAATTTTGTTTCTATTGTTGAGAGCTGGCTGGCTCGATTGACCGAATTAGATATTTGTACAATGCAACGTCCCGTCATTCGAATCGTCCTCTCTGTCCGTCTATCTGTGCACTCACTGTTGGCGACCAGCTTGCACACATTAAGTTAAAGAGAAAGAACTGACCCCACCTCCCCACGCACAGGAACCCCACGCCGTCCAGATCCCTCCCTCAAGATTACAAAACCAAGCCAGCCAGGCAGTCAGAAATATGCACCGCAGTCAGCGAAGCAAGAACGATCTCAGACCCTTCCGTCATGCACGACACCATGGGCAGATCCCAGGATGTGCCAGCAAGCAGAAGTGTCAACACGCGAAAACACAGCGGCTGTAGTTCCATGCTCCTTGCATGCACGCATGCAGGCAAATCAAGCAACGACGTAAAGAAAATGGAAAATGTGTTCACACAGAGCTTTTTGTTGTCGAACCCGAGCCGGTCTCGAATGCCGTCCCGCTGGTCAAACCCCATGAGCCAAAGGAAATCGCAAAAGAGCACCCCGTCTTCCCACGTACCCCATCCGAAATATGCGCAGGAAGAGAAAAAAAACAAAGAAATCTGGTCGCCGAATGTAGTCTATTGGTCGAATGTCGAGGTATCATGCGTATGGTAACAGAGAAGGAACTTTTAAGACACGTTTTTGGAAAAAAGGCCCCGCCGCAAATGCAAGATTAGCCCGCCCGTCTATGCACAAAGATTAGGTCTCCTGATGGATCTGAAAAACACTTTTGTGTATGTCGGATGCTCATTACTCATTCCCCCTTCTTCTCATCAGACTTGTCAACAGCAGCCGTTGCCTTTGACAAGACTGGAGAGACAGAGGTAGAAGGAGGAGAGGCTGGGTTTTCTGGCTCGCCAGATCCTAATTGTGCAAGAAGACTATTAAATGTTAGAAACGTTCAGACCAGTTGGATTCTCAATGAACATACCTGAAAGCATTTGCGGAGGTAGCTGACTCCTTTTCCTTTTGTTGTGGGGGTGTTCCAGTTCTCGATGATGCTCCAGAGTCTTCACCAGTTCTGTTCAGCGAACCTCCTGCCATCTTTCGCCCACTGTTGCTGCGGGACGAGAACATGGAAGTTGGCCCAAATGACATGTTGGAACTTGTCGCCCTGCTCGTGTTCTTGTTGGTAAGACGACGGAGATCATCCATTCCAACGGTGTTCTTCTGGTAATCAGGAGGAGGCTGGTTGCCGTATCCACCCGAGAAGTTTCTTCCATCACCACGACCCATTTGCATGCGGCCACCGCCACCACCACCACGGTTGCTTCCACGAGCATTATTCTCAGCGGCCTTTTGCGCAGCAGCAACCTCAGCCTGATAACAAGTTAGTATGGGAAATGCCGAGAAAATTAAAGTTGGAGAAACTCACCTCAACTCTGACTTCATCAAGAGTCTTAGGGCCCTTGTTGGTATCCTTCGATGCCCACCTCTTCTTTCGGAGATCAACGATATCCATAAGCATGAATCTGAGACGACTGGGCAGATCGGGATGATCGATCATCGACTGGATGCGAGTGAAGTAGACATCCATCATTGGCTTGCCCTTCTCAGTGCTGTCCAAGTTGCCACCGATGGTCTTGAGCAGCTTTGTCAAGGACTCTATCTCAGCCTCATCTGGAATACCAGTATAATCCACAAGCTTCTTCACACACTCGTGCATGATACGCTCCGTAAGCATGCTGAGCTTGTAAAGTTCACCGATGAACTGGACCAAACCAAGACCACGTCGCTTTGCAGCGGCAGCGATGTAGTACTCATCGGAAAGCATGACAGCCTCCTCAGTCTTCTCCTCACCCCGCTCACCTTCTGGCTTATCTGGCAGGTCCATCTTCCAGCCTCGCTCGAACTCTTCTTGACATCTGTTCAAGAGATACTTTCGGAAGAGGTTACCGCCTGAGACGATGTTGCCGTTCTTGTCCAGGATGCTCTCGTCCTTGATATCTGGGCTCATGGTTTCAAGCATGCGCTTGCAGAATTTAGCATACATAGAAGCCCAATGAGCTTCATCAGTAGCCTTCTCAAAGGTGAGTTGGATAACTTGTCGGAGAGTACGTCCGTCGGCCTCATCCTTGGATTGTGCAGCGATGGTCAGAATCTGGTCGGCGATCTTGTCAAACTTCTCTGGAGTCATCTTGTTCAAAGCTGCCTTGACCTTTCTTTGAACCATGTCAGGCTCCATGTGACCACCTTGGGCACCAGGAGCAGGTCCAGCAGCACCAGTAGCTGACTGGTTGGCACCAACGCTACGCGGCTTCCATCCTGTAGCAGTAACTTGAATGGGCTTGAGATCCATTCCAGCTGTGAGAGGCATGGTCTTGGCTGCTTGAGCTTCAGCCTTGTTGTTGGAAGGTTGATAGGAGTTGTCGCGCTTGCTGCCACCACCACCGCGTGTAGATCTGCTTGCCTGTCTGGGGGAGTGTGGCATGGCAGAGCTGGATGGGGTTCGGGTCATAGGATTTCCACCGGGGAAGCCTGCACCTCCGGCTCGGTTGAAGGAAGCCATGGGGTTGATGGCAGGGCGTGCCATTGCACCGCTGGCCATAGCGAAACGCTCCGCAGAAGTTGTTCCGGGAGGAAGTGTCTTGCCACCGACGGCACCGAAAGAACCCATAGCAAATGCTCCAGGAGGATTGTTTCGGGTGGAATTCGTGCGTGGACCCATTCCACCAGGTGTTCTGGCTGAACCTGATCGTTGCGATCCACCCTCACCGTCACCAATGAGAGCCTTGATTTGAGACTCGAACTCCATTGATGGCTTCTCAACGAAGACCTTTTGGAATTGGAGCAAGAACTCTTTGTCATACTTGAAGCTCTTTCCCTTGGTGGTCACAGCAGAGTTGAGCGCAGGATTAGGTGAGGCGATATTAGGTGGGTAGATAGACGAGTTGAGAACTGTGAGGAATCGAGCCGACTTGAGGGATTGGAGAGCGGCACTTGGTTGCGGTGGCTCGATTGGCTTCGTGTTGAGAGGGGCAAGGTTGAGCGCAGCCGGCTTGCCGCGCTTCTCAGTTGGGTTGACTTTGGGAGGTGGACCCATTGAATCATCAGAGCCAGGGGTTGAAGCACCACTGTCGGTACCCAAGGTAAGGTTGGAGAGCTTGGATGCCAACGTGCTTGGGGTAGATGGTCTATCATCCTTGCTCTCAGGCTTGACCTCCTTCTTCGCCTCAGATTCAGCCTTTGATGTGCCGTTTGCCTTTGCTTCGGCCTCAAGTCGCTTCTTCTCGCGTTCATCCTCAAGACGTTCCATCTCACGCTCTTGCTCCTGGAGCTTGCGATCATTCTCAGCTGCCTCGGCCTTTCTCTTCTCCTCCTTGAGCTTCTCAGCGGCCTCCTTCTCTGCCTTGCGTTTGAGAGCCATCTCTGCCTCCTTCTTCTCACGCTCAGCATCGGCAGCTTCCATCTCTGCAATCTGGCGTTCTAGCTCATCCTCTTCATCTTGCTTTGCCTTGGCTGCAGCAGCTTCAGCATCGGCCTTCTCCTTGGCCTTTGCTTCTTCTTCGGCCTTCTTAGCAGCCTCCTTGGCCTCCTCTTCCTCCTTCAGCTTGGCTTCAGCGGCCTTGGCAGCTTCCTCCGCCTTTGCTTGCGAATCGGCAACCTTGTCCGCTTCGGCGGCCTTCTTGACCTTCTCCATCATCTCAAGACGGATTTGATCCGCAGTCTTTGAGGGCAGAGCAGCGCTGTCGGTTCGAGCATGTTGTGGAGTGGATGGCTTGGGGGAGGCGTTGGGGTGGAGGTGATGACCGGTGGAGTTCTAGCACGTTGACTTGGAGCAGGAGAAGCGGGAGCTTTCAAGCTCTCTACATCCAAAGCCTCACCGTCAGGTCTCTTGATCACGATTGCGGCACTCTTGCGGGTGGGTCTGGTGAAAGCGGGAGATGGGATCGGGTTTGACTTGGGTTGTGGTGTGTGCGAGTGAGAGACCGATGGGGTCATCGAAGGGGTTTGTGGCTGGCCCATGCTGGATGCTGGTCGCTGCTCAGACATCTGCGAAGAGTTGCGAGACATGGGTTGCCCTTGTGGAGCGTACTGGCCGGGAATGTAGGCATTTGGCTGCTGGTAGCCTGGCTGTGGCGACTGTGGAGGTGGACCAGTCATGTACCCCATTTGTTGCATTTGAGGATACATGTAGCCGGTGTTTTGCATGGGCATGCCTCGCGGATCGTAGGGCTGATTGTAGCCATTGTAGTTCTGAAGGGACATTGTTAACAGGTGTTCAAATCCACCAGACGCTGGAGAAATGTCCACGGATCTGGGATCAAAAGGTTTCGCAATCAAATCAGAAGGGGGAGTAGGGAAAGGGGGTGGGAAGATATTGGGGGGAGGGGGAAGATGGGGCAGGAAGGTTAGGTCAGCAGGAGGGCTTCCCAAAGGACCAGCAGCTGGAGGTCGAGCTGGCCGGTACTCTTGCGAGGGTGGCACATATCGATTTGGTCCCCAACGCTCTGCTGGCGTTTGGTAGTTCCTCGCATCATTGCTGTACCCGAATCTGTCATTCTCTGAGAGCATTGGCTCCGGAGAAGCGTAATCGTGTGCCAAGACTTCTCTTGAAGGCTCACGTCGCTGCTGACGATGTTGAGACTGCTCATTCTTCTGCCACTTCTGCCCCTTTTTGGAGGTGCGGGAAGCGCTTTTGTATGACTCTGGATGTTCAAGAGAAGAGGGTTGATTTACTTGTGGGTGTGGTGGATAGTACGGCTGGTACTGAGGGTTCGGCATCGGCATTGCTTGGTTCATGTTGGGCGTCCCAGGCACCGAGTTGGTCAGAGCCGGGCTGCGGGCGGTCTGGTGTGGTGAATTTGGGAAACCTGGCATTTGTCTACCTTGACCTTGGAAAGGAGGAGCCATACCGCCGCGACCTGGACCTTGTGAATTTCGGAATTGTTGAGGATTTGCTGGCGGGTATCCACCCATCTGTTGTTGCTGAGGAACAAATTGAGGCGCAAAACCGCCACGACCGCGACCGCCTTGTCCAGAAAATCCGCCACGGTTAGCCCCCGTCTGGTTGCTCATGTCGCCCTGTGTAGATTGTGAAGAGTCCCGACGAAGGTGTCCTGCTTGCTGATTTCCAGGCGCCAAAGGTCCTTGTGTGCTTGATGCTTGTCGCATGTGACGCTGCGAGAAGAAAAAAAATTAGTCGAGGTTGGATCGCAAAAGCAAAGAACAAACTTACATCGCCATCGCCACCGAAACTTCCAAATGCCACACCATTTCCTTGACCAACAATAGAAGGAGGACGACCACCACTCGCAGATGGAGCGGGAATGGGTGTCGGAGAATGTGAAGGATCCGTCACTCGCGGATTCGGAATTGCCATCGGTGCTGAGGTAGCGGGTTGAGCAGGCGAGGCTGCTGGAGATGAACCGCCCATGGCACCAAATTGAATGCCTTTTGATCCACCGACTGGACCTCCATTCATATTGCTTGGGCCGTTTGCATTGATGGTGACGGAGCTCTTTCTGGTGTGATCCGTCGAGCCTCCATTGGTTGCAGAGCTGCTATGCGCGATTGCAGGTGCAGAAACGACCGGTACAGCTGGAGAGATAGACGGCTTGCCATTCACAGGCGAGATCGAACTAGTCTTTCCATGTTGCTGTACCGGCGCAGATCCTCCGACAGCCACGGCGGGAGAGGGAGTCGAGGAGCCCGTCGCGATGGGTGGCGACGAAACTGCTCCTTTCTTCGCGGTTGAGGCGTAAGATGGGGTCGACTGCGCGCTGGTGGAGTTAGAGGCCTGGCTTGGGATGGTTGCTTGTGAAGAGACTGAAGTCATAGAGGAGATGTGTCGAAGATAACCTCGTGTGCGTTTCGTGGGAGGGTGTTTTTGTATGACGTCGCGACGAACAGGAAGCAAGATTTCCTTCGCAGAAGGGTCGACCGAATATCAAATGCGATCGAGGCTATTAGGGAGGACGCGAACGCGTTCGGAGAGGAGTGGAGTGGGTTGGGAGTCGTCGAAATTAATCGGTTCCTCGGTGGAATGATTTGCCTGATCGGCTGTGGGAAATTTTGTCTGGTGAGAGTGAATTGAAGGAGCGTCTGGCCGCAGTTCGATGAACGATGCTGGCAGATTAGGATGCTTCGAATACGGTGCGAGTACCGGAAGACGATTCCTGAGGCGATATATCTTCTACAGAATAGAAGATGCGCCGGCAAGAGATCGAGGGTAGGTTGCTGGTGGTTTTGGATTCTGATGGCACAGAAAGGGTTGCAGGAGAGATTTTCTGCTGCAATCTGAAAGTATTTGGGGGAGCGGGTGGAGCCTCGCCAGAAGCAGCCTAGTGCGCAGCTAGCGTCTTTAGCGAGACTGTGCGCAGGCGTTGGACGTCGTAGACACCGGATTCTGGATTACGGGAGAGGACCAGGCGGGAAGGGCATCCAAGTTGGAACACGGGGGCAGCGAGGACAGCCACCAGAGGGCACGCAAGATGACGGCCAATATCAAACACAAAGACAAAATACAGCCTGACCTGACCACTCACAAAATGAGTCGGACGGAGTGGAGGTGAATCCGAATATGACATCAGACGCTGCCATCTCGACGGCACACGACTGCTTCCGGACGGTGATTCACGCAGAGATTCTCAATATAGCTGCGTAGGGTGAGTCTCGTCCTGCGGCGCCGATGCAACCGTCCATTCCAGTCCACACTCATGCTTTGTCGACCTCGAGCTACGTCGGTAGGTTCAAAGCCCTCGCCAGAGCTCGCGGATGCGGATACACAGAAAGAAAAAAGGCAGCTGCTTGATGCCCCGTGCCCCATGTCCAATGCCCAAACCCTAGTTATATATGCGTGTAACATTGTTTGTGTGTCTAGGATAACCTCTCGACAACAATCTCCAAGCCAGATGAGCACTCACTCCTCTGCCCTCTGCGCTGCCCAACCACCCGCTCATTTCCGTGCCAACGAATCCCCTATATCGCACAACATAATGTGAATTCCGTTCCCACTGCCCGCCCGCGAGCCTGATGAGCCCTGATATTGCCGGATGTGATAAATCGGCTGGGAACACCGGTCCATTCCTGCTCACCAATGACAAAGGAGCCCTTGAATTATGCCTGAAAGACAGCAGATTTTCTGATCCCTCCCCTGACGGCTGCAATTGTCACCTCAAACGCGCACAAACGCACACACTCACCTGCTGCAGCTGTGGACAAAGAGCCTTTCCCTTGCCTCCCTCTCGCCCTCCCTTTAACCCGACCGAAAATTCTGCAGAGGGGGAAAAAAGCATTCCGTTTGCATTTGCATTTGCGCTTGCCGTTCACCACCCAACCCAAGCCAAGCCAACTCAACTTACCAAGAAAAAAGAACGTGGATCGGATCAGACCACTACTACCCACGAGAACCCTGCTGGAAGCCTGGGACGCACTCCCTCAAACGCGCTAAGACTACCAATGGAGCCCCTTGTTTAGGCCAGTCCGCGAACCGTAGCATCCCATCCGTTCTGTGCCGTCCTGCCAGAAACATTTCCCAAGGCCCAGCACAAGGAAGCAAACAAACGGAGCAAGAGAATGTGAGTGCGAGTGTGAGTCCGCAAGCTGCTTGCGGTGCGGCACACAAAGGAGTCAACCAAGTAGCTGAAGACAGTCACCCTTTTTCTCCTTCCACAGTCACCTGTCCCTGAGGGATCATGAGAGAGAGAGACCATGATGACTGGTCGTAAGACGACAAGCAGAAGCAGCAGCAACAACAGCTAGAGCATCATCAACAACAACAGCAAGTGCGCGGGAGGTGAGTCAAGCTGAAGCTCTGATCCATCTTAGACTTTCCCAGCGTGTGGCACATTGCTGCCAGCAGTGACCCAGCACCCCTTCCAGAGCCAATCCCGGGCTCGCGAACCAAGGGAGAGCCCGAGCCGGATCGAAGCGCACGTCTAAGCCTCATGTCGCCCGGCGTCTGTGTGTCTGAGTGTCTCTGTGATCCTTATCAATGCTGTCAGGATGAATCAACCGCGTATCAGGACCGCGCCAGACGATGGGAGCGTGAGAAACGGCGTGGGGTCTTGCTGTCAGATGAATGGATGTGAGGAAGAGGCAAACGGCCAGGAGGAGGAAGAGGAGGAAGAGGAGGAGGAGTTTGAAAGATAGTGTGGAGGTACATACAACAGGCAGCCCCTTTCTGGAGCTCATCGTTGGCTCTCCTTTTCCACGTCGCCTCCTTGGGAGACCGAAGACTGATAGTGACATCTCCGCCCCCTTCTCCCTGTGGCCCTCGATACCTCCTCGTCCTCCTCTCCTTCGAGCTCCGGCAGGAGCGCATTCCTCCCTAAGATGCCTTAGTCTGAGCCATGGAAGTCGCAGGTCCGCAGTAACGCAGTCATTCATTCAGTCAACCGTTGCACACGCAAACGCATCTCCAGCATCTCTGACTCACGCTCACGACTCCGCGCCTGCATCTCGACCAGTCAGTCTCTCCATCTCCCGTCAGCACGTCTGCCATGCGGTGCAAGAGCAGACCGAAGCCAGAGAGATTCCTGCAGAATACTGCAGCGTGACGCACCGCGCCACCCAAGGAAGGGAAGGGCCTTTAAATCCGTCCGACAACACCGCCAACAGCCCTGCCGTTGCCTGCCTGCCCTGCCTGGTTGTCCTGCTCAAGCCCAACCGCGACGCCCACTGCCCACTGCCTATTGCCCACCGTTTCCCAGATGCGCGCTGCCGCCCCTTTCCAACACGTCTCGCGACGGACGTGTCTCCTTACCTTCCCACGCGCCTGGCGAGGAGGGTACGCTCCTCTCATCCTCTGTGCCCCAAGTCTGCCCCAATCTGCCCGGAAGGGAGAATCCGCTATTCCCGGATGCGAGATTCGAATTCGATGCTGGTCAGTACTGTAAGGCTGCACGACGCCCCCTGGTCGCGTGGAGATTGCAATCCAGCGCGCACTTGTTCTCTGCATGGTTCCCGAAGAGCGGTACTGGAGGCGAGATACAACCTGATTGATGACTTGCATGCATGTGATCGGCACTGCATATCACTCACGTACAGTACCGTATCGTACCGTATGTTTTATCACGAGGCCCTGATCCCCAATGCGTTTCCCTCGATCCGGTGAGCCTCACACTCCACCGTCCGTCAGTCGCGCTGCTGTCTGTCGGTGACAAACGCACACCATGCACGCTGCCGACTCGAACACTCGAGCGTGGCACCCCGTCAGAACGCGAGCGATCGGGAGCTTCGCCTTCCAGATTATGCTCTGAACCGGTTGGACGGGTAGCAGCTGCAATGTCGTATAAGGGGTTCGCTGGTACGAGGCTGCAACAAGCGTTGTGCACCTCGCAGCTTTGAGCAACTCCACGAACCCACCACAGCTGCGTTCAGCAACGATCATCTGTACTTCTTTTGCGAGATCTATTTCCGAGCCCAGAAAAGTCAAAATTCAAACTCAATCTCTCACCGTCTCTTCCCATTTCTTTCCTTCTCCCAGCTCCTCAACAGCACATCCCTCCCATCTCCAAACTCCACACCCTCTTCTTCCTCCAGCAACGGCACATCATTCTTCCCCCCAGCAACTTGGTTTGCAAAATCCCAACGGATGGATGTGTTTCTGTTCCTGTCCTGTCCATGCATCTGCATCTACTCTCCCAGACATCCAACGTTCCCCCATCTGAAATTCCCACACCGCCGGCTCAAGGTTCGGCCCGCACAACCCCAGACGAAATGGCGATCGGGGAATGCAAGCTGCATTCACCCGGGCGCGGCATCAGGCGTTGAAGAATACTGTGGCGATCGGTAGTCGATCCAGTGTCTGCGTCGTCGCGCATTGGTGGTGTTGACCTCTGGTTTGGTAACTGTGGTAAGGGGTGGCTGCCCCTTTCTTCGCGAATGCGGAGACGAGAGTGAGGCACAATTATAGGCCTCTACAACGAGGCAGAGGCAGATGCACGCGATATCTACTCCTGATTTTTCTTTTCCAGAAGCCTGTATAGGAAATTCAGCTCTTCTAGTTAGACATGTACCCTCCGCTCATCACGCCCCTAACTGCTCGGCCTTGCAAGAAAGGTATGGATGGCCTAGGGCCCTTTTGCGGATGCATATGCAGATGACGCTTGACTACCTCACAATCATGAGATCGGCTTGTAGAGGTGGCATCTCGCAGCATGTGTGGATAGCAGTGGACGCAGTCCTTGGTGCAACCTTGTTCCTCGTTCCTTTCTCTGCTAGGTAGGGAAGTAGCTGCATATGTATTATGCCTGCTAAACACGCTGCGGTGAGGCATTGCAGGTTCGGAAATGGGCTACTGGCTTGCTGTGTGTTGAAACACTCCCAGGATGAACTATCTACTTTGCTGGTTGTGGTGTTAGTTTTCAAGGCGAAGCGTCCTCCTCTTGATATATTTCAGTCCCCTTATATAATAGTGATCGTGAGCGGAGTGTCAAGTTCACAAGGGCACAAGGGCAGATCATATCCTAAATCCTTCATAACGAGTAAGCTATGTGCAAGCTATCAACCTACATAACTTGGCTACAAGACTCCGAAGTAACGTAGTCAGTCGACACTCTACCCTACAACTATCAAGCCGCTCTAAATCACACATGCCACAGCGATCATCATCTAGAAATCCCCATCCCTATCAGTACCAATGTCCAGCCCTAATATATGCATTTTGACTTTCTTATGTCCTCTGCCTACCAAGCTGCTGATCTCGTCGCGTCTCATCTACTCGACCACATGTCTCGTTTCGGCGTCCTCCAGCACCTAAATTGCAACAGAACTATGTCATCATCTCATATCAACCCATGCTCAATCCCAAATAGACGCCTGCAAATGCCACTCTTATCACACACAGCAATAGTATAACCGATTACCTAACGCACTTGTCAATCACTTCACTTTTCACGGCCAGCCGGCGCTCATGTCCGCGCAAAATCCTCGTCTTGATCATGTAGAAAAGCCTCGTAGCCTATCCTCAGACCATTTGGAATGTTCCATGTGTCATTTTGCCGCTCCTATCATTCATCTCCCCAACCCACGCAATAATAAGAGCAAGCAACATCACTACTGCGCTCAATCCGGCTAGTCAAAGGACACCACAACTAGAGCTCTCACCACTGTCTCCGTAACAAAAGTCAGCCACAATCCCTATGCCATACGCCAAATTTGGGCTGTTTTTCTAACCCCTAAAAGGATCAATTAAACATACCCATTCCGACTCTCCATGGCCACAACCCACGCTGCTGTGATCTTGAGCCTTTCCCGCACACTTGCCGTGCCGAGCAATTTATACTTCTCCCTATCATCCATTGGAAGCACACTAGCGAACCACCACGGGAACAGCGCCATATCAGTGGGGATTTCGCCGTACGCGTGAATGATGTTGCGATGCAGCCAAGGGGCAGATCTGGTTTTCATCTTCTTGACGAAAGCAACGTTAAGATCATACAGGGCGCGAGTAGAGAGCAAATTGAGATCTCCTATGCGTGATGGGGTGATCGGTTGTTGTGTAGTCGGAGGTTGGTGTTGAGGTGGCGTCCCGAAATGGTCATATGCAGACAAGGAACGTGTTAAAGATCCTGCGGAGATGGGTGTGGTCTCGCGCGCTTCGATCGTCTCTTCTGCAGATAAGGTAATGTCATCTATTCTCTCAATCTGACCGATTGTGTACCCATCAAGCTGTCCATGTCTGATGACTTTAAACCTCGATACACCAACCGTCTCGATGAGGCTTCGACCATCCGGCATCAAATGCATACTGATAATATGCAGCAACGTGCCATACTGGTAGAAGGGTACCCGACCTAGCTCTCCTTGAGGTTGTCGATTAGGATTATGGAGTAACATGCCGAATTTTCTGTCTCCACTCTCCACGGCTCTCCTAATCATAAGTCGGTACCTGGGCTCGAAGATATGTAAAAAGGTTGGTACGTCTGGGAAAGAAAGCGTGCAGACGAAAAGAGGCATGGTCATCTCATCTTTTGGCTGTGCATCCAGTTGTGCAAGTTCGGTTCGTGCCGCGAGGTCCTCTGGACATAATCCAGCAATAAGTTTCGACAAAAGTAGATTTGGCGGAGCTTGCGCAGCCATTAAGCCTGCCGGGACCGCTTGTTTCCGTCTGCATACTGGGCATAGATTGGAGTGATCCAGGACCTGGTGTAAACATTTCCTGCAAAATGTATGCCCGCAAGTCATGGTAAAAGGTTCGTAGAGCAACATGTAACAGATCTGGCAATCCACCTCCAGTCTCATGGCCTCCTTGAGGTGTTCCAGAACAACCGCATCCAGATGATCCGACTTCTCGGGAGCAGACATAGGCGTATACTTGATCTCGGAGTCGTAGGCCAGCTCGCCCCTCTCGGCCATCGTATAAGTCGACACAATCCTCCCACCCCGTAGCACCTGCCCCTTCACATCCTTCTCCTGCAGGCTCGCCACTCCAGATATGGCCCATCTATCCTGCTCCTCCAGCGACATTAATGCTTCGTCTGCCTCGGGCGACTCCCTGCACTTGGCCACCGTTTCCTTCACCACCGTCATGATCTTGTTGAGCACCACGTTCACTGAGCAGTCGTCCATCGCATGGTCCAGCCCGCAACTCTCAAATGGACATGTGAATCCCTCCTTCCTCTCCTCCGTACCTGGATAAGTGATGTTCCTCCTTACAAAAAGCGTCGGTATGCATTTCCGGCACAAGGTATTGCCACATGGTAACGCAACAGGTGTATCCAGCGGGAGTGAGCATTGCGGGCACTGCGCCTGCCTTACAATCTCCCGTGCAGTCTCCGAGGTATCGAGCGCGCCATCCTCCTGGATCATATCGACATCATGTGCGACTGCGCTCTTGGAATGCGACTGTCGGAGGTCGAGGGGGCTAGTGGTGAGGGGAGGGGGAAGTGAGGACATGAATAGCGGATTGTCCAGCAGCGCGGACTGTATATGCTCGTTGTCCAGAGGAAGAAATTCGCCCACTGCTCGAGGCCCTACGTCCAGAGAGGAAGCCAGAATGCTTGCCTTTGGCCCAAATGCAACTCTCCTCCTGTCGTTGCGCGTGTCGCGGGCGCGGGATGCGAGTCGTACTCGTGAGCTTATCGGCGGCCAGTGAGACGCTTGCGTATCGTCGGTTGTTGCAGGTCGCCTATGCCGTCAGTCTCATCTAAGGTTGGTAAGAAAGTTCAAGAGGCTGTCGAGTAATGTGGAATGTGAAGGACGCAAAATCATCAACGCAGTAGAGGCTGGGGGATATCGAAGGCTCGAATGCCGTCACCGGCCGCTTCAAGTAGGAATCGAGGAATCTAGGAATCCTCCCAAAGCAGAAGGATCCACTTCAGGGAAAGTGCACTTGCTGTGGCCCTCGGACAGTCTCCGAAGATGTAGGGATCATCAGCGCCACACGAGCGAGGGGTTGACTGGCGCAGAGAGTTTGATATGGGATTGAGATCGGGTTGGCCTCAGCAGGTTCGATGTCTACAGTACGGCAGCAGCAGAGCGACGAGACAGCACAGGGCAGTGTAGTGCAGTGCAGTGCATGACATGGCGACATCGAAGCAGGAAGCATGGACAGTGTCTCTCTCGATTATACACTAGGCCTTTCCAGCAGGCAAAACTCTTCTCATCGTCCCATATCTTCTCATCTCCTCACCTCCTCATCCCTCACTCCCCGCGTGTCGACCTTGCCCATCGGCCCAGTCCCACGCCCGCCGGCAGCAGGGCAGCGTGTGCCTATGCCACGAGTGCGCAATGAGTTTGTGTCAAAAGTCGTCCAGGGTTCGATTGCATAATCAAAGGCCATCAGCATGAAGAGAACGCCCGACGAGCTGTTGATTGGAGCATCACCTGCGCGGACGTAGTCATGACCTTTCCATTGTCTGACATTGACGCTTGGCTATTTTCAGCTTATAAGAGTGGTAAAATGTCTCTGTAAAGTGCCGCACTTGCAACTCTGTAGAAGGCGCTGAGGGTTGCCATTGCCATGCTATTGCGAGGCTGCCCGCACTCTCAAGAAGAAGAAAACCCTGTGGTGAGGATGAACTGGTGCTAGTATATACGTCTGATGTTGATGGGGAAATATCAGGCGTTGGTACACCCAGCCCATTCGCGGGAGACTGTAGTACCTGCTTGTGGACCCCTAATATGCAAACTTGTAACTATCCAAAAATGCCCCATCCAATATTTCCAACATAAACATAAACATACCTTCTCGTATTCAACCCCGACATTTACCTCATGGAATCCTGCGTGCAGCCTCTCAGCCCGTCCACAGACCCAACCGACCTAGTCTTCTTTGTACCTCTTTCGCTTTCGCCAAATATCCATGACGCCTACTCCCACCCCACCCGACCCAACCATCGTGCTCCGTTGCCTTCCCTTCGCTGCCTCAACACCATCCGGTACGAGTACTTATGCCACACACCTAAAGTCTCTCAACAGCCGGAACGCCCGAAGCCCGACATCAAAGATACTCTCAGATGCCCTAGTGACCTAGTCGTCGGCGGGCTGTCCGTTTCCGACGAGACCCCCTGTGCGGCTCTCTAGCACCAGCCAGTGGCGAGCAAGTAGTAGCTAGTAGTAGTCACTTATGGCCCCGGAGCTATCAGCGAACCGTCAGGACTAAAAAAGTTTCTTGTCGGAGTTTCCTCCACTCCGTAGATTTACCTTAGTTAAGAAATGCGGCTCTTGCGTACTTGCTTTGGCTCCTTCGCCTCCGCTATACAGCTACTTGTTGATATAACTAAAGGTATTGAATGTAACCAGACACCTATAGACTACCAGACTATAGACGAGTTATAGAGAACGTTCATGTATACCCAAACGACAAATATTTGGCCTTAGGCTGGGGACTGAAAGTCTTCCTATGCACAGCAGCAATTTCCATAGATTAGGAGTGGCACCTAAGAAACTCGATCCAGCACTTCCTTCTATCCAACCACCACTTTACGTTCCTGGCCATTAACCCATGCACACCCCCAACATATCCTCTGCCACAAGTCTGCAGTCCTCCCTTAAGCCAACCTTGCTTCTCCGCTCCAACTGTCACTCTGGCATTCGCAACGTAGCTCTTTGTCGGCATCGGCTCAATATCAAACACCATCAAGGCAACACGCCTGATTCTCTCTTTTCCCGAGATTTAAAATAGGACTTCGACGTCGTAATGGATGAGCGGCCTCCGTGGGGCATGATAATTATTGTGGTGCGGCATGTAGGGATGTCTCTGATGTGTGCAGTGTGAGTGGGCCATGTCGAGATAATTGTCTAGGATGATGCCGATCCAAACTTTTGTGGACTTTAGAGGGAATTATAGAACTTCCCATTTGAGTTGATGTAGTTGAGTGGGAGGTGATGTCTTGTTCAGTCTTTTGTCTCTGTAAGCCTGCTTTGGACAGGGTGCTAAGGAGGCGATCATGGACTTAGTTGTGTGCGGGCAAAAGCTAAGAATCAACTTAGAGAAAATCGTGGGTTATCTTGGATCACTAAATGGCGTAGAGCACATGCAGCTTTGTCTTGAAGAGCAATAGTCACGAAAAATGTACATGGGTATTTAAACATACATCGAGAGCCACAGTATCTGTGTTGCTCACTGCTCCTCCATAAAAATAACTCCAAGTCGCCGCTGGGTACCTTCCTTTATACCTTCGCGTAGAGACGAATGTACTCTTTGCTGTACCTATGCATGTAGATGCACACAATCATGACGCTATGTGCAGACGCCTCAGCTCGGTCCGGTATTCCTTGCATTATACATTGTTTGTCTTCATGGCCATCTCATTCTCAGCTTCAGCGACCGTAACCTATAATCTCTCGATCATCATCCACGAGTCGTCCATATCTGCACCAAGGTCAGTGTATGAATGTGAAGAGGAAAAATGGACATACTCTAGCAACAACCTGAAAAACCACACCTCTAAGTCCTCATTTCGTAGCACCTTATCGGCCCACTCTCTTCCCTGAAGAGCCAATCGTTCTGCTTCTTTCTTCCCAGTCGTCTCGCCCGCGAACCATCGCACAGCTTCAACCCATTCATCGCCTCTCAAGCTTAATGGTATGAAGTGGACCCAAGGTTTTAGCCACTCCTCATGCCACTCCCGGAAAATTGCGAGCTTGTATACCAGACTTCTGCTCTTCAGAAAGGCGTAGAATCTTCCACTGAACGCATTCCCATCAATATCGAGCAGATACTTGTACTTCCATGCATCATGCTGCTTGGCGGCGTCCTTGACATCGAAGAACTCTTTCTGTGCGTCACAATCCCCTGGATCGCATTGGCCAATGTATGAGAAGAATATGTCGAAGAGCTCCTTGAAATCACTCCGGGGCACTTCTTTGATTTGCCAATCTTCCTTGCCTTCTGCATCACCTCGGTTGATCAGAACCTTGGCTTGGTCGCCTGCGTTAATCTTTTGCACCAAGTGTTGGCGATGCTGGCGCCTCCAGCCTCCGTCTCTGCTGAATCCTCCTGTTGTCGACCCCCGCCAGTAGATCTTGTCTTGTTTCTGGTCCCAAAGAAAATCCTGGGTTTCATTGTACAGAACCTTACCATACCAGTACCAAGGGAAGGGTACACAATGTCGTTATATGATGATATCTTAGATTGGGAGAAAACAGGGAACAATTCGTGAACGAGATTATACGCGTTGGGCCTGTCGAAAAAACCATAGGTTTCCCCAAACGAAGGCGATTCGCAGATATTAGAGAATGCTGTCTGGTTGTACACAAATCCCAATTCACCGACGGCGTAGCTTTCGTAATTGTCCGCCTTAGGCCCATCTTCCAGCGTTCTCGATGGACTGTCTGGAGGGCAGGACATCTTTGATGGTATCCAAACCGGCTGGTGTGCGTACACGTTGAATCTTGTGGTCTTTACATCCTCAAAGCGCATTCCATCGCTGAGATCCGCAGGTTTCGCAGACCATGAGTTTCTGGGCTTAGCGTTCGCATTGGCTGCTGGTAATTTAATATCCTTCGCAGTATTTACCAATCGTGAGAGATCGTCATGTGGAACCACTACTCGCGGCTCGTCGTGGATGTTGAAGCAGAGGTCCATGTCTGGCAAGTATTTTATGAACCCCTTCATCATGCCCACTGTAGCTTCCATTTGCCAATCTCTACCGCCAGCAATCTTCCGTACCTCTCCATTCCTGATCAGAGCTCCAATGAGATTATTTGGGTCATAGCCTAGGGCTTCGCGCGCGCGCGCTCTTATCGTTGATGGCTTTAGGCCCAGAATGGTAGCAGAGAGTGATATATCGTATCGTATTCGTCGATCAACTGAACGCCCTTCGCCTTCGCAAACTCATACCACTTATCGAAATTCGGCGGAGGTGGTATGCCATATCTTCGTCTGTATTCCTTGACCGCGTCTTCCAATGATTTTGACTGCCCTTCCAATTTAGCATCGAAGCTTTTCTCTGCATCCTTGATCAGTTGCCATATTGGATGCGAACCTGGACCGATCAGAGGTGGGACTGGCTTATTCGCGTCCTCTGGCGAAGGTGATGCAGCTGGATTCTGTGGCGATGTATGAGGTACGAGGGGATTCGAAGGCTTGCCCGAAGGTAAGGGGGCCTTTCGCAGATAAAATATTGTGAATCCAGCGAATGCGACGAGCCCAATCAATAGGAAAAATTGGCGGGAGCGCATTCTTCTCCTCGTTCTCATGTACACGGTGTTGAGAGTTGGGTTCCTTGCCTCTTCATGATCTCTGAATAGTCGCTCTGTGTTCATGCGAACTTGATGATATTGCTGAACACTCGCGGAGCGGCGTCGCTGTGATTGTGACTGGCTGGCCATGATCGCGTGGTGTCTGGATCGGGTTGGCAAGCAATTATGCGGCTGCCCCTATCCATGGACGAAGCGTGCAATGCGGGGCGTTGCCGCGAAACTCAGTCACCGCAGTGGATGATGATGCTGCATGCTCAAGTGTCGTTATGTTCTCTTACTTGAAGCCTTGAAATTGGCTAAATGAGAACGTCGACAGTCAAGGTCGAGAGGCGATGCTCGAACCTTGGTTCAGTGCTCCAGATCCCTGGATGTACCCAGTTTCTTTTAGTGGGGAGGCCACCAATCTTTGGCGTCATCTAGCCCATAGTGAAACTCTCTTAGATTGACATTGACATGACAGGGGTGGAATTGATGTCGATTCAGAGGTATCTCAACTACTGATCCAGGAGGAATGCCTCCAAACCACCTAGATATCTACAAGCCGAATCGGCAACCAAGATGCCCGCCAAAGCTTTTGGTATCTCCCAAACGCCGCATGAAAACCCCGCCGCCACCGTTTATTTACTCCCAACTCTCAAGGCCTTTCAACACGCAGCCTTCTGCAGCTCGAGGTACCAGTTGCCCGATCAAGTAGACCTCCTCACCCAAAGATGCAAGTTCCGAAATCACCTGCTCAGCATCGCTCTTTTTCACAACCGCCACCATCCCCACGCCGGTATTGAAAGTTCGTGCCATCTCTTTTGAGGATACGTTACCAGCCTTCTTCAACCACTTAAAGACGGCAGGGAGTTCCCACGATCCTACATCAATTCTGCAAAGCTTAGTAACAGTTTAGATGATAGCAGAAGTGGATACTTACTCGGCAGACAAATGGGATGGCAACATTCTTGGGACGTTCTCTGACAACCCACCACCAGTGATGTGTGCAAGACCCTTGATAAGCTTCTTGTTGATGACTTTCAACAATGGGCGGACATAAATCCTTGTGGCCGTCAACAAGCTCAAACCTGTTGAAGTGGTTTTGTCCCATGGGGCAGGATCATGGTATGAAAGTCCCTCTCTCGCAACAATCTTGCGTACTAACGAGAAGCCATTGGAGTGTACACCGTTGGATGCAAGGCCAAGCAGTACATCTCCCTCCTCCATCAAATCTGTGCGTGGAAGCCTGTGCTCCTTCAACATTACACCAATAGCAGCACCAGCAGCGTCGTAGTCATCCTTCTGGTACATGCCTGGCATCTCCGCTGTTTCGCCACCTACAAGGGCACAGTTCGATGCTTTACAACCAGATGAGACACCTTCCACGAATGCAGCGGCGAGCTCGGGGTTCAATGAACTACATCCATAGTAGTCCAAGAACATGAGAGGCTCAGCGCCTTGAACGACAAGATCGTTGACATTCATAGCTACAAGGTCAATTCCAACTGTGTCGTGTTTGGCCATTATTTGTGCAATCATGAGTTTCGTTCCCACTCCGTCAATAGCACCAACCTGCATGTTTCAGTGTCGGCGTTCTTGCCAAAGAGCTGGAGGAAAACTATTTATTTCATCACTTACCAATATTGGGGCTCCTTCATATCCTGCTTTGGTTAAATCAACCTCGCCGCCAAAGCCTCCAATTTCGGCATCAGCTCCAGGTCTGGCAGTAGAAGCAACGGCCTGGAACGTCAGAAGATTAGTTTGAATGTCGCATGCCGAAAATTCATGATCTCACCTTCTTGATTCGCTCAACAAAATCATTTCCGCCTTGAATACTGACACCAGCTGAGGAGTAAGTCAGAGCTTCTCGTGCTGCAACGGGAGCCTTGAAAGCTCTGTGTGCAATGTCTTTTCGGAAGAACATCTTATCGAACTTGATGCATTCCAGACCTGAAGATTATCAGTGGGATGTACACCTAAAAGTTCCACGTTTCGGCCGATAGAGATATAAACATACCAGTATATGCCTTTTTCACGGCTTCCTCCAAAGTTGCTGCAGTGGCCTGCGAAGCGATGACACGGCCACCTGAAGTTTGTAGCTCGCCATCCTTGATGGTAGTGCCGGCATGGAAGATATTTGTGTCAGAAGGAGGAGCAGTGACAGTCATTGCGGTTCCCTTGGCATAGGTTCCTGGATATCCTCCAGCTGCAACAACCACAGTTGCGCTCGACTTTGCGTCTACTTTAACCTCCATGCTATCTAAGAATCCCTCAGTACAAGCAATCATGATATCGGCCAGATCTGTGTCGGCACTCATCAGAGGCAAAAGTGTCTGAGTCTCAGGGTCGCCGAATCTAACGTTGTATTCCAGAACCTTGGGGCCGTCTTTGGTGATCATCAGTCCTGTAAAGAGAGTCCCCACCATCTTCATGCGCTCGCGTCTCATACCATCGATTGTAGGCTGCAGAATTGTCTTTTCAACATGTTCGATGAGAGCTTTGGAAGCAATGTTTGTGGGAGCGTAGCAGCCCATTCCGCCGGTATTTGGACCTTGATCACCATCAAAAATCCTCTTGTGATCCTGTGCAGGTGGAAGTGATCGGATGGTGTGGCCATCGCTGAAGCTCAAGATGCTTAATTCGTCACCCTCAAGAAACTCCTCAATGACAACCTCGTCACCAGCAGAGCCAAACTCTCTGTCCAACATGATTTCTTTCAATGCAGCTTGTGCCTCCTCTTTGGTCGTAGGAATGATAACGCCTTTCCCAGCTGCCAGCCCACTGGCTTTAAGCACCACATTATGACTGATGCTATCGAGGTACTTTTTCGCATCATCGTAGTTGGAAAAGTTCTCGTACGCCGCTGTGGGAATGTTGTGTCGTTTCATGAAATCTTTTGAGAAGGTCTTGCTACCTTCCATGCGGGCTGCAAGTTTTGTTGGACCGTAGCATGGAATTCCCACATCGCGAAAGAACTGCTCGATGCCATCGACAAGGGGAGCTTCTGGGCCAGGCACTACCAAGTTGATGTTGTGCTTCTTGGCAAGTTCGACAAGGCCAGGATAATCATCTGCCTAGGAAAATTAGTTCATGGACATTATGTTGTGAGTGAAAACAGAGTGAAATTGCCCTCAAAATCTATGGACAATTGAAAGCACAGCCAGACCAGAGCTGGATTTGTTGAAATCCCCCCTGCGCGCGTGACAACATCTTTGATATAGCCCAATTCTTCTGATCGACGTACCTTGACAGAAACATCATTGGTAGTCTTCGAGCAAGTCGCAGTTCCCCCATTTCCTGGAACAGCAATTATAGATTCCACACGATCGGATTCGCTCAGCTTATGAGCGAGAGCATGTTCACGGCCACCCTACACAAATATTTCGTCAGTACATGGCTTTTTGCGAAACACTGGGCGATGGTGTGCGCACATTGCCTATTAGCAAAATCCGCAGGGAATATCTCTCGGCCATGTCGAGTATTGATTTCGCGTCGAGGCTGGAGAAAATTGAGCTGTTGACGCTGACTTTAGAGACAGTCAAGCTGGATGGAATTTGAAAGTTCCTAAAATTTCTCGACTTGACCCCTCCATCTCAGTTGGCAGGCACGCCCCGCCAAACCCCGCCCTGGCCTTGTCAAATTTTCTGCCCGGTGATCGGCACGCTAAGACGACATCTCCAGCTCACGAGGCTGACGAAATTCACAGGTGTAAGACTCATGCAAAATAACCATCTTCTTCTGTCTCCTCATCTCTATCCCTCTATCTCAGTTGTTGAAGGTTGGGCACAATGATCACCATAAGTCCGCAATCCTCGATGTGTCACCTGAACACACTCGATTGACTCCAACTGACTCCTACTACAGAGGTTCCATGCTCCTCAGCCAACATCGGCCCAGGATTCGATGTTATAGGACTCGCACTCTCTATATGGCTAGAGCTTCGTGTTGAGGTGACGCCGTCGGCATCATCAGAGGCACCTCTGAACTGTGTGATCTCGTACGAGGGTGAAGGTGCAGACGAGGTTCCTCTCGAGGCCGACAGCAACCTCATCACAAGAACTGCCTTGTACGTTCTTCGTTGTCATGGCCAGAGAGCTTTTCCCGCTGAGACGAAAGTCCACATTGTAAATCCCATTCCGCTGGGAAGAGGATTGGGGAGTTCTGGGGCAGCGGTTGTTGCAGGCGTTATGCTGGGTAATGAAGTAGGAAAGCTGAGCTTATCGAAAGCTAGGATGCTGGACTATTGTCTGATGATTGGTGAGCATTCTGATAGTTTGGTCGTTTATTCTGTTCTTACAATCTCGCAGAAAGACATCCGGACAATGTTGCCGCAGCCCTGTATGGAGGCTTCGTTGGAACTTATCTGAATGACCTCAGCCCGGAAGACACATCCCGAAAGGAAATTCCATTGAGTGAAGTTCTTCCAGCGCCAGCAGGAGGAGTTGATACTGGTGAAAACCCCCCTGAGCCTCCAATCGGAATTGGCCATTACATGAAATTTCCCTGGGCCAAGGAGATCAAAGCAATTGCTATTATCCCTCAATTCGAGGTTGCAACTGCAAAAGCAAGGAGTGTTCTTCCCACCTCATACTCGAGAGCAGATGTCGTTTTCAACCTCCAGCGAATAGCACTCCTTCCCACAGCACTTGGAAGGTCACCACCTGACGCAGACCAAATTTATCTGGCCATGCAGGACAAGGTTCATCAACCATATAGAAAAGGTCTAATCCCGGATTGACCGAGATCTTACAATCCGTAACACCGAAATCACACCCTGGTCTATGCGGTATATGTCTTTCCGGAGCCGGCCCAACCATTCTAGCTCTTGCTACAGAGAACTTCGATGCCATTGCTCAGGAGATCTTAGATATGTTTGCCAAAAAGGATATTAAATGCGATTGGAAGCTGTTAGAACCAGCGGAAGAAGGTAGCACCGTCACATACAGCTAGAATAGAAAAGCGGAAGACTTTGATATTGACACTCAGTCCCCGAAGACATTGATCATATTGACTAATTAGCGACCTTTTGTCGCACGTAACAAACAAAGTTACTAAGAACTGCTCGATATTTCGTTATGCAACAATTCCCAAGGCCACCCGGCCTACCCGCTAACGCCGCAAGAATCGCAAACTCTTATAGAGTACCAACCCGAAAAAAAGATTCCTTTACAATGTAACCTCAACCAAGACCGCCCCAAGCACCTCTAATTCGCCTAGCCAACTGTATATCCTTCTGCATAATCGTAACCCTCTTTGCGTGTATAGCGCATAGATTCGTGTCTTCGAACAGATGAACTAAAAATGCCTCCGATGCCTCTTGCAGAGCTTGAATAGCTTGCGACTGCCAGCGCATGCCCTCACCCGCGGGAACTAAAGTCAAAGCGATTTCGCGGACCTAGCGCATAAAACTTAGCACTTATTCACAGTTGAGTAGTAGAAGAGCTTACCAGACGAGAAAAGGGCAGCTTCGAGACTAGCAGATCTGTCGAGCGCTGGTACTTGCGAATCTCTAGCAGAGCGCGAGTACCTGGCCTATATCTATGCTTTTTGCGGTGCGGTAATGGATCTCCTGCTACACAAAAAGTTCATATCAACACCAGTTCTCAACCTCAGCACACGCGTCGCAAGGCGCATAACTTACGCTCAATGCCACTTAGACGCTTCCCAGCACTCCTTCTCTTCTTCGCGCCCGTATCTGGTAAAGATTTTCCAGACAATCTGCTTTTCTGGCGTCCAGAAGCTGGTGTCGAAATCTGCCCTGATTTGGGTTTTCCGCGCTGAACTGGTGTCGAAGACTGACCCAATTTGGGTCTTCCACGCTGGGCGGTCGACATCGTGAAGATCTCCCTGGGAAGTCGCGTCACAAATGTCGAAAGTGTAAGGGATCTTGCGCTGAGGAATGCGATCAATGCTTCTAAATTGGGTGGCTGGTGGATTTTCGCGCGTGTGAGACGCGCCGGATTGGCGCAAGGGGTGGTGTTTTGTTGGAGTACTGAAAAACATTAGATTTTTAAACTTTGTACATCGGAAAATCAAATTCCAGCACTTACTTAAAAGAAAGCTCTTGTATTTGCAGCTCTAATCTTCAACCCTCGCGTCACCTTACCTTATGCAAGCCAATTGTTGACATGCGATGGTTGCCGGGCTAGGAACCTTGAAAGTGTGGAGTTGATGTGGCGGTGCGGGCGATTACGCCACCCTTATCTTGCGACTTCCGACCAGCTCCATCGATACCGAAGAGGCCAGTTGTAGTCACTTCACTAAGAAACGACCACATAACTTCATACTTCAGACACTCGTTCTTTCGTCAATGCTTGTTACTTGAGTGCCCATTCTGTCTGCCACTCAATAACTACGAGTACATAAACTGCCGCATCCTAAGGACACACCACAAGCGATCAACATGGATGAGATGATGGGTGGAGGGAACGGGGGAGCAGCTGGGTTTCCGCTGGAGAATTGGTTTTGGGAGGTTAGTTTCTACGGAAGATACTCTACCTTCTCTTTCTGCTGGGTGGAAGATTCCGAGAAGCTGGAATATATCCTCATACCCAGCGGTTCGTCTGAACGTACAAACGCTAACGTACCATCAGATGCCCCTCTGCACGCGATGGTGGACAACAGCAACGGTCCTCACAAGTGCTCTGGTACAATGCCAGATTGTCACTCCCTTTCAGCTCTTCTACAGCTTCCGGGCTGTCTTCGTCAAGTCTCAGGTTGGCTCCTCTGCATTCGCTATCTGCTTACGAATCTAACATTTCCATTCCCAGTACTGGCGCCTCCTCACAACATTTCTCTACTTCGGTCCTCTATCGCTCGATCTTGTATTCCATGTCTTCTTCCTTACACGCTACTCCCGCTTACTAGAAGAATCATCCGGCCGATCCCCAGCGCAATTCTCCTGGCTCCTACTCTATGCAACGACCTGTCTAATCTGCCTTTCCCCTCTCGTTTCGATGCCCTTTCTAGGCCACCCACTTTCCTCCACCCTCGTCTACATCTGGTCGCGCCGGAACCCAGATACACGACTGAGCTTCTTAGGCTTGCTCGTATTTACAGCTCCATATCTGCCATGGGTGTTGATGGGCTTTAGCTTGGTGGTGCATGGTACGATTCCGAAGGACGAAATCATGGGCGTAGTGATTGGACATGTGTGGTACTTCTTTTCAGATGTCTATCCGCCACTGCACAATGGGTCCCGTCCATTCGATCCGCCAATGTGGTGGAGACGCATCTTTGATGGGAGGCCAAGAGAGGATACTGTTGATGCGATCAACAACGAAATCGCAGTAGCAGCTGCACCTGAAGTTCGATAAAAGCAATCGATGTGTTGATATTTGGTTTTGCATTGATTGGAGTTACTTTACGGGCGCATAGGAAGGAGAATGGATAGGGACCTTATGCTTGTATATGATGATGCAGCTAGGCCAGCGGCTAGGGAGTTAAATGATACCACATTCTTTTGAGTTATTCTACATTATGATCCTGGGTCTCTATTCCCATTATCTTCACCCTCATCATCCTTATCCTCTCCCAGATCCGCGTCAGAGGCCACTGGAAAATGTAAGTGCTTCCAATCTTCCAGCTCTTCAGTGATAGATCTTAATCTATCCCGAATACTTTCAATGGCATAACTCCCCAACAACAGTCTCAATGGTGGATATGAGCAGTGACCTAACTGCCAAACCAATTCTGCACATTTCACAGCACTTGTTGGCTGCTTATCCCCTAACCACTGGACCATTCTCTTCGCATGTAGAGCAGGAGAGTTCAACTGTGAATATGGTTCACTTGCTGGCTTGATAAGAAAATGACCCCACGTAGGAAGAGGGCTTGAATCCCAATCCGGCTCATCCCTTCTCACCAACCCAGGCTCCACCAAGGTAGCCTTGATATTGAATGAATCAATCTCATAAAGCATTGCCTCAATCAAGCCTTCAACAGCATACTTCGTGGCACAATACGGCCCCAAGCCCGGCACACCCAACGCGCCAGATGTACTGCTAAAGATCAAGTACCGCCCAGCACCCTGTTCCCTAAAATACCCAAGCTCAATTGTATGATGTTCAAGGTGCCCATAAAATTCGTCTCAAACTGATTACGCAACTCATGCTCATCTTGATCCTCGCACGCGCCAATGACGCCATATCCTGAGCAGTTGGCAATAATGTCGACATGTCCAAAGCTCGATATAGCGTGTGAGATGACTTCGGCCACAGATTCGCGGGCACGCACGTCGCAGAGTGTGCCTAGGCAGTTCGGGTGCCAGTTTTGCATAGAGGTAAGGGTGTTTTCGAAAGTGCGACCTACAGCAACTACTAGATCACCAGCGTTGAGGCAATGTCGGACGAGGGAGCGGCCCATGTGGCCTGTGCTGCCAAATACCTAAGGAAGTTAAGAGTGTTTGTTGAAGGGACCGATGAAGGGCGAACGAGAGGGCCTCATTCAATAGATCAAATGCTGAGACCATTCAAGGGAAATAACCTACAATCCAGACCATCTGCTTTGCGGGATTTCCAGGCCCAGGAGGGTCACAGCTTATTGGCAGCTGGAGCTTCGGCTTGCTGTTGCTCTCTGGCGACATGGCCTCGCCAGTCCCATTGATGTCGTATGCTCCAGCTCCATCTTGAGCCTCCATCTCCTCCAGCTCTGTAATCTAAGCCTTCACATACATCCGCCAGGCTGTCGTTATCCTCATTGGCTGTTTTATTGTGTTGGTGTCTGTTGGGGGGTGAACGCGGTCGTTGATTTGCCATTCTGCAGCTTGACGGGATGAGGTGGGATGATGGAATGCGGGGACGGCGCTTGTAATGCGAGGTGGCCCAAGCGATGGCCAGGGGTCGATGTAGTAGCAGGATTTACCACCTCATGATGATGTGTTCAATGAGCGAGACTGATTTAATGCCTGGCGATCGATGGACAAAAAAAAGACCTTAAATTCTGTACGAAATATCTCGTCGGCATACCAAAATGAGTATCGCACTGGAAATGCTTTGAAACGACCTTCGTCCCTACAGAAATCTAATGAATTCGAACTTCTTCCCTTTGGATTTGCGGTGGGGATTCCACGAGAGTAATATCTAGGGCCTTCGCCTTCTTTGACCGCTTGGGACATAATTTCGTCGCTAAACTTTGGTAAGTGATTCAACTAAGCCTGATTTTAGCTTCTGGTTCTGGAATTTATAACTGCTTGACTAAACAGATTCACTCCGTCGACCTCTTCCTTCAAGCGGATTTAATCGGATCGTGTAACTTAAAATATCAACACTAACTTGTGGCAATGACACCAACAAAAGAACAACATTCGGAAGACACCGAAACCCCCTCAGAGCAAAAATCCCCTGCAGGAGTATGGAAGTCAAGAGGACCAAGTTTCGTGTGGGTCTGCTTACCACGAGTTCTAAATATCAGCGATTAACGTCAAGCAGGACCCCAGCTAAGATAGTAATTTTCATTGTTGGCAAGGACGAAAAGGAAGAAACATTCTCTGCCCACAAAGGTATATTTCATCCACGTCCACCCCAATAGATATTAATGGGATCAAGAATTCGCGTGCCACTACTCTTCAGTCCTAAATGCGGCTTTGAACAGCTCCTCCATCGAAATTGAGACTCAAATCTATCGTCTCGAGGACTGCGAGAGTGCGGCTTCCACTCTTCTCGTCCAATGGTTGTACATCCAGACCTTCGATGTCTTCGGTGAAGATGATATTGCCGAGAATAGTAACGCGACCAACTCAGAAGTTATCAAAAGCTTCGCGGAACAAGAGCTACATCTTGTCCAGCTCTGGGTTATAGCCGGCAAACTCTTGCTTCCTAAGTTACAAACCAAGGGGGTCACCGAGCTACAAAAGTCATGGCACTTGAGAACGACAGATCCTGTGTTCAGTAGTTCGTAGTTTCCGTTTGTCTACGAGCATAGTGCTACTGATAGTGCATTGAGAAACCTGGCCGTTGATATCTGCGCATATCCTTTGAAGAAAGAAGATTTCTTCGCTCATCCGGAGAATTTTCCGCAGGAGTTATTGCTAGACTATGCGGTGGTCATGAGTACGGCAATCCGCCACCGGAATGCTATTGACTGGTCTGATGAATCGGACGATGAAAGTTATACCGACGACGAGGATATGGAGGACGATCACTCTGACAGCGAGGACGAAGAGGAAGAAGACCAAGATAATGAGGATAATCTTGAAGATAAGTCTGATGAGATATTGGAGGGTAATGATGGAGTAGAGGATGACAACAAATCCCCAGAGGACGCGTGGGACTTGGAGAACGCGCCACAATACACGTGTGTGAGGACTATGAGAAGCTATCTTGTTTCCGAGAATTCTGTTTGACCAGAAGCAATCAAGGAAGGATGTCATGGAGTTATGTAAGCAAGAATCGACCAGTTTCTTCTATTTTCTTCTTCATGAAACCCTGGGAATCCCGGCGCCTCTGCCTGAGAAGGCCTCAGGATATTCCACCAAGGGAAATGCATCCACGTCTTTCTCTCCTGAGTAGAGTGTTTCGAAATATGTGTGGAAAGATGCAGGCGGCCGAGTGGCTATTACAGCACTCACTTCACCATGGTTTCTAAAACTGAACCTCTTAAACGACAGTGTTAGGAAAAGCAAATCCATGGGCTATGTGTTGACACGCGAAAGGCTGGATTAATACTCGAGGCACATTCGAAAATTATGATTGAATTAAGAGCATATTTCTTTGGGAAGTCTCTAGGTTGCAAGGAACATGTCCAGCTTTTTCCAACACTGCCCGTGGGATCCTAATTATGAAGTAGGGGAGGATAACAGTGGGTTTGAGCGACGGCCCTTGCGATTTTAATGTATATGGCAATGCTACGAAAGAACTTGAAGCAGTAACTACTATCTTCCGTTAAGGAGGCTCTGAGTCTTGACCTCGATAAATATCTATGATAATTAATGAAGGAGAAGGAGAGAGGAGGGGAGCCCCAACCTTGCCCTGACTGTAGGACAAAGATACGGTGGCTTTACAATTAAGGTTAGAACATCCATTCTTATTGGGTCTTTGTTTCGAGAGGAGGGGCAGCGAGTGAGTAAATGTTCACTATATAGATTGAATGCAGTTCAAATTATACTATCAAAAGCTCTACTATCCAACCCTTTGACCGAGATCTAAACTGGAATCAATTGACGTGAGTTGGTTATCTGGGGGAACCCTGCTTGCTATTTATATCAATTGGAGATCTGTTTAGTCTGTGAGCTACTAAGGGCTATTTTGGAGGGTTTCTGAATAAGTTGGTGGCTCTCAGTATATATACTAAGTAATCTCCCACAAGTATAGGAACCCACCTTGTATACTGTTACGCTGCTACAATGTGCCTAATCTGATTACTATAACACATCTTGCTTAATATTCTCATTTTCTTGTTGTTCACATATGCACCTACTTTAGTTGTTTTCTAAGCGATCAACTATTGTCAACAAAGTTACTATTATCATACCACTACATATAGAGTCTGGATTACTTGAATTCGCCACTGTTCTCTTTAGAACTGTCATTAGCTTTGTAGTTTATCATTATTATATTGGTTTAAAGTCTAGACATGATACATAGAAGTCATGTCTATCACTCGCTCCGGCTCCGGCGCAGCCCCATAACAACCCACCCACATACGTCCGGACTAAGTCCCCACCTTTCCTTGGTGCTCATATATTGAGATACTGCCCTGGCCATCATCTCAAAGCAGTTCAGCAACGATTCAATGGTCCAATGGTCAGGATTCCACCCTTCCAGGTCTCCTTTCAGCAGGAGATCAGCCAGGTGGAGGTCGGAGTTCGATTCTCCGTTGATTCAACAGTTCTAAGCTATCCAGAGCATCTGGTTGCTTCAGAATATCATTTGTTTTGCCTTTTATATCTAATTTTGTTGTTGAGCATGTGGGATTGTGTGAGCCGGAAATAGTTCGGCTAAAAAAGGGGCAACATATTCCTCGGCTATTGTTGTTGGTCTGTGCGCGGGAACGCGCCTGCCGTGCCGCGACAAGGATTCGTTTGAGACGGGAGGGCTAAATCAAGGAACGGATCGGCTGTTAGAGACATGTCTATCCCTTGAGACAGAAAGCTTGTCAACAGATGGTGCTTATTTTTACTCGGGTCAGTGCAAGACATTACGGTTTCGACTTTACGGTTGTGCTGGAGGTGCCAGCACATTTGAGCTTCTCGGGATTTCACTTCAAGCTGCTGAAAGAAATTGATGCAGGGCCTTGCGTTGAGTGGATCACGACCGAGCCAGGTAGAGCTCGCTTCGTGATGTGGATTCTTCTCAAGGGATGAAATTTTAAATTTTCTCGTCAGGAAATGGAAAGAGTTTGCTAGTGATATTTAGCAGCAGGTCTTGCAGTCATTTCTAATGATGTGATTGCGGCTGCTTCGGAGAAATAGACATTCCATTAGTATAGCGAAACCGGCTTGTAAAACAGGCTGGTGGACAGAAGCTTGAATGCCTCAAAAAGGACTTCCTTTTCAAACTTGATTGAGAGCCGCAAAGCAAACAAACGACGATAGCTAGAAGTATTTCTTAGGGGTGTTTGGGATTGAGAAGCTCCGCATGTATATGAAAGATAGTTTGCTCCTGTTCGGCATACTTTTTAAAGGAAGAAGCATTTCCCCCACCATAGAACAGCCGCAATATTATATCCCATGTCTTGTGACGGCGAGACAAAGGAGATTACTGAAGGGATACAACAGATGCAAGAAAGTGAAGATTGAGTTTAACAGTATATTATCAATTGTTACTACTACTTCCACGAAAGTTTGAATCTAATAACTCCGTTACACCGCGCCTTTGAGGCTCCCCACTATATCGCAACACATGAGACATATCTGACAAAGGAAAAAGTCGTAAAGGTGTTCCAACCCAAGGCATCTAGCCTAGCCTTCCCAAAAGTCAAGTCCAGACGCCGCAACGCCCAAGTGCCAAAGATATCCTAGTTAAACATTCCGGAAATCCGTCCCATCAACCTATCAGCGCCACTCATATGCGAAGACAGCGACGCAACTGAGTCTGCCGAAGACGAAGATGAAGATGATGAGCGTCTCATTGCGTTTCCAGCACCACCAATGCCATAGTGTCTCTTCGATGGAACGCTCTTATACTGTAAGCTCCTCTTGTAGCTCTCTTCCTGCTCAGACATTGTGGCAGCGCGCTCCTCAAAGCTGCGCACGTTGCCTGCACCGCCGATACCAGTGCGGAATGGGCCTGTTGTACGACAGGCGATGGGACGGCAGGGAAGATTGGAGAAGGATTCGAGGAGTTGGTAGTTGCCAGCGCCGCCGATGCCAAATCTGCTGTAACGGCTGGAAGCGGAGGAGGTAGAAGAGGTAGACATTGTGCGTGGGGTGGAAGACATTTTTGTTGTAGGTTGCAGGAGTTGATTTGATTGATATGAGGTGAGTTTGAATTGTTTGATGTAGAAGTATAGAACTGTACGAGGCGAGGAGTATTGGAGTTGTCTGTTTTGAAGTGTGTGTAAGGTGCTTTGATGGATAATGAAAGGCAACCAGAAGGGATTTGAATATGCTTATATAGATGGAACCAGATCTCTGCTGTGATATGCTGTCTGACACCGACTGCGGCAAAAGTTGTCATCTGTGCTTGGGAACGACAGGGAGACAAGAATAGAGTATCTCAACACAAAACACATCAACTCTCACGGACATGACCAGCCAATGATCTACCAGCCGTCGTAGTGAACGCTTGAACAGCTCGCACATACTTCCTGCCAAGCACAGAAAGTCTCAAATGCTCATCAACGACGAAGTACCAGTCCTTGCAACAGATACCGAGTGGCAGTTGGCAGCAGATTGACTTGGCCAACGATTGGACAATATTCGGATAGCGTTCCGCCTCCCCAGCTCGGAGGCGGCTACTGGGCGTCTTCAGATGCTAACACATGTCGTCGACGCCGAAGCTTTGATGATTTCGGGCCAGGTGCCAAATTATGGCTTGCGTCGCGTTTCCCGCAAACAGCGGGAGCCAAACATGAGCCTCAGAGGCGTCGCCTTCGCTTGTTGGCGAGCTCTTGCAGCCAATTATGTGAGCAGCGGCGGACTAGCCGATGACTTGTCCTGCGGAGGCTGACTGATGTCTCAGCACGATCGCAATCCCCTTTGGGCACCCTCAGGCTACATGCGGATGCAGAACGTGGCTATGAAGCTCTCCACTCGACGCCTGAGCATTGTTACTGATGCTTTGTGATGTCCCTTTCCAGCTGCAGAAGGCTGAGTCGTAGTGAGCCGGCAAATGACAAGCCCTCCGGCTTGCCATAGCGTCGGAGGAAGCGGTGTAAGAGCGATGACTGCTTTGAGTTTTACAACGATTCTGATTGTGTGCGCCGAGACTGCCAAATGATGACGAAGATAGGTTTATGTGAGATCAGACAAATGCCAGATGATGAGAGACCGGGTGTCATCCTGATGCTTGAGACTTGTGGCGTTTAGCCAATTTGGGCTAGCCCTGTGAGACCTCAACGACACGACACCCGCCTTCTTTTTTTTATGGTAATTGGTTATTGCGACAATATCAGGATTACGATTTCATATGTCTTCATTCCCAGCGGTTCCTGTCGTAAATTTCATGGTCCGGGTGCTTCGCAGAGCAAATATGTCCTTGTAAGAAGAAGGAAAGCATTTCAGGTATCTCCATCCCTGGAAGAACTCGACACTTGTGGCAGGAAAGGGATGACTCTTCCCTGAAAAGTATCCCAAAGGTTGACACCTGGTGCATACTCTACCTTGGTCTGAACAAATGTCTGAGATAAAAATGCTCGCTGCACACCGCTGAGGTCTGTCGGCAGGATAATGTGTCGTCTGAAGCTGGATTGTCCTTCAAACCTGTCGAGAAGGCTCCTCTATGCTTGCCATCCAGCATTATCCAAGCACATTGCGACCTGGAGCACGCATACTGGGATTGAGAAGATGCAAGCATCTCCACAAAATTTGAGACTTGCTCTGGAGCGTGCTGGACAGTCCCAAGCTCAGGGTGCGAGGCCCTGAAAAAGCAGAAGAGCTCCCCTGTAGGCTCTGCGGAGTCTGCAGGTGTAGCCGAGGGTTCTCTAGCGCGGCTCCAATTCATGCGCTCGACGCTGTGATGGGAAAATGCGGAGTTTAATTGGGAACGAAGAGTAATTTCAGCCTTTTACAGTTGCCCAGTTAGTTGCGGATCAGTACAGGTCCTTACATGATATACTCTAGCAAATCTTGGAAAGATTGACTGCGGCTTAGCACCCGGGTATATCAGCTTCTAGGAGATATACTCGGTGATCATATGTAAACAAACATGCCTAGCAACAAGCTACATTGCATCATCTCCCTTGAGTAAAGAAAGCACGGTTCATGATCTCCTCGCCATGGGGATCCATGCGGCAGATCCACGGGTTCCCCACTTGATCTACTAGTGCCAACTGAAACCTGTGGGACAACTGGCAAGAAGCCACCATCAATTGGAAAATCAGCTGTTTTGTCGGGAAAAACGCAGCTCTCTGTATGGTTGCTGGTACGAAGACCAGGTAGTAACTTCCCGAAGACACCGTGCTGTATCCCAGCAGGAATCGAATTCCCAGTTTTAAGGAAGAGGAGTTGCGCTTCCGCTCTGGCGGATCTCTTACTTCATCCATTGAACGCTGAACCTTGCAGCTCTCCAATCACTGCGACCCTAGCCATATTCTCGGTGTGAGCGATTTTGTGCAGGAGTTGATCCAGTAGGTCTACAGCGATAACCAAAAGATGATTTCAATGGCTTCTTTGAAAGATTCAAGCAGGGTTCATGTTGATTCAAGTGCGGAAGCTGATGGGTGTAATTAACCTCACGAAAGTGGCGAATTTCGACTTTACATGGCGGTGTAATGGGTATATTTTATCCTTTTGTGTAATGACAGCTTAACACGAGTTTCCTGATACCGGATGGGATATAATGCGAGAATAAAGGCATTGTCACGGGCTCAAACATGCTAGCGTGAACGATTCGAGACGGCCACAAAGTGGTCATGAGCAACTGAACAGCACTTGCTGTAGGCGGAGATTAACAATTAGGTGTGCTGTAAGGAGACGATTAGTTTAGCGCTGGTGTTACACTTGCAGGGCTAGTACCGAATGTACAATCGCAATCTCAGGATACATCCAATGCCAGATTGCAAAGTTTGTCTCGTGGTCTGATAAGGACGCGCGAATGATCGTGTGAGGAGTCTCATGAAAGTGTTTCCTTGTTATTCTTCTCGATTCTTATCCGAACCTCTGTTATGTCTATGATGGTTATCTCGAGAATGCCATCGAATGAGATAACAACCACTCCTGTAATATTCTAGCATCGTGATACATTCGGGTGCACTCGAACTATACATGATCTATTTTCTAAACATTGAACTCCATGCCAGGTAGAGTGCAGGACATTCCTTAATGACGATGCAAAGCAAAGCAAATGACGACAACAGATCTCAGAAACGACAACGTTGAAGTGAGCATCTTGGACTAGCGGGCTGATTAGGGGACTAGCAAGTGAAAGCACAAAATATGGAGAAGGTTTGCCCGAGTCAGAGGATGCCAATATCTTATTACACTTGAATAAGACAGAAAGTCAGAGCAGAACTTACAAGCCATCTTACGATGCTAATCAAGAATTGGATAGGCGGTTTTACCTTCTAGATTTAATTAAGAAAAAAAACGAAGGATCCCAAAAGCCATAAGCCATGTGGCAAATATCGCGTTTGCCATTGGTGCCAGGATGCGAGCGCCGATTGTACCGAGCGTATCGAGCCCCTCGTGCCCCTGAACCCACGCGAGTTTAGCGGGGTCAGCTGTGATGACGGAAGCGGGGCTAGAAAATCGTGACAATCCAGGCACGATTCAATGTAAGCAAACTTTCCAGTGCAATCGCTCCTCATCAACTATTATAAATTACAGACAGCAATCTTTCGTAGACGCGACTCTTCCTCAATTAAACCCAAGTATAACCCCGACATCTGCCATCTATCAAAATGAAGGCCTACTGGTTCGACAACGAAGCTGTATGTTTTCTTCCATTGTCCCGTCGTCGAACCCCACTAACAAATATCTCAGGGCGATCAAAGACTTCCTCACGACTCGGGCCGCGAGGTCTCATCCGAATATCTCTCTAAGCTCGGCGTCCTCTCTTTTCACTACTCATCCGTCGAAGACGTCGATAAATTGGCCTCGGAGCGCAGCTACAAGAACCGTGATGTGATCACAGTTTCTCCCGACAAGATGGGCGATATCTATGAGGAGAAGGTGAAATCGTTCTTCCATGAGCATTTACATGAAGATGAGGAGATCAGGTACATTAGGGATGGTGCAGGGTTCTTTGATGTGCGGAGTGAGGGTGATGAGTGGGTACGGATTAGACTTGAGAAAGACGATCTGATCGTGAGTTGCATACTTGGTTTGTAGAGCAAGGGCTGTGCTAATTGGGCAAGATTCTGCCTGCGGGGATTTACCATCGATTTACGACCGATTCAGATAATGTAAGTCAAGCCAAGGGGAGATTATATGCGTTTGCTAATCTGACCAGTACATTGTGGCGATGCGACTTTTCAAGGAGGATCCAAAATGGACTCCTTTGAACCGTGGGCCAGAAGTTGACGTCAACCAATTCCGAAAGGAGTATCTGCAGGCCCAGCGGTCTTGATCCGGTCGAGAATCTTAAATTGGGATGAGCTGGCTTAGTAGGCTACGTCGGTTGAGATGATTATAGGATAGGAATACGAAAGCGTTGCATTCTGCGAGCACCTTGAAGATATCAAAAACGAAATTAAGTCCGATCTAATATACATGCAAAATCTTGTCGAAAACAAACCTGGACTCAATGATCGTACGTTTCTAGCGGCTAATTTGGCTTTGGGTTTGACCAAAGCAAGAGCAGACAGACTGGTTTCAGTTTCTGAGCAGTGGAAAGTCAGTGGCAGTCCGCTTTGTGCATTCAGCGATGCTAAAATGGATGTATCTCCGTTACTGAGTACTGCTTCTATCTCGGATTGGAAGTGAGTAGCCGGATAAATCAGTGTGTTACCATGAAACTATGCTGTCACGACATTTGCCAGCAAAAGGTCGCAAGGAGTAAACCACCCACAATATCCATAGAATGAGTAATGAATGTAAAACATCGTCCCGGGTTTGTCGGAAATCAACACGTCTTCTGGTTGTCAGCAAACTAGTTCCTTTGTGGCCGTCCTCGCTTCCAGAAACCACCCTCAGCAATGAAGAAGGATATACCCTATTGCTGGGATCTCTTGCCGAAATCAGACGTATTCATCATGCGTGTAAAGCAATTGTTGCCAGGTGTTCCAAACGTTCAGATAACCTGGGCTTGGCATGTGCTGGGGCAGTATATTGTTGTAGAAAAACACCTATTATTCTTCTTAACTTCGGAAGTGTGCCCAAAAGATGATATCATTCGTGTATTTGCAAGCCTTTAAATTTTAGTCTACCTTGAAGACGTTAATTCTCAAGGTAGTATGGAATTGCTGTCGAGTCTGACCCTATGTTTCATTCTCTGATGATATTCGAGCTACACGTCTTACACTTGTCTCGGATATCATGCTTTATTTGCTCCCAACACATCAGAATTAACTCCCAAGTCTGGGATAACTCACGGTAGGGATAAGTGATGCTGCTAGAATCTCGAAATTGAATTTCTTCGACATTCGCAAGTGAACGACCAAACCTGGTTTGAACTGGCGACCATCTAGAAAATCTTCTTTGTACTAAGGTACAGGAAGAAATGAGGACTGAAAGCTAGTAAAACAAGACAGTCTGAGTTCCGGAACAATTGGTTGCTCTTTGCAATGGTTTCAATTCCAGGAGCCTCAGATCATACTCGTATGTAAGTTATGCCTCCAGGTAAGTCAAATAAGTCATAGCAATCCGCCTAGGATAAGGCAACACGACTTTCAATGCCTCAGTACTCCCTGGCATATAGATTTGGTAAAAAGCCAACGTCTCATGGGAGAAGCAGTCCTTTAATCCCACTCGTCATCATCGCTCTCTTCCTTCTTGGGAGCTTTGTAACCAAATCGTACGCCAGCATCTTGAGTAGCTTTGGCTCTCTGTATGACTCCCGACCCTAGAAGCCTTGCCTCCAAGTCCTTGGTCGTAAATGTATCTTGTGTATATCCCAGTCCCTCAAAACCCACGATGCGATCAACACTGACTCCATTCACAAATGCGATCACACAAGGTAGGACTTGGACCTTCAGCTTCGTCACCAGAAAGGGAGCGTTATCCACATTCATCTTAAGGAATCTAGTATCGAAATGCTTTGGCGCTAAGCTCTGCTGGCGTCAGAATTGTTATGGAGTTCAAGATATCCCCTCACCTCCAAATGCCCATCCATTACCCCGCATCGTGCAAAGTCGTCCTTCGCAAAATGCACCACCGCATACTTGACTTCAGTAGTCAGGTCCATTAGCGCCTTTTCCTCTTTGATCTCCGTGTAATTGCCAAAGCCTTCATTCTTCTGCGACTTGGCGCGAGTGAATTCGGCGTGAAGCTGTTGAATTCTCTGCTCGCGAAAGGCATCTAGAGCTGGGGAATCCTCAAGAGACGCAATAAGCGCATCCTCGTCGTCCGAATGAGCAGCATCCAGCACGGATGCCACCTGCGAGTCAAGGTTGGCCATGGTGATTGGGTGGGTGGAGAGGCAAAGTAAAAGTACAGACAGGTACGTCTGCAGAACGCGTTGAAAGCCACTTGCCAAATATTTCGCGCCACAGGGGTTTTACGCGTGTCCCGCCGAACCCTAGAAAATGATACAGGTACCAAACGAAGCAGAACGTCAGGAGTAGGAGGTAGGAGTTTGAAGAGAGATTAATAAAATGATTCACCTACTGAGCCAACTTTAAAAGTTACAGCACTGAGATTCCATCAATATCCTCGAAAAGGTGCATCTTTGCACAATCGTAATCTTGATCGGCAACCCCTGCATCAATCTAAAAAAAAGGACGCTAAGAAGTTGGAGAGGCCAAGTACCAACTACGAACTCCCCAATTATCCATCGACCAGGACACATTGAACAAGCCGTCAACCATTTCACCGCACAGCAGCTCTACGATCGATGCTGTCATAGCTATCTTTGTACATTTTGAGCGAACTCTTGTGCGACTTTGAATCTAGACGATTGTCTGCGACTTGCGCGTCAACTGAAGAAGCCCCTGGCCCGACCCTCGAACACCTTCGCAGCCATGGACGACAAGAAGAATGAAGATTACAGCATCAAGATCCCAGAGATCGAGATGCGAAATTTCAATGGACGGGCATCGCCCTCGCAGAGAGATCCTTTTCTCTCCAAGGCCAGCTCCAGATCGCCAACACCAGCGCCCCTTTCGAACATAACGAACAGTCCTCCGCTCTCCATTTTGGCATATTGCATGGCGTCCATTTCTATGACAGTCACTAACAAATACTGCGTGTCTGGTGCCAACTGGAATCTGAACTTCTTTTATCTTGCAATCCAGGTATGTCTCTCAGCTACGTAGAGAATGCTCCTAAACTAACAGAACAGTCTCTTGTCTGTATCGTTGCTATCATTATCTGCAAGCAAGCCGGGTTGATCAAAAACCTTGCACCTTTCGACACGAAGAAGGCAAAGACATGTACGCGATCTTATTTCAAATACTAATACGCAAGCTAATTTTTCGGTGACAGGGTTTCCCATCTCTCTTCTCCTCGTTGGAATGATCTACACCAGCACCAAGGCACTTCAATTCCTCTCGGTCCCAGTTTACACTATCTTTAAGAACTTGACCATCATAGTCATTGCATATGGAGAGGTTCTTTGGTTTGGCGGAAGTGTTACTGCATCAGCCCTCTTCTCTTTCGGCTTGATGGTTCTCAGCTCTGTAGTTGCCGCTTGGGCGGATATTCAGCATGCGCTATACGGGAAAGCCGCTGTTGCGGGTTCAGATGCCGCCGCCGCTTTGTCCACACTGAATGCTGGCTACGCATGGATGGGCATGAACGTATTCTGCACTGCAGCTTACGTGCTCTCTATGCGTAAGGTGATCAAGAAAATGAACTTCAAGGATTGGGACAGTATGTTAATCCATTCCTTCACGAGATGTTTCTAACACAATACCTAGCCATGTTTTACAACAATCTCTTGACTATCCCAGTCTTGTTCGCCTGCTCTATGATCTTTGAGAACTGGACTAAGAAGAACATCGAACTCAATTTCCCTGTGGAAACTAAGAACTCTCTCATGATCGGCATGGTTTATTCTGGACTTGCCACCATCTTCATCTCCTACTGTTCGGCTTGGTGCATTCGTGTCACCTCATCCACCACATACTCCATGGTTGGTGCTCTCAACAAGCTCCCTATCGCTGTCAGCGGTCTCATATTTTTTGACGCACCTGTTACCTTCGGAAGTGTTTCAGCCATCTTCATTGGATTTGTCAGTGGTATTGTTTATGCATGGGCCAAGGTCAGACAATCGGCGATGAACAAGATGTCGTTGCCCACCTCTCAGCCAGTCATGAGTGCCAGTTCGCAGAGCAACCGCGATGCCTCCTCATAGACTGTGGCAGTAGTCAATCGCTGTTGTCTTTTGAGTAGGATAACAATATAAACAACCCCGAACCGTTCACTATGGACGTTCCGAGGCGTCGAGGATCTTCTTTTGTGTATTACAACCTATTTGTTCGTTACGTTTAGAATGCGGGATAGTGGGATTATTAACAGCGGTTCTTGTATGTGTTCGGACCGTTGCAGCTTAAATCAGGGCATGCATATGCGGCTGGATGAGATGACTTTGTTCGATATCGAATCACGGCGTAAAATATTGTAGGGATCATTGGTCGTATGGTAGCAGGTACAGAACTACGAATAATGGACAACTAGACATCTATATGAGCTTCATCATTTTCTTGTTTGAGGACTCGTACCCAGTTGCTACAGCTTACTCCCTTCAGTTTTCATTTTCTTAGAGGTAATGGTCTTCGTTAGAATTCCTCGTGCAATGAGCTTCCCTTCACAACGCACTTCGCCTTCACAAAATGCAACGCCCTTTCCTCGTCTGATAACTCGACCTTCAACCTCATATTTTTTTCCTTCTCCAGGAACAGCGTTTAGGATGTGGAATGAAGATGCTATCGTTGCCTTGGTGATGTCAATTTCTTCGGCTTCCAAATAGTCTTAGACTGAAGAAGAAATCTGGAAAGGTAGAGGCACAGAGAGACCTACAGCACCTTGCCCTTCACTCAAAGTTGGTATTAAAGCTAGAAAGCAAGCTCCATCAATGGCAAGGGATGAAATACCACCGTGCACTGTTTTCTCGGGAGTTAAGTGCAGCAAAGTTGTGGTGAATTCTAAGTGTGCTATAGGTTGAGGTGAAACTGTTTGGGAGAGGAGCACCATTCCAAGGGCTTTGTGGATAGGAACCGACGTCACGGTTTGAGTGAGGTGTTCGGTGTATGCTGACATGCTTGCTCCTGGAGGTTGGCAGACGGGTTCATAAAAAGCTTAATATCAAAATATCATTGCTCTGGTCCCCTGATTAAACCGAAGCCATGGCAAAATTAGAGCAGGTGAACAAATGATACATTCCTCTCAGCTGGGAAAGAGTTTATGGTGTGGTCTAGAAGACCTCGGCAACCAATGACGTCGAGTTGGAGCTTCAAAAAAAGACCGCGTTTCGTGTCGCTGAACTGAACAGCACTGAGCACTGAGCAGGAATCGACAACAGAATTCGCAACGAGAAGGCTTTTTGTTTGATTGGAGAGCCTGCTTCAAAATGTCCGCCGCAGATCCTCCTCCTCTGGTAAGGACCGAATCCTCGTGAGTCTTCTTACCTCAGCCTCGTCCAATCCGAAGCTCAATTGTACCAGACTCTCCTTCACGCAGGGGCTTTTACTCGGACAACTCTCTATAGTTATTCTTATGGGAGCATTTATCAAATTCTTTATCTTCGGCGATCCCCCATCTGCAGATGTTACAGCCTCACTCCGAGCCACAGAACGCCGCTCTCGAACGCTGGCACACAAACGGTCCCTTCTCTCCCTCCGCACCACCCAACCTCCCTCCTCTTCGCACTCTCGCCCTCCGCCAACCTTGAATAAGAAGCGCTCGAGTGTGCTGCGGAATCCACCGCCTCTCACTACGAACACTATACTGAGCAAGACGTACTATAATGTGGACTCGCACCAGCCGGAGAGTTTGGATTGGTTCAATGTCCTGATCGCGCAGACCATTGCACAGTTTAGAGCCGATGCGCAGTTTGACGATGCGATTCTCACTTCTCTTACGAAAGCCTTGAATGGAGGCTCCAGACCGGATTTTCTGGATGAGATTAAAGTCACGGAGCTCAGTCTGGGCGAGGACTTTCCGATTTTCAGTAACTGTAGGGTCATACCTGTTGATGAGGATGGAATGACGACGGGCACTGGAAGAGCTGGCGAGGGAGGAAGGGAACATGGGAGGTTACAGGCTAGGATGGATGTTGATCTGAGTGATTTCATCACATTGGCTTTGGAGACCAAGCTGCTGCTGAACTATCCTAAACCATTGGTTGCGATATTACCAGTCGCTCTTGCAGTATCAGTGGTTAGATTTAGTGGCACTCTCTCGATCTCCTTCATACCAGGGAGCCCTCTGAACGCCACAATGTTGACATTTAGTTTCCTGGATGATTACAGACTTGATCTCTCGATCCGCAGCTTGGTAGGAAGTAGGTCAAGACTACAGGATGTGCCCAAAATTGCACAGCTGGTGGAGGCACGATTACACACATGGTTTGATGAACGTGCTGTCGAACCACGGTTTCAGCAGATCGAATTGCCTAGCATGTGGCCTAGGAAGAAGAACACAAGAGGTGGTGAAGGTGATCCACCTCCTGGGTCTGAGCCGGCGAGTATCAGCCGTGCGAAGGGCAAGGAGATGGGGAGAGATTTAAGGGAGGAGGCCAGGAGGGAGATAGAAGCTGAGGCGTGGGCCAGGTCAGAGGCTGAGAGAGCTGAGCAGGAAGGTTTGAGATGGAGGCGACGAGCCAGAGGGGAGGAGTATGCTATGCCTGGGAGTATGCCTGGTGGTCTGGGTATGACTTGAGAGTTAGGACAGTCAGGTCTAAGTGGTTGAAATTTGCGGCATTGGAAGTCCAAAACCACTGTCGATAGTCACCAGAATCTTATTGGTGATAGCACTTGCTGCGAGGGGACGAAAGCTACAGGGCAATGTCCGACTATCACACATGAGGGTGGTCAAAAGTGTGCGGGCGCCAACCATTACCAGAAGCTTCAGAGAGCAGCAAGATGTTAAAGACCGTTAGTGCTAGCACGGTACCGGACTCGTATCGTGCGCATACGACGCGTCTCGGCGCGAGAAGACATCCGAAGCATAATTTGTGCAGTTATTGGTTGCCAGCCAAGATGATCATAGAATGCATTCAGCAATGCGCACAGTATTTCGTTGTTGAATCCCCCATCAGCCGGCTTCTTCGGAGCAAGTAAGGCTTTTGTGAATGACACCGCTCACTTCTAACTGGTCTGCTCGCATTTCCCGTGCCATGGATGCCACGCGTATTTCCGTCTGCAGCGTAGAAATAAGCTACTGGGACTGCCGGTCGGTGTCTCGGTGGCAGGTCTTGGGCCCATCTGACACGCTGCCGTTCCATGCCACGCTTGGTAAAGGGATTCGCGCCAGTGCTGTGCTGTGCTGCAGGCCTGGATCAGTGACTCGTGCCTAACGACTAACGGCTCGCTTTTCGGCTCGCTCTTTGCGATCACAGCCCCGATAAGCAGAACCACAGGAATTGGAGAACGTCACCTCTACTCCCTTGCTATTCTTCTGCTCTTCACCTTCTTCGCCCTGTCACCTCCAGACCTGATTTCATTACACGTTCTGATCGTAGAAGAAGCCCAAACCCTGTCTCTAGGTCAACTTTGCGACGACGAATCGCATTCGCCCCTGACTTCAAAATCCACCTCATTTAATTTCGCCAAGTGCCGTTGAAGTACGAGCACACCCTGCCTACGAATCGAATCGAATCGATCCTCCAGAGAAATCTTGCCGTACTGTACAAGTAACGAAAGTCTTTCGATGTGCACATAGTCTGTTTCCTACGAACTCAGCTCTTCCTCCTCTTCTGAAGCCCTCCATATCTAATCCGCCACCATGCGACGCGGCACCATCATCTTTTTAGTGATCAACCTGGTGATCATAGGTTTCCTCCTCAATGCCTGCAGCACTCTGATCTCGCTCCTCTTTGAAGATGGCTCTGCAGATGCGATACATAGAGCGGATATACCGGGACCTGGGAGCGATATGATTGAGAATAGAACACAGTTGATCCCAAAGATCATACACCAAACGTACATCAATACTTCGATTCCAGTGCAGTGGCAAGCCGGGCAGCAGTCGTGTATAGACCTACATGATGATTACGAATACAAGGTTTGTGCATCTTTCGCAGATGTCAGAGTCAAAGCTAACAGCAACAGCTCTGGACTGACGAGAAATCTCGCGAGTTTATCAAGACTGAATACCCATGGTTCCTCGAATCTTTCGACAGCTACCCACACCCTATCCAACGGGCAGACGCTATCCGCTACTTCGTTCTGGCCTTTTATGGAGGGATATACATTGATCTGGATGATGGATGCAAGAGGAAGCTCGATCCCCTCCTCTCCTATCCCGCGTGGGTCCGCCGAACAGTCCCAACTGGTATCTCGAACGACGCTATGGGCTCCGTCCCGCAGCACCCTTTCTTCCTCCGCACTATCGAATCTCTTGCCTCTTACAATCGCAACTGGGGCATGCCATATATCACTGTCATGTACTCTACCGGCCCTCTCTTCCTGTCCGTCATCTGGAAAGAATACATGCGCGCTACTCGACCCATCGAAGAGCATGTGCGTATCTTAATGCCAGATGAGTATAAGGGATTTGCATGGAGTTTCTTCAACATTACCAAGGGAAGCAGTTGGCATGGCAAAGATGCGCAGACCATTTTCTGGATGGGCAAACATTGGTTACTACTTACGGTTACGGGTTTTGCGATCGCGGGTGTGGTGGGAGCATTTCTTTGGTGGGCTTGGAGTATGTGGGTTATGCGAGCCCACTCTTCTGGCGGAAGGGGAGGTAAAGGATTCTGGAGGCGCATCAACGGGAAAGACCGCTATGAGTTGGTTGATCGCATGGCATAATGTTCTTGAGGAAAGAAAGGTGTAGTTTCCGGGAAATATAGAGGAGGAAGTGTGGAGCCAGTCCTCGCTAGTGCAGCATATGGGACTGGCTCTCCCTCTGCGAGTGGGTTCGCGTGGAGGTGAAAAGATAGATGGACTTTGCATGTGCATGGAGTTTTGGGATATTGAGCGGCATAACTCGACTGGTGGAGCGCTTGACGTTGGTTTGGATACTTACTTTGTAATTCGAGAATGAATGTCCTTCTAAGTGCGATTCCTTGTCTACCACGAACGTGCTTTGCCTTCACTAGCCTCCCATCGGCCAAGAGCGAGTGCTTTGTTGGTCGCATGGCATGGCGCAATAACTTTTATTAGCATCTCGGTCTATAACTGTTCCTCACACTGCCACCCTTCTTCATTTCTTAGTCTATGACTTTGCCTATACGTCGAGGGTTTCTGAGCCCTTCAACAAGGTGCACGTGAAAGGTCTGCAAGGCCAAGAGAGCATGTTTGCAAAAATTAGGTTGGAGTCTTTGTCGAAACGTTTTTAGTCGCTGCTCCTTTTGCCTTCAGCTCCTATGGGGGCTTATCACCGAGCATGAGGTGCATACGTTGCGATGCCAGAGGTAATTTTCTCCTTCGCAATCTTCCCTACTTTCTTGCTTGCTTGTGCCCTTCTCTGCGACTTGTCGCTTGCCTTTATCGCTGGACAAAGTTGCACGTTAATGCACGTTGATGCGGAAACTAATACCATTCAATCAAGATGTTAAATTTACATATTTCAAGCATCTGAGTGAGAAGTCTTTACTTCCTGATGATAGCTCAGTACTCGCCCTAGATTCAACTTTAATGAGTTGTCTGTCATGCATGGCTATACGCCGAGAAAGACCTGCGCTGCTTTTTTGCGGTGATTTGTCTGCAGCGTGGTGTTTCATGGAAATTTTCAAGACTTACTGCTAATCATTTGTACCTGAGGTGTGCCGGGGACGTTTGTTATGAGGATCACTTCTACAGGTTAGCTCATATAGGTGTAACACCAAAACTCAAATTACTTAGATTCCAACCAAGCTTTCAATTGTACCAAGAAAAATGCCCCTGGGATGCATCACGCCGAAGCTTATTCATTTCGTTCACTTACCCACCCAATAAACATCCCTCATTCCAAATTTTGCGCCACCGTCACCTCACCACTTGACTGCACATCAGCATCATCCCAAGCTCTCAGCCCAACTCGTTAATCTCAAACCCCTTCCAAGATTTTCCAAGCAGACAGTATCTCTCCCCTATCGGATCTTTCCTTAACCAGAGCAGGACGGCAAGCACCCGGTCAGTGCCCCTAGAGCTCTCCCCGCATCCCCGCAACAAAGATGCCCCAAAAGCCACCAATCACTACAAGACAAACGGGCCGCCACATCACATCCCGACCCTGTCTGCATAAACCCAGGCAAGCCAGAATAACTTGAAGCCTCCATCCAAGTCATGTGAGGCCAACAGAATCCGGTAGAAGTCTGTGTCGATGTACCTGCACCACAAAAGCAAAGTTCCACGGTGATAGAATTTATTGAGGTTTAGCGCAAGAATTTAGTTGCGTATATATGTTATCACAATTTTAATCAATTTACATGCACATACATCTCTTTGTTTTTTCCCTTCTTCAAATTTGCAGAATTGAGTCAGCATTGGCCCAGAAGTGTGAAACCTGCTCAGCTAGCACATATTGTTATGCCTCTGATTGCTACTTAGAGGCCAAAAGCGCCGAAAGGCTGACGGTGATTGGGGATAACCCGGGCCGTTGACCAGGTTTATTCGAGAGGTGCGGGTTGGTCGTTTACTATCTGTATGGATGGCGTTGCGGGTTTGCTCCGAGCATCTGCAGGTAATCTACTTTCGGGATCTGATGACCCGAATTGAGGGCCAAATAATGGGCAGAGGGCTTGCAATGGGCTGTGACTGAATATGACTCTTGGTTCGAGGGTTTGGACAGTCGTGATAGAAGATGATGGGGAGACTGGTAAACTTGGCCAACGCTTGATGGCATTCTCGACTAAATGATAGAGCTAAGTTGCTGACAATGAGTCTCTGGTCTGGCCTTCGTCTTTACAATAGAATGTTCGGGAAAGTGCCGTGCGGAACTATGATGTGAATTAGTTTGTCGCTGGTAAATTGAATTGGGGCTTTACGTACTCTGTAAAGACACCAGGAAAATTTGGTATTCTTGCCTTCTTCTGGTGTTTTTTCTTCGTTAGTTGTTCTCGATGGCATCGAAAGAGACTTTGTCGCGTCTGCAGACACAGAGAATGCTCTCAACAGCAAGCTCTAGAGCGCTCGAAGTGTTACGAACAGTCTCATATGCAGAGATTCGATACAACCCAAAACTTAGATATGCTCCAACAACCCCAAGACTAGACTCAGACGTTATGGCGAGTTCGGTAGAGATGCCAGGGTCTGATACATCAAACTGGCATTAGATTTCGTGAGTCTCTCCAGGACATCTGTAGGATCTGGTCAAAGACCATCAAGATCCGAGAGCGAGTTGGGTATTGTTTTCAAGCAAAACTTTGATGATGTCTGGTCAGGCATCCTTCTCGTTTTGTGTTCGGTGAATACAGCTACCGGCAAGTTCGAATTCTGGTTTTGCAAGACCTGAGCATCACCACAGTCGACTTATTGCCTATAGACTGCACAACGCATCAAGACCTTTTGCTGCGGTGACTGGTCTGGGGGTGATGTAAGTCCAGGACTAGAATATCTGATGGGAAAGACAAAGTATCTGACACTGGCAAGAAAATTTGAGGTTGTCTCTCGCTGCGAAGAAGTACGGAGTTTTTTTCGAGTGGAAGGAATATGTTTCCCAAATCTCCAGCGAAGGATTAACTTCGATTCCACTCCTCAACGGATAACTGCAACCGACTAAATTGCCCCCCAAAACCGGCAATTGATTACTCCAAGTTCCATCACCCAGTGTAAGCGCCAACACGGCATCTGGAGTGTAACTCTCCGAATGAATGCAAAAGTGTGGATCGAGCTGTAAGTACTCTCGCGAGAGAAAAATCGTACGTCACGCATTGGGGTAGCTATTGTACATGTGACCGATTTGACCTCGAACACACCATCTCGGTGAAAACAGATGCTTCGTCCATGTCAAGATACCGTGTTGGTAGAGAGATTCTAGTGCCTCGTTGTGCTCAATTGGTGGAAGTTTTGCACCCAAGAAACTTCGAAGCGAGATATTCCTCCTATGTCATGTCACCTGCTCACATGATTTGAATCCTGCTTCGAGAACTGATGAACCCGCCTTGGCAAGTGGGTGGCATCCTGTACGGAAATCATCTTTGCACCAGGTCTCAATAAAAACCAAGAATAATTTATTGGTTGAAGGTCGAAACGTGCATCTGAGAGCCTTCTTGTGGAGCTGAGGAAAAATATCGTTCCTCCTCCTTATTAAAAAGTTCAAAATCCCGACAGCTATCGAAATATGGCGCTCTTATCGATTCAACTAGGCATTACTTTCATCTCAACGAAAACAAGCATATGAGCTGTGAATCTGGACAGAAAACTGGGCAACAAGTCAAGAACAATGTCCTACGTGAACTTCATTCGATAGAAATTGTGGTTGCCATGCAAATCGGTAACTGATTCCGAAACGGAAAGCCGATTCGCGAGAAATCTAGGAACGTTGAAACGTTGATCTTCCCTGCTTGGCTTTGATCCTTGAAGCAGAAACAGCTCATGGAAATTAGACGTAAGGTACGCCCAGGGGTCTTCAGCCTTTCGGAACACAGGTATAGCAAGCCTGTTAATTACATTGGCAGCAGATTGAGGCCTCTGTTGTGTTATGGCATCCGCCAACTACATCAGGACAATGCAGCCCTTTGACCAATAATGTTGTTCTGAGCCAGTAAATTGTTGGAATATCAATGATTAAGTCAAGACTTTAATAATTAGTTTGCGCTCAATAATGTGTATTTCGTGGTGTGTTTTAGCGCAGAGTTGAAAAGAGACGTGTGCGCCAAATTTGCGTAAGGTCGAAGGAAATGGCTGAACTAGCGAAAAGAGTGCTAAGGAGATCAGGAAATATCGTACCAAGCGGAAATAATAATGTCACGTACTGGAGTGCGTATCTAAATTAAATTGATGGATTCAGTTCTTTGATTTAATATAGGTGAGAATATGCCGGGTGGGGTGTTAAAAATGGAAAGAAAATGGGCTTGAATGAACCATTTCCCTTTTTTACGGAAGCGAGAGCTGAGGCGAAATTCCTCGAGGTGTGGGCATTTCAAAGACTATCTCTTGAATAGATGGATAAACCCTCTATTGTGTACGCGTCGCCCTCGAAAAGGTAAATAGGAGTTCGCTTCAATACCCTGATCAAGCCTAGTGCGACAGGTTGTTCTCACCCTTGCAATAAACAATTACCCCAGAAAAGCGTCCCGGCTATGTACTGTACCCCAGAAATATCAGCTCACTCCAGTAATGTTTGTCTCACCCATGGTCGCCAAGAGAGCCTCAAAGTGCTGGGAGGATCGCAATTGGCGGCAAGGGCTCCGGGTGATCATTTCCTGGAAGTGCTCTTTCGGTACTGCAAGCCCTTCGAGCCGTCGAGGACGCCCAAGTATCCAAACAGACGCAGAAGTTCCCATTTTCAACCAGCACTTGTCCACATTAGCGATACCTGATTGGATCTTAAGTGTAGGCTGAAGTGAGCGGATTGCCACGTTTATGGACCTGAAAACGGCCAATCCCGCCAATCACTTCCTGCAGCTGGTAGATGGCAAGAAGGGATGCCGGCGCCAGTACGCCACCTACAGGCCGAGAATACCTATTACAGCTTTGACTGAATGTCGAGCTACTTTCTTCAGGCTATAATACTCGCATATTTCTGATTCAATTCTCCGTCTGTTTTCGGGCGATTGCCGCGCCCTGGTCAAGGCGCCAAGCGCCAAGCCGTCAGTCAGCCTATCCCCGCAAAGCCAAGACTTCTTTAATATGATATGGACAATTTTCCATCCTACCATTAAGGTCGTTGAGTTTCAGGATACTTCTTTGAGCAATGGGCAATCCTGAACAATCTCTGTTTATTCCCACGCGTGTGACAGATTCATTTTGTGCTGAGAAATTGTGAAGCAGTGCAGATGGCTGCTTTGGCTTTCTCCATTCGTGGGAATTCTATGGAGAAAAGATTCCTATCTCAAAGATGCATCTTCTTTGCTTCAGGGGCAATAATCTGCCAAGCGCTGGGGATGTCAACAGCAAGTGCTGGTCTATAAAGACAATGTCCCATAACCACGAATAAGTCCCAGACCACAGCAACAATCTCCAAGACAAACACCTCAAGCTTGTGACTACCTACTCGCAGCCATGTTGTCTCGTTACACCCTTCTCGCTTTGCTCCCGCTTGCCCTGGCTTGCACGGACCCAGATTCAAACGCATGTGCCTCGTACATCTCGGCCTCCGGCTCTTCAATGTGCTCAGTGTTCACCAAGACAGTGTAAGGTTCCAGCTCTGTCTGCGCAACTCTCGATATTGCAGGCTGGTAAACTAACACTAAATCAGAACCACTGCTACTACTGGTCTTCCATCACCTGTTGCGTCTTATTGCTCCAGCAAGCCAAGTGAGATCTCCAAGGAATGCAGCTGCTATTACACTGCTGCTGCCGCCGCCACCACCACGGCCAAAGCTACCACCACCGCTAAGACAACGTCTACAACCACAAAGGCTGCCACCTCAACTGCTGCAGCTGCTACCGGTGCTTGCGGAACTCCAAACTACACCCTCTACGGTTATGGAGCTGGAACTACCGGTGGTGGAACCGGCAGTGGAACCACTGTCACATCTTGCTCGGGCCTCACCAGCGCAGCTAGCAGCGGAGGTGTCATCATTATCTCCGGTATCATCAGTGGCTGCGGTGTTGTTGATCTTATTGGAGGCACTACCGTGCGTGGTGTTGGTGCCAACTCTGGTAAGTGCTGTTCTAAGTTTCATTCGTGAAAAGAACGCGGATGATATGAAGCACGTAGAAGTTGAGCCGCTAATATCTATCCAGGTTTGACCGGAGGTGGTTTCCGTATCAAGGGTGTCAGCAACGTTATCCTTCGCAACCTCAAGCTTCATGACCCACAGGAGGGTGATGATCTCATCCAGATCCAGCAGTCTACTAAGGTTTGGGTTGACCATTGCGACCTGTCTTGTGAGGGTATTACTGGAGACAAGGACTACTATGATGGCCTCTTGGATATCACCCACGCTGGTGACATGATCACTGTTTCATGGACCAAGTTCCATGACCACGTAAGTATCTGCATAAGTCCCCTGTACTACTGTGGCCATCTTTACTAAGACCATACATAGTGGAAGGCTAGTTTGATCGGACACTCCGACAGCAACTCTGCTGAGGACACCGGCAAGCTCCACGTCACCTATCACCACAACTACTGGACCAACATCAACTCGCGTACCCCATCTATCCGTTTCGGTACCGGCCACATCTACAGCTCTTGCTACGAGAACGTTCCAACCTCAGGTATCAACTCCCGTATGTCAGCCCAGGTTCTCGTCGAGCAGTGCGCTTTCACAGACGTCAAGCTGGCTATCGTTACCGACTTGGACAGTGACGATGCTGGATATGCTGTTCAGCGCAACAACATCTTCACCTCCAGCACGACTGAGATTACCCAAACTGGTAGTCTTACTTCGGTCCCTTACTCTTATGCGTAAGTGAAATCTTCCTTCGTACATGACAAATGAGACTGACAAATTTTAGTATGGATGCTGCCTCTTGCATCTGCGCTCACGTCAAGTCCTACGCAGGAACTGGTATCGTCGGTTAAGTAGAAGTGGCTGTTGTGCTCGCATGTATATACTAGTCGCACAGTGGGTGAGAACTGTATATATCGGGTTTGAAAATGGTGAGAATGGCTTTCGCTTCGATGGTGGATGGGTTGTGTCACTTGTTGCAGAGAGTTGATGTTTGTTTCCTTCATCGCGAAAACTACCATGGCAAAAATCTTGCATTTATTCTAGATATATATTCAAATTTTGCCACTTGGATCGTGTCGCTCTAATTGGGCAGCCTAGAGCTATTTGATAGGTGGCTAAGTACCAGGTTTCCTTACTGAACCACCTTTGGTCGTTAATAAGCAAGTAATTCACTGAGACCGAGCGATTAAGCTGCCATTCTCCTACGCAGAATTAGTGCGCATTCTACTCGTACACCCATAGGCATTCACCCAATCACAAATAAAGAGTCATTAGCTTCCGGGCTGCGGTATAGAGTGTGAAGTTAACTTATTGCTCGATCTCTATTATGAGAAAACAAAAACATCAGCAAACTATAGCTTCAGGGCACCTGTTCCTAACCCCTGAGAACGTCTACAATGATTGAAGAATCTATTTTGATTCATATTCCTGGCCGATGACCTCCTAAATCACACATCAATAATGGAATTCGTTGCACCGATCAGCTCTTGTGCGGTTTTCATTGGCGTATTGAAGTCCTGTAAATTAAACAATAGATGATCCTCTGCCATATAGCCGAAATTGGCTGATGACAATATTTTTTTGAGGATGCCTCAAATTCCAGAACGCTCCCAGACTCTCCACACGCATCTTAACCAATACGCAGCATGAAACTTATTTTGCACAGCTTGTCTCAAACAGCTCCTCAATCTAGTGCTGCTTCTTCTTCCTCCGCTTCTCCTCCGAACTGTAGATCCACCCATGTGAAACGAACAAATACTTGCTGAAGAAATCTTCCGCGAAGTCGTCGAATTTCACGTACTCAGCACCAAGGCGATAGGCAGCAGCGATCCCTGAAACGCAGGCAAGCTCATGCATGTTCTAATCGCATAGGTTAATAGCTGACAGTTTCGTCTATGCAAATAGATAAGTGGTTAACTTACCACCAATGTCCAAGATCCTGCAAACAGCGTTTTATTCTTGCCATTTATGAACATCATTCCTGCATATGTCAGCACCGAGTAGCAACTGGAGCGGGAAAGAATAAAGTCATACCAGGTACAACACGAACGTAGTGTTGCCATCTATGACCTAACTGATGCCACCACTTTTGTTCAATGATCTTACTCTCATCAATCTCATTCATAGTCCAGAGCTCACTGTTTTCCTTGTCCAAAAATATACTCTGAAACACATGCTGATCAAAAGGTACTGGGCACGTCTCACGCCCTTCCCGGAACTGATGCTGGTAGTTGGAGCAATCAAATGACATCTCAATTTTCTTTGGGTCCTTGGCATATGATTTGGTGAAGTACATTGGCCGGAATCCGGGTGCTTCATTCTCCGGGCCACGCTGTTCGCCTTTGGAGAAGGCAATTTGGGTCTCCTGATCCTTTGACTTGGGTTCGGCGCAAAGCTCAGGCGAAAAACTGGTTTCATAATGCTTGTTGAAATAGTCACTGTCAGAATGTGTGACGGTGATATCGTTGTAGAATCGTGCACCGCCAAGCACAAAACGCTCTTTCATAGTAGAGGTTTTGCCAAGAATCTTGAGAGCGTCGTCTGCTAGGACACACATTACCAAGTCATCGAACGTCTCGGTTATGGAAGACATTCCGGTATGGATTCCTCTTCTTTCTCTAGCATCAGGATCAAAAGGTTGGGTAGAAAGAACAATGCCTTGGCTGTCGCGTTGAAGAATCTCTGTCACGTCTGTCTTGAGACGAATATCAACCCCCTTGGATTGAAGGTCTTTACGCCAATCTTCGTAAAAGTTATGCAGATTTGGAAATGTGACCATGGTAGGTAAGTTCGGAAGGAGAGTCTGTGGATCGTAATCCCAGAGCTTCATATTTGGATCATCAAACAACCTTTCTAGAATCGCACAAGCAACATTTGCAGTTTGATTTCCAGTTCCGAGGAAGAGAGCGATCAAAGGGTACACCATTTTGTCACCAAAATCTTTGCTGAAAAAGAAAATTCTAAGCATGACTCGAATGGGCACAAGGCCGAAGACGGGCATGGTCCACTTGATGAGCTTGAGAACTGTGCCAAATTTCTTGATGTCTCCAGAATATCGTTCAACGAGATTACTCGGGAAACAGTTGGTCCAAAATCCGTCAGGACCTTTTCCGAAAGCGACTTGAAGTTTGACCTCTTGAGGCTCGTGACCATACTTTTTGAAGAAATTGAACGTGTGTTTAAATATCTACCACTGTTAGATTATCCTTCAATGCGAAATAACATGAGAAGACCCACTAGCGATCCTCCTTGGACTCCATCATTCATCCAGTCAGCGCCATATTTCTCTTTATCAAGTGAGATAGATGTAGCTTGGCCCCCTGTAACTGCCATTCGCTCAATGATCGTAATCTTGAACTTCTCTGGATGCTGTGCAAGCGTTGCTGCACACGACTACGAATTTGTCAGATTGTAAGCCCATTCAAATACCCCAGGAACCTGCATGAAGCGAAATCGTCGGAAAGATGACTTCAATCGAAATTTTCATGAAAGCTACCAAGACCAAGGTTTAAAACATGAAGAACTTCTTACCATTCCCGCAGCACCAGCTCCAATTATCACCACATTCTTTCTTTTCTGCTCAGGCATATTGGCAACAATACTTGAGAGGATTCACAAGTCTACGGCCACACGATGATAAGCATTGGCGATCCTTCAATATGTAGATTAAAATCAAGTCAAGTCAAGGTCGGTGTGCTGCTGAAGCTGACTTTGCCCTTGGTTGAATTGAGTATAGTCAACGTCATGACTCTGATGCATTAAGGAAGGGGCACTAGAGCTCGCCACGGGAAAGCCTCGCTAAATTTGACCAGGGTTCGACAGCTGGCTGCAGCTGCCTTTCGTTCGCGAGCCGCGTTTGCTTCAATTCTTTCAACAACCGGAACATCAGAATTCCCATCGCACCATCATCTCGCGGCTCTCGCTCTCCAATCCATAGTGCTTTCTGCTTAGCTTATAGATGCCGGCACTTGGCACTGCGCCACAACTTTCTCAGTCCTCATAGCAAGCGCGTTCGGACCACCAACGCGACCCGGAACTTGAGGATCGCCCTGTCACGTGCTCATGAATCATTGCGTGGCCGACTCTGCGAGTTATCTAACCTAGGCTGTGATATCACTTTAGCCACGCTGGGCTTGGATAGTGATTAGCTCTACTGCCTGGCAACTTCTTCTTATGAAATTAAGGCAAATTTGACGCTTTTGAGATTCTACAAACAGTTGGATCAAGACGCCCGAAATTTGACTTGCGTAGAGCTCTGCTTTACGAGGCTCGATTCACTTTACTGAGATTCCAACCGAATCATTCTGTCAGAAAGACATCTGATAAATTGTCAGAATCTTACCAGCAGCACAGCCAAGCGTTGAACTTCTTTGGAAGGCCCTAACGAGTATACTTGGCCGAGACTTGCGTTTTGTATTCACTCGTTGTGGCTAGCAGAACTCGATCAAAAACGCAGAATCTCGATTAGAACCCTTAAAAAGGACATCTACACCATGGCAGACAGTGATAGCGACGAGGATCTTAGAAGGGCTATCGCTTTATCTCTTGCAGAGAGCCAAGGCCCTTCACAGGCAAAGAAGATAACTCCGACTTTCGTGAATCTTCTCAGCGATGACGAGGATGAGGATCAAGACGAAGACGAAGATGACGACCTGGATGCTCCTGTAGCGATCAGGGAGGTCACTTCGGCTGATAAAAACTTAATCGCCAAGAGAAGTATCCAGCTCCCTCAAGAGAGCTCAAACAAGACCAACCAAAATTCGACCGAGAAGCTGCCCTTAGAATCAAGTTTAACCTCAAAGTCGAGTTCTTCAACAGCAGCTCCTCCAGTGAGGCAAGACTTTGCCCCAGGCTCATTACTGGGCGGTCTCGATCGTAAGAAAATGGAAGAGGAACGACTGGCACGCGCAGCTGAAAGAAGGAAAATATTGGAGAATGAGAATTTGGGTACAGATTCAGGCAAGAGGAAGGCTTCTACATCGCCCCCCAACAAAAATCCCAGCAAGAGGCATATTGTAGATCAGCTTGCTGAATTCCCTCTATCTTTATCTGGTCGGCAAATTCCTGTTCACGAGGTCAAGCAGGCAGGATTGCAGACACTTTCGGCAACACAACCCGCCAGCAGAGTTGCAGCACCAAAGGTCACAGGGAAGGCAACAACTGAAAAGCAAATGCCAGTAGTTTCATCTTACAAGGAGCAAAACCAAACAGTTGCAGCATTGGGGATTCAGTTTCCTGACGGCGTCGTGAAGAAAACTTGGGTACATGGCTGCCCCCGTTTAGGAGACGATATCAAGATCGAGGAGGTGCTCCAGAAAAGTGATCTGGATTTTGCTGTGTTAAGCGCGTATCAAGTTGATCCAGACTGGGTCATTTCCAAACTCAAGCCAGAGACAAAAGTAATTATGGTACTACAGGCAAAAACCGAACAAGAGGTAGGATTTCTTTTCTTCGTCAAGTTGTTCAAGCATCAATAAGGCAACGATGTCGAGCAATACGAATGTCGGAGCTTTCCAAAACCAGTACCAAGTAGGATGGTATCCATGCTTGAATAAAGGACATAAGCAGCTCTGCGAATCTTTGACACACCTGAGGATCAACAGTGTTTGGACCTTACCGAAACCTCTTGGTTGAGGTAATGTCTGAGATATCTCTCCACTTTTCAATTTCCGAGAAGCAATCACGGCGTTAAACTAACTGACTTGTACCAGAAGCAGAATATGCTACTAGGATCCGACAAGAACTTCCGTTTCTGCTTCCCATCCATGGAAGGACAAATTAATTGTATGCACTCGAAACTCCAGCTACTTGCACATCCTACCCACCTCCGAATTGCTGTCCCAAGCGCGAACTTGGTTCCATACGGTGCGTCTCTGTTCTTAGCTCTTTAGTTGCTCTTGTTTGTTAGTAGGAGCTAAGCTCTTGAGGCACATTTTTCCAGCTCCATTGGACGTTCCACCTATTGGATGTCATCCGATGCTTCTAGATGACATGGTTGTATTGAAACTCATGCTAACATAGGCATCAGACTGGGGAGAGACCGGAATCATGGAGAATGTAAGTGAACGCGTCCTCCTCAATATTCCAAGTTCCTAGATAGGGCTTGGTATGCTTAAAATTCCATGACATGAGCTGATCGGCTTGGAAATGGGCTGAATATACTTGGTTTTTGGGCCAGGCATCACATTTTCAGGAGCTGACGCATACAGATTTGTTTCCTGATCGATCTCCCAAGACTTCCTGTTGGTCAGATGATAGAGACGGCAGAGCTCACAACATTCGGCACCGAGCTGCTCCACTTCCTCGAAGCAATGGGATTGGACCAAGCCCTCGTCAACAGCATGAGAAAGTTCGACTTCTCTCGCACAGCAAACTTGGCATTCGTACACACAATGTAAGCAGCACATGTCAAATTGGAATGTCACTGAATTAAACCCGTCTCTAACTTTGACCCAGTGGAGGATCCCACAGCGGCAGTGCATGGAAACGAACTGGGTATACCGGCTTGGGTACCGCCGTAAGGAAGCTCGGCTTGCAGACCGAGGAAGCCCTAAGCATAGACTTTGTGGCATGAAACCCCCCCGCAGCTCTTGATTTTCTACCCTTGAGCTCAATGCTGACCTGAGACGTCAAGACCGCATCCTTAGGCAACATCACCCAAGAATTTATCAAATGTATGGTCTTGGCGGCAAAAGGTAAGCCAAGTCTCCAACTCATTCAAACTGGCTCCCCCGAAGCCACCACATATCTCAAGACTGGGCAATCAAATGTGTACAGGTATGCACGTGGCCAAGTCCAAGAGCTGCAAATGGGACGTCACATGGTGTTATTATGACGGGGATGTTCGTCTTCACAGTTCATACTAACGCAGAAGGGGTTGGCATTTCATTTCAGGGGGCTGACGCAGTGGCTTTACAAGGTGATGATGGCACAACTGAATTTGGCTGGCGGTCTGATAAGCCATCCTCGAAGAACTACGACAAGGCGGTATCTGAGACAGAGAAAAAACTTTCAGATGAGGTGCAGCGCAGCTGCCGTATCTACTTCCCCACTAGAGAGACAGTTGCGCGAAGCAAGGGTGGTGTTGGTGTGAGTGGGCTCTACTTTCCCATCAACCTGTGGGGTACTTCTCCCTGAACCCTTCGTTAACTTGGATACTCTAGTGCGGTGGGACGATATGTACTCAGTCTAAGTGGTATGATGCATCGACGTTCCCACGTTCCCTCTTGCGCGACAGCGAAAGCGTTCGGGATGGAATTTTGATGCACGACAAGCTCATCTATGTGAGGCCAAGCAGCTCAAGTAGCAGGGCTTGGGCATATGTTGGAAGTGCAAACCTTTCTGAAAGCGCTTGGTGAGTAACTGAGTTTTCCCCTTCCTTGGAGATCCCAGTTGGCCCTGTCCTTGTTACCCTGCCTGACTCTCTGTTTTGTCATTGGTGGCATTTTCTGCCTATTTTGAGATCAGTTCTTGCCCACCTATTTGCACTTGCTCAGCCCCTTGTTGCTCAGCAAAATCTGGGCGCGGGGACTAGGTTCATGGCCATTTCACTGGGAAATATCCGACCTGCCACTTCGTTGTCAACCCTAATTATCCCTAAAGACGATCATTAGCACCGATGCCGGGCTCAAGAGGTACTTCAGGGTCTTGGGACTGTTTTTCGACCCGGAAGAATCCATAACAGATGATGTCTCACCCAAATTTCCAGGGGCTTCTCCGAATTAGCATCCGATAGAGTCCGGCCGGCTCACCGGACTGCTTACCAATGAGATATGGCCATGTTCAATCTAGAACTAAACTGCCATCACAGTGATTCTCTGAAGATAAGCTAACTTTTCTCCCCAGGGGACGTCTGGTCAAAGACAGGACAAGCAAGCAACCCAAACTCAACTGCCGCAACTGGGAATGCGGCGTGGTTTTCCCCGTCCCGCCGACTGCACTCTCCATACGATCTCAAATCCCGGTCACGAATTCTCTGAATCGCGGAGAGGTGAGCATGGGTATCTTCCAGGGACATATTCCTGTGCCGATGTCCGTACCAGGTCGGGAATATGGAGCACGTAGACCATGGTTCTACCTGGAGGAATAGTGACAACTAACCTGAGCGGAAGGATGGATCTTCATTACTACTTTGCTGGGTCTGGGAGTTGAGCAGCGAGGTACTCTAGAACACGGCATTGAATAACTTGTGCTGAGGTCTAGCGGTTGTTAGGATAGACGCTTGGCGGATAAATTGGACCAAGGTTTCGAAGGTAGAGACAGCAGATCACACCCAAGCATTTGCATGCCATCGAAGCACAGACGCAGTCCGAAATTGGGCATACTTTCCTTTGTCCTCCAGGGCTGTACGCGGTGAAGCAGATATCAATTTGTGAATACCGTCTGTGCCCATGACTCGAGGGTGGTATCTCAAAGATAATATCACAGCTCAGTTGATTAATTTCATGTATTGGGCGACTTGAATATACGGTGGTATGCAACCCAAGAGCATAGAAACTCGAAAACATCAGGTAACCACAGCGTTACGCGGTTGCTGATTTGCTCAGGGTAAGTAAAGTCTTGATTATTGCAGGAGAAACTTTTACCAAAGCCACTGTTATGCATAAAAGGCTTATACCACAGTGTGATGCAACGAGCACTTGAGGCGAAGCGACCGGCGGGGTTGAGACATCTTGCCAAGTCCTTGATTCGCCATAGAGCAGCACTGATTACGTTGTTCGGATCCATCGCAGACTTCGTGGCCAAGGGATATCAAGTGGCAAAGTCATCCATCCATCTTCTCGTGGCAAGGCCACACGAGACCGAACCTCTACCCCGGCTACGGGCCCGGAAAGTGAAGCTTTCCGAACTTAATCGTACACGTTCGAGTGGGGCTGAGCAGGGCAGACCGGCTTGTCGAGTGTACGATCTCCATCTGGCACTGTACCGTACCGTCGAATGTCAGTTTACGAAGGAACAGCCCGCAGCCCGTTATCTGCCACAATTGGTGACGAATGGGAAATCCTCCGAAATTGGACTCGGTGATCGGGAGGGGATTGGTTGTCCAGGGCGAGACGTGCTCACACGACTGATTGTACCTCGTCGCACACCTCCTTAGCCTGGCGGAGCATCATGCACAGCGAGGGGTTGCTCGAAGACAAGCCACGCTCGTCATAGGGGTCCTGAGGGCAGCGACTCAGCCGTCAAGTTGAGGTCGAGATCGAGGTCGAGGTCGAGGTCAGCGACATCAGTCAATCGCGTTGGCATCTGAATTCGGGAGAGGCAAGGAGCTTGGCATCCAGGGCAATCTGGAGATCTGGAGACTGGCTGGACGGGACCGACTGGACTGGACGAGGTGAGGTGAGGTGAGGTGAGGCACGGGACGTTGGGCTTCTCGCTCGTACGGAGGTTCAGTCGGCACTTCAGCAGCAAGGATCTTGGCGCCAATCACCATTTGCAGTGCGACAGCCACAGAGACCGCGCAGGGTTTCTCGTTCACGACGACCGGACAGTATCCAACAAGGTTGCCGACAGGACAGGACAAGACAGGACAGGTGACCCTGACCCTGAGCCTTCCTCCTCATCCTCATCCTCATCCACATCCACATCCTCGTCCTCATCCTCGTTCTCTCCCCTTCCCCCTCCCCTTTTCCTCCCCCAGTCTTCACATTTCCCGTCCTCATGAAACATTTCCCGGCGGACTCGCACCCAAAGTTCCTCGTCCAATAGCCGCACCCCCTCCTCCTCGGACAACTCTCGTACGATATCGTCAGAAAGGACCACCACGAGGGCGTCAACCAGAGGCGCCGGAGGCAACCCACACGCGGCAAGGCAGCGGTCAAAGCACATCGCATGCATCCATCTGCTTCCGCTTTGGGGCCGGAATACGTGCCTGGTCGTCTCGGGCGCCCATGTCTGGGATTCACAATCCCCAGCATGCCAGATTGGGGGAGGAAGAGCGACTTGTCCGAGAGCCTAGTCATGTCCGTCCGTATTGTAGATCGCTGCAGGAACTTTGATCCTTTAAGGCTTGAGCCTTAGGCGTGCTGCTGCTGCAGAGCCCGCCGTCCAATCGCCTAGACTTCCGGGGGAATCACTCAGCTTCGTGCGCTTCCTGTTGCATGTGCGATGCGTTGCGCCTTTGAAGAATGCACGAGCGATGAGAGCTCGCAGCGGCCTCGAATGCGCACACCTCGATTCCAGACCCATGCCATGTTCCACCCGCGTTTGTCCAGTCCGCCATCTGGTCGAATCGGAGATTTGCCGTTCCTTGCTGTGGGTGCGCCTCGTCCTGCAGCATGACACAAAGTGCATGCCACCAACTTTGCCATGTTTCTGCTGGCGTCGACCGTCTTTGCTGGTCACGGGAGACACCCATCTGCACTGGCTGCTCTTCAGCCTCGGCGCTCCTCTCCAAGTAAGTCCCTTCCAATCCAGCGCGTTTGAGCTCAACGGAGAGAACGGCTTTTGCATTTTCAAATCAACCACCCATGAGCCTGCGTGAAGAACCCTGCATATACCGACAAAGAACGCCGACTCCGCACAATCATGCGATATCCCGGGGTCTTCGTGAGACGGGAGACAATGGCGTCAAGGTCAGTGCCACTACCGATCTCTTGCTGGGTGCAAAACCAGCTCATTACCAGCCGTTCAACGGTTTGTAGCTCAATTTATCGCACGTGGATTCGTCGCCATCCAGCCCATCAGCTCCATTTGAGAAGAAGCGGTCAGGGATCGGCTTATTCCTCAGGCACAGATGCGCCCTGTTCGCCCCGATAGCGTATGGATCTGCGCCGCTGATGGTTGAGGGTGTTCACCGGCGTTTGCGCACAGTACTTTTGGGGACCGCAAGTCCTCCCATCCATGATCTGCAATATCTAGTGCAATTTCGAAGACGAAGGTGAAGAGCAGCTAGCGCAAGTGCAAATGCATATGTCCTTACGAGAGGACAAGGGAGGTCAGCAAATGTTCATCTCTTTGTGAAGACCACTTCGAGCGCGGGCCACTAGCTACAGCTGTTGTGAAGGCGTAGATTCGATGGTCATGTCATGTCTTTGACAATTCTTTGGTCAGGCTGCTAGTTTGGGTAGGATTGCGACGGCGCGGCGCAGCGAAAAACGCGCATGTACACCAGCCCAACCTCAGGTCCTAAACATCTCTCACGAAAACAGATCATGAGGCATTACGAGCTGGCATGAATGCTCTGGATCCCCTCCTCATCAGGTACGGATCCAGCGCGGCAACAACCTTCAGATTTAAGCATGCGATCCTCGAGTGTGAAAGTCAATCAATCCTGTGGAGAATTTAGTTTGAGACGGAGTCGTACAGGAAGCTTTGATGGGCCCGGAAGCGTTTTTAAGATTTCTGACTTTAACTCGGTCAAGAGCTGTCAAGTGTTTAGACTGAAACTTATATATTCATCGTTCGACGTCAAAAGAAGATTAAATCGACCTCACACCTAATTCGCCATACAGTCACGGCAACTTCAGAGGTGCGAATGGACAGAGTACATTCGGTGATTAGCTCTCCTGTCAAGCAACGCCTGCAGATCTGTGTGGCTTTCTCACCGAACCATGCTCGGTGCATAAATGTGCGATTCTCGAGGAGTCAACACCCACCCATCTCTGTAGATACTGGTTTTGAGTTTCCCTGGGTGTATAGTACCATGTACAGTACCTGTACAGTATCTCACAGGAGCAGCCAGGCCACGGTGGCTGCGATCGAGACATGGGTTATATCAGATCGCTCCGAACTTATGCCGTGCTGAATCCTGCACCATCCTGGGTGTCAAGCCGTCCCGTAATGAGGATTCGAGATCGATTGATCAACAGCAACCATATCATTCTCTGACAAAGAAGTGAAGACCACCACCAGCGATTGCAAGTGTTCCTACCCCCACGAGCTGATCTACTCACCTATTTTCAGTATGGTACTGTATCTTCTAGGGCATCTCAAGTTGTCAAAGCTTCATGTAGCTAGAGACAAGGGCTCGAGGAGATCACCAGCAGATGACTAGGATGCTTCTCTTGTTAGGAAGCTGGCAAGGCCAATATGGAGATTTGTTCGGGCTTTCCGAAAGCGCAACGAGGACCAGCGAACTCCAGGTTCAGCTTTTGAACGAATGCGACTCGCACAGTCGCAGGGTGTACATTATGCGGCATTTGCCCCCTCTATTATTAACGTACACTCCGTCAACGGCTTGTGCAGCTCCACCTGACACACACCTACCACCCACCACTTTACGAATTCTTGGCGACCAGATATGTCTCGAGTCCGAAGCCGAAGAATTAATCTCTTCGAGAATCCAAGGGGGAGAGTGAAGCCTCGCCGTCATCCTTGTGAACCAAGCCTCTTCTGCTTTGCCACAACCGGTGGCACAGTGTCGCTCCGGTCATCAATGCCTTGCATCACGGAATGAACCCACCTTGGCACCCCAAACATGCTCCATTCCGGAAAACCCCAGTGCCTTTTCCGTCGGATACATTGCGAGGGCGATTGGTTGCTGGGCATGGTTCTTTTACGAGCTCCTTTCATGACCCGAAGTCAGCCATTGACACTCAGCACGAAACGTGCAAAATTAGATCAAGATGCGCAGCAGATTATAATTACAATTTTGCAGTAGTAGGGTTATTACACCTACCCAGCGTTGCAGGCAATTTGGAGCTATACGATCGTGCACGGGATTTCTTCGCCTGGTGTGTGGGCACTGAGCTCCTCCTAGCCACTAGCAGCGTCACGATTCTCTTCACCATCTCCAGAATAGCATAGACGCTGATGCTACTGGCACGCTGCACACGTCGCAGCATCGACATGATTGGCTTCAACGAGGAACTACGACAACATCGAACGCACAGCGAGGATGCTAGAGCAGCAGCGAGGTAGCGTGGGCATGTGTTCCAGCTAGTTGGCCGCCCACGGGTCTCGCCCCAGTTCTCCAGAGTTAGTGCTCTCGCGGTGCTCGCCCAACCAGCCTTGTCAATGCCTCTCCCCCTTCTGCTCCAGCGTCAGTTCCAAGTGCCTGAGGATGCTGTAGTGTATGATGAGTATTCGGGCCCGAGTCACCTCGAATACCGAGCCCCACCGCAAAGTGCCCAGGACCGTGTGCGTACGCTTGTGCTCTTCCAGCTCTAGTTCATCGCGACCCCAAACCTCTGACGCTCGCCGACTTACGCCTATCGCTCACGACTGGCTTGGCCGAGAGCTCTTGAGCATTGATATTATTTGAGCACTGGAGCACTTGAGCACAAGCAGACAAGACTGGCTTTCCCGCGCCGGGATGGAGTATGGAGCACTTGTACGGCACTACTGTTGGATTAGCCCTAGCATTAGCTTTCGGGCGCCTCTTCAACAACCTAAACCTTGTTCCTTGTGTCCTCGCATCACGCCTGTTCCCTGATCGCATCCACCTTTCTCGCATTTTCTGCCACCCTGGACTTCTCTTTCCCACCTTCCACATCCTATGACTGTGCTGAATGGCCCGTAGGGCCACAACGTCCCTGCCTCTATGCCACATTGGGCCAGAATGCAATCCCTGTACCATCGCCGGCGAGCAAGAGCCCTGGAGCTACCTGCATTCTTCAACTGTACCAAGCTAAACTGCGGTACACGCCGCCTTCGCTGAATCGCTGACTGGTACTGGCACTGGCTCTGGCAGATGGACCCCTCCCATCCATCCTCAACTTCATCCACATCCGCATCCACCTCACATCACAGACTTATCCACTCCCAGGATTGCCATCATCTCCCCCGCATCCCTGGCACTCCATATCAATTACAGTATTGCACCAAGCTCTAACAGATTATCGGGGCTGTCAGCCTTCAAAAGCCTCCTGCTGCGCCATCAAGCTTGCGTTCTCATCGAAGATTTCTACACGTACCTAACGTTCCTACAACTACATTGTTCCTGGGCCCGACTGCGATACTCTCCAGAACACCCACCAGTCTCGTCTCATTCCTCCCGTGCCATCTGATTCAGAGCGTGCAACCCTCACAGATTCGACGAGACTCGAAAAGCTTCACTACTTTAATCCAGGAATCCTGTCTGAGATAGGGCAGACAGAAAGGTCCGCACACCTGGATACCTGGGCAACTTCATACTCAAACGTCTTTCCACCCTCCTCCTTGATCGAATCCAACTCTGCCAAGTGAACTCTGCCAACACAAAACAGAAACCGCGCTCACGTCCATACCCCTGCGTTATCCGGAACTCAGACCAAGTGCCTTCCGCATTGCTCCAAAACTACCGTGGCCGGTTCCCCCTTCCTCCTCGTACGCTCGTGGCTCTGGACTTGCATGCCCTATCCTCCGTCTGCACGGCCGAAACAACGTTCGGCTCATCCCTTCTCCTCGCTCTCCATCAACGCCTGCAGCGAACGAAATCGCGAGGCATAAGGCATAAACTCCGTTCTCCACGTCTTATACGTTCTCAGCCTCCCGCACCCCGAAGCCTTGCGCATCGATCCGAACCTGTTCATATCCTCTGCAACCTCCCACAGTCTCGCCAACTGAAGGTTTGATAAAGCCCTTGCTCCCCGAGTCCCAAAGTCTGGATTGAATCACCCAAATTCCTTTTCTTTCCAGGGATCTCTTGTGGCATCGTCTGATGACATACTTCTATTACACTCCAACTCCGCCTCCATCAACATAAGCACGTTCACCACATCCAACATGGCCTCAGCATCACCCCTCTCACCCACCTTCTACGGACATATTGCCTCAACACAGGATGCTCTTCTCCTCTTTGAAGCTTGTCTCAGCGGTGCTCTCAACCACGTCGCACGCCGCCCCCATGACCGGGAACGGGTCTCTCTGATCAAAAGTGGCAATGTTTTCATCTATGAAGAGCACTCCTCTGGGATTAAACGGTGGACGGATGGGGTCCCTTGGAGTCCAAGTCGTATCCTAGGCAATTTCCTTGTCTACCGAGAACTCGAGCGTCCTTTCCCACCAGGCGAGAAGAAGAGGGCTATGAAACGAAGCAAGAGATCGCCTGGCATCAGCAAACAGGAGACCTTTGGTGGTCCGACCCATAACATGAATGGTGGATATACATCCCCAGTCACTTCATCAACTTTCGATTCCCCAAATGCAAGTTCGTTGAGCAAGGAAACCGAACGCTCCTTGATCGGGTCACTCATAGATTCCTATGGGTTCAAGGAAGAAGGGCTTGTGAAGAAAACTGTCAGCGTAACGGTTGGGGGAGTGTCCCATCACCTAGTCTCCTACTACACTGTGGCGGACGTCATGAACAACAAATTTACTACACCATCGAAAGATCCCCGCTTTCAACACATCACAGTCCGCCCAGATCTCCTCACAAAGCAAAATTTTCGAACTCCCATCGACGAAGTCGACTCCATGGATCGTATGGATGACAGATCTGTGTACGCGAATTACCCATACGCTCGAAATGGGTACGAAATGACCAACCAGACAATCTCCCATCGGCCCATGTCACTGCCTACGCCTCCAATGTCGTATGGCTCAGGTTCCAGCGTTTACAGTGGCTATGGCATTAGCCCACACTCAGCCTCGTATGATAGCATAACGCAGAGTGCACCAAATAGTGCATATGGCAGCCACTTCGCGCCCTCGCCAGGTATTTACCCAGCGCCAAAAACAGAGCACTATGAGATTGGAGGGTACCGACAGCAACGGTACAACTCGGTCATCGGTATTGGATCAGATGGATCACGGTCTCAGATGCCACCGGTAAGCACAAGTTTCGCGCGAAGGCCATCGAATTATGAGGGCAGCTCAATCGATTCTGGCTTGTCGGGCATGTCTGCCTCTTCCTCAGACTCGAAAATTACAAATGATTCTGGATACTCGTCGCAAGGGTTCTACGGTAGTGGCATTCGAGACTCCTCAAATTCGTCTCAAAGCTACACGACCCACAGATCTCTTCCCACGCCAACCCAGCAGACGTTTGACAAAGCCCCACAGTCATATTCGACAGCAGACAACCCATGGAACTTGGGGAATGCGAGCTCTGGACATGGCCACTATATGGCACCACAGTGGGCTGGGACTGGGACCTCTTAAATGGCACAACATTTTGGGGCTAAAAAGCATACTGTATTCACGAATTTTCTTAAAATTACCACCGTTTGTGGAGTTGGATGACTGGGCCGTCGGACGGACCTTGGTACGGCGTATGTAAGGGGCGGTTTTTTCTATTTTATGAAGGCCACCATCGGAGAGGTGCCAACAACCGGTATCATTGACATTCGTTCCTTGCGATTAAGCTCTTTTTGCTTCATTGTGGATCTTGATGGATGTTTACCGTTTCAAATTCTCTGACCGTATGTACTTATCTAATGTACTTTGTACCGTTAAGAGCGATGAGGATGATAGCAGATCAATAGCATGTCAAACAGAGAGTAATGCTAGCTATTAAAACCAACAAAAACATTGTTCAACGTTGCGTGAAATCTCGTGATAATGGCCAATCTGGAGTAGTGAAATTCAACCGGCAAGATCAACGCTTGACTGGAATGGTCTGTTGGCATGGACAGAGTTACTAATCTTTCGGCTGAAAACACCAAGAAAGCAATAAGCATGTGCCAATCTGGGCACTGTTGACTCGTGCTGGATGAGCTACCCGTAAACTAGAAACACGCTTTATGCAGAGTTGGGGTATCTTGGAATCTGTTGTAGGTCTCGGATAACAAATTCTGAGCGTAGAAAAGTGCCGAGTTGGGCATCAAGTGACAAGGATGATCAGTGCGATTACCAACAAGGACGTCGAGAACAAGTAGATGGATGAAGCGTGCATTAGATGATGCTGGAGTTGGTAGGATATTCATCGTGCATCATCTAGAAACAGTGAAAGGAAACAACGGGCAACCACCAGAGCCAACGCCTAAAGTTAAGCTCTGATCCCGCGTCATGGCGCGGAGGGGAGGGGCTTCCCTCTCTTGACGACGACATCGAAATCTGAAATGGAGGGCGACGCACGACCGGTAGGGTTCATAGGGCTTATGGAGAGTTTCTCGATCTAGCTCCTATGGCCGAAACTCAATTTGGTTCCAAGGCTCGACACTTACCTCTTCAGGTGTGTCCTCCGAAGTACGTGCGAGCGAAGTCTGTCGGACGAGGGCCAAACCGTGGCCGATTAGTGACTGTTCGTCCGGAGGCGCTATGAGCGTAAAGCTTGGACTGGGTTAAGCGTTGACCTCGCCGGTGGACAGAGGAGGGGGAGACGGAGACGGAGAGAGGTTTTGCTAGTGGGTTTGGGAGTTTAGGGCGAGTGGGGGGGGGTGGAAAGGAGGGACGTAGGTTCTCGCATCAACCCGACACATTGGCGCAGGTCAGTAGGCGCGCGTCTAAGACTGCTCGCTTAAGGTTAGCCCGACCATAAAGAGCTCCTTGCTCATTCGCTCACACGACATCCCTAATCGTGTTGAAACAGCACCATCTTCCATCTCAACACAAAATGCGATGGCCTTGAGGCACTTCCTTCGACCCAGTCCCTGCTCGCGATGGGTGAGGGAAGCTTGCACTTCAAATGCTGCCTCTGACTCAAAATCAATGCCGCTGCGGCTCCATACTGCAAGCATCTGGAGACGGCCCTGCCAGTCCCAGCGGTCGTCCTTATGGACCTGGTCCCGGAACAGAAACAGCCTGGAGCGCCCGAATGCAATGTATGGATGAAGTGCCCAGCAGCAGCAGACAGAAGCTGTGACGAATCTGATATTGACTTCACTAGAACTCAACTGAATCTTGCGAGGCCGGGATGCAAGGGCATCCCCTTCTCGACAACCAAGCACATTGGCATCGGAAACAGGTACGCAAGAGGCTTGATTTCCGTTGTCACTGTCACGACTCGGGACGATCGCTTTGGCAACCCCTATCCTTCCCAAGTTCATGCAGACAAGGTCGCCGATTGGATCACGTGACATGGGCAATTCCCATCCATGGATCACCTACTCCAGGACTCCCACTGACATTCAATGCAGTAATAGTCCAGAGCCGAAGATACCGAAGAAGCCGCTTCTAAAGGTCCTCAAGCAGCTCACACCCCATGAGAACATCTACACAGTACCCAATATCCTCACCTTCACCCGTCTCGTTGCCGCTCCTGTCATTGGCTACCTCGTTCTCCATGATCAGCATGCCTGGGCCGTCGGTCTATTTGCTTACGCAGGAATCACAGATCTCGTCGATGGCTGGATAGCGAGACGATGGAATCTCCAGACTGTAGTCGGGACAGTCATTGATCCCATGGCTGACAAGACTCTGATGACGATCTTGACCGTGTGTCTTGCTGTTAAGGGAGCTCTGCCAGGTATTCAAACTTGAGATTCTTTTGCAAACCCCGTTATCAAAACTCTCACTAACACCACGAAAAGTCTGGCTCGCAGTCATCATCCTCGGCCGCGATGTTGGTCTCGCTATTACTGCGATCTACTATCGCTGGATTTCGCTTCCTCCTCCAAAGACCTTTACTCGATACTGGGACTTCTCTCTCCCCTCGGCCGAGGTGCATCCTACGACGATCAGTAAATACAATACGGCACTGCAGCTGGCGTTGATTGGAGCAACTACCGCGATGCCGTTGGTGACGATTGATGTCACTACCGCTATGACAGCTATGCAGTATGTTAGGCCATTTCCCCCTCTCTTTTCTGTTTTTCTCTATGTGGAAAGCAGGTTTGGCATGTGTTTGAGCAAAATTGCGGTGCTGATGTGAATCTAGGTATCTTGTAGCAACAACAACAGTGTGGAGCGGTGCATCATACATATACACAAAGGATGCAGTGAAAATCTTGAATCAAGATGATGTGAAAAAGGACGATTCTGGAAAGAAAAATAAGGATGAAACAATGTAAAAAAGCTCCGAGTCAAAGACTTGTATCATAGACATGTATAACTAGCACGTCCCAGAATAGGAGATCTCGGTGCAACCATCTACGTTCACTTGATAGTTCAATCACCCCTCCAAAGTGTAAACCCCTCCAAGCATCGCAATTTCGAGATGGCAATCAGCACATCGTAAGCTCGTCCTGACTCATTGTCAAGCGCTGTTCCAAAAACAGCAGCTCTACTATTAGTCCGCTTCAACAAGCGCCCCAAGCTGTGAATCGTAAGATTTCAAATCTACGGCCAGCTTTCCTCCCCGCAGTGTCTTGTAGACTCATACGCAATGAAAGTTTCAACATAATAGACAACACGAAATGGAGGGTGGTCTTTGTCTTGTTCATTGTTTGTTTGAAGCTTGGGGTGCGTAAGTTACTTGAGCTCTTCGTGGACAAGAGGCAGCCCAGAGAAGGACGAATACGAAGCTTGCTCCTAACTTCAGCACACGATACTAATTACGACAGATTACTATTCGAAACCCTATAGTTCGAGCTCAAACCTTTGAGAGTGCAACTGCTGATATGATTCGAACTCCCCTTCATGAGCAGAATCCACATGTCGCTGCCTGACGGGAAGGAGCCCGGAAATCCGACGCTTCGCTCTCTACTCAGAAAGTCCAGCGAAGAGAGCACAGTATCACGAAGCACAACCACCGAGCTGCAAACCTCGAGCCTCAAGCAAGAGGTCCATAGCACAACAGCTGATTTCCCAACAGCAGGTACAAGAATGGGGGAAGACTAGCTAGACACGTAGGAGAGAAACACACCACCTCGGCACAGCCGTGGCAAACAGAGGCCCGAAGTCGGGACGAGAAATGCGATGTGCAACAAAGAAGGAAATAATGTGCGCATCTAGCCTATTGAAATTCTGGGATGTGATTCCGGGGCTCTCGATGGACGTCAGATGGACAGTAGCTGCTTAGAATGATCCGTTGTGCTGGGCCATGTGGGGAGAGTATAAGTGGAGCACCAACTGCGCTTTTATTTGGTGCAAGAACTAAACAGTGTAGATGCCACAATGTCGCAAGCAAGAATATACATCCAAGTATTGCTTTTACTAGGTTATTGCGAAAGGAGAGCTACCTCCCGAGTTTCCTTTCACACAGTGATGCTTGATTCTGAACAAAACAGAATTCCAAGTATCGTCCTCTTCAGACATTTTCTTGCTACAAGTAACGGAGAATTACACACTTCCATGATATCTTGACTCCCATCTCCAAACTCCTAACACCACTGATGCATTACTCATGAATCACGCCCACTCACCTCCTGCCAGTCTCTTTCCTCAGCCTCGCCGCCGCCGTCGTCGGCGGTGGCTCCGGCCATGATGACACTGCATCTTCCATCTCCTCCAGGAACGTCGTACTATTATGCACTGATGTTCCTCCAAGCACTATCCTGATGCCAGGTGAAGAGGCATTAATCTGCGATACTGTTTTGGCTTCCTCGAACGTCACGCCACCAATGAGGAAGACTATTATGTCTTGTGGCTTGTCACGAGTTGAACCTCCGCCTTCAACAAAGGGATATTGCTGATCCCTCAGACGACCCTTGATAAGGTTCTGAAGGGTAACTTCTAGTCGGGGTGAGTGCTGGGTATAGACGTTTTCGACGCCCTTGAGACCCTTGAAGCGGTCCCGAGCAGCATTGAAAATTCCTGCTGACTCAAAGATATCTGAGATGCCTCCCGCAGACTGGGACTGCTGGAGCGAAGAATGATACGTGAGTAGTTTCGCGACGAGATCGATGCGCCTTTGAGGTACATTGCCTGCTGCACCTAGGAGGTCAACTAGTAATGGGAGTGCATTTGACGGATGCTTTTCATATCGCAGTGAGTACAGTGCAACAAGTCGAAGCTTAGAATCAGGGGTGACTGTTGGCGACTGTATCAGTCTTTGAACGTTCTAGAGTTTATTAGCATTGACATGGCAATTTCATACTTCAAGGTCTTACTTTGAGATCACTGGCATGGTTATCATTGCATGCCAGACTTTGCTCCACCTCGCTGACTTCCAGCAAGTTTTCAGCTCCAACCTTCCTACTAAGTTCGCCGACAAGAGTGACATGCTTGCTCACATTTCCAGAAAGTTTTCGAAACTCTGGATATTCTTCAATGAAGCGTTTCATGTCGGCTATTGACTCGATATTTGAACTGTTCTTGGTTTTTGACTGATACTGCTCAACATAGTCCTTGATATTTCCGCCCAGGTCTCCAAAGTTCAGGAACATATTCTTCTTGAAGAAAGGATCTTGATCTTGAGAGAGGACTACTTCCTTCAACTCTGGTCTCACATCTGGAACTTCGCTCAAATCCACACGGCCGTTATGGATGCCAAGTAGTTCGTGCACCATAGCTTGGTATGTCCATTGCGTCAGCAAAGGTGTGATGGGGTCATCTCTCCGATCCAGAATGAGAAGTATAGGTGGGGTGTCCACCTTCCTAAAATCGAATAGCTGTTCCTCTTGGGTGATATGGTACCGTACTTCGCCGGCCAGTTTTTTGGCCAAAAGACTATTCTTCTCGTATCGTATCAGGGGCTTCTTCTTGAGTGAAAGAAGAACTCCGATAAGCCCTTCGGTAGTCCGCTGCAAAGCATCCGTATTCCACATATCTGGGCTTCCACTCCATATCCTTTGTCGCGGGAATCTCAAGTCCAGCGTGAACAGATCTGGATTCACAACAAGGTAATCTGCAAAATGCTCCTGCACAGCCCTCACTACTTCGTGATCATCTGCCTCTGCTAGCCTTTCCAGGGACGACTTCTTCACCACATTGCTGAAATATATGTTGTACTCTCCGTATTTTGGATCTCGAAACTCATCAATGAGAAATTGTATAGAATCCGCGGATGGTCGCACAAAGCACAAGCACTTTAAATGTCGCATCTTCTCTCGATTCTGGTTGTCCAATCGGTCTATGAGGTATACTTCGTGATTCAGCAAGGCGGACTGGGTAATTGCCGTAGACACAATGGACACAGTGTCACTGTCCAGTAAGAGTATCTTCATCTTCGCAGATGGTGTCCCAGAGACACTGTCCCCAGCTGACACCATCTTGGAGACATATCCCGAGACTGCCTGCACTACATCCATCGTGCGCCAGAAAGTCGAAAGCGCAAAGGTAAGGTCAAGTTGATATGGTCATCCCTCCAAGGCTTGTGATCCCCGCCTCCCCCGTTCGAACTTGGCTGTGGTTGATGGGTCGTTGTCGAAGTAGGAAAGGCAGATTTGGCGGGTTGTATGTAGCTTCAGGTGCTTTGAGGTAGGTTCTACGTGGTGTAGAGAGTTTGTATTGAGAGTATGTGAAGCTGTTAATTGTTCTTTAGCATGAAGCTCTGTTGATGGGGCTCTACTGATTCGCTCCGCTACCACACTAGGATCAGGCTGCTCCTGCCCTCGGGACAGGGCTGGCAAGGTTAGCGGCAAAGTCCGTCATAAGGCCAAAAAATCATGTGCATGTGCTTTGTTTTGTGTAACTGCAACCTTGAATACTCGATACTCCACCGTCACACCGAACCAAGGTCTCGACTATGCGCACATAAACCGTTGGCAGATGGAGATCCGATAACCTCACGACGACCTATTCAATCCATCATCATGTTGCCCTACATCAACCTTCGTACGTCCAACTCAAAAGCTGTTGAAGCGGCCGCATCTGACGTCAACTAGCATTCCAGTATGTCGCGGGCATATTAGGAACTTCTTCAGATGAACGTATGTATAACCAAGAGAGCTCTCTTAAGCTGTGTTCCGGTCTGACGAGTGCTTAGTGAAGCTTATATCCTCTTTTCTGCTCTCGTACCCGTTAGCAGGTCTCCTGAAGCGTGTACCAGATGAGAAGCCCGCGCTCAAGAACCTCTTTATCATTTCGTACGTTAGATCAAGCTCTGCCGCTGCGTGTAGGACTAACTTTCTGTAGAGTTTCTACCTTCTATCTCGTTGGGCTTTTCGACCTATGGGCCGGTGCAAGGACGTTAGCGATCAGCTCTGTCGCGGCATACTGCATGGCCAAATACATTGATGGACCATTCATGCCATGGATTGCCTTCGTATTCCTCATGGGACATCTGTCGGTGAACCAGCTTGCGCGACAATTTGCCAATGATCCAGGGGTGATTGATATCACAGGAGCGCAGATGGTGCTGGTAATGAAGCTCACATCGTTTTGTTGGAACGTGGCAGACGGCAGGCAGCCAGACGCCGATCTCTCTGATCAGCAGAAGGAAAGAGCTTTGAAGCAGCTACCCAGTCTTATGGACTTCGCTGGCTATGTACTTTTCTTTCCCTCCCTATTCGCCGGTCCAGCGTTCGACTATGTCGATTACAAGCAATGGATCGAGACGACGATGTTTGAGGTTCCTGCCGGAACAGATCCTACTAAGAAACCACCCACCCGAAAGAAGAGAAAGATCCCACGAAGTGCAACTCCTGCCATGTGGAAATTGGCCAAAGGTCTATCCTGGATCTTGCTATTTTTGAGGCTGTCGGGTTCATATTATCCAAGCTTGCTCACAGGCGACGAATACATGAATTATGGATTCTTCCGTCGAGTCTGGCTTCTACACATGCTCGGCTTTACCTCGCGTCTCAAGTATTATGGCGTGTGGGCCATGACGGAAGGTTCTTGCATCTTGTCCGGCCTGGGGTACAAAGGAGTTGACCCGGCTACTGGTCAAGTATCTTGGGACCGCCTTCGCAATGTCGATCCATGGGGTGTGGAATCTGCTCAAAACACAAGAGCTTATTTGGGTGCCTGGAATATCAACACTAATAACTGGCTACGGAATTACATGTACTTGCGTGTAACTCCTCGAGGCAAGAAGCCCGGTTTCCGTGCAAGTATGGCAACGTTCGTCACCAGTGCCTTCTGGCATGGTTTCTACCCAGGCTATTACCTAACCTTCGTTCTCGCATCATTCGTGCAGACAGTAGCAAAAAGTCGGTTCCAAATTTTCGAATTTGGTAAAACTCTGCTAACACTCTCCCAGATTGTCGACGATATCTCCGCCCCTTCTTCCTCGACCCCAAGACCACGCAACCAACCTCGTACAAAATTTACTACGATATATTCTCCTACCTCGCCACTCAACTCTCATTCTCCTTCGTCGTTGCGCCTTTTGTGCTCCTTACCCTCCCGGCCTCCTTCCTCGTCTGGGCACGTGTGTACTTCTATGCCGTTGTCGGTACCGCGCTTGCAACCGCATTCTTTGCGTCGCCTGCCAAGGCATTCCTCTCGAAGAAAGTACAAGAACGAGCAGGTAATTCGGGACCACCACTAAAGCGGGTGCACAGTGCCGAAAGTCTGGCGCAGAAGGAGCCGGTCTTGGGACTCCCACCCGACCCACAGGCTGAGCTAGAGGAGCTGATGGGCGAGGTGAAGAAGGAGATGGAAGTCCGACGGAGAGCGAGTATAAACAAGTCCTCGAAGAAGATTTGATTATTTCACCGGGAGAGTTATACTTGGAGCTGGGCGTGTGCAAGGAGTAGAGGGAACAGGGGTTTAGACGCTGATGAGGTATACATGGATTGATGAATGAATGAATGAGAGAGGGGGCGCGGGTGACAGATATACCACACTAAGTACATGGCATTGCATAGCATAGCACAGCATCATATTTGACAGTTTATTGCAAAACTCAATTCCAATTCCAATTCTAGCTCCAGTTCAAGCGACCTATGCTCCTTTGCACTTCTTCCTACCTTACCTTATCTTACTTACCTTACTCCCTCCTTCCTATGCCCTTTTCCCTTTCCTTTCCTTTCCTTCTCTCTCCTTTGTCGCTATTAAAAGAATTCCATAAGTTTCGATAAAGTATACATAGGTACCTTATGCACATACACATACATACACACACATTCATATATCCCTATCTCCGCACCGCACCACACCTGATTTCCCTCTCTCCCTCTCTCCCTCCCCCCCGCGACACTACACTGGGACAGAGATAATCTCATATCCTACCTACCCACTTGCGTATATCTACCTACTCATCTGCTGATCTACCTACCTATCTACTTATCTACCTACCCAGTGAATGTACTTGCTAGCTCAGTTTCCCCCTCCCTCCCTACCTACCTACCTACCTTCTGGACGAACGTATCTTGTTTATATCTCTTGAACTCACATCTCACATCTTCCGACTCGCGTTTATCGTCTTGCGTCTGCTTTCCAGACTATGGGACTATGGCACTTAAGGGTCCAGGTTTTTAGTTTTCAGGTTTTCGGTTTTGTGGGTCCTCCCTGACTGACCTACCTTCTGTACCTTACCTTACCTTACCGCGGGAGGGAGACAGTTTGGACAAACTTTTGTTTTGGATTTTGGATTTTAGGCCTGGAGTTGAGACTTGAGGTGACCTTTGTTGGACTCGCTTCCTTCACTTCACTTCATGCACCTTTCTCACTGGACCGAGGAAGCGCGCACATAAAATCACGGAAGCACAAAAGCAATATGTCAAAGGATGAAGGTGTAGCTTTGTACAGTATTAGATTGATCTATAGGTAGGTAGGTAGGTGAGCCTGCATTACTATACTATCTTTTCTGTCTCATCCTCAGTCTCAGTCTCAAGCTCGTTTCCAATCTCTTCTCGCAAACTCTCTCGCTTTATTTCTCAGTGCCTGTCTGTCTTTTCACAAACACCACTCTCAATATAATCCTACAAATCTCACGCGCTCAACAAACAACTTTGTCAAGATATAAAAAACAAAAAAATTGTGTCAAAAAGAGATTCATCCATCTAAGCCATAAATTCATTACATGAAGGGTATAATGCTCGCTCGCTTGCAGTGTTTTTCTCTCTCCCTCTCTCCAGTGCCCCATTCTCCAAAGCGTTGCTACCCAAGTTCCAGAAACGTCCCAATCTCGTTGGGTTCGTTTTCGTGTGGGTGCGCTTTCGTAGATGGCGTGTAGTATATAGTACAAGCGTGGATATAAAAAAACAAAAAGATTTGTGGGTGTGTCCTCTGGTAATTTCCAGTAAGGGGATCGTGTGATCTTGTGTATGTGCTGATGAGGTATAAAAGGAAAATCGATCATGATGTCGATGTGTTGTGTCGTGTTGGTAGTGGTTTAGGTAATGGCGTGTAGATGCGGAAAGATTCGGATGCTGAAGATGAAGAAAACTCGTGAGAAACTCCGTGGTTCTGCTGTACTGTTTACAGGGTGGTAGGTTTGCGAAAAATGACAAAAAACGCCGGGAATGATCATATCACCAGCGCTGTCTAAGGCCTACTATCACGAGTGTAATCTGGAAAGTGTTAGTTTTGATTTGTTGACAGGCCAGTGGGAGGAGGAACATACAATAGTGCCAACGATCAAAACCCCGATGAAAGACATGATGCGATTCAGTTGCCTCCACCATCTCGCACTCTCGTATCGCGCTTCATCCATCGGTCGTACATGGCGGGCGTATTCATTAACCGCCTCGTTGGAACTGTCCAAATTGCTGGTGCTGGTGTCCCGCTCACGCATTTCCCTGATTGGGTTTGGAGGCAGCGGTAAGAACGCCGCAATCATCCACGCTATGGCGCAAGTTAGCCTATGTCTTAAAAGCACAACCCCTCATTTGGCGGGATTGAGCCGAAAAGGGGGAACGTACCAAAAGGAAATATGAATCCCAAAATAAACATTAAAACTTGAATATTCCTCCTCCCAAAGGCGCCGCCCTCGGAAGACCAAGTGACCGAAGGCGGCACCCACGCACTGCGGTTGATAGCTCTCCTATCATGCCGCAGGTGCGGCGACCACATACTCGACATGCTCCATGTCCTCAGTCGCCGCGAGTAGCGTTCTTGCATTATGCGACCCTGGCTATCCCGCTCTTGCACGGGAGTGATCTCCATCGAACCTCGGTGATCCTGGCCCTGCTGTGCCAGGCCCTCCCGAGGCCGCCGTCGCGGACTGTATATATTTAAAGGAAAATTATCTGTGTTAGGTGATCCGGTCCGGAAAGAGTTGGACCGGCTGTCAGTTCCGGCGATAGAACTACCTGGCCCACCACCGCCAATGCCGCGTCGTTCGCCGGAACCGTAATATAATCTCGCCCATTGTGGGATGGAAGAGGCGAGCAGACTGTTGGCTCTCGAACTCGCAGTGGAGCGCATGGTACTCGTTCTCTCATTGTCCGATGATGTTAAGCTGTATGAATTAAGTCGTGTTCTCGAGGGCCGCATTCTTAAATCCTGCATGTCCGTGATACCATCCCCGTATTCGTCCTGGTCACCGACAAATCTGATCGACGACTGGCTGTTGTGACGTCCATTCCTTGCGAACGCCGCTGAGGGTGGTTCGAGGGACATGGACTCGCTGCGTGACCTGGCCAGCGCGGCTTCTTCTGCCGCCAGAGAGGAGCTGATACTCAGCATCTGCCGGCTGTGCCGACTCTGCGTGCTGGGGAAGCCACTGCTCCGGCGGCCATTGTTGTCGGACCATGACCCGGAACCCGAGTTTCGATCGGTTCCGCCGTCCGATTCTGAGAGCACAGTGGACAGCTGTGAACTCCATACGTGAGGATGCTCGTTCATGTGGGATCGCGGTGGGGCGAGGAGTAAGGGTTGAGGTTGCGCCCATGAAATGGGTTCCGCTCGTGGTTTGGGTAGCTTGTTCGCGAAGGAAGGAAGATGGATCAAACTGCCACTTGCGACGATGGCTTTGAAGGCTTCCCGCTGACTCAAGACGGTGGAGATCGAGGACAATGAACCACTCCGGAGTGTTTCTCGCGATCTCGATTTGTAGTATCCAAAGTTGCCGTTGGGTCGTCTGGGCCGAGTTTGCAGTGGAGGGATCACCAAGGACTCATGTGAATACTTGGTCGTTGGTTGAGCAAATTCGGGTGATGTGAGAGGGGACAAGCCGCCGTACAGGTCGTAGTTTTCGTAGATCTCGTTCTCACTTTCCGATGGCGCCGTGTGCGGTCTGTAGATGACCGAGCCTGCTGGTGACGGGCTTCCGTGGATCTCGTAGTTGGAGCCGCCCGAAGAGGACTTCTCGAGGATCTCGTAGTTGGAGTCGGCCGAGGAGGATTTCTCCAAGATCTCGTAATTCGAATCACCCGATGTCGAGGGAACCAGCGCACCGTCCGAGTTGGCAGCAGATGCGTCACCGTAGACTCTGTAGTTGGTATTCTCGGACGTGGTCGTGGCAGTCTCTGCGGATTGGGCCGAGTCGGTGGATTGAAAGGAGGGTTTCGTGGCTAGATCATGCGACACTGATGGTTGCGGGGGGTCGTCTGAAGGGTCTTCGAGCAGCGGTGGAGGGGCACTTTCTGTAATGACTGTCTTCTGCTTGAGATCTGGGGTCTTTGGGACTTTGCGCAGGCCGCCGACGAGTTGGTAGTTCCACGGGGAGCGGGCGATAGGATCTGCAACTATTGCAGATATTGGTGGCTCTTTTTTTATAGGAGCCGGAGTTGCAGGTACGTGTGATGAGCTTGCAGGGAATGACGGGACGCATGAACCTATGGAATGAGTGCGGTGGTGTGCATTGCTGGCCTGGGCGAACAGCGAATCAGACGACTTGTGCTGCGCAAGTAATAAAGATGATAAAGATGGTGATCGCGGTCTGGCAGCTGTCTCCTCTGGCAGCTGCTGTAGCTGCTGCTGCCGCTGCTGCTGCTCCGGTTGGTCTTGCGGCGCGACGGGGTCATCCTTCATCAACGAGAAGGTCTTGTTATCCTTGTGGATCCGGAGACGCTTTTTCGCAGGCAGTTTCGGCTTCGCAGTGGGAGATCCTGTCGCAGCGGTGCCCAAATCGGCGCCCTGGAGCGTGGTGGAGCTGGCGGTACCACTCGAGCCTGGCGCTGCGTGCGCTTTGGTGGCACGTTGAAACTCGTCGTCTGAGACAGGGGCGAATGCTGGGGCGGACGGCGTTGGGGCTGAGACCTTCCCCTTCCCCTTCGCTGCTGGCAGCAGGAAATGACTTGGCAGCGTCGGTAAGGGCGTCCGTGAATAGACATCGTCCCGCGGAACACCACCAGCACCTAACAATCGCGGCGGTGTCTTGGGGATGAGACGGATGGTCGACGAGGAGAGAGGCAGCGAGTGCGGTTGTGTCTGCGTGTTGCTCTGGGAATGGCTTCGTTCGTGGAGCGGCCGCCGTGGTGGTGAGGAGCGTTCCGCCATGCTGTGCTGTGCTGTGCGTGCTGCGTGCTGAGTCTCGTGATCCGCCGGTGGGCGCGCAAATTCCAGTCGTCCCAATGCTCATAAGCCAGCCATGCCGTGATCCGTTGGCCACGAGAAACGCCCGAGTTGTCGCCGTCGTTAGAGTTCGTAGGTGTTGCTGCTGCTGCTGCTACTGTTGCGGATGCACTGATCGCACACGGCCTTCCGCTTCCTCACGAGCAACAAGTCGTCCCAGCGATGCACAATGGATGGCCGGCGGGGGAGGCGTCCTGCTAAGTACTCGCGGGCGGGAGGGAGTGGGTAGAGGTTGAATTACAGGTCGACGGATCTAATGATCTAATGATCTCCGTCGCGGTGATGGTGAAGTAATAGCTGCTGTGCTGGCAATAATCCGAGGGCGATCTCCAAATTGGGGCCGGGATAGGGTGCTATAGTCGAAAAACAGGCGATTAATGAGTGTCGAGAAACAAAAGATGCTGACGAGCCGGAAACAAAAAAAGATTAGAGGGAGAGAGCGAATGGAGGAGGAGGGCGGGCGGGGGAGGAAGTAGATGAAGAGGAGGACAAGTGCACGCAGAAGCAAGAATCCTTTTTTTTTCTCATATCGGGATGGAGATCAATCGCGCATCGCATCGCATCTAGTGAGAGTGAGGGGTTCGGGGCGGCGTGCCAGTTGCATTAGTGCTTGGGGCCTGGAGTGTCTAAGCTGGCTGGCTGGCAGGCAGGCAGGCTGACTGGCTGAGGGATGGATTGGATTGATTGATTGCTGAACGGAGAGATGGACTGGCGGTGTCTAAGGCGACGTGGGTATGGGACGGTATGATTCTGGTCTGGCATGGCATCTTGTCTAACCCGGGCTTGTGTCTAACCTGGCTATCTGTCGCCCTCAGGGGGGAAGGGGAGGGGACGACGCGCGAGGATGCACGCGTGCGCCGGTGCATGTGAGTGGAGCGAGGGGGGAGAGAGGAGGGACGAGGGACGAGGGACGAGGGACGAGAGGAGCGCAGGAGGTTGGGCGGCGCGTTCACCGTTGAAGGGGAGCTGCGCGATGCCCGTCTCGCCGTAGCATCATGCGCCCAGCTGCAGCTTCCCGCCGAACGATTCGATATCAGCAGCCATGGCATGGGCGGTGGACCACAGGAGGCAAACTTTGGGACGACTGCAAGACCACGGCTCGCGCATCCGCAGGGCAGACACGAGACGAGAGACGAGAGATGAGAGACGAGCGACGAGCGACGAGAGGCAAGACACCAGAGACAAGAGTCGACCAGAAACGAGAGACAAGACACCAGAGCCAGACATGTGCTGCCAGACGATATAGTGCGATACGAGACGATACGGCTAGAGGGACACACGCCAGGGACCACCACCACCACCACCACCGCTGACTCCCAGGCACGACGACGAGGTGAGACAGGCACGACAGCAACCACCGCGCTTGGTGGAGGCAGCTCCAGTCTCAACGCGTCCCCCGTCCTGCAAGGCACGCTGCAATGCACGCGACGGGGTGAATCATTCACGTTGGCTCTCATTTGCATTGGTATTTTCATCACTCATCACTTGTGATATGTTGAGCCGGTGCTTTGTTGATATGAGATGTTGACATCCGGATGGACGTGTTGACACAAAGGGTTCGGTATCTGGAATTCCAGTTCCAAGTCCACTTGCTCTTCCTCTGACTCTCAGTCCTAGCCCCGTCCAGGTCAAGGCTGGCCCTCATTCCCCACGAACGCCATCATGGTTATCGATTGCGATTGGCGATGCCGATACTTGCCTTGCTCGCTCGCTCGCTCGGTGCTGTTGAATATTGGTTTTGATATCGATATCCCGATCCTTATGGTTATCGATTACTATCTTTATCTCGACCCCTCGTTCCCGTCACCAACTGTACTGTACTGTACTGTACTGTACTTCTGCTTCTTCCTCTTCCCATCTTCTCTCACGGGCCATGTCCATTCCATGTCCATGTTGATTCCCATTGATTCTCATCCCATCCCATCTCCAGTCCCCGTGCCTGGCTCTCCTCCCAGTTTGACTTCCCAGCTGCCCAGTTTCCTCCCATCTGATGTTATTTTCATCCCGTCATATTTTGTTCTGTGCAGGGGCCAGGGGGTAAACCTCGACCCCTTCACCCTTCACCCTTCACCTTTCCCTTCGGCCCCTGACATGAAGTGGAGCTGCCACCGAAGCGACGTGGACCTTGCAATTTCCGCCTTTTCGTGTCGAATCAAGACAGTAAGGGAATCCTCGCTCCCCCAGCCACCCAACTCACCCAGTCCGGCCTGCGCGGAAGCTTCTTCGTACTTTTCTTCTGCACGCGTCAAGTTCGCGCCCCTGGAGACTGGAATAACCGCGTCCGCCCTGCGTCGCTCGCGCTCCCTTCGACACGCCGGATCCGCTGGCCGTATCGTGTCGGATCGACAAGTCACTTCTGAGGTTCCGACGTCTTGGGTGCTGATGCATCAGCTATTGTCCGGACGGGCACCAGCGCCTTAGACCGCCCACCAGCGATGCGAGCACTTGCAGCGGACCTGACATTAGTCACCGTTTGACGCTGCGTCGAGGGTCTCTGTTGCAAACGTCGGCGGCACGACGAAAAGGCCTAATCTGATTTTTCGCAGCCGGTTCCGCATGCAGCATTTAATGGGACATGCAGGTTCCAATCTTGGGTATGCAGAGAAAAGGAGCGTGCGAAAGGTTGAAAGATTTTTCTTTTCTTGGGCATCCTTGGCCAGAGCTGCAGCTGATGCTGTGCTCGTATTGAGGCTGATCCAGAATGTTGGGAGATGACGGCCAGCTGAGGGTGAAATGGTGCGAGAGGGAGCGAAAGAGTTGAAAGGGTCGAGATGATCCAACTGGCCGGATTGGGACGGAAATCTATTTGTGCACCGGATCTGGAGGATTATTTTTATGCCTGCCATTTATGCCGTGTGCCTCGCTCCCGCTGCCGATCGATCCTGGTGGATCGTCACCGCGAGCCCCGGCCCTGCCCTGGCCCTGGCAATCATCACAACCACCAAGCAAGGCCGCAGCTGGAGCTGCATCTGCATCGCCAACAAGCAATTCCACCTCACCTCCAACTTCGGATGAACAGAACAATGCGACTCTGACAGACCAATGCGCACGGCGAATCGCATCGAGGGGTCTAGATGAAGTCATCGTAACTTCAAACAAACAGCACATTCCTTTTGCTCTCTTTGATCTGCCACATGGAGACGTGACGGCCGATCCACAGCTCTATTCGCGACAACATCATCAACTGCATCATCACCTGCACCTTGGCTACTGTACCAACCCGACGTTTCTGGGACAGCAACCTCACTGCCATCCATCCATCCATCCATCCACCTCATCATGGCCCCCACCGGCTTAGTCGCGCGTCTCAAGTCCATCTGGGGCGAGAAGGGTCAGTGTTGCCTCGCTGTCATGGCCTTGCATATCTCATCTGCCCGCGCTGCACCTGTCAATTGCTATCATCTACTCTAAACCACACACTGACCTGCGTATGCGTCTCACAGAGCCCGAGATTCCACAAATCAGCACCACAGCCGCCGTGGCGGTGCTCGTCCTCTACACCGTCATCTACGTGCTACCCTTCTACCTCTCCCCCACTACACGCCCATCTGCCACCCTCTCGCGCGATGCCCCGTCCGTCATCAAGGCTCGCATCCGCTCCGTGACCATATCATGTACCATCTGCTCGATCCTCACCTTTGTCTCCCTCACCAGGGTTGACAATGGCAGTCCCCTCAAGTCACTGCACCGGATGGGCTTGTTCCCCATTGGGATTGAGGAGACCGTCAAGACCTTGGCCCTCACAGCCGTGCTCTTTATAGGACCACTCTTTGAATCTGGGATCGCAGATGGGGCATGGAGGGATTGGATCCGTCTGAAGGGTCTCCATCAAACCATAAGTGGATGGATTGGCTACCGCAATTTCATCGCCGTATGTCGTATCCTGCCCCTCCCCCACCATTCACCACTAACACCCATCCCAGGGTCCTGTCACAGAGGAGATCCTCTTCCGCTCCTGCTCCGTGCCCCTCCTCCTACTTGCCCAAACCCCGAATACTACCACCATCTTCCTCACTCCCATTATCTTTGGGCTTGCCCACGTACACCACTTCTATGAGTTCCGCATCACCCATCCTCATATTCCAGTCATTGCTGCCGTGCTACGTTCCGTACTCCAATTCACATACACTACCCTCTTTGGAGGCTTTGCAACCTTTGTGTATCTAAGAACCGGTAGTGTTTTGGCCTGTACGGTCACGCATACGTTTTGCAATTGGATGGGCTTCCCACGGTTCTGGGGTAGATTGGAACGAAGTGAAGAGATGCTACTGGATGGAGATGGGAAGAGGGATGAGGATCGTGCAAATGAGAATAGTGATGCTAAATATGCAGGTGAGCTAGCGATTGGGTGGACCGTGGCATATTACGTGTTGTTGGCTGCAGGAGCATGGGGCTTCTACAAGCTACTCTGGACGTTGACAGAGAGTGAGTCTGCATTGGTCAAGTTTTCTTGAAGCATAAGCAAGACGTAAGTTGTACAGGGACGGTTTCATGTAATTGGAGTTGGTTTGGCATTGAATTGGGTTGATGATTCATGAGAACGGAAATAAACGAGAGCCAAAGGCATACGAAAATGGCGTAGGTGGAAGCGTATTTATTTGTATTGCTATGCGTAAATTTAAAAAGATAATGAGACATTACCTAGCTTCAGTCGAAGCTTATCAGTGTGGAAGATCACAACTGCTGTGTTCTCTGTATCTCATTCAGAGGTTGCTGTTACTAGGTATCTCTTTTAGTGAATGGATATCTAGATGGGATTCGGTTGACAGGCAGGTATGTAGGTATGTACGTTGGTGGGCGGGTGGGCAGGCAGGCAGGCGAAGCGGGAAGTTGGAAGTGAGGAAGTGAAGTGAGGAGGTGAAGTCCTGCCACTCATATTCAAAGTTGAGGGAGCTTGAAGCGCCGTCACGTCATTTGAATCCAAGGAGGTGTCGAAGCGAGGTCCTACAGACCTGGATCTGGGAGATTCAAAGTGAATGTCTACTTTGCAGTTATTTTTTTTAAAAAATTTATTGTAACCCATGTCAGGAGCTATGGGGTGCGATTTTCATAGTATGGTGCTGTAGTGCTGTATTGCTGTAGTGCTGTAGTGCTGTATGGTATATGTTGTAAGTATAAGTAGGTATGCTAGGCTCTAGTGAGAGTGATCTTGGCGTGGGAATGAATGTAGGATGATACAAGGCATATATATCTATATAGGTGATTCTAATGCGAGGTAGAGAGAGTGTGTGTGTGTGTGTGAAAGTTGGGGTTTGGCAATATTAGGATATATATAGTGTATGCTAATTTAATTCCATATAAGATTAATGCACACGCGAAAACACATTATATCCACACTTTAATCTGGAGGGTGAAAAAGTAGGGATAGCGAATAGAAGAGGAAGAGGATAGGGAGGGCAAGATGTTCATTTTTGAATCAAGATTCGGAATAAGAATTTGAGGAGGAGGGGACGCTTTTTGCGCCGGTGGTTGAGTAGTTTGGTAGTTCTAGTAATCTGATATCATCCGAATGTACTGTGCTATGCTATAGTCTTTTGGTATCGAGATATCTACTAGAGATTTATAATCTACCTATTCACACACATTACATACATTACAAATTATATATTTATATATTTACATATTCCGGTTCCTGAATGTTGGTGAAAGGTACCTTATTTTACCAGCTGAGTATATATCGTATTAGGGACGCATCCTCTTACGCACGTTCTCTCTCTCTCTCTCTCTCTCGGCGAGAGATTTATTCCAATATGCATGGTAGGTAGGTAGGTAGGTAGGAACGAATGAGATAGGGATATCGGCAGGGTGACTGGGAATACTATCTCGTTACTCGACATAGAGACTGTCAAATATAGAGAAGCATATCTTTACGCATCATAGCCATATTGATCCAAGAAGTATGATGTCGATGTCAATATTCAATATAACTCAATTTAGTTTGGGTATTTGAGTTTTGGGGGTTGTCAAGAGGTTCAAAATCATTGGTTGACACGATGTAGAGACAAAGTACACAAATACAGTGGGTTGGTTGGTGTCTTTCATATTATCTTTGTATGTACAGACAATCTATCTATCCATTACCACCTACCTCACCACACCTAACCCTTACAGCGTCAATTTACAGCGCCCACTCATTCCTATCATCCGACGGCAGGACGAAAGGTTCATCGATACGCTTGATGGCATAGTCGCTGCACAGTATGCTAATTTCAAGTTAGCCTCGTAATCTTCAAATACATTATCCCTTTACCCCGCCATGGCAATATCCAATATCTTCTTTGATATGGATTTCCAAAAGCAACGTAGAAAGATTTGAGAAAAGAAAAACTTACCAAGCACCTGCAACTAATCCATCCAACTCAGCCACCGCCCTCTCCCTCTTCACATCCCCCACTCCACCAAGCAACCCCTTGCTAATCATCCCCTGCAACTCCCTAATCCGCTTACTTTTCCCCACCCCCGCCTGCTCCATGACTTTCCTCCCCAGACAATCGCTGTGAAATGCGTGCTGGCAGGGAAAGACAAAGAATTGCCTGCTCAGCAATGGCAAGCCACAAACGTAGCACTTCTCCCCTGGCTCCACGATCGCATATCTGTGATCTAGAGCTGAGATATCGATTTTGATATTCGTGGCCGTCTGTGAGGATTCATCCATTTCCTTTTTCAGAGCGTCAATATTGCGGCTGTAATCTTCAAGGGCTGAGCATATCTCCTCCTTGAAATCGTCAATGACGACGAAGTCTGGGAAGAAAGGGATCAAGTCTTCAATTTTTAATAGGTCGCAGCGTTTGAGGAATTCGATAGCTGTTTTGATGCCATTGGATTGGGAGATGACTTTCTTGGCCACTGCCAGCCAGAGTTTCTTTCTCAAGGCCGGGTTGGAGACAGGCCGGTCAGCGACAATGGAGGCAAGGTCGATTTCAGAGTGTTGAAGGGCAAGCTCAACAGCTTGAAGGTATTGTCCCATGGTGCTGTAAATGTGTACACATGATTGGACACGAGCATGCTCAATGCAAAGACGCAAGGCAAAGTCGGAGTCAAAGCTAGGCTCATCCCCTTGGGTTTCGAGGTAGGCGAGTAGCCCAGATTCATCTTTAGATGGATGTGCTGCGTAGATGGAGATTAGAGTGTTGTGAACGGCAGCATCGGTCGAGTTAAGTTGGTTGATAACATGGAGGAGGTATCGCACTGCCTGGTTTTGAGATATTGGGCCTTGGAAGTTTCGGTCGTAGGTGAGCAGAGCGGGGATCAAATTTCGAGGCTTCAAGTCTGAATGTCGCAACAATATATCAACCAGATCTGTGGCAACGTGTGTGATGAGACCGCTGCTGTAGCGGTAAAACACATCGGGCTCTGTCTGCTTTTTCAGAACATCAAGCACTTCCTTCCACCGTTCTCGCTGCATCCAGTAGCCAAGAACATAGTTGTAGTCATTCACCGTACTTGCAAAGAAGAGTAGCTCTTCTTCCCTTCCGTGACTGCTAATAATATCGTATGTGGTTTTCCGGTCCAGATCCGATTTGTACTTCTTTGCGAAGTCCTGAAACTCGGTCCGAATTGTGTCCAACTGATCCCTAGTTTGTTCGGGGTTCAGGTTCTCTGAAAGCTCAGCTTTGGTGACGAGGGTATCATCTAACGAATTGAGCTTCGACATGAATATTTCCACCAGCCAGCTGGCGATCATGATCCTCTGCATGATGGCAGACTTCTTATATGTGCTGATCTTGGTGAGCAAGTACTTTCGTAATGCATCTTGCTGATCGTTGTCAACAAACACCAGCGCAACCTGCTCGAATGGTTTGCTACTCTTCCCATATACACCTGCAGCTTCGACGAATGAGCCCTTGCTGACAAGGTAATCTCCCGAAGCCGTAGCTACGGCATCTTTCTGTGCTGGTCCTCGAGCATACCTCAAGGCAGCATCAAAATGCTCTGTTTTCAACATCACTTTCCAGACGTCTCGGTCCTCGTCCGTAACCACAATCTCATAGATCTCTTGGGTGGTGAACAGCCAGAAAGTATTCTTCTGTTGATCTGCATACAGTCCCAGTCCTTGCTGCCCTGGATCCAAGACAACCTGGTCAAAGACAACACGGTCGTCTAAGCGGCTCACCACAATAACGCGACCGCCCACCAAATGGACGATATGCCATTGTGTCAGAGCCACAGACTCAACTTCATCCTGAACAGATCTCTTTCGGCCAGCTAGAGACTCCGAGGCAGGTAACTGTGACTTAGGCAGCAATTTTGCTTCTGCAAGGACCTTGGGTCCAAGTTCAGAAGACGAAGGAGAGGTAAGAAGTCGGCCATAGAAGACACCCTGCGAAGAGAGCCATGCAAATATCCGATCGGGAGTCAGGCCATCTAGAGAACCAGAATCAGGGGCATCGGGAGATACAACGAGTGCCGATGGAGCTGTCGTCGAAACCCTCGAAATCTCCTTCACCGTCGGTACCTCTGTCTCGAACAGCCTTGAGAATATCGAAGTTCCCCATCACTTCCAGCCCGGCCAACCTTCCCCACAATATGCAGCAACCTGCTAGGCGTAGTGATCACAACCCGCCGCAGATCTGGCTTTCGAGCGTCGGCCACAGAATCCACCCATAAACCAGTAATTGGCCCATCAGGAACCTTCTGCAACAGCTTCAGATACTTGTCCTCCTTCCTGTAGAACTCCGTAGACGTCTCAATGTAGGCCTCGTAGATATTGCCGTCCGAAGCACCCACTAGGATCTCCCGCGTTGACGTCGTTGGGAGGGCAGGATTCCATGCCACAGCTTCTATCGACACGCCGCGGAGTCGTGACAGCGGTCTAGGTTGCCGCGACTGAGTGTGAAGGTAGTAGTTCTCCCCCAGAGTCGTACAAATTATGAGATGGGACGCCGTCGGGTCCAGGAACATGCGCCGTATGACGCCAATCTCGGACGTCTTCTTGGGCAGGTCAATGTCTAGCAGCAAATCAGTGCACGTCACCCGTCGCCCCGAACAAGATCCATACCATCGATATCAGCTGGGTTGTCCAGATCTATGCGCAGGAGTCTGCCGTTCGACAGAGCTAGCACTAGGACGTTGTTTGCGACTTGCGCGGCCACGAAGTCGGAAGCTATCGAGAACTGGAGCTGTACCCGCTCGACGTTGAAAATTGGCAGCGCATTGTCATTGAGATCCTGCAGATTTCGTGCGGCTACATAGCCGTTCGACGGGTCGAGAGCCATATGTCAAGTGAAGCTACCGCATGGTCCTTACTGGACTCGAGGCTGTGTTGTGTGTCCGAGGCTGGGAAGTTGGAGCTGCTCCGGTGACCTCGCTAGACCAACAACGAAGTGACGATGTTAAGTAGCTCTGCAAAGCTGCAATAGACGACCATGTGGAGATTCACATTTCAACAGCATGAGAATCCGCTCAACTCAACCAAAGACCTCCGAATCCTTATTTATGTAGAGGCGGTAAGTATAACAAAATTCATTTCTGATTTTGAAGGCTGATGGTTTTAAAAGTCAGTTTATATCCTTTGTTGCGTTAGTGGAAACCGCAAGATTTTATGAAATTCAGGGCCTTGGAGACACAAAATATTCGGATCGGATCATACTTTCGTTCTCCTGTTCTTTCGGAAATAATGAACCTAAATTGTCTCTTCCAGAAAGTGTGCTATGGAGCAGCAGATCCGGCTTTCATCAATTCTGTGCCCAATAATCCATACTTATGCTACTAAATGTTCGGAGGTGCAAAAAGCAGTCGAACTCTCCTTCATTCTATGTTATCATGTGCATCATCTGTTGCAGAGCCATCTATTCATCTGCTCAGAAAATATGGTTGAGATATTTCCAGCATCAAAGTCATTAGGGGACCTTGTCCATGACTTACACACTTTTCAAACATGATCCAACATTCACTATGACCACCACTATCGGTGTGTAGCCTCCATCTGATCATAGGTACCGTAGCTCTCTACAAAGAAAAATCTACTAACAACTATGGTCGTTTGGAGCAGGAGAGAAAGATGCTCGCTTAGTCCAATGAAAGGGGCTAGGGGTAACAGAGGAGGTAACTAACGGCAGAAGCTAAGGGTCATATCTACCTAGCTAGACCATAGAGCTCCTGGGTACCTACCTACCTACCTACCTACCTACCTACCTAACATACCTGGTCCACCATATCCCCTATAATCGCGAAACAACTAAGACTCTCCACCTTGGCACATGGTACAGGCACGCGACAATACGAGAACACACCGTAAAGAACGATGGGACCATCGGGGTGGCTATTGTCTAACTTTTCTCGGAGAAATCTAGCGTCGGACGTGATGCACCGCTGGTGATTTTCAATAGCAATTTTGCTTGAAGTTTGAGGTTTCCATGACTAAATTCGCTCAAGATGGAATCACGCAAATAGCATACTAGAATTTTCGCTTCCCCCTGGAAGAAAATCAAGGCACGAAGGGAGAAGAGTGCGATATGTCATCTCTCCGTGTTCGTGTTGGCAAATTTCCGGTAGAAAAAAATATTACCTTGAAGGAAGCCGTGAGCCGTGGATAGGGTATCTTATGTAAAGGTCAAAATACACCCAGTAAGAATCCAGGTTTACATTTACCTCGGATCACAAGCTGGGCCTTCCAGACCATCTCGACTAGATCTGTAGCAGTCAGTCGTTCGTTCATTACAATTAGCTGCCGCCACTTATGTAATTACCTAAAAAAAGGGCTGAAAATATTTTGCGGCTACTAGGATAGAAATCACACGCTAGCTTGTCAGGCGCCACTCATCTCTGGGCCTTGGTGGCGAAGGATCCCCAGGTAGACTCAGACCTACGCAGAGATGCGCAACTGTCAGCGTCACCTAGGCAGACTCCAAACCCAACCAACAAAATCCAAGACCCGGCCTCGTCATCACGATACTTCTCACATGCTACCAAGCTTGCCTCATGACTCCCCTGGCGATACAATTCGCTGTAGAGCATTTACGCACAGTCATCGCCATCGTGTGACCGCAAGGAAGGCTGGCGGCCTGGCCTCGACGGTTGATGGCTGATTAAACAAGCTTTTTGTTGCGCGGTGTGTTGCAGAGACGTTGACCTGGCCCAGCGCGCCCACACAAAGCCATTTATCCAATGTTTCACTTGTAGCGAAAAAGGTCCCAAACCGAGGTTGGAAAATTTCCTTGTCGACCATCTCGGTATCCTCAATGTTCAAACCTGCCAGAGCGAAAGCCACGTACCCGACTTTCACTGAGGCTCTGGTCGGGGTTGGGCTTGAATATTATTATTATTCTGTAAGTTCATTTGGGATATTTTGGATGTACTATGTGCCTCGGTAAACTTTTGTACACATATTCCTTGCCTTGCCTCCCTCCTTCAGCGGGGATGAATTGGGTTAGCCTTAAACTGGTTTTGTCAGCATTATAATTCGGTCAACTCTCGGATTATTGAGGATTCTCCCCTTCGCCTTCCTGTGCCCACCACAGTTCAGCGGAGGACCTACATCGGCGATGCCGAATGCGTATCGTCAGACGCGAAGAGCGATGCCTTTGTCTGCTCTCCCAGTGACTGGCCAAATACATTCACGGACGGTGGTGCAATCTTCTTACCGCTTCTCAAATTGGGATGCAGGCGTTTCCCAATTGAGGAAAAGCCCAAAGTGTGGCCTTCCAAGCAGATGGTAACGAAGTGACCCCTCCTTCTTGCCCCGGACTCTTGCTTTCAGCCAACCAATGGCCGTCCTGCACAGCCAGACATCGACTCGCGATCTGCAGACCCTGGGCGACGAGCAGCTGGGGTGGTGAAAATGTGCTGGCAAGAGTCCAGAATAGCCTAGCATGCAGCTTTTTCCGCTCCGAGGCGTCAAAGTCGAAGGTCGCTGCGTCCCTCTTGGGGGCGACGAGAAATGATCTCAGCCATTGCGTGGTACAATTGCGTGAGATGTTGATGGACATGAGGTCTGCACAGCTTTCCTGGGTCGTCCGGAGCTGATGGCGGGGTTCCATGTATCGGTGACGTAAGGCCGACGACGTTGGTGAGGCCAAGATTGGATTTCATAGGGCGACCACTCCAAGAGATAGCCCCAAATACAAGTAACCTGTAATCTGAAACCTCCAGTCTGCGGTCCGCCATACAGTAACACAGGGAGCAGACAGCACCGCCACGTTTATCATGCACATGTAAGTCGATGACGGGTATCATCTACAGAAGCCCCATGCAGGCAGGTCTCTGAATGCACCGCATCGCCGAATCAAACTTGGCAATTGGAGGTGGTTCGTCCAGGCCTGCTTCCCAGTGGCTCGGAGGGAACAGATATGAGAATTGGACATCGTCCTGCATCGTTGCTGCTGCAGCAGCAGCAGCAGGCACAGCTCTGGACAGCTCATAAATATCTCAATTGTGTTGCACTTGGTGGTTGGTGGTGCGGTTGATGCTGGTGGATATGCCCAAGACAAATCCAAGAGCGCATTTACGGTAAATACTGGGAATATCTAGAGGACGGGGGGACAGACAAGCACTTGCCCACCGCTTGAGGGACATCAGAGGGAACATCATGACCTCACATGTCCGCCTCCCACCTATGCGCTGCATTGTGGTCACCATCCCCGTCTGTTGTCGTCCAGCGGGTGACTGGATCATAATCTTCTCGCCATGGAGAATGACGGCAGCATGGCCGGACGATGATCTCCATCTCCATCTCCAGTCCGGTGCAGTGACAGCAGCGGAAATCTGCTGATACTTTGCTCCATCACGAGCGCCGAGAGGAAAGTACAGCAGTACCCAACGCCTGGAGGCAATGCGAGCGTGCCGACGGTTGCCGGGAAGAACTTGAGGAATCAAAATGAAGTGAAAATTTTCGACCAGATGCCCGAGCTATGGGCGAAATTAGATGAATCCACTTGTAAACTTTGGTCTCCTGGTTCCACAATCTCGGCCGCGTGCAACTGCTGGAATCGTCCTCCTCAGCGTTGCGGTCCGGTGCGCTACGCTGCGCTGCACTGCACGAGCTGATCGACCGATATATCTCCAGTAAGTCGCCAAGCCCATCACCAATCGAGCATGAGACGGATTTCAGTCTATCTGCACGCTGCACGGGAGGGCTTCAGGTGTTGCGCCAACCAAGCCGGCATTGTCTGGACTGGCAGTTGCTCGCCTTCCGGGGGTGCAATGCAGTGCGGTGCGGTGCGTTAAATCCCTCATCCGAGTTCGAGAGCACCTGCGACGTTGCGGCAAACTCGCGCTCGCCTCGAAATCACATAGGACGGGAGTGAAGAGGAGGAGAGGAAAGGAGAGGAGCTGCACGAGAGCTGAGACGAGCAGCACAGTGCAGCGGAGAGGAAGTTGAGTAAGTGAGTAAGTGAGTGAGTGAAGTGATTGATAGGTGATAGGTAAGCAGACCTGCGCCTGCCCTAAGGCTAAACCTACCTCAACTTAACTTGACTTTACTTAACTTACCGTCCGTACCTACCAGCCTGCCTCTGCCTCTGCCTTTGCTTCTACCTTTACCTGACCTTCCCTTGCACTTCTCTTCTTAACCCCCGCCCGCCCCCAACCCAAACCCAGCGCCCCGAATTGACAAAACACATTCCCGCTGTCCCTTCACTTTCCTCGTCCACCTCAGCTCAGCTCAGCTCAGCTCAGCGCAGCACAGCACAGCAAACCTCACTTGCCCCGACTCCCACCAGACCTCCTCCTCCTCCTCCTCATCGCTTCTGGCTCAAATCTACAACCTCACCGCTCCCCCTTCAGACTGCCCATTCATCGTCGGCACCACGAAACCCCAACAGACTCCGGGCGTTGCCCGCACCGCGTTGGCGGCCAATTCGTCGCATTTCCTTCAGCCAGCCCAGGTGCCGAGTGCTGGTGCAGCCAGCTTGCCCCTTCCAACCACCAGAATCATGGCCAGCGTCAGCACCCCGAGAGACCTCCAGACGGTCCACAATCCATCACCACCAGCGTCGCGGAAATCATCGATCCTGGGATCGCCAGAATCACGTCCTGCCAGGGCCAGCATTGCCGCCATCCCCTCCACTGAGAATCTCAATGGCAATGGACACGCTGCGCCACCATCTGAGCCACAAAAGTCAACCTTGATAGCAGAGAAACCGTCGATGACCAAGCGACTCACTCGAATGTTCTCCACGAAAGAAGCTATAAGATCCGAAACCAGCCTGAATGCTGTCGCAACAGCAAACGGACAGAGTTCTCCAAAACAACAAGAATCCGCAGCGCCTACCCAGAGACCTAACCCTCCATCTCGCAAGGCCTCCTCGACCGACAAAGCAAGACAGCGAGAAGAGAAGCCCACCACGACGCCCTCAAAGGACAAGAAGGCTGCGGCCACCGCCCCATACCAGCGGTTCATTCTGAACGCTGAGATTACGGGCGGCCATGAGCACCATCTTAAGAGCGCCAAGAGGCAGGAGAAATTGTCGGATATGCTGAGAAATGTTATAAGCGGAAAGGGAAAGGTTGCGGAACACCACGAAAACGAGCAACTGTCGTTAATGTCAAGTTGGGTGGATCAACTGAAGAGTGAACGCGAGGGCCTGGCAGCAGAGAAGAAAGGTGGACCCGCGGCGACTGCGACTCTGGTCGAGAAATATGGCAAATGTCAAGAGATTGTTGGGCGTGGTGCATTCGGCATTGTCAGGATATCACACAAGCGTACGGAAGGATCCGAGCAACTCTATGCTGTGAAGGAGTTCCGCCGACGTCCCGAAGAAAACGAGAAGAAGTATAGCAAGAGACTCACATCCGAGTTCTGTATATCTTCGTCGTTACGTCATCCCAATGTGATTCACACCCTCGATCTCCTTCAAGATGCCAAGGGCGACTACTGCGAAGTGATGGAATTCTGTGCTGGTGGCGATCTATACACTCTTGTTTTGTCGGCAGGAAAACTCGAGGTCACGGAGGCCGACTGTTACTTCAAGCAAATGATGCGTGGTGTTGAATATATGCACGAGATGGGAGTCGCACACAGAGATTTGAAGCCTGAGAATCTTCTTCTCACAACGCACGGGTCTCTCAAGATCACCGATTTTGGCAATGGCGAGTGCTTCCGGATGGCATGGGAATCTGAATCACATATGGTCTCCGGGCTGTGCGGCTCCGCCCCGTATATTGCGCCTGAAGAATACATCGACAAAGAATTTGATGCCCGAGCCGTCGATGTCTGGGCTACTGGTGTCATCTACATGGCCATGCGAACTGGACGTCACCTCTGGCGTGTTGCGAAGAAGGATGAGGACGAATTCTACGAGCGGTATCTAGAAGGACGTCGGGATGAGGAAGGATATGCACCTATTGAGTCCTTACACCGAGCCCGTTGCCGTAACGTCATCTATTCCATCCTGGATCCCAACCCAAGTCGCCGTATATCGGCTTCTCAAGTCCTCAAATCCGAATGGGGCAGAGAGATAAAACTTTGTAAAGCAGGCGAAGAGGTTAGTAGTGGATATTCCCCTGGGAAGAAGTAGGCTAATCAATATTTAGGGTCTCTAACAATGATAGCGAGAGCGTCGGAAATCAAACTCGAGACTCATCGTTGGACGAAATTCGTTGTCGTCAGGAAGAGAGCTTTGTTCTTGCGCTCACAGAGTATTCAGTTCTAGCATTGCTTGGTTAGAAGCGTGAAGAGGAGATGGCAAAAGCTGCAGCCTTTTGAAACAGTGCGTAACGAAGCAAAGGTGTTTTGGCGTTTTCATTCTTGGGGGTAAGGGAACAGGCGAAATTGGGGTCAACAAAGGGGAAGTCAAACTCAGTACCCTCGGCGGCAAGGAACAATCGTTCTTACACATGGAATGTATTTCACTTCTTCGTTTTTTCATATTTTAGCATTGCCATTCGCTCTAGCGTTTTACGTTACTTTGCAGGTTGCTTGCAGCGAATTACGTTTCTGGCCTTCGTTTACTTCTTGTCTTTTCGGGTGGTAGTTTGCTGGAGTTGGAGATGGATGGGGTGGTAGATTGATGAAGAGCACAGATGGAGTGACAGCTTCTGTAGATAGAAAGGGCTTGGATCATGAATCGTATGACGGACGGGAGCTATAACGCCTCAGCAACCAAGATGTTAGAAGCTCTCATGAGGCGAGCGGAGAATGAATACGCATTTACAGAACCTATCTTGTCCACATTGCCACTGACTTGCCTTATTCATACAGTAAGTAGTCCATGCCTGGACATACTCTAGCTGCTTGCTACCTTGCCGCATCAATCAAGCGGTAATACATCGCATCCCACACCTCACCTCACCTCACCTCACCTCACCTCAGAGCAGAGCAGGGCAGAGCCCAGGTCCCCCTCCCCTCCCCTCCCCCTCCCTCTCTCGTACCGGACGGGACTCCGAAAAACCCGGCCCGGCCGAGGTACCAGTGCGCAGCTTCCATCTTGGTCCTAGGTCCTAGGTCCTAGGTCCTAGATCGCGAGAATGCGAGACGCATGCAGAGCGGAGTGGAGAAAGCTCTGGCGCCGCGGAGGAGGGGGGAAGAGGGAGAAAGGTGGGATGGGAAATGTGTGCGAATGGAGGGAGGGATGGAATTTGGATGGGGAAAAGAATGGACCGGCCGACCGATGCGGATTGAGCAGTAGCGTTACAATTGGGCATTGGGTAATGGATTGGATTGGTAATATTTTGGGAGTGGGAACGGGGATGTGAGGGATGCATATAAGTATCCGCAGTTTGATGCAGACTACACGTGAGCACTTGGAAGACACAAGAAATAGGTTTGCAGATTCATAGATTCAAGCCAATGATGCACACCCTAGTAGCAGTTCCATAGAGTACAGAACACCAACACTCCAAACAACGCCGCTCCAATCCGTACTACCCACAGGCCCAGAGCAGAGTGAGCATACATACACATAGCTCAGTACGCACCCAAATTAACATCCGGGTTCTTCGTCTCGACATCAACCATATCCGTCATCCCAGCCACCACCCACCAGTTTCTAGACATGAAGTCTAAATAGAATGAGGCCCTTCCATTCATTCCATCCTTCATCAGCCACCCCTTTCCGTGATAACCCCCATTCCATAATCCGACAGGTTCGGCCCCCTTAAACCCCCAACCCCACTACCCCCAACATATTAAAGCTAGACCATGGCCAGCAGCGAGTTGTTTAGTTGATAAGAATGACCAAACAAATTTAATATAGGTATCGACAAACAGAAGGTTTCCAGACTCCCTCTGAAATCATTTATCAAAGTATAGAAGAAGGTGAATAGTATGATTGAACGAAGAAACCATGAACCGTGCGGCTTTCATATGTCTCCAGACAGATAGATAAGCTTGATCTAAGAGTGGAAGAGATCCCATGCTCGGTCACATAAGCGCATGAATTCCTCTTTTTTCCGTTGTTGGCTCATGGGGCTATCGCGACCTTCACCGAATGGACCTCTCCTTGTTGCCGCAGGACCATTCCCAAGAGGTGGACTGGCCCCCTCCTCATATTCTGCTCTTGCTCGTCTCCTGCCTCCGCCACTGCGACTCGTTTCAGGTTGTCGCATTGCGTTTCCGGTAAGGGGCGATGGGGGTGTTGGGGGTTGGTGTCCACCGTAATGAACCAACTTGGGTAGAAGTTCTGGTCGACCTCCTGCAAGTTCTACTTGAGCATCTTCGGCAGAACGGTACTCGCGAGGCCTGGCTGAGTGTGGAGGGTTATTATTATGCCCGGGGGATGGGAAAGCAGGCCGTGAATTCGAATGGGAAGAATTAGATGCAGATCCATTACTGTTCGCTGGGAAAAAAGGGGCCCGGGCGCTTGGCCCATCCCGGTGAGCACCAAGGCCTTCTGCAGCAAACACATCGGTGATGGGTGGGAGTCGATTACTCGTCTGCTGTGCAGGAACATGGTGGATGTGGGAGGTATTGGAGAGATTCGATGGCTGATTAGCGACGTGTCGAGTGAGTGGGTGTGGTTGGTGTCGACCAGTGAATGACTGATTGAGAGGGGCGGATTGAATTACTCTCTCATGAGCGAATTGCTCATGAGATGGTGCAACAATGCTGAGCCCTGGGGGTGCTTTCCTTTTCGACGTGGCTGGAGTTTTCGCTCCGAAACCTCCCCCTAATTCGCGTTCTTTGGCACTCTCCATGGGAGCATCTCCAGGCTTGGCTGTCTGTTGTAGTCTGGATTCGATTAATTGTCGTTGCTGTTCGCGCACTGAGATGCTGCGCTGTAGCTGTTCTCTCATCGTAGGATCTTGGGTGACAAATCCGGGTGATAGACAGGCCAGTCCAACGTCCTGAATACCCAAGCCACCACTCTCTGCTCCTCTGGAAGTCAATTGACCTGCTGATGGTCTTGACGTCCCTGGATTCACACTTGATGTGTTTTTCGAAAGATCGAGCTTTCGTGGCCGATGTCGAGAGGTTGGCAAGTCGGGCGAGGACGGAGGTTCCTTTTTCACGATTATTTTCGGCGGTACACCATTTCGAGACCTGCAGAAATTGCGATGTCAGTAATTGGAATCAAGAAAAAAATGGTTGACGACCTTCACATCGTCGAGTTGAACGTACGCATTTGGAGAGCTCTTCGCTGCTGAAGTCGCTCTCGGACTGCCGCTTCCTGTGCGTTGGGCAACGTGGTTCGGAGTCGCCGAAGCAGAGTTCCGGAGCGCTGGAGGAGAATTGGAGGGTTTTGAAGGCGCGATATCAACATATGACGAGCGATCGTGAGGTGCGGGGGAAGGCGCCATGGCAATAGCAGTACTCATGGTGATTGAGGTTTGCGCGGGTCAGTTGTCCACGGCAAATATACTTCTTGCGACTTGGCTTCCACCGGTCTAGGTTTTTGTGCTTCAGTAAATCGGTTCAAATGTCGGAAGCATGCGTTTTGTGTATTCCTTCTTCTTGTTAACGAGAGACCGTGTGCCACCAGTGCAGTGCGAGTGTCGCTGGCCAGATATCGACTAATGTTGCTTTTAGAATAAGAGAGATTGCGGATTGGCGGCTCGAGTGTGGGGAGTCGATCTGATAGGCACCGACTGACTGTAGGTCCGTTGAGCACCGGACAAATTCACAATGGCCACGACGCTGGGGTTGATGAAGCAGCGATGCGGTCGAGAGATACAGGAGCCAGGAGAGAGAGGAGAGGGGTGAGTGAGGATAAAAGAGTCGCAAGAGAGCGTAACGGACTGTGGATGGTGGCGGTGAGGTTTTATGAATCGGCCTCGAAGTTGTTTAGCTGTTTCAGACGTCGATAAATAATCCAAAAGGAGGGGGACGCTGGGCTGTTGCGCACAGGGATGCAGCCCTGGCAAGTGCGAGGCAGCGGCGGCCAGCGATGGAGCGAGGGGGTGGCAGGGAGGCAGGGAGGGCGCAAGTGGCAGGGCACTTGCAGGCTGGTGCGAGCTCGACACCAGCAGCGACGAGTCTTGAGTTGCTGGTCTAGCGCGACGACTATTGTCGGGAATTTGACGCCCAAGGACCAATCAATCCCGGCTCTGCCCTGCTCTCCGCGAGCCTTTTGTAACAAATAGCCAGGCGAGGTTAGGACGAGGCAGCTGGCTGTGGGAGCGTCAGTCAGTGCAGTGGGTGGAGGGTGGGCTTGCTGACGAGTTGCAGTTGGGGCCCTGACATGATCATGAGGAGGGAAGGGGGAGGGAAGGGGGAGGGAGAGGGAGAGGGAGGGGGGATGAGCCAGAGCCAGAGCCAGATCCAGAGCCACAGTTGTTGCGGATGTGGATGCAGATGCAGATGTGGTTGAGGTTGTGGAGGTCGATACACTCCTCTCCGGTAGACTGCTGCTGATGCAACACCACGGCCGCTGCTGGTGCGATGCTCATGTCCTGTACGCACGCCTCTCCAACTGTACCTCCGTACTGCATTGGCGTTCCTCCGGCCTGGGCGGCCAGACAGAGGCACTCACGCTCCTGCAGCAGACCTGATGTGCCCACATCCCAGCAGGTCGCCGTATCCGACGTCCTCGACGGCTGCTACTCGTCTGGACTTCGGCATGCGTCCGATGTTTGACATTCTAACCTTTCACCAAGCCCGTAATTAGCCTCAGTGGTCAAAGCCCCCCGACACATGTTTCCTGTTAATATTAATAAGAGCAGACACTGTCTACATAACACCGGGAATGCCCCTCAGGGTCTCCTTCATCCCTTCACCTTCATGAGAAGGGGCCGGAGGCGTTGCCCAACACGGCTCGATTCAAGCAATTGGGTTCATGTGTAAAGGCGCCCCAAGACGAACTAAGTATCCGCCCTAAACTGCCAGAAAAACTCCGATATGAGATCTGTCTATCTGCAGGAGATGATCGCGAACCCACTACTGGGAGGAAGCGTGTGAGTGATGTGTTTTGGCTTTCGATGGTCTGGAGAAATAAACTTTGCGATGCCTGTGAGTGGTTCATCGCGCTTCTCGGCCCAAAAAAAAGTCGCAGATAGCTGGAGCTTTAGAGCACCCACAGCCTGTAACTCCCGTCATACAACAGTGCCAGCCAGCCCAGCGTCGTGCAACCGAAAAAGAAAGGAATGCTCCGCAGCGGTGGGTTTCGTGTTGCCGGACTTGCATTTTGCATCACTCACGAAGCCGAGTTGAGACTCGAAAGTCATTGATCTGCAGGATCTCTGTATCCAATATTCGACTTCCATGGGGCTGCATCATAGCATGGCAAGATGCGTTCATAAGAGGCGTCATATTAACATGCGTCCAATCGCCGTTTCAATATGCAGCACTATGACCTCCAAATTAATCAATAAATATGCTCCAGGATATGCAGTCATAATCCGAAGTGCGTCAAATCTATTCGCTGCCATCAGCGTTTTGTTTCCTAAGCCAATGCCTCCGTTCCGTACATTAAATGTTCGGACGGTAAACCTTCGACAGTGGCGCGACCCTCAAGCGTTGGTGGACGGCAGAGTTGGTGGCGATCGTCGTTGTGCCTGTTGATCAGAAACGGGGTTGGATGGTGTCTCCTGCTGAATGTCCTCGTCCTCGTCCTCGTTCTCGACACCGTAGCTGCTGCTGAAGCTGAAGCTGAAGCTGATTCCACCGCTCCGGAAGAGCCCCATCAGCTGAAGAAGCTAACGAGGCTATTTTGAATCCAGAGGGACAGGAGTGGTGACGGTGCAAATCTGACATGAACACTCGTAATCGAAGTCACCGCGACGAACCACTGAGCGACTGCTGCAGCCCCTCCGCGATGGGAGCGACGAGCAAGGGCCGGGGCATGAGCGGGCAATCCCTGATCACACGCCATGCGACATGGTCGCGTTTGGGAAAAGGCTCCACTCCAGATCTTCAGCCAACCATCTGCCCCATCGATCGACATGTATGAAACGCGGCTTAGAGCTGCTCTCCAATCACAGGCGCTCTCCTCGTCGCTCTGCTCCAAACGCGTGAGAAAAAGCTTGTCGAGAAAATCCAGTCACGTTTGTCGTGTTGCGAAAAGAACTCGTCTGTCTCAAGATCACCCCAAAGGACCAGCGGGGAGATTCGACTCGTAGCAGAGTCGCATCATCTACACGGCGATGAGGCCAGCCAAGGCAGCCTGCGCCACGCTCTTCGTATGCCGCGGATCCAAGAATACACAAGACCCGTTCGTCATATTGCGCACACTCACGATCCTGAGGGCGACCAATATCCAGAAATTGGTTCAACAATGCGTACAAAGATGCAGTCACCCGTCCATCTGACCCCTTTCCAACCAACTCCCTCCTGAGTGTACTGTAGCAGTTGTTGGACCCCTTCATGTCGCTTACCGCGCGGTAGAAGTATTGACACCCGATTTCAACCACACCTTCTCGGATGCGTGAGAAGATGCCACTGATGACTCCCCTCGCTGATGATGTCAAGTTATCACTAACCCCTAATCGATAAGAAAACCCTTGGGCTGGGTCAGCCAATAGAAACCAATTGCTGTTTGAGCTGCCTCTGTTGGAAAGTCATGTCGGCCTCTCAAAGACGCCTCAGACAGCGTCCACCATTCTTCTAGAAACCCAATGATTCCCTGCTGTTGCTTCTTCGTGCGGAGATATGCAGGGCGCTTGAGTGCGTGAAATGTTGTAGTAGTCGTCTGGGGCAAAGATGGAATTTGAAGAATTTGTTGATGCCTTATTTGAGAATCTTGGTGCCTTATTTCGATAAGAAATTCTTGCTCCCGCCTGCTCGTAATTGTACTTGATGCCACCACCTTGACTTCACCCACAACCAAGTTAAAATGGCACCGAAAAAGAAAGCAGCTGAAACTGCGGCCGTAGTTGCAGACGATGTCTCCATGGGAGAAGCGCCGTTTGACGACGACGTCCTTGATATGGATGGCCCAATAGACCCTACCGAGCAACGAATTCGCATAGTGAGCTTGTATATTAGTTTGGAAATAACACCGTTTACTAAGTCTGGTTCTAGCTCCCGGGATCATCGCCAACAGCTGCGTCGTTTGAGTTCAAGAAGGAAGACCACACGCTAGGAAATGCCCTTCGATACATAATCATGAAGAAGTACGATCCATTTACCCCGCCTATATGGCAGATCATTGAGCTGACTATTCTGCCTTTACGAAGTCCCGATGTCGAATTCTGTGGTTATTCAATCCCTCATCCATCCGAAGCTCTTATGAACATCCGTATTCAGACATATAGTTAGTGGCATGGGGAAAGTAGCTGAAATATCATACTGACACTCATTTAGAAGGAACAGCAGAAGAAGCACTGGAAAAGGGATTGCAGGACCTGATGGATTTATGCGATGTAGTGGCAGAAAAGTTCGTGGGAGCTAGAGAAGACTTCACCAGCCAAATGGAGACGTAATGTTGGTTTTAGACGAATGAAGCATTGCATGGAACGGCGTACGGATGGAAAACTGTGGAGTTCGATTGCGGATCTTTGGGATATGTACAAAGCTATGGAACAAAAAGAAACACTCAGTTGCGACCCTGGGGCTTGCGTTAGCTTGTAATAGAATGAGAAGATGAAGTCAAAACGTACCTCCAAGAAACCACTCATGAAGTTTTTTGGGAGTCGTGCCTTGGGTCCTCCTCTGCCCTGAAGTACTTCAGGATGTGTGGCAATTGCTTCCAGTAGTTCAATGTCTCCTGTGGTAGCTGTATGTTAGCAATTCCTCTGCAATCTTTCTGCACTTTCTCCTAAGGACCTCACGAACCTGATATTCCGCATGGCTCTGAAATAACAACATATCAACCACTCCAATCTGATTCACATATCGATGCCGCTCAAATTCCTGCCGCATCTTCGTCCTCAATGCCGAGACCGGGATGCTGAGCGAGTACATCGTTTGAATTTCCGGAGCCTTTAACTCCAGTTAGCACATGTCCATCTCAATCCACCACCATCCTCTCCCCTGATTCATTCTTCGACCTATTCCCTTCGTTTATGGCCAGTAGGGGCTCGTAGGGCCAGGTAGGGCCTGGTGAATGACATACAGAGCGGATCCATTCGCGGTAACTCTTCAGCACTCTTCTCTGAGCATCCGGCCAATTGACGGCTATAATCGCAATTAGCCACAATTCCCTTTCGTAAATCGAGAGTAACATACATTGGCGCGTCCGTTGCGCAAGATAGGTAGGGTTGATGACCATTGTGTGGGTGTCTGTGGTGTGCTTCACGAGTGTCGTTGCCGGATTGGAGCTTGATTGAGGTCGGAGGCTCAAATAATCACGTGCAGAAGGCTTAAATTTCCATTCCCCAAGGCTGAACTTAAGAGCTTCAACCACCCCGCCACAGCAACGAAATTCTTACAACCATTCTGCGAATAAAACTGCACACTAATTTTCCAGTACAACCTCGCTTTGCATCCCCAACGTCTACAGATATCCCTCAGTATGCCAGCTATCCGTCACGCCTCCAAGCGCAAAGCGCCCCCCGCCGGCTTCAGTGACATTGAAGACGACCTTCTAATCTTCTCTAACAAGATGAAAGACGCCGAGAACGCGCCCAGCACCAACGTACCACGACATGCCGTCCACTGGCCGATTTTCCAAATCTCCCATCAGCGCAGCAGATATGTGTATGAGCTGTATTACGAGAAAGAGGCGATTAGCAAGGAGCTCTATGAGTATCTGCTGAAGAATGGGTATGCAGACAAGATGCTGATTGCAAAGTGGAAGAAGACAGGCTATGAGAAGGTATGTGATTTTACTTTCCATACGTGCATTATGTGAAGGGACGAAATAGAGAGAAAGATGGAGGCTAACGGGTAAACAGTTGTGCTGCCTACGATGCGTGCAGACTAAGGAGACAAATTTCAACTCGACGTGTATATGTCGCGTCCCCAAGGCACAAATGAAGGAAGATCAAGCAGTGGAGTGTGTAAGCTGCGGGTGCCGAGGATGCGCGTCGAGTGACTAGTAGCTATGATCTTGAGCGCGAGGACAGGGAATTTGCAGATTTGTCGTCATAGATGATACCAGCGCGGGCGTTTCCTCGGTTTTGTTGGAATGGATACTTTGATCAGCATTTCACGGCGTTGTGGGAAGGCAAGAAGGATCTGGTGGTAAAACCCCAAAACTGCTATGCAGATGGCCACACGAGCACCTAAAGAAATAAGATATTATGGCAAACAAGGCGTTGACATCACAACTGCTCAGATTGTGGCAATGTGTGGCACCAGCAAGCAGATGGTTGAGGACCAACCTAAAAGATTATTTTACGATGAGAAAGGGCAAAGATATAGGTATCTGTCTGACGCTGACTTCGGAATCTCCAACCTGAATCGTAGACTGAACTAACCATGGATCTGGTATTCTCAGTCAATAATGAATGGCACCGTTGCACCAAGTTAGCTAAGCAACCAAAACCTTACTCACAGATGTTACTATCTCGTTATTCGGTATCTTCCATTACTCATTTCCTCAATTCTAGCCATCCGCACTAAATCCTAAGCTACCTCCCTTGAACCCTTTCAAGTCGACATGGTATCCTGACCATTTATTTAGTTTTCTATACCTAGATGGGAAAGCCATCACCCCGAATCTGATGTAAAGTGACACGCCATATCGAAACATTATCACTTAAGTCTTCTTGTCGTCCACCTCAGTTGATGTCCACCGACCATCCACGGCCTTCTGAAATAACTCATCCACTACCGCTCCAGGACCCCTCTCTCCAACATCCTTCGCAACGGCTTTCGTATTCTCCATGGCTCTCGCAGCAATATCAGAAAAGCGATTTCCACTTGCCTGAATCTGCGCTTTAATATTCGGCCCATCCTTCATCTCAGTCACCTTCTCGTCATCTTTCCTTTCCCTGGCCTTATCGAGTAAGCCTTTGAATCCTTGATGTGGTAAGCTGTCCTGGACCTGTGTAGCCAGAGGGGCTTTAACCATATTTCGGTCAGCCTTGTATTCTTTTTTCTTGTCTACTCGCCGTGTCAAGTAGACTGTGGCAGAGTTTCCTTGAGCTGCACGGATACGATCGACTTCCTCTTGGTACGCTCTATCATAAATGTTGAATTCAGCTGCAGTTGGAGACTCGGCAACCACACTTTGAGGTGGGGCCTGTAAGGTATCATCATCTCCGTTTCCAATTCCTAGGAATAGCGGCTCTTCGTCAAGCGGATCGTGAGCATGACCCTTCTCTCCAGAGTCCGATCTATGAATTGGGAGGAGCGGAGCCTCATCTACGTTGATCTTATGAGGGCTGTGATACGACGATGTTGCAGGTATTTCTGTATCTATCACCATTGCTGAATCCATCTGGTCCGCTAAAGGACTGAGGTCTGGACTTGCCATGTCGTGGTGCAAACCCTCTGTTGCAAGATCAGTGCCTATCGACTTGCGATCATGGAGTTCTACACTTCTAGGCTTGTGTAATGACGGCATTGAAGTTCCATCCATACCGCTGGAGGACGAGGGATGGAGTGAGCGTATTCCTCTACCTAACGCTCCAGAGAGGCCGGCTGGTCTTTTCTTGTCTAATTGATTTTTGAACTTCTGAACTGCTTTCATCTTAAAAGAATTAGGGACTAGCCTTGAACGGCGCCATGAATTCAAACTCACCATGACCAGAAGATTTCTCATTTTCGCAGTGATCGCATGATTCACTTCAATATCACTCGGAGGCTCAACAAGATCTGCAGTATTCTCCTCTGCGGCAAGTAGAGGATCTGTGCCGTTCTTTGTCACCCAAGGATGTTCCTAATTATAGGTTAGTAAAGCATCAACCTGTTTTTTCATTCCTTGAATATGCCTTACTCTGATTTCAGCCATCGTGATTCGTTTTTTTGGATCCTTCTCAAGAAGCCTTTTTAATAAATCCGAAAATTCTGGCTCATGGTCTGGATCAATATCCGGATCATCGGCCTTGATGGCATCGTAGAGCTCTAGTACCCCTGATCGTTCGAATGGTATCCGACCAAACCTTAGGCAATAGAGAGAAACTCCCATCGACCAAATGTCAGCAGCTTTTCCGGAAATGTCTCCGTGTTTCGTCACACATAGCTCTGGCGGCAGGAATGCTGGTGATCCAGCTGACTTTGCAGTCATCATCTCAGATTGTTTCTCAAACATCTCAGATACTCCAAAATCCACAATTTTGAGAACGTCGTCGTCTGTGAGAAGTAGATTGTCCGGCTTAATATCTCGATGTACGACACCTTGAGCGTGAACTATGAATAGTTAGTAACTAAAATGAAGCCTGTACAGGACGTTCTTACGATACTCAATGCCCAGAATGAGGTCCCTGAACCAACATCTACACTTCTCAGCATCATACGGATCCGCCCTCTCGTGTAATCCAACCTTCATAACCACACCCTTCTTACACATCTCCAGCACCATGTACAGCGAGTCTTCTTCTGGATCATCCAACACCTCAATCAGTGATACTAAATTGGGGTGGTTGA